>CM020021.1:0-1200000 GCA_009771035.1 Lupinus albus
TTTTTTCTCATTCAAATTCTTAATGATTTTAAACATATGTTAGCATTTTCCGAATAGATATGATCTTAGTAGATTATATATGATTATTACAAGGAATGTTATCATTGTATTTAAAAAAAAATCTGGAATTTGAAGTACTTAAATATACGTACAATTTAAATGCACCCGAGAAGCTTTTAATTATATTCAAATATTACCGTTAATAAAGGTTAAAAGTTATAGTTTAAAATAGCCGTTGAAAATAATAAAACTAAACCAACACTCTCAACTATTTCTACACTCTCTCCTCTTCTTCCATTTCATGCATTGGTTTCAGAAAAAAGCTCTCACCTTTCTTTCCTTTTCTTTAATAATATAATGCTTTCTCTATTCAACCTTTCCAAAACAATCACTTATTCATTCACTTTCATTCCATTGTCATAAAATCATTTGCAAAATCAATTTTTTTATTCTCCTTCACATTCCTCAATACCATTGAATATGTAACCGAGATGGATTCTCATTTTCTTCTCCCATTGTTTATAGCATTACGTGTTTATCATGTTTTCCCTTACTTTTCAATATTGTTACTTCCTTTCAATATATAATTTCTGGTTATAATCTAATAGCAACTATAGTTGTATATGAATCTTTCAATGTAATTCCTTTCTTTCCCTTTCTTTACTAATGCCTTCTCTGTTCAACCCTTCCAAAACAATCACTTATTCAATCACTTCCATTCCATTGAATATGTAACTGATATGGATTCTCATTTTCTTTCCCCATTGATTTTAGCAGTACGTTGTTTACCATTGTTTTCCCTTACTTTTCAATATTCTTACTTCCTTTCATTATATAATTTATGGTTATGATTTTGTTGGTTATCTCAATTATTAATGGTTTTCTAATTGAAGAAAATAATCTAATAGCAATATGGTTCTTGTATATGAATCTTGATGCTTCCGATTAGAATTTGCATATTTGGTTTAATTTCACATTTGATACTTTCATTATTTGGATCAGACTTAACATTCATGTTTCTGTCATAGAATGAGAAAACAATAAAGAATGACTTTTATATTATCTTTCTTCTTATTCACAATATGTCTAAAGTGATCATGTCATGTTCATCATTCCAACCATTAAAGATTCAACTTTAACTTTATTGCTTTTCATTAGTATTTTTAAATTCTCTCTCTATTCTCTTCTTGCAGAGAATTGTTAAGGAGTAACACTTACTCAAGTTTCCAAGAATATCCTAACCTTAGGACTATGGTTGTCAAAATAAACACAAGATGTGATGTGAGGCTCTTCTTATTTCTATAATCTTAAGTATATATGGTTTATAATGCCCTTCTTTGCTCACAGTCATGAAAGATTGCATTTTTTATATGTGTTTGTGAAAAGTTTCATTCTTTCCCTTTAGGAATATGTAATTTCAGTTACGTAATAAATTACTCTTCGATTGACATAATAATTTTGCTCTATCATCAATGATAGGAATGTTATATTCAATATAGTAATCTAATTTGTTACATGAAATCTGGTGCATCAGTGCAGCATCAAGAGACTCACAAAAGGTATACTCTGTTTGATAATGAATTATATTAAGGCAACCTAATTTTTTTGAGCACCTTTTTCTTTTCACAACTAATCTCTCTTATTTTTTCTATATTAAGGTTCTATATGTAATGTGCCCACTTGTCCAAAATCTATTTTTTTTGTAGCTATCTTGACTCATTATTAGTATGTCTATATATGTTTTCAGATTGAAGGGTATTATGCTTGCTGGCTTGCTAAAATTATGTCTTCCTAGGTATAAAGCTCACTCCCATAATCCATATCTCATTCATTTTTTTATTTTTTGATAGGATGATCGAGTATTTTGAAGGTTCAAATTTTATAATGTTAGAATCGACTTTTTTTATGGTTAAAGTATCACCTAACATGTTAATGGACATTTATGTCATATCTCTCTTTCCTCATATTAGGTTTTCCCATTTTCCTTGAATACATTAGCTTTAGTTAATATATCTTTAATGGACTCAGAATAAGGTTGGCTGAGTTTTTTTACCTAGTAATTGAAGTAATAAAAATTACTATCTATTCAAATACCCTGAAGTATGAAACATCATCTAACATGACATAAGTTCTTAGTTCTAAGAACTAAGAGTATGTAATTGCCCCTCAATATGAAACATCATCTGACATGACATAAATTCTTAGTTCTAAGAACTAAGAGTATGTTATTGCACATTGTAATTAGCATGTGGACATTTCTTATAAGTTGTGCACACATTCATTCTCAATAACTTTTTCTTCCATCTTGCTCAAACAATCCTCGTCTTGGTCGGGTTGGATCTCTCGGTACTGACCAAAGACCAGAGATCTCACTCACCTTATGACGCGATCCGAGCAGCCAAACAATACAGAGATGTATGTCGTTGACCGGACAAAACCCTAAGGGCCAGTTCTGGGACCACACCTCTGTCACCCACCTGTCATCACCACCAATACGGGACTTCCATGCCATCTGTAACGTAGACATCTATCACATGTCGCATGTCACCTACAATTATCACCTAACTTCATGATGTATGACAAGGACAAGCCTACAATACCGCTATTAGACCTTCTACGGGCTATAAAGTCAACTATTCACAAAGTACGACCTTATCAAGTCCGCCTCATATGAACAAAAACTACCCCTTCCTTGTCCAAGGCATGCCAACAAGCCCAAACGGTAGGTCATACCAACACCATATGTTAGAGAATACTTTATGCATCCTTCCAATATAAATAAAGGAGTACCCCATAAGGAAGTATTTTTCTTCACTATCTTGATTTCTCACTATTGCATTTGCACTATCTCTAATCTCATGTATTGAGTTGGGTGTCGAAGAACCTTTTCAAGTACCTCCCCGAGTTGGTTCAAGCTCAACTTAGGCGATTTCAGGAAGACCTCTTGCCCGACCCTTCCACCAACACCATACTAAAAAACATTTGTGTCATCTCTGGCTTACCATTACCTACCATGGTAACTACCATAAATTAAGCAAACCGCTTGAACGAAGTAGAAGTGGTACCCATCGACATGTCTCACAACCCTAATATAAATAGGGGACTCACCCTATAAGGAAGTATTTTTATTCACTATTTTGATTTCTTACTATTGCATTTGCATTATCTCTAATCTCATGTATTGAGTTGGGTGTCGAAGAACCTTTTCAAGTACCTCCCCGAGTTGGTTCAAGCTCAACTTAGGCGATTTCAAGAAGACCTCTTGCCCGAACCTTCCACCAACACCATACTAAAAAACATTTGCGTCATCTCTGGCTTACCATTACCTACCATGGTAACTACCATAAATTAAGCAAACCGCCTGAACCAAGTAGAAGTGGTACCCATCGACATGTCTCACAACCACAACACTCATTCTCACAATCCTCAATCACACATACAACCCTCCAATAAAGCCAGCATAACCCATGATACCATCACAAGGCCATCACATCCAACAAACGAAAATCTCCTTCAGATAATAGAAAGGGGAGTAGTTAATCCAATAGCAAGCACAAACGTCAGAGGAGCTCTACTAGTCAAAAACGGAGTCGAGCTATATACCATTATAGCCAGCTATTGATGTACATAATGTCGAGCCTGCTAGAGAATCCCACCCCGCACACAAAGAGCCCACACTCTAAACAAAAACCACAAACCTCACTCGCTCATCCGACTAAAACTTCTGTGGAGCAAAACTTACCTAATACCCAAACAGTTTGCCCATCTAACAAACATTAACCAATATGATGGTACAACCGACCCTCAGGATCATCTTGATGCATTCGAAGCATCCATGTTCTTCCACAGAGTCTCTGACCCCATCATATGTCGAGCATTTTCACTTACCTTAAAACACACATCCTTAGAGTGGTTCACCAGTCTGTCACCCAACCTTACCGATCAATGATCCCTAGACCCTGGACCCTGGACCCTAGACCCTGGACCCTGGACCCTGGACCCTGGACCCTGGACCCTGGACCCTGGACCCTGGACCCTGGACCCTGGACCCTGGACCCTGGACCCTGGACCCTGGACCCTGGACCCTGGACCCTGGACCCTGGACCCTGGACCCTGGACCCTGGACCCTGGACCCTGGACCCTGGACCCTGGACCCTGACCCCTGACCCCTGACCCCTGACCCCTGACCCCTGACCCCTGACCCCTGGACCCCTGACCCCTGACCCCTGGACCCCTGGACCCCTGGACCCCTGGACCCCAGACCCTGGACCAACGACCCAAGACCTAGGACCCAGGACCCAAGACCCTGACCCCATACCCCTGACCTGAGGACCCCGGACCCCCGACCCCGGACCCCAGACCCCGGACCCTGGACCCTGACCCGTGGACCCTGCACCCTGCACCCTGAACCCTGAACCGTGACCCATGACCGCTGACCCGTTACCCCTGATCCGTTACCCCTGACCCGTTACCCCTGACCCGTTACCCCTGACCCGTTACCCCTGACCCGTTACCCCTGACCCGTTACCCTTGACCCCTAACCCCTGACCCGTGGACCCCTGACCCTGGACCCTGGACCCTTGGACCCCTGGACCCCTGGACCCTGGACCCTGGACCCTGAACCCTGGATGTAATGTGCATGCTATAGAATATATATTATGGGATATATATACTATAAGATGAATATGAGTAACGTGGAAATTAAAGGAAGAAGATAAGAATGTTTACAATTACGTATGTATGGTTATAAATTATATTAAAGCTTAATCGTATTTGATATGTGAATTATCATGTGATGTTAGTTTTTGAACTAATGACTTACTCCCTTGTTTTGTGTGTTGTTTATGATAATCCCATTGTAGGTAAACGAAGGATTTGAGGATGAAGCTCATTTAGGAATCTTATGTGTTTATTAACTGGAATGCATTTATCGTTACTTTGACATTATAGTTGATTAGATAATATTTTGAGATGAATGTAAATCTGATTATGATATTACTGGAGATACGTAGTTATGGACGTAATAACATTGGGAAACCCATAACCGGTTGTTTGTGGTAATTACTCATTGAATGAATTATGTTTTTCCGCAATATATATTGTATGATAATATAATAGGTGTAAAGAGTATTTTCAAGGAATGATTTAAGATCGTTTTAAGTAAGATGAGGAATGTATGTAAGAGAGGATTAAAATAAATGAAAGATTTTCAAGGGTAGAATTTCGGTCCTTACATACTATATTTGATTAGTAAACTAAAATGAAAGCGAGCTTCTATAGCTTTAGAAAAAAGGAAGCTTGTATAATTTGAAAGCTATTTTTCAAAAAGGTAGTTGAAGAAGTGTTTAGAAATTGAAAGTAGCTGGCAATAACTCACTTATTAATTTTACTCTTCAAAATTTCAAAACAAATTACATTACTCATTTTTGGAATTTGCTTTGCTGGTTGCCATTAGTAGGGACTTTTGCATGTGAAATTGAAAAAACTCACAAGTCTGACATAGGAAGATTTTGGAAAAATTACACAAGTCCCATATAGGAAGATGAAGTATCTTGGGAAAAATTTCATGCTATAAATAAAAGTATCCTCCTTTCATATTTTCTCGTCCCAAGTTGAGCACATTTTTACTCAGCTTTTTATTTCTCCCTCATATTTTTCGCTGACGCATTTACGACAAACTTCTACCCATTTCTTTTGTGGCACTAAGAATTGGCACAAGCAATCATAATCTGGGAAATTCGAAAAATGACACTAGTAGTCAGATTGTAGGAAAAGAATTGGCACGGGAAGCCACACTATGGATATATCGAGAATTGGCATTGGTAGCCATATTGTGGGAATTTCGAGAATTGGCATCGATAGTCATATTGTGGGTGTGTTCGAGATTGATTCTTACAGTGTAGTAAGAAATCGAGAAACAGGGAATTGAACTATTTTATCCTGGGGACGGCGTGCTTGATAGTCTACTTGAAATTTTTTAGTAGTACAACAAAGTGTCTTAAAGAGAGCGACCTCGTCGTGACTCAGACAGTAAGTATTATTTCGTGTCATTTAGAATTGTTGCAAGCTACGATAACAACAATCATCCCTAACAAAAAACTACTATTTTTGTAGTCTCACTTTATCTCCCACTCTACCTTACAAATAATTAAAATATTGCATATCCGATTATAAATAAGACAACATTTACAATAGATTTGACAATATAAACATCGATCTGAAAAGTCAATTCGTAAATCATTGCATGGACTTGTTTACCTTAGTTCAAATCCATTAATCCATAACATTATATGCACTGATGAAAGGGGCGAAGGTGGTTAAGATGTAGACGAATAATTCATGAAATTCTTGTCTCCCTTAATTGGAGAAATAAAAGGATTTCTTGTCAACGACAAAAATACATAGTTCAAATTTAATATAATAAGAATTAAATCAAAATTTACACAGAAAATAATGATGAAAAAATAATAACCAAATACAAGAATACATACAGAAATTGCAAGTTTGGTAAATCACCGCTCTAGCTAGATTCAAGCATATTCCTATATTTTATAAAATAATGAGTTAACATATATGTAAATGTAAGCAGCAAGAGTGAATCAAAGAAAAATAAATGAGGTAAAATAAGACAATGATTAAGTCAGTCAATAAGTTAGTGAGTTAGTAAGAAAGTTAGTAAGTTAGTGAGTCAGTAAGAAAGTTAGTAAGTTAGTGAGTCAGTAAGTCATTCAGTCAGTATGTCAGTCAGTAAGTTAGTAAGTTAGTAAGTTAGTAAGTCAATAAGTCAGTAGGTTAGTAAGTCATTAAGTTAGTAAGTCAATCAGCCAGTCAATCAGTCAGTCAATAAGTCATTCAGTAAGTTAGTCATTCATTCAATAAGTTAGTAAGTTAGTGAGTCGGTAAGTCAGTAATTCAGTTAGTCCGTCAATCAGTAAGTCAGTCAGTCAGTAAGTCAGTTAGTAAGTAATCCAGTGAGTATGTCAGTAAGTCAGTAAGTTAATCATTCAGTAAGTTAGTAAGTCAGTAAGTAAGTCAGTTAGTAAGTCAGTCAATAAGTTAGTGCGTCAGTAAGTCGGTAAGTAAGTCAGTCATTCAGTAAGTTAGTAATTCACTAAGTCAGTCAGTAAGTCAGTAAAATAGTGAGTCAGTAAGTCAGGAAGTTACTAAACCCTAACTTACAGTAAGTTAGTGAGTCAGTAAGTCAGTCAGTCACTCACTAAGTTAGTAAGTCAATAAGTCAGTAATTCAATCAGTAAGTCAGTCAGTAAGTCAGTCAATCACTAAGTCAGTCAGTAAGTTTGTGAGTTAATAAGTCAGTCAGTAAGTTAGTGAGTCAATAAGTCAGTCAGTAAGTTAGTCATTTAGTAAGTTAGTAAGTCAGTCAGTAAGTTAGTTAGTAAGTTAGTAAGTCAGTAAGTTAGTGAGTCAGTAAGTTAGTCAGTAAGTTAGTCACTCAGTAAGTTAGTAAGTCAGTCAATAAGTCAATCAATAATGATAACTATCCAATCCACAGCATATTGTATTGCTACCAAAATTGCAGAATCATTGAAGAAACAAAAGCAGAACATGAATAATTAAGTTCTGTATTATAATCAATAAGATGTGAATAAATAAGTTGTATTATTATCTCAATGTAATAGTTTCATCCAAAATGTGTATGCATATATGTACTTATCTCTTTCCTTTCATTATAAAATATTAATATTTTCAGAGATGGCAAAATAAACTTATAACTGTTGTTTCAACATGTAAATGAGGGAGTTTATATAAATCATGTTATAATGTGTTCATTGTGGATAATGTAAGAAGGGATAAAAGTTATAGCAGTTTTATAAGTACATAAGGGAGTAAGAGAGGTGCTTTCTCCTTGAGATTCTTAGATTTATAGACTACAAATTTATCATAGTATACTGAAATAAGGACTGAAATGAAGGATGAAAGTGAAGATATCTACTTTTCAGTACTATGTACTTATGCCACACTATCTCCCTTCTTTGATATCTTCTCTAACATAATAAATTTACTAGAGAAAAATGTATGCATTTATGGTGTATGAGTTTTATATATTATTATTGCATCATCCGCCGTTCATATTTAATAATTATTAACTATTTACAAAAAGTAATCCAAATGAATAGTGGAGGATGTAGTGATTGTGTGTAAATCTTTACTAACTGTGCATAAATATTATACTCAATTTATAAACCTATAATTCCTACTGCACACTTGTCCTCTGTCTACCTGTCTCACATGAATAGTGTATTTGGGGAGAATGGAACTATGTGTTCATATAATTATATATGCAAAACTAATGTTATAGAAACTACAATAATATTTATGCACTGATAGTGTAAAGATTTATACACAATCGATGTAATATTCACTATTAATTTATATTAATTTTATTTAATAGTCAACGATTATTGAAATGAATAGTGGGTGATGCAATGATAGTGTAAAATACTCTTACACTGTCAATCGGTGTATACATTTTTTTCTTTAAAAGATGCAAACAAACCCATTATCATGGTAAAAAGTTTGATAAAGCTCTTTGATTTGTCTTAGATAATCAACAAGAAGATGATCAATGTATTGCCCGAGACAGAGCTACAAGACTAATTAAAAGGCCGGCAAGGTATACTTATGTTGATAATTTAATTGTTTATGCATTGTCAGTGACACAATAGATAATTGATGATGTTGAACCTACCAACTATAAAGAAGTTGTTTCTTGTGCTGATTCTTCACAGTGGCTAGTGGCTATGAATGAAGAGATGGAAAGTCTTCATAAGAATGATACTTGGGCTTTGATGTTGCTTCTCAAAGGCAAATGACCATTGATAGTTATAAATGATTCTATAAGAAGAAAGACGGCATTCTTGGGGTTGAAGATCCAAGATGAAAGCATGAATAGTTGTTAAATGCTTCAATCGAAATGAAGATATTGACTTTAATGAGATATTCTCACCTATTATTCGTCATACTTCCATTCGTGTTTTGCTTGCTTTTGTTACTTTATTTGATTTGGTGTTAGAGCAACTTGATGTAAAAATAGTTTTTCTACATGAAGAGCTGGAAGAAGAAATTTACATTCAACAACATGAGGGATTTATTGTTCCTAATAAGGAGCATATTGTCTTCCGATTAAAGAAATCTTTATATGGCCTTAAACAAGCTCCAAGATAATCTTACAACACATTTGATTCTTTCATGATTGGGCAAGGTTATTACAGGAGTCAATTTGATGATTGTATTTATTTCCAAAAATTTCTCGATGGATCATTGATATACTTGTTACTTTATGTTGATGATATGTTAATTGCTTTACATGACAAATTTTTTATCACGAAATTGAAAATTCAACTCAATAATGAGTTTGAGATGAAGGAATTAGGTGCAGACAAGAAAATTCTTGGTATAGAGATTCACAGGGACCGTTAAGCTGGTAAACTATTCTTATCTCAACAGAAGTATATTGAGAGAGTGCTTGAAAGGTTTAATACGAATGATTGCAAACCTGTTTCTACTCCACTGGCTGCACATTTCAAGTTATCTTCACATCTTTGCCCACATACATAAGAGGAGATGAACCGTATGTCACATGTTCCTTATGCTAGAGCATTTGGTAGTCTTATGTATAATATGGTGTGCACTAGACCAGATTTAGCATATGTTGTTAGCATTGTGAGTCGATATATGCATAATCTTAGCAAGGATCATTGGAGTGCTGTAAAATGGATCTTTCGGTATTTGAAAGATAATTATGCTAGTGGCTTGGTATTTGACAGAAGCAATGTTACAACCAATGATGTTGTAGGTTATGTTGATTCAGGTTATGATGGTGACAATGACAGAAGGAGATCTCTTTCTAGTTACACCTTTACTCTCTGTGATAGTGCTATGAGCTAGAAAACTACTCTCCAGCCCATTGCTGCTTTGTCTATGACTGAAGCAGAATATATTTCAGCAACATGGGTGTGAAGGAAGCTATTTGGCTCTGAGATTTGGTAAATGAACTTGGTTTAGCACAAAGTGTTCTTATAGTATTTTATGATAGTCAAATTTTTATTCATTTTACAAAGAATAATTGTTATCATCACAAGACCAAACACATTGATGTGAAACATCACTTTATCCGAGATATTGTCACTCTTGGTGAAATTATAGTGGAAAATATTCACACATCAGAAAATCCAGCAAATATGCTTACCAAGCCACTTCCAAATACCAAGTTCCAACATTGCTTGGACTTGGTTGGTCTCTACAATACTTGAGCGCCCTTCGGAACTTTATTTGACGATAAACAACTTATCGAATTTGAGCCAAGGTGGAGATTGTTTAGATATGTGACTCCAATTCTCCCACATACCTCTTGCATTTGTTTTGTGGCCAACAAATTTTTCCTTCTCCCTTAAGTTTTGAAAATGCAATAATGATGCCTACAATTGCCTACCAAACTACAACTCTATAACTTGCTTCCCCAAGTTATCTTGCACTCTTTAACATTAAGAATTCATATAATGTCCATTCTATTGCATGAGCTTTGCATATAAAAGGCAATAACTATTCTATCGTAAAGGGCATTACAAGGTTAACAATATCATACATCACATAGAGGGTTTTAGATTTCTTCATATACACACGAGTGTGTTTTTGTGAGAATTCTTGTTCCATTTGAGAGAGTATTTGTGAGAGAAAATATTGTTTTTTATCCTCATTACTATAAGATGATTTGTTGTACTCTCCCTTTTACAAAGTGAAATTTTTCTCGTTAGCGCCCGTGATTTTTTACCTCTCACACTAAGGGGGTTTTCCACGTTAAATCTTGTGCTTCTGTTTAGCACTCTATTCCTAACAATAACATATGATATTTGTTCAATACACAATAAATTAGACTAATATTGGTGCTTTGGAAGAGAAATTTCCAACCCCTAGTATTTGAAATTAATGACTTCTTTGAATTTTCTCTTTGAACGTCTTCCCTACTTCCTCAAAGCAAAGTCAATATTGTAGGAGGTGCAAGGCAACTTCTCTAACAAATGTAATGTTGTATAGTGCAAACAACACATGCTCATTCATTTTCATGTGTCTCATGATTGATTAAATACATAGCATTCTTGCGTTAAAAAGTTGAATGAAAAAGTGTTAAGCACGTAGTAATAACTTAAAAAACGTGTATTGTTGTTAGGCACATGCCTATGTAGACACAATCAACCGGATTAGTCATTAAAATAGTAATTAAAGAATGCAACCAAAGTACATCTTCTTGATTGGTTGTGTTTTCAAAGGCGCATGTGTCAATACAAGTTTTACTCACAAACTAGTTTGTTGCTTGTCCAATGTCATACTACAATATACCATTTTCAAATAAAAATTGATTTTTCAAGTCCTAATAAAAAAATAACCATTTTCATTTGCTAAGGCATTAGTACATCATTTTCTAATAAAAATTGATTTTTCAAGTCCTAATAAAAAAATAACCATTTTCATTTGCTGATGCATTAATATATCATTTTCGAATAAAAAATCATTTTTCAAGTCCTAATAAAAAAAAAATCAGTTTCATTTTCTAAGGCATTAGTATACCATTTTATAATAAAAAATTATTTTTCAAGTCCTAATAAAAAAGCAAACATTTTCATTTGCTAAGGCATTAGTACACCATTTTCAAATAAAAATTGAATTTTAAAAGTCCTAATAATAAAAATTGATTTTTCAAAGTCCTAATAAAAAAAATTCATTTTCATTTGTTAAGGCATTAATATATCATTTTTTAATAAAAATGATTTTTTAAGTCCTATTAAAAAACAACCATTTTCATTTCCAAAGACATTAGTACACCATTTTCTAATAAAAATTGATTTTTCAAGTACTAATAAAAAAACAATTTTCATTTTTAAGGCATTAATACACAATTTTCTCATAAAAATTGATTTTTCAAGTTCTAATAAAAAACAACCATTTTTATTTGCTAAGGCATTAATACACCATTTTATAATGAAATTTTATTTGTCAAGTCCTAATAAAAAAATACCATTTTAATTTGTTAAGATATTAATATAACATATTCTAATGAAAATTTATTTTTCCAGTTCTAATAAAATAACAATCATTTTCATTTGCTGAGAAATTAGTATACAATTTTCTAATAAAAATTGATTTTTCTAGTCCTAATAAATATACAATCATTTTAAGTTTCTAAGGCATTACTATACCATTTTCTAATAAAAATTGATTTTTCACGATCGTAATAAAAAAACAACATTTTTCATTTGTTAAGCCATTAATATACATTTTTCTATCAAAAATTGATTTTTCAAGTCCTAATAAAAAAACAACCATTTTCATTTTATAAGACATTAATACTCAATTTTCTAATATAAATTGATTTTTCAAAATCCTAGTAAAAAAACAAAAAAATTCATTAGTTGGCCATTAATATACAATTTTCTAATAAAAATTGATTTTTCAAGCACTAATAAAAAAACAACAATTTTCATTTGCTAGGGAATTAGAATACCATTTCCTAATAAAAATTACTTTTTCAAGTATTAATAAAAAAATAACCATTTTCATTTGCTAAGGCATTAGTATACCATTTTCAAATAAAAATTGATTTTTCTAGTACTAATAAAAAAACAATCATTTTCATTTTCTAAGGCATTATTATACAATTTTTTAATGAAAATAAAATTTTGAAGTCCTAATAAAAAAACAACCATTTTCATTTTGCTAAGGCATCAATATACCATTTTATAATAAAAATTTATTTTTCAAGTCCTAATAAAAAATCAACCATTTTCAATTGCTAAGGCATTAATAAAAATTGAATTTTCAAAGTCCTATTAGGAAAACAACCATTTTCATTTGCTAAGGCATTAGTATTCCATTTTCTAATAAAAATTGATTTTTCATGAACTAATAAAAGAACAATCATTTTCATTTGTTAAGGCATTAATATACCATTTTCTAATAAAAATTGATTTTTCAAGTCCTAATAAATGTACAACCATTTTTATTTGCAAGACATTAGTATACAATTTTCTAATAAAAAATTATTTTTCGAAGACCTAATAAAAAACAACCATTTTCATTTGCTAAGGAATTACTATACAATTTTCTAATAAAATTGATTTTTCAAAGTCCTAATAAAAAAAACAAAAAAATTTATTTGCTAGACATTAATATATCATTTTTTTCTAATAAAAATTTATTTTCAAGTCCTAATAAAAAAAACAATCATTTTTATTTGCTAATGCATTAATAAACCATTTTCTAATAAAAATTGATTTTTCAAAGTTCTAATAAAAAAATAACAGTTTTCATTCGTTAAGGCATTAATATACCATTTCCAATAAAATTTGATTTTTCAAGTCCTAATAAAAAAACAATCATTTTCATTTACTAAGGTATTAGTATACCATTTTCTAATAAAATTTGATTTTTCAAGACCTAATAAAAAACAACCATTTTCATTTGCTAAGGCAATACAATACCATTTTCGAATAAAAGTTGATTTTTCATGTCATAATAAAAAACAAACATTTTCATTTGTTAAGGCATATTAATATACCATTTTTAAATAAAAATTGATTTTTCTAGTCCTAATAAAAAACAACCATTTTCATTTTCTAAGGCATTAGTATACCATTTTCTAATAAAAATTTATTTTTCAAGTACTAATAAAAAAACAACCATTTCCTTTTCTAAGGCATTAATATCCAATTTTCTAATAAAAATTAAATTTTCAAGTCCTAATAAAAAAAACAACCATTTTCATTTGCTAAGGCATCACTATACCATTTTACAAAAAAATTTATTTTTCATGTCCTAATAAAAAAGCAACCATTTTCAATTGATAAGGCATTATTATACCATTTTCTAATAAAACTTGAATTTTCAAAGTCCTAATAAGAAAATAACCATTTTCATTTGTTAAGGCATTAGTATTTCTTTTTCTAATAAAAATTTATTTTTCATGTACTAATAAAAGAACAATCATTTTCATTTGGTAAGCCATTATTATACCATTTTCTAATAAAAATTGATTTTTCATGTCCTAATAAATGTACAACAATTTTCATTTGCTAAGACATAAGTATACTATTTTATAATAAAATTTGATTTTTCAAAATCCTAATAAAAAAAACAATTTTCATTTGCTAGTAATTAATATACCATTTTCTATTAAAAATTTATTTTTAAGTCCTAATAAAAAAACAATCATTTTCATTTTCTAATGCATTAATATACAATTTTCTAATAAAAATTGATTTTTCAAAGTTCTAATAAAAAGACATCATTTTTCATTTGCTAAGGCATTAATATACCATTTCCAATAAAAATTTATTTTTCAAGTCCTAATGAAAAAACTACCATTTTCATTTAATAAGGCATTAGTATACCATTTTCTAATAAAATTTGATTTTTCAAGTCCTAATAAAATAAACAAGTAGTTTCATTTGATAATGCATTAATATACCATTTTCGAATAAAAATTTATTTTTCAAGCACTAATAAAAAACAACTATTTTCATTTGATAAAGGATTAGTAAACAATTTCCTAACAAAAATTTAATTTTCAAGTCCTAATAAAAAGAAAAACGATTTTCATTTGTCAAGGCATTAGTATACCATTTTCTAATAAATATTTATTTTTCAAATCCGAATTAAAAAAATATCATTTTCATTTTCTAATGCATTAATATATCATTTTCTAATAAAAATATATTCTTCAAGTCCTAATAAAAAAAACCATCATTTTCATTTGCTAATGCATTAATATACCATTTTATAATAAAAATTGATTTTTAAAACACTAATAAAAAAACAATCATTTCCATTTGCTAAGGAACTAGTATACCATTTCCTAATTAAAATTGAATTTTCAAGTCCAAATAAAAAACAATTATTTTCATTTGCTATTGCATTAATATAACATTTTAAAAAAAAATTGATTTTTCAAGTCCTAATAAAAATATAACCATTTTCATTTGCTAAGGCATTAGTATGTCATTTTCTAATAGAAATTGATTTTTCAAGTCCTATTAAAAAAACAACATTTTTCATTTGTTAAACCATTAATATACTATTTTCTAATAAAAATTGATTTTTCGTGTCCTAATAAATGTACAAAAAATTTCATTTGCTAAGACATTAATATGCCATTTTCTAATAAAATTTGATTTTTCAAAGTTCAAATAAAAAACCATTTTCATTTTCTAGGAATTAATATACCATTTTCTACAAAAAATTTATTTTCAACTCCTAATAAAAAACAATCATTTTCATTTGCTAATGCATTAATATTCAATTTTCTAATAAAAATTGATTTTTCAAAGTTCTAATAAAAAGACATCATTTTTCATTTGCTAAAGCATTAATATACCATTTCTAATAAAAATTGATTTTTCAAGGCCTACTAAAAATGCAACCATTTTCATTTTCTAAGGCATTAGTATATCATTTTCTAATAAAAATTTATTTTTCAAGTGTACTAACAAAAAAGACAACCATTTTCATTTGCTGGGCATTAACATACCATTTTCTAATAAAAATTGATTTTTCAAAGTCCTAATAAAAAAAACAACAATTTTAATTTTGCTAGGCATTAATATACAATTTTCTAATAAAAATAAAATTTTCAAGTCCTAATGAAAAAAGCAACCATTTTCATTTGTTAAGGTATTAGTATATAATTTTCTAATAAAATTTGATTTTTCAAGTCCTTATAAAAAAGCAACCATTTTCATTTGCTAATGCATTAATAAACCATTTTCTAATAAAAAAATTATTTTTCAAGTCCTAATAAAAAATACAAGTAGTTTCATTTGCTAATTTATTAAAACACAATTTTCAAATAAAAATTAATTTTTCAAGCACTAACAAAAAAAACAACCATTTTCATTTGATAAGGGATTAGTATACAATTTCCAAACAAAAATTTAATTTTCAAGTCCTAATGAAAAGAACAACCATTTTCATTTGCTAAGGCATTAGTATATCATTTTCTAATAAAAATTGATTTTTCAAATCCATATAAAAATACAATCATTTTCATTTTCTAATGAATTAATATACCATTTTCTAATAAAAAAATATTTTTCAAGTCCTAATAAAAAAACCATCATTTTCTTTTGCTAATGCATTAATAAAATTTAATTTTCAAGTCCTAATAAAAAGAACTGACATTTTCATTTTCTAAGGCATTAGTATACAATTTTCTAATAAAAGTTGATTTTTCAAATCCAAATAAAAGAAACAACCATTTTCATTTTCTAATGAATTATTATAGCATTTTCTAATAAAAAATATATTTTTCAAGTCCTAATAAAAAAACCATCATTTTCATTCGCTAATGTATTCATATACAATTTTCTAATAAAAATTGATTTTTAAAGCACTAATAAAAAAACAACGATTTCCATTTGCAAAGACACTAGTATACCATTTCCTAATTAAAATTGAATTTTCAAGTCCTAATAAAAAAGCTACCATTTTCATTTGTTAATGCATTAATATACCATTTTCAAATTAAAATTGATTTTTCTAGTCCTAATAAAAAATAACCATTTTTATTTCCTAAGGCATTAATATACAATTTTGTAATAAAAATTGATTTTCCTAGTCCTAATAAAAAAATCCATGTTCATTTGCTAAGGCACTAATATACCATTTTTTAATAAAAAATGATTCTTCGATCCTATTAAAATAACAACCACTTTCATTTCTAAGGCATTAATATACCTTTTCTAATAAAAAATGATTTTTTCAGTCCTATTAAAAAAACAACTACTTTCATTTGCTAGGTATTAATATACCATTTTCTAATAAAAATTTATTTTTCAAAGTCCTTATAAAAAACAAAAAATTTCATTTTATAGGCATCAATATACCATTTTATAATAAAAATTTATTTTTCAAGTCCTGATAAAAAGAACAATCATTTTCATATTCTAAGGCATTAGTATACATTTTCTAATAAAAATTGATTTTTCAAATTCTAATAAAAAAACAATCATTTTACTTTTCTAAGGAATTAATATACAATTTTCTTATAAAAATTAAATTTTCAAGACCTAATAAAAAAACAACTGTAACACCGTAAATTTTCTACATATGTTATATTAATTATTTATTTTATCAACGATTAATTGTAGAAATTAATCAGTGTGGATTTAGGCTAAGCCATAGTTGAATATTAGTCTTGTTTTGTGATTTCCTATTTTTTGGTAAATTTTCGTAATTTTCTGTGACGAAATATTTTTGAACCGTCGTCGGGCCCAAATAGCCCGAATTCGGCCCAATAACGTGTTTTTGAATTCTGTAACTCGGAATCGAATTCCGATTGCGCCATTGCCTTCGAAATATTATTTCGAGTCAAGATAGACATCAAGTTCATTCAGAACGCATTTCTAAATATTTTCACTTCAAATTCTGTGTTTCGAAGTTCTAACCGTAAACCAAAATCGGGAGATTGTATATTTTCGGACGAAATTATCCGAAGATGTTCGGACACGATGTTTATTGGGAAATTACATCATATCAATAATGTTGGAAATCATCATTTCATGAGCCACTTGTTACACAAGTAATGCAAAAGCTTCCAAAAAACCCTAAAACACTCAACAAATCCTCTCACTCCACCACCATTAGACACATCACCTATGCTAGTCTAAAGCTACTTACTTTGCATTAAATTTTCTGATTTGATGAGGGTGAGGATCTCCTATAAATACCTCACCCCATTCTCTCATTTTTACACTAAATTTCTTATACAAACTAAGGTAGTCTTTTATTTTATCTTCTTCATCTTCTTCTCATACTTCATAGAAAGTTATGAGCTTTTATTATTTTGTTCATAAAGTAGAGTTTATATTTGTTCTTTAAGTATTTTATGAAAGCATAACTAAAGGGGATGATAATAAAATCATATGAACCTTTATGTAGTTTTTGACTTTTGTAAATCTTGAAATTTCTTCCTTGTTCTTAGATGGAAAAACTATATCTTTGGACAAGGTTAGATGAGTTATTTATTTGGAAATATTAGAAATTATTGTTAGTATTTGAATATGTTTAAAGGTGATGATTTTAACATCAAAGGAACCTTTAATGTGTTTAGGAAAAAGTTTGTATTTTATTCTTGAAAGTTTATGATGTTGATGAGTTGTTGAAAATATTTCATTTTTAGAAAGTATTATGTTTTAAAAGTGGTTTAACATATTTTACTATATGATTCCTAAGTTAAAATAATGATTTGGGATAAAAGATGATTTATTAAAGTCTTGACTTCATAAACTTAAAAGTGTTACAAAGTTTTAGATATTAAAGTAGTAGAAAGTCTTACCTTAGGATTTATTTTCATGACTATGAAAATAACACTTACTAACCCTTGAGGTTTTTTCCTAAAAAATTAGGAGGTGTTAAGATGTTCATGAAAATTTGTTTTAGTAGTATACTTGAAATAATGAGAGTTACCTAAAAGTCTTGACTTTATAAACTTAAAGTGTTATGAAGTCTTAGATGGTAAAATGATTTAAAAATGTTGAATCTTAGTTAAGTGAACTTACTTTAAAATGGTAAGAGTTACTTAAAAAGTATTGATTTAAAAATATTGATTTTGTTTAAATTGACTTACTTTAAAAAGGATAAGTCTAGCTTAATGATCTTATTTTAAAAAGGTTAGTTTTAGTAAAAATGTTTTACTTACAAAAAAATAAGATTTATGAATTATCGGAAAAATACAATGAAGTGGGAATACATGTCTAGAAAGGTTCTGTCTAAGGAAAGACTTGGTATTTAAGGGTGTCTTTATGACCCACCTCTCTTTCCTGGGAACTAGCCTGGTGTATATCCACGGATTACGACATAATTTCGGTATAAGTTTTATTGAAAATTTTACTTTAAAAAGTATTATTTGATTGTAAGACTTTCGATGACAAATGATGATTCAAGGATATTCAACCTTGAATTGGATGGACGAAAGCAATTAAATTCATTTTAAATCGGAAGTTTTATCTTCGCGTAAAAAGTTCTTTTGTAAATATAATAATTATCATCATTTAACTAATTAACGTTATTTTGGCATAAAGAAAAGTTCGAGAGGAGAACGGATCAAGTAAGCTCACCTGCAAACAGAGAACCTAACAACCCAACACACTCAGGTGAGGGAGAAAACATCGTGACACAATGGTGTCCGAATATGCATCAGGACCTCCAAACTCCCTCACAAGTTTGGAGTTGCCCTGGGTATTAAGAAAGCTTGTACTTAATCAATTGCATGTTTGTTTGGATTAAGTACAGCAATATTTCTTATACCAATTTATGTTATGTGCAAATACCATGTTTACTCTTGAATTATAATGTTTGAATGATTATTATGGGAATGATATGTATGTGATAATTTTGAAATTCAAGGTTTAAAAACATTTGATATAAATGAGAAATATTTTCCTTGAGAAAAGTAATTAAAATGATATTTAGGTTCTTCTCGCTTGAGCGAGACAACTCTCAATTGAGCGAGAAGTGTCTAGAGAAAACGATTGTTTTAGCTCGGGGCGAGACAGCTCTCACTTGAGCTAAAATAGGCACTAAGAGAACTGATTGTTTTCTCGCTTAAGCGAGACAGCTCTCGCTTAAGCCACAAATGCCTCAAAAAAATGGACGTGCCCTCGCTTGAGCAAGACAGCTCTCGCTTGAGCAAGCGGGCTCCATACAGACATGACTTCTTTTTAAGTCGTCTGAATGATAACTCTCATATATACGAGAGCCTAATGGCATGTTTGCCATCAAGAATTTGTAAAGGTAAATAACTATATGAAATTCTTGAAAGTAATAAAAGTAAGGAATTGCTTTGTTAAAGGCGAGGCTGAGGGTGTGATATTATGCCCACGCATCGAGATTGTTTGACCGTAAGAGGCTTGGCTAGAGGAGCCGTCCAAGATAATGCAGCGATGGTTCGTAGTGGTGCCGAAATTATTCTCTCTTTTTGTTATATGTGTTAAGATCGGGACCCACTAGAAGCATTCCTTTGGGAGATGTCTTAGGTTGGGCCGATCATTTAAAAGAATGATTAAAAGATTTAATTGGCTAACCTCGGTTAGTGTGCATACTCATTATGAATAATGAAGTAGTGGAGAGGAAATTTACGGGAGACGAACGAGCCCCGAGATGTTGAGAGGGACGGCGATGGCGGTGATTCGTCAGCAAAGTCTTGAGGGTGAGTCTAGGTGAGACGAGTCTCTTGTATTCCTAGATGAGGTGTAACGCCCCGAAAATACACCTTAATTTTAATGCGGAAAAATGGGTAAAAAAAATTTTTTTTGAATTGGTGATGTACAAATATTATTTTCTTTTTAAAATGTTTCCTTTTCGGGACATTACCTTAAGTAACGTACTATGCGGAAATCACTAACTGTTACCTAACGGTAACTGGAATGATACAATACTTCCCTGGAATTTACTTCATCATTAAACAGTTAGTATTTATACAAAATATCTATTCATGGCGGAACATACACATCGCCCAACTAACATATCAAAATGCTATACTGCACAGCACCCCCAAAACATGCAGAACAAAAAGAACAGCAAACCCAGAGCTCAACGGCTAGATACCGCACTGCTAGGAGTGCTAGAACACTCACTAGGATCCTCCTCTGTGCCAGAGTCGGATGAGAGTTCTATCACCTCGATGGAACTCTCTATGTTCACCAGCTCTATCACTCCATCCTCGTCAGCATCCGCCTTAGCCTCTATCTCAGTTGACTCATCCTCCATCGGCTCCGACGAGGAGCTTGGAGGGTCGGGAAGGGTTCTCCGTATACGTGTAGAGTTCCCGTCCATCTGTCCAAATTATAAACAAGTACAAGGATAGACAAGTAGAGAGAGTAAGACATCTAATGAACAAAATTCATTGACGGCGTGGACTTACTCTGAATAGGACACTCAGACAAAAATATAATTTTCATAACATGCAATTCAATCATCTGACAAATCACATAATAATATACAGTCATCGTACAGTATAAATATATCGTCGTAATTAATATATCATGGATCTCACATGCACAATACTAAAGATGAATAATGATTATATCTCAAGTATAAAAATAAACGTTCGTGCAATGCAATGTATGAATGCTATGTCATTTCATCCACCTTACACCATTATCCACCCAAATAGCCTATTCGGAAACAACCGAGAGTACAGGTCCCATACCAAGCCGATTGTACGCACCAAAATAAATAACATCCTCGCAAGGATGAATGATCGATCTGTTCCAAAGGAACTGTCCATAACAGGACGGTGTCGTAGCAACGCTTTCTGGGCATCCCTCTCATCGATCATGATTGCAAATCGAGGGGTCGTCAGAGATTGTCTAGTTTGCGATGTGAGAACTGTCCGATCCAACAGGATATCCTCTCCTAGGAATACAAGGGACTCGTCTCACCTAGACTCTCCCTCAAGGCTTTGTTGACGAACCACCGTCAAGCAAAGTCGCCCTCCTTGCATCTCAGTGCTCATACGTCATCCTGTAATGTTTCCTCTCCACTACTTCGTTATTCATAATGCATATGCTCTCTAACCGAAGTTAGCAAAATCCGAACTCTTAATCATTCTTTTATATAATCGGCCCATCTTAAGACATCTCCTAAAGGATGTCCGCTCCAAAAGAAATGCTTCTTATGGGACCCGATATTTCTCATTTATATCAAATGTTTTTAAACCTTGTATTTCAAAATTATCACATACATATCATTCCCATAATAATCATTCAAACATTATAATTCAAGAGTAAACATGGTATTTGCATATATAAACATAACATAAATCGGTATAAGAAATATTGTTGTACTTAATCCAAACAAACATGCAATTGATTAAGTACAAGCTTTCTTAATACTCAGGGCAACTCCAAACTTTTGAGATAGTTTGGAGGTCCGGGTGCCATATTCGGACACCACTATGTCGCGATGTGTTCTCTCTCACCTGAGTGTGTCGGGTCGTTAGGTTCTCTGTTTGCAGGTGAACTTACTTGATCCGTTCTCCTCTCGAACTCTTCGTTATGCCAAAATAACGTTAATTAGTTAAATGACGATAATTATTATACTTACGAAATAACTTTTTACGCGAAGATAAAACTTCCGATTTAAAATGAATTTAATTGCTTTCGTCCATCCAATTCAAGATTGAATATCCTTGAATCATCATTTGTCATCGAAAGTCTTACAATCAAATAATACTTTTTAAAGTAAAATTTTCAATAAAACTGATACCGAAATTATGTCGTAATCCGTGGATATACACCAGGCTAGTTCCCAGGAAAGAGAGGTGGGTCATAAAGACACTCTTAAATACCAAGTCTTTCCTTAGACAGAACCTTTCTAGACATGTATTCCCACTTCATTGCATTTTTCCGATAATTGATAAATCTTATTTTTGTAAGTAAAACATTTTTACTAAAACTAACCTTTTTAAAATAAGATCAGTAAGCTAGACTTATCCTTTTTAAAGTAAGTCAATTTAAACAAAATCAATATTTTTAATCAATACTTTTTAAGTAAATCTTACCATTTTAAAGTAAGTTCACTTAACTAAGATTCAACATTTTTAAATCATTTTACCTTCTAAGACTTCATAACACTTTAAGTTTATAAAGTCAAGACTTTTAGGTAACTCTCATTATTTCAAGTATACTACTAATGTAACACCCCGAATTTTAGTCTTTAAAAATTAGAGTATCAGTCCTGGAAGCCTCGCTTGATCCAGAGATTCTCGCTTGAGCGAGAGAGGTGCATCTGGGAGGGTGAAATCTTGGGCTATACTGGAGAATTCTCGCCTGAGCGAGAGTTGTATCACCCGGGCGAGAAATGGCAATTTTGGGCAGTGTAATCGATTACACAGTCCATGTAATCGATTACATGCAGATAAAAGCATCAGATATGTGCATTTTACATTATGTAATCGATTACACAATCCATGTAATCGATTACATGATGATAAAAGCATCAGATGTGCATGATGTAATTGATTACACAATACATGTAATCGATTACATGATGATAAAAGCATCAGATATGCATGATGTAATCGATTACACAATCCATGTAATCGATTACATGCAGATAAAAGTATCAGATATGTGCATTTTACACTATGTAATCGATTACACAATCCATGTAATCGATTACATATATGCGTTAAGCGAAAATTGCTACTGTGAAATTCTCGCTTGAGCGAGAATGGGCTAGCTTGAGCGAGAATGGGCTCGCTTGAGCGAGAATGGGCTCGCTTGAGCGAGAACCCGACGACTGCTCTTTAAAAATAGAAACCCCAAACACATTTTAGGGTTAGAACTCGAAGAGAAGAGAGAGAAGGGAGTTTTTCAAGAGCAAGGAGCCTTAGGACTCATCTTAGAGCTTGCGAAGAGGTAAACCTCTTGTTTCTAACTCTTCTTCTTCCTCTCTAACTTGTTTTGGGTATGTTAGATCTATTTTCAAAATATGAGAAACCATGGAAACTCATCCGTTAGAGTTATGGTTCGTTTTATGTTGTTTTTATCTTCTAAACTCTTGGTTTAGAGTTGGTATTTGATGAATGGAAAGTTTTATGGGTTATTCATGAAAAACCCCAAAAACCCCAAAATGAGAATATGAGTATAAAGAGAAAGATATGAAACGCTAGATGTGGATAATGAGTAGTGCTTTAATGTTGTTATATGAGATGAACATGTATGCTTTGATATTTAGAAACTTGTATTGAAGTAGTTTTGGAAATATTGAAATATGAGATGTTATGCATGTTTTAGATGGTTGAATATTGATGATGAATATTTTGTATGATTAAATGATGCAAAATAAGTTGTTTATGTGATATTTGGAATAAATGACTAACATTGTTGTTATTGGTGGAAATGAGGAAAGATCCTAAGGTTGGAGGAAATCGCGGAGGAGACTTTTAAAGTTACTCGGAACCGATCCCAAAACTCACTGAGGTAAGGGATAAGTGGCTCTAATTCATACTCACTGATGTGAACGAGGTATGGGAAAGAGGTAATGTGTTGTAAGTTTGGTTGTTGTTACCCTACCCGAATAGGGAGTGGTTTATTGTTGTTACCCTACTCGAAGAGGTAGTGGTTGACTGTTATTGTGTCCTACCCAGAGTGGTAATGAACTGTTTGTTGTGTCCTACCCGGAGTGGTAGTAGACTGTTATTGTGCCCTACCTTAAATGGTAGCGGACTGTTATCGTGTCCTACCCGGAGTGGTAGCGGACTGTTGTTGTGTCCTACCCGGAGTGGTAGTGGACTGTTATTGTTATCCTACCGGGAATGGTAGTGAAGAATTGTGAACTAGACCTACCCGATGTGGTATGGATTATAACTAGACCTACCCGATGTGGTATGGAGCATAACACTAGACCTACCCGATGTGGTATGGAGCATAACACTAGACCTACCCGATGTGGTATGGAGTATAACACTAGACCTACCCGATGTGGTATGGAGCATAACACTAGACCTACCCGATGTGGTATGGAGCATAACACTAGACCTACCCGATGTGGTATGGAGCATAACACTAGACCTACCCGATGTGGTATGGAATATAATACTAGACCTACCCGATGTGGTATGGAGTATAACTAGACCTACCCGATGTGGTATGGAATATAACAGTAGACCTGCCCGATGTGGTATGGATGATGAACTAGACCTGCCCGATGTGGTATGGATGATGAACTAGACCTGCCCGATGTGGTATGGATGATGAACTAGACCTGCCCGATGTGGTATGGAGTATAACTAGACCTGCCCGATGTGGTATGGAGTATAACTAGACCTACCCGATGTGGTATGGAATATAATAGTAGACCTGCCCGATGTGGTATGGATGGTGAACTAGACCTACCCGATGTGGTATGGAGATGTAATTAGATCTACCCGAGGTGGTAGGAGATTATAGTGTGAAAGAACTCGGTGAATACGATTAATGATGAATATGACATATGAGAAACAAGGACGTTAAGAGCGAAAGTCATATGCATGCTATAGGATATATATTATGGGATATATATACTATAGGGTGAATATGAATGTTGGAAATGAAGACGTTAAGGATAAAAGTAATATACATGCTATAAGATATATAGTATGGGATATATATATACTATAGTGTGGATATGAATAATGAGAAGAACGATGCTTCGAATGAACATAATATGCATGCTATAGAATATATATTATGAGATATGTATTCTATAGGATGAATATGGATAACGTAGAAATGAACGAAAGAAGAGATGAATGTTTGCATTTACGTAATTGCGTTTATAATTTATATTAAAGTTTAATCGTATTTGAAATGTGGATTATCATGTGATGTTAGTTTTTAAACTAATGACTTACTCCCTTTTGTTTTGTGTGTCGTTTATGATAATCCCATTGTAGGTAAATGAAGGACTTTGAGGATGAAGTTCAATTAGGAAGCTTTTGTGTTTAATTACTCGCTTGTCTGTATTGCTAAGTGACGTTGTAGTTGATTTAATAGTATTATGGGATGACTGTAAATCTGTTTTTATCAATACGAATATGTGTAGTTATGGGCTTTATAACCTTGGGAGACCCATAACTGGTTGTATGTGGTAAATGCTATTTGAATGAATTATGTTTTTCCGCAACATAAATTTGTATGATAAGAAAATAGGGTAAAGAGTATTTTCGAAAATGATACTTGAGAGTTTTCAATGAAGGTGACGACTGTATGTAAGAGATGATTAAAATAAATGAAAAAAATTCAAGGGTAGAAAATCGGATCCTTACAATATGGTATCAGAGCATAGTTAATTCTGCGGCCTAGGGCATGGCCTTACTTGCTTCTTTGTAACATGTTTATGATTTGATTGGTTGATATTGTGTGAATTGAATGTTTAAAGCATGTTGCTTTGGTATAGTAACATGTAAGGTACTATGAGACTAGGTGATAACCTGACTTGTGTGAATTAAAATTGTGTACTGACTATACATGAGTGCAGGTCGAAACATGGCTGAAAGAGGAACGAGTCAGAACGTTCCAAATGATTTGTTGGTTCAGATGGTAGCTGCACTACACCAGATGAACGAGAGCTTGCATAATCTGCATCAGAATCCTGCACCGAGTTCGAGTTCGCAACCCCTAATCCCACCTGAACCGGCTGAGTACCGGGGGCTGGATGAGTTTTGCAAGAGAAACCCCAGTCAGTTCCACGGGGGATTTGCTCCTGATGCTGCCCTTGAGTGGATTCAGGGAATGGATCGGATCTTTCGGGCAATGAATTGTTCGGAGGCTCAGAAGTTGGCTTACGCCACGTATATGCTAGTGAAGGAGGCCGAGAACTGGTGGGAGTTTACTCGACGCCAAATGGAGATAGAAGGACAATTGATTTCCTGGGGTACATTCAAGGAGAAGTTTCTTCATAAATACTTCCCAGCTGATCTGAAGCGGAAGAAGAAAATGGAGTTCCTGAAGTTGGAACAGGGAAATATGTCAGTGGGGGAATATGCGGCTAAGTTCGAGGAATTGGCACGGTTTTGTCCCTACTCGGAGTTGGAAGTAGATGGACGATCCAAATGCTCTAAATTTGAATCGGGTTTAAGGCCCAAGTTGAAAATAATGTTCGGACATCAGGAGATTGCCGATTTCGCTACCTTGGTCAACAAGTGTAGAATGTACGAGGACAACCTGAAGTCGGTTAAGTTGGCTACACACGAAACAATTACTCCCCGGGACTATGGGCCTCAACGCAACCATAGGCGGGAGAGGGGTAAAGAGAGGGTGGAAGATGACCGGAAGCCTTATGCGGCAACTACTATACATCGAGACCGAAATTTCCAAAAGTCTAGACCATTTACCGTTCCTATCGAAGGGGTTTCTACTCCCATGTGCAACAAATGTGGTAGACGCCATCTTGGGAGTACATGCCCAGGGTCAGGAAACGGATGTTTCCACTGCAAGGAGTTCGGACACATTAAAAGGTTTTGTCCCAAGCTAGATCGGAGACCTAATGTCGTTTCTGCTGAGAAGACAAGGGACCATAGTCGAAGGTTTACCCCGAGTGGCGCAGGGACATCAGGTGTGGATGATCCGGCGAGAGGTAAATTGCATGGTGACAGGTATCACTTTTAGTGTTGTTTAATTCGGGAGCGACACACTCCCTATATTTGCTGAATGCGTGAACCTACTGAGATTGTACACCAAATTGTTGTTTTCGACTTAGTTGTACCCACCAACCCCGTGTATCGGTGGTGGATGTTGGTGTGGATGTCTCAGTGTACGGTTGGGGTAAATGGTAAAACCTTTACTATAGTGTTGGTATGCGCAATGACGTCCAGTTGGATTTAATCCTGGAAATGGACTAGCGGTCAGCAAATCGTGTTATGTTTAACTGTGTGTAATTGTTGAGGTGAATATTTAAATTTAGTATGCATTGATATGTATGTGTATGCTAAGGGGGTAAAATTTATACTGATAGTCGAGGAAAGAGGCTAGTCGAGTTACTTACCCCGTCGATGTGAGGAATACATTTTATTAGACGTGAAACTTTTGGTCTCGAATGACCGGTTCTTTTGCGGTAGGACATTGGCAACGTATGAAATAGTGGTGGTGATCCGAAATTGTCTGCGTTGAATGTGTACCGGCAAAAGTTGTTGTTGTTTCGTGAACGTCAGTAATTGCGGTGTATGGGTGTGGTGTAACCATAGGAGAGAAGAAGTTTTGGGTTGTATCGAAATGAGCGTGCGAACCTTGTTTCACGACGTGGTTGCCATGAGTCGTGGATTCAAACCGCTTTCGAAAATCATTTTTGGGAAAACTTAGCTTGTGCCTAAGTAATGATTTAGTATCATGTTGGAGAATTCCGAAATTTTAGCAACCATGTCGGAATAAGTATGAGGTTGTTAAAAGTTTAGTGATATGAGACGCCCATGTATTTCTAGACATAATGCGAGTGAGTTAATAAGTTTATATTTACTAACGGAATTGGGGTGACCAAACCAAACGCAAGTTGTAGGTTTGAGTGTTGGTCGACTTGTGCTTGCCGATTGGTAATAGAATACCTAGTTTTGGTGTGAATCAATGGTTTTATGGTTGCAGTGGAGGCTAGAAATCGGTAATTTCTTTAGACGATAAGATTTGATGGTAGAAATATTTTATGTAATTAGACAATTACTGAATAGTTTGATTGTGTACAATAGATGATGCATTAAGAGACTTTTGTGTAGGTATTTTGTTAATCGAGTAAAATGAAATTGTGCTAGATTCTCGAGTGGAGATGAAACTAGTTAGTGTATGACGGATGTTGAAAGATGCATTTAGATAGATATGGGATAAGGGGTTCCCCATTCGCTGAAATTCGAGAGTGTTATCAGGATTCTTAACGTATGTTAGGATTGATAGATGGATATGTGATGGATACCTATAGTTCTTGAAAAATGTAGAAAAGATCTTTAGTCTGAATTATGGTTTAGTTCTCATGGTATTCAATGTTGTTCGGAGCTAGGATCTTAATATTTGGACATTGAGGAGTTAGTTCATGAATTGGTGGGTGATGTCACGGTTTAGTGGTGTATGCCCTTAGTGACTGATTAAGTAATCTTAATGGATTAGGGAATCGATTATGATTTTGGTGGAGTATCCTTGTGCCTAAGGTTTAGGTGATGATTTTGATTTCCGAGGTATGTTTAATTTTCGGGGACGAAAATTCTTATAAGAGGGGGAGGATTGTAACACCCCGAATTTTAGTCTTTAAAAATTAGAGTATCAGTCCTGGAAGCCTCGCTTGATCCAGAGATTCTCGCTTGAGCGAGAGAGGTGCATCTGGGAGGGTGAAATCTTGGGCTATACTGGAGAATTCTCGCCTGAGCGAGAGTTGTATCACCCGGGCGAGAAATGGCAATTTTGGGCAGTGTAATCGATTACACAGTCCATGTAATCGATTACATGCAGATAAAAGCATCAGATATGTGCATTTTACATTATGTAATCGATTACACAATCCATGTAATCGATTACATGATGATAAAAGCATCAGATGTGCATGATGTAATCGATTACACAATACATGTAATCGATTACACAATACATGTAATCGATTACATGATGATAAAAGCATCAGATATGCATGATGTAATCGATTACACAATCCATGTAATCGATTACATGCAGATAAAAGTATCAGATATGTGCATTTTTCACTATGTAATCGATTACACAATCCATGTAATCGATTACATATATGCGTTAAGCGAAAATTGCTACTGTGAAATTCTCGCTTGAGCGAGAATGGGCTAGCTTGAGCGAGAATGGGCTCGCTTGAGCGAGAACCCGACGACTGCTCTTTAAAAATAGAAACCCCAAACACATTTTAGGGTTAGAACTCGAAGAGAAGAGAGAGAAGGGAGTTTTTCAAGAGCAAGGAGCCTTAGGACTCATCTTAGAGCTTGCGAAGAGGTAAACCTCTTGTTTCTAACTCTTCTTCTTCCTCTCTAACTTGTTTTGGGTATGTTAGATCTATTTTCAAAATATGAGAAACCATGGAAACTCATCCGTTAGAGTTATGGTTCGTTTTATGTTGTTTTTATCTTCTAAACTCTTGGTTTAGAGTTGGTATTTGATGAATGGAAAGTTTTATGGGTTATTCATGAAAAACCCCAAAAACCCCAAAATGAGAATATGAGTATAAAGAGAAAGATATGAAACGCTAGATGTGGATAATGAGTAGTGCTTTAATGTTGTTATATGAGATGAACATGTATGCTTTGATATTTAGAAACTTGTATTGAAGTAGTTTTGGAAATATTGAAATATGAGATGTTATGCATGTTTTAGATGGTTGAATATTGATGATGAATATTTTGTATGATTAAATGATGCAAAATAAGTTGTTTATGTGATATTTGGAATAAATGACTAACATTGTTGTTATTGGTGGAAATGAGGAAAGATCCTAAGGTTGGAGGAAATCGCGGAGGAGACTTTTAAAGTTACTCGGAACCGATCCCAAAACTCACTGAGGTAAGGGATAAGTGGCTCTAATTCATACTCACTGATGTGAACGAGGTATGGGAAAGAGGTAATGTGTTGTAAGTTTGGTTGTTGTTACCCTACCCGAATAGGGAGTGGTTTATTGTTGTTACCCTACTCGAAGAGGTAGTGGTTGACTGTTATTGTGTCCTACCCAGAGTGGTAATGAACTGTTTGTTGTGTCCTACCCGGAGTGGTAGTAGACTGTTATTGTGCCCTACCTTAAATGGTAGCGGACTGTTATCGTGTCCTACCCGGAGTGGTAGCGGACTGTTGTTGTGTCCTACCCGGAGTGGTAGTGGACTGTTATTGTTATCCTACCGGGAATGGTAGTGAAGAATTGTGAACTAGACCTACCCGATGTGGTATGGATTATAACTAGACCTACCCGATGTGGTATGGAGCATAACACTAGACCTACCCGATGTGGTATGGAGCATAACACTAGACCTACCCGATGTGGTATGGAGTATAACACTAGACCTACCCGATGTGGTATGGAGCATAACACTAGACCTACCCGATGTGGTATGGAGCATAACACTAGACCTACCCGATGTGGTATGGAGCATAACACTAGACCTACCCGATGTGGTATGGAATATAATACTAGACCTACCCGATGTGGTATGGAGTATAACTAGACCTACCCGATGTGGTATGGAATATAACAGTAGACCCGCCCGATGTGGTATGGATGATGAACTAGACCTGCCCGATGTGGTATGGATGATGAACTAGACCTGCCCGATGTGGTATGGATGATGAACTAGACCTGCCCGATGTGGTATGGAGTATAACTAGACCTGCCCGATGTGGTATGGAGTATAACTAGACCTACCCGATGTGGTATGGAATATAACAGTAGACCTGCCCGATGTGGTATGGATGGTGAACTAGACCTACCCGATGTGGTATGGAGATGTAATTAGATCTACCCGAGGTGGTAGGAGATTATAGTGTGAAAGAACTCGGTGAATACGATTAATGATGAATATGACATATGAGAAACAAGGACGTTAAGAGCGAAAGTCATATGCATGCTATAGGATATATATTATGGGATATATATACTATAGGGTGAATATGAATGTTGGAAATGAAGACGTTAAGGATAAAAGTAATATACATGCTATAAGATATATAGTATGGGATATATATATACTATAGTGTGGATATGAATAATGAGAAGAACGATGCTTCGAATGAACATAATATGCATGCTATAGAATATATATTATGAGATATGTATTCTATAGGATGAATATGGATAACGTAGAAATGAACGAAAGAAGAGATGAATGTTTGCATTTACGTAATTGCGTTTATAATTTATATTAAAGTTTAATCGTATTTGAAATGTGGATTATCATGTGATGTTAGTTTTTAAACTAATGACTTACTCCCTTTTGTTTTGTGTGTCGTTTATGATAATCCCATTGTAGGTAAATGAAGGACTTTGAGGATGAAGTTCAATTAGGAAGCTTTTGTGTTTAATTACTCGCTTGTCTGTATTGCTAAGTGACGTTGTAGTTGATTTAATAGTATTATGGGATGACTGTAAATCCGTTTTTATCAATACGAATATGTGTAGTTATGGGCTTTATAACCTTGGGAGACCCATAACTGGTTGTATGTGGTAAATGCTATTTGAATGAATTATGTTTTTCCGCAACATAAATTTGTATGATAAGAAAATAGGGTAAAGAGTATTTTCGAAAATGATACTTGAGAGTTTTCAATGAAGGTGACGACTGTATGTAAGAGATGATTAAAATAAATGAAAAAAATTCAAGGGTAGAAAATCGGATCCTTACAACTAAAACAAATTTTCATGAACATCTTAACACCTCCTAATTTTTTAGGAAAAAAACCTCAAGGGTTAGTAAGTGTTATTTTCATAGTCATGAAAAAGAATGACTCTTAATTTAATATTTTACATTAAACATCTTTTAGTTATTCTTACCACTTTAAATTAAGTCAACTAAAATAAATACAACAATTTTCTATGAACATCTTAACACCTCCTAACATTTTAGGAAAAAACCTCAAGGGTTAGTAAGTGTTATTTTCATGGTCATGAAAATAAATCCTAAGGTAAGACTTTCTACTACTTTAATATCTAAAACTTCATAACACTTTAAGTTTATGAAGTCAAGACTTTAATAAATCATCTTTTGTCCCAAATCATTATTTTTACTTGGGAATCAAAGAGTAAAATATGTAAACCACTTTTAAAACATAATACTTTCTAAAAAATGAAATATTTTCAACAACTCATCAACATCATAAACTTTCAAGAATAAAATACAAACTTTTTCCTAAACACATTAAAGGTTCCTTTGATGTTAAAATCATCACCTTTAAACATATTCAAATACTAACAATAATTTCTAATATTTCCAAATAAATAACTCATCTAACCTTGTCCAAAGATATAGTTTTTCCATCTAAGAACAAGGAAGAAATTTCAAGATTTACAAAAGTCAAAAACTACATAAAGGTTCATATGATTTTATTATCATCCCCTTTAGTTATGCTTTCATAAAATACTTAAAGAAAAAATATAAACTCTACTTTATGAACAAAATAATAAAAGCTCATAACTTTCTATGAAGTATGAGAAGAAGATGAAGAAGATAAAATAAAAGACTACCTTAGTTTGTATAAGAAATTTAGTGTAAAAATGAGAGGATGGGGTGAGGTATTTATAGGAGAGCCTCACCCTCATCAAATCAGAAAATTTAATGCAAAGTAAGTAGCTTTAGACTAGCATAGGTGATGTGTCTAATGGTGGTGGAGTGAGAGGATTTGTTAAGTGTTTTAGGGGTTTTTGGAAGCTTTTGCATTACTTGTGTAACAAGTAAGTGGCTCATGAAATGATGACTTCCAACTTTATTGATATGATGTAATTTCCCAATAAAAGTCGTGTCCGAACATCTTCGGATAATTTCGTCCGGAAATATACAATCTCCCGATTTTGGTTTACAGTTAGAACTTCGAAACACAGAATTTGGAGTTAAAATATTTAGAAAATAGATATGGGTACACTCGGGGTCTAGATTGACTCGAAATGAAATTACGAAGCCAACGGAGCGATCGGAATTCGATTCCGAGTTATGGAACTCAAAATCACATTTTTGAGCCGTATCGAGCGGAATTTATCCCCGACAGTGGTCCAGAACCCACTGTCTCCGAAATTATCAAAATTTCCCATAAAATAGGAAATAATCAAACAAAGCTAAAACTTAACTGTGGCTTAGCCAAATTCCTTACCAATTAGTAGGAAATTTACGGGAGACGAACGAGCCCCGAGATGTTGAGAGGGACGGCGATGGCGGTGATTCGTCAGCAAAGTCTTGAGGGTGAGTCTAGGTGAGACGAGTCCCTTGTATTCCTAGATGAGGTATTCTATTGGATCGGGCAGTTCTCGCAGCGCAAACTAGACGATCTCTGACAACCCCTCTTTGCAATCAGGATCGATGAGAGGGATGCCCAGAAAGTGTTTGATACGACACCGTCCTGAAATGGACAGTTCTTTGGAACAGATCGATCATATATCCTTGCGAGGAATATTTTGGTGCGTTCAAATTGGCTTGTTATGGGACCTGTACTCTCGGTTATTTCCGAATAGTTATTGGGAGGATAAAGGAGTAAGGATGGTGGACTCATGCATCGCATTGCATACATGATATTCTTCGATATTGATTCTAAATCCTCGAGTTTTATATTTCATTCATTGTTTTTATATGCTTGTATAATCACATGATATATATGTACTCATGTGTTGTCTTGGTGTATTATTCTGTGTAATTCCACGACGTCAATGATAAGTTTTTCATTAGATGTTTTACTCCCTCTCTTCTTTCTATTTGTCTTCTATCCACGTTTTGTTCAGATGGATCGTTCGATCGGGATTCAGAGTTGCCACTTTTCGATGTCCCAGGAGGGGGCATGGAGGATTGAGGGAATCTGTTATACCTACACAGGCCCTTGTACTTTTTGATTAGTGTACGTGTGTAGGGAATTTATTTTGTAGTAGTTTTTATTTGAGCGACGATTAGGATTCCGCCTTGTACTTGTACCAACATTTTCTAATGAAGTATGATTCAAAGTTATATTGAGTTTTTCTAGTTACCATTAAGTAATGGTTGTGATTTTCCGCATTGTATGTTACTTAAGTGATGTTCCGAAAATGAAACGAATATAAGGACATAAATTTTATATGGCTCCATTATTCAAAAAAAAAATTATTTACCCATTTTCGAGAAAGATTATTGGAGTAATTTTCGGGGCGTTACAACAACCATATTAGTAAACCATTTTATAATAAAAATTTATTTTTCAAGTTCTAATAAAAAAAACAACCATTTTCATTTGCTAATGCATTAATATATCATTTTCTAATAAAAAATTATTTTTCAAGTCCTAATAAAAAAAACAAGTAGTTTCATTTGCTAATTCATTAATATACAATTTGCAAAAAAATAATTGATTTTTCAAGCATTAATAAAAAAAACAACCATTTTCATTTGATAAGGGATTAGTATACAATTTCCGAACAAAAATTTAATTTTCAAGTCCTAATAAAAAGACAAACCATTTTCATTTGCAAAGGCATTAGTATACCATTTTCTAATAAAAATTGATTTTTTAAGTCCTAATAAAAATAACAACCATTTTCATTTGTTAAGCCATTAATATACCATTTTCTAAAAAAAATTGATTTTTCAAATTCCTAATAAAAAACAACAATTTTCATTTGCTAGTAATTAATATACCATTTTCAATTAAAAATTTATTTTCAAGTCCTAATAACAAAATAATCATTTTCATTTTCTAATGCATTAATATACAATTTTCTAATAAAAATAGATTTTTCAAAGTTCTAATAAAAAGACATCATTTTTCATTTGCTAAGGCATTAATATATGATTTCCAAAGTTCTAATGAAAAAAACTATTATTTTCATTTGCTAAGGTATTAGTATACTATTTGATAATAAAAAAATATTTTTCAAGTCCTAATAAAAAAAACCATCATTTTCATTTGCTAATGCATTAATATACCATTTCCTAATTAAAATTGAATTTTCAAGTCATAATAAAAAAACAACTATTTTCATTTGCTATTGCATTAATATAACATTTTAAAAAAATTGATTTTTCAAGTCTTATTAAAAAAACAACCATTTTCATTTGTCAAGGCATTAATATACCATTATCTAATAAAAATTGATTTTTCATATCCTAATAAATGTACAAAAAATGTCATTTGCTAAGGCATTAATATATCATTTTCTAATAAAATTTGATTTTTCAAAGTTCTAATAAAAAAACAATTTTCATTTGCTAATAAAAAATAAGCAACCATTTTCATTTAATAAGGCATTAGTATATAATTTTCTAATAAAAAATTATTTTTCAAGTACTAATAAAAAAACAACCATTTTTATTTGCTAGGCATTAACATACCATTTTCTAATAAAAATTGAATTTTCAAAGTCCTAATTGTAACACCCCAAATTTTAATCTTTAAAATTATAGTAACAGTCCTGGAAGCCTCGCTTGAGCGAGAGTTGTCTCGCCTGGGCGAGAAATGGCAATTTTGGGCTGTTGACACAGTGTAATCGATTACACACTGCTGGTAATCGATTACATCGTATTAAAAGCATCAGATATGTGCATCTGACACAGTGTAATCGATTACACACTTCTGGTAATCGATTACACACTGCTGGTAATCGATTACACTCTGTTGGTAATCGATTACACTCTGCTGGTAATCGATTACACTCTGCTGGTAATCGATTACACTCTGCTGGTAATCGATTACACTCTGCTGGTAATCGATTACACAGTTCTGGTAATCGATTACATCGTATTAAAAGCATCAGATATGCGCATTTTTCACGTTGTAATCGATTACATCATGTTGGTAATCGATTACAACCCGACGACACCTCTTTAAAACAGAAACCCAAACACATTTTTGGGTTAGAACTTCGAAGAGAAGAGAGAAAGGAGAGCTTTTCAAGAGCAAGGAGCCTTAGGACTCATCTTGGAGCTTGAGAAGAGGTAAACCTCTTGTTACTAACTCTTCTTCTTCCTCTCTAACTTGTTTTGGGTATGTTGGATTTATTTTCAAAACATGAGAAACCATGGAAACTCATTCTTTAGAGTTATGGTTCGTTTTATGTTGTTTTTATCTTGTAAACTCTTGGTTTAGAGTTGATATTTGATGAATAGAAAGTTTTATGGGTTATTCATGAAAAACCCCAAAATGAGAATATGAGTATAAAGAGAAAGAGATGAAACGCTAGATGTGGATAATGAGTAGTGCTTTAATGTTGTTATATGAGATGAACATGTATGTTTTGATATTTAGAAACTTGTATTGAAGTAGTTTTGGAAATATTGAAATATGAGATGTTATGCATGTTTTAGATGGTTGAATATTGATGATGAATATTTTGTATGATTAAATGATGCAAAATAAGTTGTTTATGTGATATTTGGAATAAATGACTAACATTGTGTTATGTGGTGGGATGAGGAAAGATCCTAAGGTTGGAGGTGGTGTCGGTAGAACTCGAGAAGTTGCCAAGAACCGAACCCAACACTCATCAAGGTAAGGATAAGTCTTTAATGTTGCATTTGAAATAGAAAATGTGTATTTTCTGGTTATGCAAAGATTAAGTTGTAAATTACGCATTTAGTAGGAACATATATGGGTGTGTTTACACTAAAGTAGGCGTAGATTTACGGAAAAGGAAAATGTGAGTATTTTCTGGTTATGAAATGATCGAGTTGTGAATTACGCATTTAGTATGAACATATATGGGTGTGTTTATACTAAAGTAGGCGTAGATTTACGGAAAAGGAAAATGTGGGTATTTTCTGGTTATGAAATGATCGAGTTGTGAATTACGCATTTAGTATGAACATATATGGATGTGTTTATACTAAAGTAGGCATAGATTTACGGAAGATGGAAAAGGTGTGTGTTTCCTGGCCATGCAATAATTATATTGTAAATCACGTATTAGTATAAACAGATATGGAGTGCTTATACTAAAGATGACGTGGATTTACGGGAAATGATTGATGGCAAATCGATGGAAGGAAAAATATATTTTTAGCCGACCAGAAATGGTTAGCGACTTCGGCCCGAGTTTATGAGGCAACACTTCGGCCCGAGTTTATGAGGCAACACTTCGGCCCGAGTTTATGAGGCAACACTTCGGCCCGAGTTTATGAGGTAACACTTCGGCCCGAGTTTATGAGGCAACACTTCGGCCCGAGTTTATGAGGCAACACTTCGGCCCGAGTTTATGAGGCAACACTTCGGCCCGAGTTTATGAGGCAACACTTCGGCTCGAGTTTATGTAGCAACACTTCGGCCCGAGTTTACGCGGCATGTTTTCTTTATAAAAGAGATGAGAAGTTGTTTTTAGCTAACCCTAAGGGGTGTAGCGACTTCGGCTCGAGTTTATGTAGCAACACTTCGGCCCGAGTTTACGCGGCATGTTTTCTTTATAAAAGATATGAGAATTTGTTTTTAGCTAACCCTAAGGGGTGTAGCGACTTCGGCTCGAGTTTATGTAGCAACACTTCGGCCCGAGTTTATGAGGCGTGTTTTATTGGTAAAAAGGATGAGAATCTGCTTTTAGCTAACCCTGAGGGGTGTAGTGACTTTGGCTCAAGTTATGCAGCAAGACAAAATGAATTTCGAAATTGGTTTACTAACCCTTTTTCTAATGTGGATTATCTTATAATGACGTTTATTGAATTAACGACTTACTCCTTTGTGTGTTTTGTACTTTTGTCATTGATAATCCCATTGCAGGTAAATAGACGAATGGAGTATGCTAGTTCGGGAGCTTTAGGAGCTTTAGACGTTGGATTCACTATTTGCGTTTTTGTACTTTAAATGACTACTTGTGGATTTGAATGATTGTAACCATGACTGACATTTATTTGGGTATTCGTAACCAGGGGTATTGTTATATTTAGAGTATTATAACTTTTGGGCTCTTAGTACCCAATGAGAATAATAATGAATGAATTATGTTTTTCCGCAATTTAAATTATATGATAATATAATATGCGTAAAGAGTATTTTTAAGGAATGATTCCTGAAGGTTTTAAGTAAGATGATGAATGTATGTAAGAAATGATTAAAATAAACGAAAAAATTTCTAGGGTAGAAATCGGGTCTTTACACTAATAAAACAACAAAAATTTTAAATTTGCTAGGCATTAATATTTCATTTTCTAATAAAAATTGATTTTTCAAGTCTTAATGAAAAAAACAACCATTTTCATTTTCTAAGGAATTAATATACCATTTTCTAATAAAATTTGATTTTTCAAGTCCTAATAAAAAAACAACCATTTTCATTTGCTAATGCATTAATATACCATTTTTTAATAAAAAATTATTTTTCAAGTCCTAATAAAAAAAACAAGCAGTTTCATTTCCTAATGCATTAATATACTATTTTCAAATAAAAATTGATTTTTCAAGCACTAATAAAAAAACAACCATTTTCATTTGATAAGGGATAAGTATACAATTTCCTAACAAAAATTTAATTTTCAAGTCCTAATAAAAAGAAAAACCATTTTCATTTGAAAAGGCATTAGTATACCATTTTCTAATAAAAATTGATTTTTTGAACTCCTAATAAAAATAACAATCATTTTCATTTGCTAAGGCATTAATATACCATTTTCTAATAAAACTTTATTTTTCAAAATCCTAATAAAAAACAACAATTTTCATTTGCTAGTAAATAATTTACCATTTTCAATTAAAAATTTATTTTCAAGTCCTAATAAAAAAAATAATCATTTTCATTTTCTAATGCATTAATATACAATTTTCTAATAAAAATTACTTTTTCAAAGTTCTAATAAAAAGAAATCATTTTTCATTTGCTAAGGCATTAATATATGATTTCCAAAGTTCTAATGAAAAAAAACTACCATTTTCATTTGCTAAGACATTAGTATAACATTTTCTAGTAAAAATTTATTTTTCAAGTCATAATAAAAAACAACCATTTTCATTTGATAAGGTATTAATACACAATTTTCTAATAAAAATTGATTTTTGAAGTCCTAATAAAAATAAAACCATTTTCATTTGCAAAGGCATTAGTATGCCAATTTCTAATAAAATTTTATTTTTCAAGTCCTAATAAAAAAAAACCATTTTCATTTGTTAAGGCATTAATATATCATTTTATAATAAAAATTGATTTTTCAAGTCCGACTAAATGTACAACAATTTTCATTTGTAAAGGCATTAATATGTCATTTTCTAATAAAATTATATTTTTCAAAGTCCTAATAAAAAAACATAATTTTTCATTTGCTAAGGCATTAATATACCATTTCCAATAAAAATTTATTTTTAAAGGCCTAATAAAAAAGCAACCATTTTCATTTTCTAAAGCATTAGTATATCATTTTCTAATAAAAATTTATTTTTCAAGTACTAATAAAAAACCAACCATTTTTATTTGCTAGGCATTAACATATCATTTTTCAAAGTCCTAATAAAAAAACAAAAATTTTAATTTGCTATTTATTAATATATCATTTTCTAATAAAAATTGATTTTTCAAGTCCTAGTGAAAAAAAAACAACCTTTTTCATTTGCTAAGGCATTAGTATACCATTTTCTAATAAAATTTGATTTTTCACGACTTAATAAAAAAGCAACCATTTTTATTTGCTAATGCATTAATACACCATTTTCTAGTAAAAAATTATTTTTCAAGTCCTATTAAAAAAACAAGCAGTTTCATTTGCTAATGCATTAATATACCATTTTCAAATACAAATTTATTTTTCAAGCACTAAAAAAAAACAACCATTTTCATTTGATAAGGGATTAGTATACAATTTCCTAACAAATATTTAATTTTAAAGTCCTAATAAAAAGAACAACCATTTTCATTTGTTGAGGCATTAGTATACCATTTTCTAATAAAATTGATTTTTCAAATCCAAATAAAAAAAACAACTATTTTCATTTTCTAATGAATTAATATACCATTTTCTAATAAAAAAATATTTATCAAGTCCTAATAAAAATACAACCATTTTCATTTGCTAAGGCATTAGTATAACATTTTCTAATAAAAAATGTTTGTATACAATTTTCTAATAAAAATTGATTTTTAAAGCACTAAGAAAAAAACAACTATAAGGACCCAAATTCTAATTTTAATATAGATACTCTTATCATCTCAATTTCTCTTCAGTTAAACAACATTCAATACTTCAAATTCTATTATCGTAATATACTAGGACCCTTTCCCAAAAAGCAGAAAAACATAATCCATATATTTCTTTATCGGTAAGTACTGCATATGACTAGCTATGGGATTCCAAAATACCCATAGCTATTAATATCCAGCATTACAAAAATTTAGTACTAAATTGGTTAGGATTTACAATCATCCAATTAACAGTTTACATCAAACAAAAAGCAAAATAAGGATTCCGAATTCTAAGCTCCTCATGCCTCGAACCGAGTATCCTCAACTACCTCATTTACCTGCAATGGGATTATCATGACAAATATACACTACAACAAAGGAGTAAGTTATCAATTCAATAAATATCAGTAAACGATAATCTACACTTTTAGGATTTTAATAGAAGACTTGACATTAAAAGATAAAATCTACATATCATGTTTGTCCGTCTCATGTTACCACATCCAACACTTTGGATATACCCGTTCATCTCTACCATACCTTGTCATCTCCTTCATCAATACCATTTCAAATCATTATTTTCCACTTGTACGTTTACCTTTCCATTACCACATAGGGCAAGTCATACACAATACCACGTAGAGCAATTCATACACAATACCACATAGGGCAAGTCATACACAATACCACTTAGGGCAAGTTATACACAATACCACTTAGGGCAAGTCATACACAATACCACATAGGACAAGTCATACATGATGTCACATAGGACAGGTCATTCTCTATACCACATCGGGTCAGTCATACACAGATCATATACGTAATCATAAAATCCACACATTCTCTATTATCGCATGCCATTAATAACTTCCCCTTACCTTGGTAAGTGTCGGGGTTGGTTTTGGGTAACTTTGCAAGTTCCTTCGCTACCTCCTCCAACCTCAGGATCTTTCATTATCCCCATCACATAACAATAATGTCAGTCATTTATTTCCAAATATCACATAAACAATTTATATTGCATTACTCAACCATACAAGATATTCATCATATTTTCAATGTTTATAAACTACTTTCATCATACATTTACAACCATCTAAAACATACATATCCATCTCATATTTCAACATTGGAAGGCTTAATCATCTTCTACCTCTAGTCTTTTACCCATTTTCCACTTTAACCACATTTTCACTTTAGGGTTTTGGGGTTTTCATGAATCAACCCACAAACCCTTTCCATTGTTGAAATACTAACTCTAAACCAAGAGTTTTCAAGATAAAAACAACATAAAACGAACCATAACTCGAAAGGATGAGTTTCCATGGTTTCCCTCATTTTGAGAAGAGATCCAACATACCCAAAACAAGTTTTCAAATGGAAGAAGAGAGTTAGAATCAAGAGGTTTACCTCTTCTCAAGCTTCTATATGACTCACAAGCATCCTTGCTCTTGAAAATGCACTCTTCTCTCACTTCTCTCTAGGTTAACCCTCATAAATGTGTTTGGGGTTCCCTATTTAATGTAACAGCGTCAGGTTCTCACTTAAGCGAGCCCTTTCTTGCTCAAGCGAGAAAATCCCGCCTATTTTAAAAACTCATATATGACCCTCTCACAGTCTCAACAGTCCCAGAATGTCGTTTCTCTCCCATGCGAGACAACTCTCGCTCAGGCGAGAATCCTCCAGTATAGCCCAGGATTTCACCCTCCCATGTGACCCTTTCTCGCCCAGGCGAGAATCTCTCGCTCAAGCGAGAATCCTAGGACTGATACTATAATTTTAAAGACTTAAATTTAGGGTGTTACAATCCTCCCCCTCTTACAAGAATTTTCGTCCCCGAAAATTAAACATACCTCGATTCGAATAAATGAGGGTAATCCTCCCTCATGTCACGCTCTACCTCCAAAGTAGCATCCCCTTCGTCTACTTGGCTCCACATCACTTTCACCAATGGGATCTCCTTGCCTCTTAGCCTCTTGACACTGGTATCCATGATTCTCACGGACAACGTCGAAAAAGTCAAATTATCCTTCAACTCTATCTGATCAGACTCAACCACATGAGTTGGGTCTCCAATATACTTCCTTAACTGAGACACATGAAACACATTGTGGAGATTCGACAACAGTGGAGGTAACGCAATCCGATATGCTACCGACCCAATCCTCTTCAATACTTGATACGGCCCAATAAATCTCGGAGTCAGCTTGCGAGATTTCAACACTCTACCAATTCCGGTAGTCGGGACCACTCTCATGAAAACATGATCTCCCTCATTAAACTCAAGAGGTTTCCGCCTCTTATCGTAATAGCTTTACTGTCGACTTTGGGAGATCCTCATATTCTCCCGGATTTTCTTGATCTTGTCCGTCGTCTCTTGAACCAGTTCGGGTCCCAATATCAAGTTCTCCCCAGTTTCAAACCAACTCACTGGAGTTCGACACTTCCTACCATACATTGCCTCATAAGGTGCCATTCCAATACTCGAATGGAAACTATTATTGTAGGTATATTCGATCAAAGGCAACATGTTATCCCAACTCCCCGGTTGTTCTAAGACACAAGCCCTCAAAAGATCCTCCAAGGACTGTATAGTTCTTTCTGATTGACCGTCCGTTTGGGGATGATAAGCTGAACTCAATTTCAACTTAGTTCCCAATGCGGACTGCAAACTAGTCCAAAAGTTTGAAGTGAAACGGGGATCCCTATTCGACACAATGCTTGACGGTATCCCATGCAAGCGAACAATTTCCCGGATATACAGTTCTGCCAATCGCTCCAAAGAGTACCTCATGTTCATAGGCAGAAAGTGAGCAGATTTAGTTAACCGATCCACGATCACCCATATCGAATCATATCATTTCTGAGTCTTTGGAAAACCTGATACAAAGTCCATGGAGATACTATCCCACTTCCAAACAGGAATTTCTAGAGATTGTAACTCTCATGCTAGTCGCTGATGCTCAATCTTGGCTTTCTGACATATCAAACAACTCGAGACATACAGAGCCACATCCCTCTTCTACCTAGACCACCAAAATAACTTCTTCAAATCTTGATACATTTTGGTAGTCCCCGGGTGAAAAATCATCTTGCTCTTGTGGGACTCCTCTAAAATACTCCTTCGTAACGTCTCATCACGAGGCACACAAACTCTCCCTTTGTAGCACAACATGCCATTAGGGTCCGATGAGAAATTAGATTCCTTGCCACTTAGCATCAACTCTCGTTTAGCCATTATCTCACCATCCTCAACTTGTATTACCCAGATTTGATCAAACAGTTCATTTGTGACCTTAAGCATTCCCAATATCATACTATGTGGTTTCACTTGGACTGCTAAGTTCATATCCCTAAACTCCTTAACCAGTTTCTCTTCTCTAATCATCAAAGTCGACATGTGTAAAGACTTCCGACTTAGAGCATCGACCACCACATTGGCCTTTCCAGGATGGTACTGCAACACAAAGTCATAATCCTTAAGGAATTCCATCCACCTTCGCTGCCTCATATTGAATTCCTTTTGATCAAACAGGTACTTTAAACTTTTGTGGTCGCTGTATACCTCAAATCTCACGCCATAAAGATGGTGCCTCCAGATTTTTAAGGCAAAGCCCACTACAGCTAATTCCAAGTCACGGGTAGGGTAGTTTTTCTCATGCGTCCTCAATTGTCGAGAAGCATAGGCAACAACCTTCCCTTCTTGCATCAACACACAACCTAAGCCTTGCTTAGAAGCATCATAATACACGCTGAAATCACGATCAGTATTAGGAAGAACCAACACGGGTGCCGAAGTCAACCTTCGCTTTAACTCTTGGAAGCTCTCTTCACAACGAATCGTCCATACATAAGGTTCTCCTTTCCTGGTAAGTTTAGTCAGGGGCAAAGCCAACTTAGAAAATCCTTCTATAAACTTTCTGTAGTAACCAGCTAACCCCAGAAAACTTTTGATCTCGATAACAGACTTGGGCACCGCCCACTCCATCATGGCTTCGACCTTTGAAGGGTCTACTGCTACCCCTTCTTTGGATATTACATGTCCAAGAAAGTTTACCGATTCCAACCAGAAATCGCATTTTGACAGCTTCGCATACAACCGATTCTTACTCAGAAGTTCTAGAACAATCCTCAAGTGCTCAGCGTGTTTCTCTCGGCTTTTGGAGTAAACCAAAATGTCATCAATAAATACCACTACGAATGAATCCAAATACGGATGAAATATCTGATTCATGTAGTCGGTAAATATTGTTGGGGCATTCGTTACACCAAAAGGCATGACCAAATACTCGAAATGCCCATACCTGGTCCTAAAAGCAGTTTTAGGAATATCTTCTAACTTCACCCGAAGCTAGTGGTAGCCCGACCGAAGATCAATCTTTGAAAATACCACCGCTACTCTTAACTGATCCATCAGATCATCAATCCGAGGCAACGGATACTTGTTCTTAATAGTAACCTTGTTTAACTGCCGGTAGTCAGTACACAACCGCATACTATCATCTTTCTTCTTAACCAACAAAACAGATGCACCCCACGGCGAGACACTCGGACGAATAAACTTCTTCGCCAACAAGTCAGAAGATAATGACTGACTGACTTATTTAATGAATGATTAACTGACTTACTTAATAAATTTATGACTGAATGACTTACTTATTGACTTACTGATTGACTTACTAAATGACGTACTTACTTAATTTCATACTTACTGAATGACTTACTTACTAAATGACTGACTGGCTTTCTTATTGAATGATTAACTGACTTACTTACTGAATGACTGACTGAATGAATTACTTACTGACTTACTGAATGACTTACTTACTGAGTGACTAACTTACTAACTTAATGAATGACTTACTTACTTACTTACTGAATGACTGACTTACTTACTTACTGACTTACTGAATGACTTACTTACAGAATGACTGTCTGACTTACTTATTGAAGGACTGACTAACTTACTTACTAACTTAGTGGCTGACTTAGTTACTGAATGACTGACTGACTTACTAACTGAACAACTGACTGACTTACTTACTGAATGACTGACTTACTTACTGAATGACTGACTGAATGACATACTTACAAACTAACTAACTGACTTACTGAATGACTGACTGAGTTACTGACTTACTGAATGACTTACTTATTGAATGACTGACTTACTTACTTACTGATTGATTGACTGACTTACTTACTGAACGACTGACTAACTTACTTACTGAATGACTGACTGAATGACTTACTTACTGACTTATTGAATGACTTACTTACTGAATCACTGACCGACTTACTTACTAAATGACTGACTGACTGACTTACTGACTGACTTTCTTCCTTAATGACTGCCTCACTTACTTACTGGATGACTGACTTACTTACTTACTTACTTACTGATTGACTTGCTTATTGAATTATTGACTGACTGACTTAATTACTTACTTATGGACTGACTTAACGACTGACTAACTTACTTACTGAATGACTTACTTACTTACTTACTGAATGAGTGACTTACTTATTTACTGAATGACTGACTTACTTACTTACTGAATGACTGAATGACTGAATGACTTACTAACTGACTTACTGACTGAATGACTGACTGAATGACTGACTGACTTACTTAATGAATGATTGACTGACATACTTACTGAATGATTGACTGACTTACTTAATGAATGACTGAATGACTTACTTACTGAATTACTGACTGACTTACTGAATGACTGAATGACTTACTTACTGAATTACTGACTGACTTACTGAATGACTTACTTACTGACTGACTTACTGAATGACTTACTTACTGAATGACTGACTTACTTAAAAACTGAATTTTTTGCTCACTAACTGACTGACTTACTAGCTCACTTATTGACTGGCTTAATAACTGACTTACTAACTGACTAACTTACTCACTGACTTAATGACTTATTTATTGTCTTACTTACTAACTCTCTTACTTATTGGCTTACTGAATAACTTACTGACTGACTTACCAATTAACTTATTGATGTACTTACTTACTGAATGATAGACTTATTGACTGATTTTCTGAATGGCTAAGTTATTTTCTGACTGACTTGCTAGCTCACTTACTGTATGACTAAGTTACTGACATACTTAAAGAATGACTTACTGACTTAATGAATAACTTACTAACTGTCTTCTTCACTTACTTATGGACTTACTGACTGACTTACTTACTTACTAACTGAATTATTTACTCACTAACTGACTGACTTACTATTTCACTTATTGACTAACTTAATAACTGACTTACTTACTGACATACTTACTGACTGACTTACTGACTTATTTATTGTCTTTTCTGATTGAATCTTTGACATACTGGCTTACTAAAAAACATACTAACAGACTAACTAACTAACTCATCGATATACTTACTTACTGAATGATAGACTTATTGATTGATTTAATGACTCGCTAAGTTATTTTATGACTGACTTACTAGCTCACTTACTATACGACTGACTTACTAACATACTTAAAGAATGACTTACTGACTTACTGAATATCTTACTAACTCACTTACTGATGGACTTACTTATGGACTTACTGAATGACTCACTTACTTACTAACTAAATGACTCACTTACTGAATGACTCACTTACATATTTATTGTGTTACTGACTGACTCACAAACTTACTAGCTTATTGAATAACATACTAATTGACTTACTGACTAACTGATCGATGTACTTACTTACTGAATGATAGACATATTGATTGATTTACTGATTGACTAAGTTATTTTATGACTGACTTACTAGCTCACTTACTGTATGACTAACTTAATGACATACTTAAAGAATGACTTACTGAATAACTTACTAACAGACTTCTTCACTTACTAACTGACTTACTTATGGACTTATTGACTGACTTACTTACTAATTGAATTATTTGCTCACTAACTGACTAACTTACTAGCTCACTTATTGACTGACTTAATAATTGACTTACTTACTGACAAACTTATTGATTGACTTACTAACTTATTTATTGTCTTATTGACTGACTCACTGACTTACTGGTTTACTGAATAACTTACTGACTGACTTACTAACTTATTGATGTACTTATTTAATGAATGACGAACTTATTGACTGATTTACTGATTGGCTAAGTTATTTTCTGACTGACTTACTAGCTCACTTATTGTATGACTGACTTACTAACATACTTAAAGAATGACTTACTGAATAACTTACTAACTGACTTCTTCACTTACTAACTGACTTACTTATGGACTTACTTACTGACTTACTTACTAACTGAATTATTTGCTAAATAACTGTCTAACTTACTAGCTCACTTATTGACTGGCTTTATAACTGACTTACTTACTGACTAACTTACTGACTTATTTACTGTCTTAATGACTGCCTCACTGACTTATTTGCTTACTGAATAACTTAATGACCGACTTACTAACTAACTTATTGATGTACTAACTTAGTGAATGACAGACTTATTGACTGATTTACTAAGTGACTAAGTCATTTTCTGACTGATTTACTAGCTCACTTATTGTATGATTGACTTACTGACATACTTAAATAATAACTTACTGAATAACTTACTAATAGTCTTCTTCACTTACTAACTGACTTACTTATGGACTTACTGACTGACTGACTTACTAACTGAATTATTTGCTCAGTAACTGATTGACTTACTATCTCACTTATTGACTGACTTAATAATTGACTTACTTATTGACTAACTTACTGATTGACTTACAGACTTATTTATTATGTTACTGACTGACTCACTAACTTACTAGCTTATTGAATAACATACTAATTGACTTACTGACTAACTGATCGATGTACTTACTTACTGAATGATAGACTTATTGACTGATTTACTGACTCGCTAAGTTATTTTCTGACTGACTTACTTGTTCACTTACTGTATGAATGACTTACTGACAAACTTAAAGAACCACTTACTGATTTACTGAATAACTTACTAACTCACTTAGTAACAGACTTACAGATGAACTTACTTATGGACTTACTGAATGACTTACTTACTTACTAACAGAATTATTTGCTCACTAACTGACTTACTTACTAGCTAACTTATTGATTGACTTACTTATTGACTAACTTAATGAATGACTTACTGACTTATTTATTGTCTTACCGACCGACTCACTGACTTACTGGCTTAGTGAATAACTTACTGAATGACTTACTAACTAACTTATTGATGTACTTACTTAGTGAATGATGGACTTATTGACTGGTTTACTGACTGACTAAGTTATTTTCTGACTAACTTACTAGCTCACTTACTGTATGATTAACTTACTGACATACTTAAACAATGACTTACTGAATAACTTACTAACAGACTTTTTGACTTACAAACTGACTTACTTATGGACTTACTAACTGACTGACTGACCTACTTACTAACTGAATTATTTGCTCTCTAATTGACTGACTTACTAGCTTACTTATTGACTGACTTAATAACTGACTTACTTACTGACAAACTTACTGACTGACAAACTTACTGACTGAGTTACTGATTTATTTATTGTCTTACTGACTGACTCACTGGCTTAATGGCTTACTGAATAACTTACTAACTGACTTACTAACCAACGTATTGATGTACTTACTTACTAAATGAGAGACTTATTAACTGATTTAGTGACTGAATAAGTTATTTTTTGACTGACTTACTAGCTCACTTAGTATATGACTGACATACTTAAAGAATGACTTACTGAATAACTTACTAACTGACTTCTTCACTTACTTATGGACTTACTGACTGACTGACTAACTTACTAATTGAATTATTTGCTCACTAACTGATTGACTTACTAGCTCACTAACTTATAGACTGACTTAGTGACTGACATTATGCCTGATTTACTGATATATTGATTGACTTAATGACTTACTGACTAACTTATTTACTGACTTATCAACTAACTCAGTGATTGATTTAGTGACTAACTTACTGACTTACTTACTCATTGACTTACTGACCTACTCATTGAGTTAATGACTGACTGACTTATTGAGTTAATGACTTAGTGGCTAATTTACTAACTTACTAATTGACTGACTTATTAACTTACTGACTTACTGATTGACTTACTTATTAACTTACTGACTTACTGATTGACTTACTATAACACCACGAATTTTCTGATTTGGAATTATGATTTTTATGAGTTTTATTTTTAGAAAATGAATTTTCTGCACTAATTGGTAAGGAATTTGGCTAAGCCACAGTTAAGTTTTAGCTTTTTTAGATTATTTCCTATTTTATGGGAAATTTTGATAATTTCGGAGATAGTGGGTTCTGGACCACTGTCGGGGATAAATTCCGCTCGATACGGCTCAAAAATGTGATTTTGGGTTCCGTAACTCAGAATCAAATTCCGATCGCTCCGTTGGCTTCGTAATTTCATTTCGAGTCAATCTAGACCCCGAGTGTACCCATATCTATTTTCTAAATATTTTCACTCCAAATTCTGTGTTTCGAAGTTCTAACCGTAAACCAAAATCGGGAGATTGTATATTTCCGGACGAAATTATCCGAAGATGTTCGGACACGACTTTTATTGGGAAATTACATCATATCAATAAAGTTGGAAGTCATCATTTCATGAGCCACTTACTTGTTACACAAGTAATGCAAAAGCTTCCAAAAACCCCTAAAACACTCAACAAATCCTCTCACTCCACCACCATTAGACACATCACCTATGCTAGTCTAAAGCTACTTACTTTGCATTAAATTTTCTGATTTGATGAGAGTGAGGCTCTCCTATAAATACCTCACCCCATCCTCTCATTTTTACACTAAATTCCTTATACAAACTAAGGTAGTCTTTTATTTTATCTTCTTCATCTTCTTCTCATACTTCATAGAAAGTTATGAGCTTTTATTATTTTGTTCATAAAGTAGAGTTTATATTTGTTCTGTAAGTATTTTATGAAAGCATAACTAAAGGGGATGATAATAAAATCATATGAACCTTTATGTAGTTTTGACTTTTGTAAATCTTGAAATTTCTTCCTTGTTCTTAGATGGAAAAACTATATCTTTGGACAAGGTTAGATGAGTTATTTATTTGGAAATATTAGAAATTATTGTTAGTATTTGAATATGTTTAAAGGTGATGATTTTAACATCAAAGGAACCTTTAATGTGTTTAGGAAAAAGTTTGTAGTTTATTCTTGAAAGTTTATGATGTTGATGAGTTGTTGAAAGTATTTCATTTTTTAGAAAGTATTATATTTTAAAAGTGGTTTACATATTTTACTCTTTGATTCCCAAGTTAAAATAATGATTTGGGATAAAAGATGATTTATTAAAGTCTTGACTTCATAAACTTAAAGTGTTATGAAGTTTTAGATATTAAAGTAGTAGAAAGTCTTACCTTAGGATTTATTTTCATGAAAATAACACTTACTAACCCTTGAGGTTTTTCCTAAAATATTAGGAGGTGTTAAGATGTTCATATAAAATTGTTGTATTTATTTTAGTTAACTTACTTTAAAGTGGTAAGAATAACTAAAAGATGTTTAATGTAAAATATTAAATTAAGAGTCATTCTTTTTCATGACTATGAAAATAACACTTACTAACCCTTGAGGTTTTTTCCTAAAAAATTAGGAGGTGTTAAGATGTTCATGAAAATTTGTTTTAGTAGTATACTTGAAATAATGAGAGTTACCTAAAAGTCTTGACTTTATAAACTTAAAGTGTTATGAAGTCTTAGATGGTAAAATGATTTAAAAATGTTGAATCTTAGTTAAGTGAACTTACTTTAAAATAGTAAGATTTACTTAAAAAAAATATTGATTTAAAAATATTGATTTTGTTTAAATTGACTTACTTTAAAAAGGATAAGTCTAGCTTAATGATCTTATTTTAAAAAGGTTAGTTTTAGTAAAAATGTTTTACTTACAAAAATAAGATTTATGAATTATCGGAAAAATGCAATGAAGTGGGAATACATGTCTAGAAAGGTTCTGTCTAAGGAAAGACTTGGTATTTAAGGGTGTCTTTATGACCCACCTCTCTTTCCTGGGAACTAGCCTGGTGTATATCCACAGATTTTGACATAATTTCGGTATAAGTTTTATTGAAAAATTTACTTTAAAAAGTATTATTTGATTGTAAGACTTTCGATGACAAATGATGATTCAAGGATATTCAACCTTGAATTGGATGGACGAAAGCAATTAAATTCATTTTAAATCGGAAGTTTTATCTTCGCGTAAAAAGTTGTTTCGTAAGTATAATAATTATCGTCATTTAACTAATTAACGTTATTTTGGCATAACGAAGAGTTCGAGAGGAGAACGGATCAAGTAAGCTCACCTGCAAACAGAGAACCTAACGACCCGACACACTCAGGTGAGAGAGAACACATCGCGACATAGTGGTGTCCGAATATGGCACCCGGACCTCCAAACTATCTCAAAAGTTTGGAGTTGCCCTGAGTATTAAGAAAACTTGTACTTAATCAATTGCATGCTTGTTTGGATTAAATACAACAATATTTCTTATACCGATTTATGTTTTGTTTATATATGCAAATACCATGTTTACTCTTGAATTATAATGTTTGAATGATTATTATGGGAATGATATGTATGTGATAATTTTGAAATACAAGGTTTAAAAACATTTGATATAAATGAGAAATATCGGGTCCCATAAGAAGCATTCCTTTTGGAGCGGACATCCTTTAGGAGATGTCTTAAGATGGGCCGATTATATAAAAGAATGATTAAGAGTTCGGATTTTGCTAACTTCGGTTAGAGAGCATATGCATTATGAATAACGAAGTAGTGGAGAGGAAACATTACAGGATGACGTATGAGCACTGAGATGCAAGGAGGGCGACTTTGCTTGACGGTGGTTCGTCAACAAAGCCTTGAGGGAGAATCTAGGTGAGACGAGTCCCTTGTATTCCTAGGAGAGGATATCCTGTTGGATCGGACAGTTCTCACAGCGCAAACTAGACAATCTCTGACGACCCCTCGATTTGCAATCATGATCGATGAGAGGGATGCCCAGAAAGCGTTGCTACGACACCGTCCTATTATGGACAGTTCCTTTGGAACAGATCGATCATTCATCTTTGCGAGGATGTTATTTATTTTGGTGCGTACAATCGACTTGGTATGGGACCTGTACTCTCGGTTGTTTCCGAATAGGCTATTTGGGTGAATAATGGTGTAAGGTGGATGAAATGACATAGCATTCATACATTGCATTGCACGAACGTTTATTTTTATACTTGAGATATAATCATTATTCCTCTTTAGTATTATGCATGTGAGATCCATGATATATTGATTACGACGATATATTTATACTGTACGATGACTGTATATTATTATGTGATTTGTCAGATGATTGAATTCCATGTTATGAAAAGTATATTTTTGTCTGAGTGTCCTATTCAGAGTAAGTCCACGCCGTCAATGAATTTTGTTCATTAGATGTCTTACTCTCTCTACTTGTCTATTCTTGTACTTGTTTATAATTTGGACAGATGGACGGGAACTCTACGCGTATACGGAGAACCCTTCCCGACCCTCCAAGCTCCTCGTCGGAGCCGATGGAGGATGAGTCAACTGAGATAAAGGCTGAGGCGGATGCTGACGAGGATGGAGTGATAGAGCTGATGAACATAGAGAGTTCTATCGAGGTGATAGAACTCTCATCCGACTCTGGCACAGAGGAGGATCCCAGTGAGTGTTCTAGCACTCCTAGCAGTGCGGTATCTAGCCGTTGAGCTCTGGGTTTGCTGTTCTTTTTGTTGTGCATGTTTTGGGGATGTTGTGTAGTATAGCATTTTGATATGTTAGTTGGGCGATGTGTATGCTCCGCCATGAATAGATATTTGGTATAAATACTAACTGTTTAATGATGAAGTAAATTCCAGGGAAGTATTGTATCATTCCAGTTACCGTTAGGTAACAGTTAGTGATTTCCGCATAGTATGTTACTTAAGGTGATTTCCCGAAAAGGAAACATTTTAAAAAGGAAACAACATTTTTACATCACCAATTCAAAAAAAAAATTTACCCATTTTTTTTCGCATTAAAATTAAGGTGTATTTTTCGGGGCGTTACACTTACTAACTTAATTATTGAGTTACTCACTGAGTCACTAACTTACTTACATACTTACTTACTTGCTTACCAAGTTAGTGATTTATTGAGTTAATGATTGACTTATTGACTAACTTACTAAATGACTTACTGATTGGCTGATTTACTGACTTACTGATTGACTGATTTACTGACTTACTTATTCATTGATTTATTGGTTGACTTATTAACTTGCTTACAAACTACCCTATTGACTGACTTAGTGACTGACTTATTGATTGGCTTGCTGACTAACTTAGTGAATGATTTACTGACTGACTGACTAACTTACTGATTGACTTACTAACTTACTGATTGACTTACTAACTTACTAACTGACTTACTAACTTACTTAATGACTTACTTACTTACTAAGTTAATGACTTAATGATTGACTTTCTGACTTACTAACTGATATACTAAATTACTTATTGACTCAATGACTTACTCACTGACCTACTTACTAACTGACTCACTCACTTACTCACTGACTGACTTACTTACTTATTGACTTATTGACTTAGTGGCTAACTTATTGACTTCCTTACGAACTTACTTAGTAACTTACTTACTGACTTACTCAGTTAATGACTAACTTACTACCTGATTGACTGACTTATTGTCCGACTTACTGACTTACTGATTCACTAACTTAGTGACTTACTTACTCACTGACTAACTGATTGGCTTATTAATTGGCTTACAGACCAACTTAGTGACTGACTTACTGGTTGACTTACTAACTTATTAACTTACTGACTTACTAACTTACTTACTAACCTAGTGAGTGACTTACTAACTTGCTCTCTAACTTATTGACTGTTACTAACTTACTCACTCACTTAATGACTTACTGACTTACTTATTGACTCACTGACTTACTCATTGACTCACCCCATGTTTTTTTGTTTAAAAGATTACCCTTATATTTAGGATAGTCAATATAATGTGTGTACAAAATTAGGGGTGATTCATGTAAGATGGATGGGTAGTTCGTGTAAGGACAAAAAAGGGAGAGGTGATATGTGTATTTTCAATAAAACTCACGGGGTGTCACTGTAATTAACTCAAAGAAATATTAATGGAAGTTAGAGGAAGTTACATACACCAAAATTATCAAATCACCAATGTAATTTTAATGTAAATTTTTAACAATATCAAAATCCCTTTTCATATTTTTATATTACATTAATTATAATATCATGTACGTCCAATACAAAAATGTGATATAACTCTCTAAAATAAAATATGTAATAATTAAATATTTAATACTAGAAAATAAAAATGCAAGCCGACAGACATGAAATGTTTATCGACATACTAGTATATATAAAGCTAAAACATGATGTAGTTTATACTTTCTTATTTTATCCTTAATATTTTTTATTTATACAAAAAATTATATAATCATAGGTAACTATCACCAAAACATTAATTGCAAGTTGAAACTATCTCTCTTACATTAACTTGGACATTCTAATAAAAATAAAAACAAAATATTTTAAAAAATATCCAATATAAAACATACCAAATAAAGAAAATACATTCTAATTATAAAGAATGAAATATACAAAAATTGAATATTTTGTTCTATGTAGGTCGCCCTTATATGCTCTTCAACTCGTATAATTTAACATAATGTAATACTTATTATTCACACTTGGAATACTCTACCACATATAATATAAAACATATCTAAATTATTTTTTTATGAGAAAATGTGTATTTATTCTTAGTGTTAGAGAGTTTTATATTAATTTGCTCCTAATAGGGCGTTGAAGACGGACGAATGGACGATGATGTGATCTGATCTGGGAAAGAGGAGAAACATGCATTAGTGATAAAATGAAGTAACACAAACTCTTTCTTCTACTTATTCCTATTATCACATTTACCACGCAGCATTCATCAGATCAATGGATAACACTTTTCCACGCTCTTCTCCATCTTCCCTGCTGCTACTTCTTTTCATCTTATCGGTAATCTCTCATTTCCATTCTTTCTTTAGGGTTTATTTATTCTACACATAACTGGAATTAATCAATGAAGTTATTTATTCATGTGGATTGTATTGGATTGAATTGGACTGGACAGGTTTTGTTTCTTGATGCTCTTGTCATACCAGCAGCGGACATTTCAACAACAACAACAACTAGGTCAGATTGATTATTTTTTTCCCTTCTTAGTATGTTTGTTGTTTGTGAATTCTCAGTTTGACTTATTTATTTTCATCCTCTACACAGTCAAAGAGCATCTTCTGCACTCTATGATTGCAATCAATGCATTGGCAAACAAGATATTTCTACTACTACACTCCTCCGCAACAATTACCCTCATCATCAGAAGGTAATTATTATCATTATTAGATTATATTAAACATTCATTCATCAATCGTATTGTTTTTTATGTTTATATCCAATCCCAGTCTCAATCCATCCACCAATAATGCTTATTATTATTATTATTATTATTATTACTACTATTATTATTACCATGTGTACTCTATAGGAGGAGGACATTGATATAATTGCAGCATACAGTGATGCATATGGCCATGTTCAACTTGCTAGGTTGAAAATGAGCCACTTATCTCATTCCTGGATTTGGGAAAACCCTACTACTCATGCAACAAACAGCACCTCATCGTCCCAGGATTTGGTACTTCACTACTTCCATTCCATTTCATTAACCTCCCATTTTCAGTTGTATGTCATTCCTCATTGCTCCTAGTATTCATTCATAGATTGAACACAATCCCAACCATGAAACAATACTCAAAACTCCACGTTCCTCGACAATGACTCCAGTCAAGATCAAGCGCCGGGTAACTATCCATTTTTATCTTTTCCAACTCAGCAACATAAACAAACAAACAAACAAAATGATAGAGATAGGAGAAAGACTGTGCTTTGCTATTAATTTGGGTTTCTTTAAGAGTTTCCATTCTCCTTAGATAATGCGGGAAGAAAGAAGGAAAACTCGTGCATCTGAACTTATGCAACAAGACAAAGAAACTGACAATCACATCATATCAGCAGCAATTCAACGCTCTGAAGGATTTGACATAACTGTCAAGGGAAAGTATAGTATATGGAGGAGAGAATATGAAAACCCAAATTCCGGTTCAACTCTAAAACTGATGCGAGATCAAATAATTATGGCCAAAGCATATGCCAACATTGCAAAGTCTAACAACAAACCTCTTCTTTATGATGCTCTTGTCAAACACTCCAGAGAAAGTCAACAAGCTATCGGAGAAGCAACTAATGATTTTGAGCTTCATCTTGGGTATTTTAACATTCCCATAGTCTTGTTTCTCATTTTTATTAGGCTGTTTTAGTTTTCATTCATAGTTTCTATTTGTTGCTTTTCTTAGAGCACTTGATCGAGCAAAAGCTATGGGTCATGTTCTCTCTATGGCGAAAGACCAACTTTATGACTGCCTTTTGGTAGCAAGGAAATTAAGGGCGATGCTTCAATCAACTGAAAATAGTGTGAATATACTGAAGAAGAGGAGTGCATTCTTGATTCAGCTGGCTGCAAAAACAGTGCCTAGACCATTGCATTGCCTTCCCCTGCAACTTGCAGCGGATTATTACCTGCAAGACTATCATAAGAAACCAAGTTTCGACAAAGAAAAGATTGAAGATCCCTCTCTTCACCACTATGCTATCTTTTCTGATAATGTACTGGCTACATCTGTGGTTGTTAATTCTACCGTGCAGAATGCGAAGGAACCTGAGAAGCATGTGTTCCATATAGTAACTGATAAATTAAATTTTGCAGCAATGAGAATGTGGTTTCTCATCAACCCTCCTTCTAAAGCAACCATTGAAGTTCAGAATATTGATGATTTCAAATGGCTGAATTCCTCATATTGTTCTGTTCTACGTCAACTTGAGTCAGCAAGAATTAAGGAATATTACTTTAAAGCCAATCATCCCTCCTCCCTCTCCGTTGGATCTGACAATCTAAAATATAGGAATCCCAAATATTTGTCAATGCTGAATCACCTAAGGTTCTACCTTCCTGAAGTTTATCCCAAATTAAATAAAATTCTATTCTTGGATGATGACATTGTAGTGCAGAAAGATTTGAGTCCTCTATGGTCAATTGATCTCAGAGGGATGGTGAATGGTGCAGTGGAGACATGCAAGGAGAGCTTCCATAGGTTTGATAAATACCTCAACTTTAGTAATCCACTTATCTCCAACAATTTCAGTCCTGAAGCTTGTGGCTGGGCATATGGCATGAATGTTTTTGACTTGAAGGAGTGGAAGAAACAAAACATTACTGGAATATATCACCGGTGGCAAGATATGGTAAATTTTACTAATCCTGTTCCTCTTCGGCTTTTCTATTCCTTTGACTATCATTTTATGAAATTGATTGCCCTTGTGTTTTGTTTCTGGAAGATTCCTATGTGTGCAACATGCTCAGTGATTATTTCCCTTTTCAGACCTCGAGTCATTTTACCTGAAAGCTTCGTCATATTGTTTTGTGCTTGTAGATAGTAATTTATTCTTAGCATATGCAGAATTGATGGTTTTTATTCTCTACAGAATGATGATAGAACCCTCTGGAAGCTTGGAACCTTACCCCCAGGACTAATCACCTTTTATAACCTCACCTACCCTTTAGATCGAGGCTGGCATGTCTTGGGACTTGGTTATGATCCTGCTCTGAACCTAACAGAGATAGAGAACGCTGCTGTCATTCACTACAATGGAAACTACAAGCCGTGGTTGAATCTTGCTGTTTCCAAGTATAAATCGTACTGGTCCAGATATGTTATGTTTGATAATCAATATCTTAGACTTTGCAACCTTAGTGAATAGTTAATTTTCTTTCCTTTTTTTCCTTCTTCATAACTAACAGATTGTAACTTCTGAGAATGGTATCACATGTAAGTAATATGTTTGTTTCTTAAAAAAGCAACTGGAATGCAGTTATGTAACAGTTTGATGAGAAATGGGATTCAGCAAAATCTGGTAGAACACCACGTCACTGTATTAAGCAAAAACCACTAGAGACACGGGATCTTTCATCTTGTTAAATCAATATTAAAATTAATTTCGTTCATATTAAATTGTTCAAGGCTTCTATTTTATAATTAATCTAATCGTTCACTACAACAACAACCAAGCCTTTATTACATTAGATGAGGTTGATTACATGGATTGAACCATAATATAATGCTCTATCATAAATCATGTTCATCGATAAAGTATTGATCTTTAAGTCTTTCTAATTATTTACTAGAAACACATAATTTAATGATCCATCCTGCTAGGCTAAGCGATCTTTCTTGAATTTGTTGGTGGATAACTCAAGGTTTCAATTTGCGTAGTTATTTATGGTTGCAGTATAGTGGTCTTCGAGGTGGATGAATACATCTATTCTTGGTAATATAAGTTGTGATATTAGTTATGTTATTTGCATTGCCATCACGATTTTAATGTCTATCATTATTTTAAAGTCTGGTATAGTAAGGACACTTATGTATCCAATGACCATGGTGAAGCTTGTTTACATTGATGCAAACCTCAAGATGGTTGGATCAAACTTAATGTCAATGAGAGTTGTAATGGGGGCTCTTAAAATACGGGAGGTGGTGGCGTTACTCATAATCATGAGGACCAATGAATTTTATTGTTCTAAATAATTTTTGGGATCATATGGTCTATCTTGGCAGAATTTATGTCTATGGAACATAGCTTGAGATTGACATAGAGTATGAGTCGTCGTTATGTCTTTAAGTAGTTAGATTGTTTAGAAACAGTTCAGATTATTTCATGCAAAATAATGCTTGCCTAAGTTTGGGAGATTGAATTTGGGTTTGTGCTTGCAAGATGTAGGAAACTACTTCATTAATTACAATAATCTAGCAAACAAATCTACCCTTAGGATTTGTTTTTTGATACATGGGAAAGAAAGAAATAAGAACTAAAGAATAGAGTAAAGATCCAATTGGAGGAGGTCTTGCGCCCCAACGAGTGGCATGTCCCAAGCCTAGGAGGTGACATGAGGATTCAAACTATCTTTAGTTATGAAGTATGTCACTATGTTACCCTCTCTAAAGATATGATGCACATGGACTTCCTAATTCTTACTAAGGAACTCGAAGATATTATGAAGAACTTGACTAGGGTGGTGTAGATGAGTCTCCATCTTTTTAGTGATCATGTGGATAGCCTCAAGACAATCACTATCTAAAATAACAACACGATGACCTTTGTTCCAAGCCAAACCAAGACCATGTTCTATAGTCATCAATCCAGTCGGAATGGGAGATCTAGTTCTGAATTTACTAGGGAATCATTCAAGCCATTGGTCGTCATGATTTCGGATAACTCCACCTCCTCCAATTGTTTGATCTCGAATAACATAGATGTCATCAATGTTAAGCTTCACCTAATCAATCTCATGACAACACCAATGTGTTTTAGTCAAATTTGTTTCAAATGAAAAGTTGTCCAAGGAAGACCAATCTCTATAGTTCTTATGGAGATTACTAAAGACATATGATATGTCCCAATTAGTATAACCATGGATATCATTATTGCACCAGCGCCAAGCCCGCCAAAAACAGTCTCCCATTGTTGGATCTAACATTGTGAAGCAACAAAGGTAGAAACGTCCGACTAGTCCAAAAGATCTTATCATTAAAACATAAGTGACACCATAAGAGAGTGGAGTTGTTGTAGTTCCTGAGGGTGTGAAATTAATCATCATTGACCATATTGCAACGAACACAAATAGAAGTGATTGTCATATGTCTCCTGAAACTGAGAGAGTTTGTCGGTAATGAATAATGAACATAAATCCAGCATAGAAACTTGACTTTTTCCGGAACCAGAAGCCTCCACATCCAACTCTAGAGATTCTGCGAGTTCGTGGAAACATCATTACTCTTAATCCACCAATAACCAGAATTTGTAGTGTAACACCTTGTGGCACTGCCCTCCAATATCCAGGAATCTATGTTTCTCATGTAGATGGAACTGGAATTAAGGGCGAAAACAGGTCAGGTCGCCTATTAGGAGCTTAGTACCTAGCCTATAACAAGTCAGGTCAGGTCAGACCTTTTTGATAAGCAGGTCAGGTTTAGGCTTCTCCAATAGCCTATTTAACCTAAATAGGTCACGCTCAGGCCTTTTAAAAAGCCTATTAAGCCTAACAGTCACCTATGTAATGTTATTATATATTTATAAATTATTTTTTATAATATGTTCACAAAAAAACTATATAATAATTTTTTTATGTAAATCGACTAAGACTTAGAGATTAGACTATTTAATAATTGGACATTTAGTTGTTGAGACTTAGGCTTAAGTACATAACCCAACCCATGTAAGTATGCAATTTTTTCTAGCTTGTACATAATGTGTTGAATTTTTTACCTTAATAGGTCAGACCTAGACTTTGAATTTTTGTTAAAAAGGCCAGACCCATGCTCCTATATGCTATATAGGTTTGGTTTGTTTAAGGCAAAGTCTAGTCTAGCCTAGCCTGTTTCCACCCTTAACTACAATAGATCTGATGGCATCCTTCACCTTAATAGGGAGCATAGTGTAAATAAAGGTAAAATCTCAAGCGTCGTCCTTCCAAAAACTCCGTAAGTTGCAATTAGCTATCAAAAATGTGAACAAAGTCTACTGAATTACAAAATTTTCTCATTCCGGACCAATCATCATACCAAAAGGATCTATTACCATCACCTAGCTACAAATTGAAACCATTTCTCAGAGCCACAATAACTTTCATAATACTCTTCCAAATTGGAGACACGAATGGTTTAGTGGGAGCAAACATCATACAACAATTCCCAATATATTTTTCCTTAAGCACCTTACACCAAAGTTTATTACTCCCTTGGATCAAATACCAGCTTAGTTTCCCAAGAAGAGAACGATTACTCATCAAAGCTCATTGTAATTGTTAATTGGGCCATTCCACATCATATGAATTAAAAAGTGTTAACTCATAAATATTTCATTTGTAATTAAATAAATGTTTGTTCAAAAATTATTGAAACTCCCAAAACAAATAATGTGATTTCTTGAAGATGTTTATTTTATTCTCTTGATTTTATGTGTCAATGTCTTGTTTGAGAGTGTGTGGTTCTTTTTGGGTAAATTAATTTGTTAAGAAGTGGTAAAAAATATTGATGTCTTAAGTTTTCTTGATGATGATACTTGATTTGTTGAGATATAGGTCTTCATGTATTATATTGATCATACAAAAATGACTATAACAAAGTTTTTGTTATTAATATTAACATCTACTCTAGGAGAATGTGACATTTCATTTGAGTTATATAAAGTTTGTGAAAATATAAAAAATTACAAAATTTGTTTTGTTTATTTAAATTCCGTAAAATATCAATCAAATCAAAGAAAATATCAAAAATATGTAAAATTAATTTCCCTAATGAACCTATGGATATGGATATGTATTAGCAAAATAACATTTTTATTCGCAAAAATAATAAAATATTCTTTGTTTGTTTATTCTTCAATTAAAATAAAATAAACTAAAGGATAAAAGTAAAGATTTCAAAGCATTTGATTATGTATTGCCTTGGTACCTGGACAATGTGCTAATATTTTTTCTAATTCATATTTGACTCACAAGCTTCAAATGTTCACTAGAGCCATTGCTTTTCTAATTGGGTTATTATAGGTTTTCATATTTTGACAAAAGATATGGTGGCAACTCTAAGATAATTCATGAAAATTGAGAAATTATAAATCTTAAAACATACGGTAGAATAAAATGTCAATGAAATTTCCTTACCCACAAGAATTTTGTGGACCCAAACACTATAAATTAGGGTAGAGAGTAGCATGAAGTCATCATGATGAGGGACAATGCTTTCATAGTTTTCATCTAAGAAGCTAATGAATGAGCTTTTGATATAAAAGTCAATATGAACTTAATATTCATCCAACCTCCCTGCCCCAAACGGCTTCTCTTAATATTTTTACATTGCAATAAAAAGTTATGAAATTTGCAAAAACTAGTGCAATTTACATCAAATTTGTATCTAGTCTAGCCTATAAATAAACGTTACAACAAAAGGCAATTAGTAAACCTCAAGATGTTATTATTAAAAGTCAAGAGCAAACTATATCTATCATTAGATTGTTTATACTAAGAGCATTTTTCAGACAGATAATTATGTGTCATTATTAAAGGTTAAGAGTGTAACAAAAATGATAATATTACTTTTAAAAAATGATGAAGAAATTGCAAGAAGTATCTAGAAATGTAGTTTATTAAAAAAACGTTAGAAAATGTATTTTGAATGTTTAGATTTAATATTGTCTTGATTTTCATGCAAATAACTTCTTTCAATTCATCTACACTTGTCTTTTCATTATTACACTTTAACATGCTTAATAGATGTCATAAAAGTGGTTGATTTGCAATCAGAGGAGATTCCATGTTTATTAAATTTTCATGCAACGTTATGTGTTAACATGTTGTTACTTATTACTTTAGATTAATTTTGATATAAAAAATGTATATAAATATATGTTGAAAATTTTAAAATAAGAGTATATAAATATTATTAGTTGTGATAGTGATAAGTTTAAATGTAGAGAAATAAATAAAAATTTGTTGTAAGATGTAAATATAAATTTTATGAAAAAATGGGCAAAATAAAATTATAACCCTTGTAATAAAATAATATACATAAATTGTTGTTGTTGTTGTGTAATAATAATCTAAAAAGAAAGAGGGACGGAAGATTGCGAAGAGGAAAAGAAGGGTTTCCCTGATCCTAAGAGACAAGAGAAGCTCCTGATTTATTTTCCATTGAATTCCTTAAAAATCTATGCTTATGGTTGTTTTTGTTTTTGTTTTTGTTGTTGTGTTAGAAAAATCAATAATTTGTATTATCCAATCTATGTATGGTACATCTTGATTAACATTGATTGGTCACGTGGGTGTTTGTTTGTTTGTTTGTGAGGATCTGAAGTTGTGAATGATCACATAGAAATGAAGATGTTGAATAGCATGATCATGGAATTGGCGGCGTCATACTCGCCGCCTACATGGGCAACTTTAATTGCTGCTGTCTTTCTTCTCCTCACTGTTACTGTCTCTATATATCTTTTACTTGATCATCTCTCTGCTTATAAGAACCCTGAAGAGCAAAAGTTCCTTATTGGTGTTGTCCTTATGGTTCCCTTCTATTCTGTTGAATCTTTTGTTTCTTTGCTCAACCCATCCATCAGTTTTGTCTGTGAGATTCTCAGGGATTACTATGAATCATTTGCTATGTATTGCTTTGCTAGATACCTTGTTGCCTGTCTCGGCGGCGAGGATAGGACCATTGAATTTATGGAAAGAGAAGGCCGTTCTGCTTTCAAAACCCCTCTCCTTCATCATTCTTCTCACAACAGGGGCATTGTCAACCATCCTTTTCCTATCAACTTCTTCCTTAAACCATGGAAACTTGGTCATGCCTTCTACCAAGTTGTCAAATTCGGTATTGTTCAATATGTATGTATTCTATGCTTCTCCACTCTCACCTTTAACATTATTTACTTCATATTCATTCAACCTCTCCAATCACTTGTTGCAGATGATAATTAAGTCTTTGACTGCTATTGCTGCCGTCATCCTTCAAGCCTTTGGTGTCTACTGTGAAGGAGAATTTAGATTGGGATGTGGGTAAGATTTTTTTACTTGGAATTGCTGTTGAAGAATTATCCCTTTTGTTTTATCAAATTTGTAAACATTTTCAATTTCCTATCTCCTCTTCACCATTGTTGTTTTCTTACCTTTTATGTATTCCTCGCACTCCTTTGTTGTGAGTTTTTATTGTTTTCATAGAACATATAACTTATTCAGTTATTTATACAAGTATACATTTATATAAGGTAGATTCTTTTGAACAATGTCTTCCTTTTACCATCTTACCTGGCTACCATAATGGATGACTTGAACATCTATGTTATATTTTATAGTCATGTTCTTGTTCCAAGTACCTTGGTTCCACATTCTTTTTCCTTTTTCAAACGTGATAAGAACACTTCTTGACTTTTCTGTCCTCCAGTGTCTAAATTATCGCAGTTACTAAACTGCTTCATTTTCTCGTAAACGTAAATAGATAAATGAGAGAGTATATAGAACTCTTCAAAGAAACACATATTTTAAATGTAGAGTAAAGAAAATAATATGAGGCAGGAAAGTTAGAAAGGGAAAAAAAAAGTGTCCAAACTTGGGGAAGGTTAATATTGGTCTTTGAGGTAGCTGATTAGGTTACTTTTCTTTTACATGTGCCATATCAAGTTTGTCCTTTAGAAATTTCAGAGGCACTACAATTGAGCTGGTGTACCTGACAATGCCAGGAAGAGTAATCAGTAACATAGTCAATGGTAAGGCACTTTAAACTAGAGAAATGCTAAATCCTCTTAAAAGTTAAAACGGATGACTGATAGGCATTCTAATTACTTGAGGAAGAAAGAGAAGATTAAAAGGGAAGTTTTGAAGCTCTCAAGCATTAAATGCACATGCATTTTTGTCTTTTTCTCTCTCCTAAAGTAGTTTGGAGCATGGTAGCCAGAACCACATGAATCCCGACTTGATTTTTGGTGATTCGATGTGGCTCATCAATCCAACTATCCTAAGTAAAGGGAGTTTCATTTCTGTTCCAGAATCGCACGGAGAATTGCTGAGTCATGCAGGCAACGTCCAAATCACAATTTAGATGTGAACTCTGTGATCCTCTCACCTTTGGCCCTTCTGCATGGCATTGCTCATGTTTTCTGTCAATTCCCCAGAGCCCCTTGACTAGGCTTTTCCAATTACCCCCATCCATCACACTTCCATTTGTCTGCTCATAGCCACTGTTTGGCTATGCAGCTATCACTGCCACGGCTGCCAGTAGACAAAGTGTTGTAGAGAAGGGAAAGGGTTATAGAAAACCAAAAAGGCAGATATAAAATACAAAATAACATTAGGTTAAAAAAAATAAAAAAGGGAAAAAATTAAGAGTTGTTGCTCACTAATTAAAGTGTACAGCTTTGCATTGTCTCTAATACTCAGGCCCTGACAAATGTTCCTTACTTTAGGGCATTCTTGTTTAAATGTTACAATTTTTTATTAGTGAAAAATGTATGTTGTTTATTGTAAAAAACTGATCATGAATCTTATTATTTTGCGATACATTACTATTCGTGATTAAAAAAATAAAGGCTTTTCAATTTGGAATATGTTTCCTGATTTGATTAGGAGTATTATTAGTCTGTTGACTCTGTTCTTTAAACTAAACTTTTTTATGAGATGCTATTGATTATGTGTAGATATGATTGTTACTGATAGTCTGATACTGTTGCGGATCACTTGCATGCAGTGTTATTAGTTGATTATATGAATTTTCTAGATTTGGTAGTTAAAATTCCACATGCTTTATGATAGAACATTATGGTGTCATTCGATCCACGTTGCCGACCTCATATAGTGGTACTAATGCTTGGTTGTTGTTGTTGGTTATTAAAATTCCGTGTTTGGTATATTCACATTAAAATGTGTGCCATTATGCTCTTTTAGTGACAGGTAAAAGAATCCTGGAGTTATATTTGACCACATGGGCTATTTGCTACATTTGTAGGTATCCCTATTTGGCAGTGGTTCTGAATTTCAGTCAATCATGGGCATTGTACTGCCTTGTTCAATTTTATACTATTACAAAGGAAGAATTGGCACATATAAAGCCATTGGCCAAATTTTTGACATTTAAATCAATTGTGTTCCTTACTTGGTGGCAAGGGGTGGCAATCGCTCTCCTTTACACCTTTGGGTTGTTCAAAAGTCCCATCGCACAAGGCTTGCAGTTTAAGTCAAGTGTCCAAGATTTCATCATTTGCATCGAGGTAGATGTCCTTCGATGTAGTTAAGCTTCACATTGCAATTATATTGGGAACTGTTACAGCATTTTTTATTTAATGTCCTGCCTATCTATTATATCTTAAAACTGACTGACTCAAAGGCCCTCGCTCTTTTTAATCTGTGAAGAAGATCTGCAAAATGGATTTTCTCTTTTGATTATCAGATTGGATTCTTGATGGGAAGTAAATTGTGAAAACTTGAGCATGTGAATTTCTCAGATGATTTCTGTCAATTTGTTGCTAATTGATCCATCTAATGACCTTAGGTTGATGCCACAATTATCTTTATAATTTGCTATTATAAAATCACCAAGCTTTAATATAATATGATCGTTTTTGGTGGAACTAGGTATTTATTGTAAGCCCAACTTGCAAATACTGATATTATGTGGTTTGTCGTTAAATCATTTAATTGATCTTAATAATAATCACTAATCAGGCAATCCAATGCCATGGGATGAATATGCTAGAAAGTTCTGTGGTTCATATTTTATAATTTTGTTTTTCTCTGTTGCATTTTGCATTTAAGTTTTGTCAACACTCAAGTTCCCAGGTTTCCATGCACTGCTTCTTGAACTTGTACTGAACCATTTTGGACCCATAAGTACTTGTTCGACCCCTCTTATCTTCACATGTTAAATTTTTATGACTGCTCCAGATAAGGGAAAAGTAAAGTTTAACAAGACTTTGTGTTCATCCAGCACAGATGGGCATTGCTTCCATAGTTCACCTGTATGTGTTTCCAGCAAAGCCTTATGAGCTAATGGGAGACCGCCATCCTGGAATAGTTTCAGTTCTTGGAGATTACTCTGCTGACTGCCCTCTTGACCCTGATGAGATTAGGGACAGTGAGCGACCCACAAAACTACGTCTTCCTGCACCTGACGTGGGTGCCAAGAGTGGGATGACAATTAGAGAGAGTGTTCGTGATGTCGTTATTGGTGGTGGTGGATATGTAAGTTTCCTGAATTGTGCTAATACTACAAGTTTGTCTTATTTCCTGGGCATGTGGTGCTAATCAGCACTTGGTAAAACCCGCCTCCTACCAAAGGCTGGGAAATTATCTTATAATACTGTGAATTTAATTCCTTAGTTTCTATGAACATGTCATGTACAGGCTAATTAATAATTTCTCATACATGAAGCAGACTATCCTTTGAAATTATTTCAAAGGGAATTGGATAAAACCTTTCCACCTAAGAATGGCTACCTCAGGAATAAGTTATTTAAACATAAGGGGGTTAACTCCCCAAGTAAGCATGAGTAGTTATTGAAGCCTGCTTGTAGGATCATTTACTCATGTGTCTGCCAAATTTTAGTTATTCAACTGAAAACAAAAATGGAGGTGTAATGCAGTTATGTGGAATATGTTTTCTTAGAAAATTGTTACCAATAATTTTAACCCCCATACCTTTTATTAGCTTATTTTCTAAACATGCCTAGAAGATAAGGACTAATTAGGAACCTTTGAGACACTAACAGATTGAAAAGTATGGAGATATATATTTTTTAGTATTTGTTTTGTATGCATTTCTTATCAAATTTCAAGTGACTCTTAATATTTTATCTGCTTTACCCTTTTATGACATTTCAGATTGTGAATGATGTGAAGTTCACTGTCCATCAAGCAGTGGAGCCTGTAGAAAAGGGGATCAACAGGTTCAATGAAAAATTACACAAAATCTCCGAAAACATTAAGAAGCATGACAAAGATGGAAGAAGAACAAAGGATGATAGTTCCATCGGCTCATCATCACCTGCAAAGAGGGTGATTCGGGGAATTGATGACCCCCTCTTGAACGGGAGTGTTAGCGATAGTGGGATATTGAGGGGAAAGAGTAAGAAACATTGTAAAAAATCTGGATATACAAGTGGAGAGAGTGGAGGAGAGAGTGATCTTAGCTATGGAGGCTATCAAATTAGAGGGCGTAGGTGGGTTACCAAAGAGTAGCGAATACTTTAGTGGATAGCCTATGCTATTTGCAAAAATGTTACTAGATTTTGCATGTTGGTTCATGTACCCGGCAGTGCTAATCTGTAATGTACTTAGTGAGAGGAATAATTTGTTATGTGCTGAGGCGTGTAGTTGATATTTTTATACTGTAAATCATTTCTCGCCAGATGAAATTGTGAGATGGTACTTTGTCATTACTATAATGGGTCTTCTGTATTTGTATTGACATTGGTTGGCAAATGACATTTGATGGTGGATATGTAAGTATTTAAAAGTAGGGTGGGTGTATTTTACTTGTGACATTCTAAACTTAATAGATAAATAATTACATGAGTAAGTAATACGTACAGCAAAGACTATTAAATGATCATTTAATCTCTAAATGTACAGCTGCTGCTACTCGTCATTACATTTGAAGATGATGATTGAGATGCAGAACGCAGGTAGTTAGGGAAACAAGTAGACTTGGATGACAAGTATTTATGCCTCATATGGTCTTGAGCACAGGTTGTTAGGGAAACAAGTAGACATGGATGACAAGTATTTATGCCTCATATGGTCTAGAGCACAGGTTGTTAGGGAAACAAGTAGACTTGGAAGACAAGTAGTGATGCCTCCTATGGTGTCGCCCTGCTCCCGTTGACTTTCAATCGAAGTTAATGGTTTGATACAATAGGATATTAGCTTTTAGAGTGAGAGGCTTCCTGAGTCAAAATATGGCTCCGATGAGAAAGAGTTGTTATGACTTGTGACCACTTTTATTTTTGCCAAAGGCTATCGGTGCACTCTGTAGCTTCTAAAAAATCACCTTTTGGTATTGAATTTGACTATAATTTGATCTTTATAGTCGTCCATGGAAAAGGCAAGGTTGAGGACTAGGTTGTCTCTCTGTTGCAATAAAAAAACATCAGGATTTGTAAATATCATTGCATCATTAGTAATGTTTTATTAATCTTTGACTGTGGATTTATAAACATGTCTTACTTGTAAAATGGAATAATTGTCTTTATACAGGTTAATATGTTTTCAACTCTAATATTATAAATATAAATTTATTAAAAATTGAACCATCATCTATGAACATATATATATATATATATATATATATATATATATATAAATATATAAAGTCACATTGATCATAGTACTTGCTTATAAAAAAAAGTTTGATAAGTTTAACAGAGTTTTTAACATTGATATGAAATTTTTTACAAACGACTTTTAGAAAGTCTTAGCCAGAACTTATTGAATATGTCAGACTTGATGACAGGTTAAATAAGTTGGACCATAAGCTTCACTATACGGATGAGTTTATCTAACAATTGATTAATTAAGAAAAAAAGGAGATATTTGAGATCACACTTCACATGGTTAGTGGTTAATTTGAATATATTTTTTAAAGGAATGTTGGAATATATTAGGCTAATAATAAATATTTTTTGTGATAATAATCCTTGTTTGTTTGAGAGAGTGAAAGGAAAAGAAAGAGCAATGTAAAATGGTGCATTAATTCCTCGGGTATGTACACGCGTGAAGATAGCAACAAAATGTGATTGATTGGATGAATTTGATAATATTTGTAGAGGAATAGGAAGATGATGAAGACGATGAAAGTAATAATATAGTAAAGATGGAGAGTTTGAGGAAATCGTTGAAATCATATGGTTCTCGCAAACATGTAAGAAAAATATCAGCAGGTGGTGGAAGTCAAGAATCTGTGTTTGAAGAGCTCCCCATCCTTCTCTCCCAACAATCTTGTTCTGTCACTATCAAAAGCGACGATGAGGATAACAATATGATGAGGGATAATAAGAATGACAACAATAACAATAATAACAAACAGAAAATAATGTCACCATCTAGCATTGGTGAAATGGCCCTTGATATGGATTTAAAAATGGATGAGCTCCCTCTCCATGATTCATCTAATAGTAATAGTAATAGTAATACTAATGCTAATAATGAAGGTCCTCCAACAACTAGTTACAAAACAGCAACACCTCAATATTCCCTAAAACGCCCTCCTCATCCTCACCATGATAGGAACACCTCCAACTCTGCATTGCTCCTCAAAACAAAAACAAGATCGAGATTGCTTGACCCTCAATTCTCTCAGCCTCAACAACAAGACTACTCCAATCCTATCCCAAAGTCCTCAGGCCAACTCTTCTCCACCTTCATTGGCACCAAGAAGGGTGACAACGATGATGAAGATGATCCTTTCTTAGAAGAAGATCTCCCAGATGAGTATAAGAATGAGACTCATTTCAGCCTCTGGGTTCTCCTCGAGTGGTTGAGTCTCATTTGCATCATCACCGCCTTTATCTCCACCCTCTGCATCCCTTCCTGGAGGGACAAGAATCTTTGGGACCTTAGGTTATGGAAATGGGAGGTCATGATTCTAGTCCTAATATGCGGTCGATTGGTCTCTGATTGGGTCATCCGCATTGTTGTCTTCTGCATAGAGAGGAATTTCGTGTTGCGCAAGAGAGTCTTGTATTTTGTCTATGGTGTCAGGAAGGCTGTACAGAATTGCTTGTGGTTGGGTCTTGTCTTGATTGCTTGGCACTTATTATTTGATAAGAGAGTGGAGAGGGAAACCCAAACTGAATTTCTAAAATATGTGACTAAGGTATTGGTGTGTTTCTTGGTGGCCACGCTTGTGTGGCTTCTCAAAACTCTGGGGGTGAAGGTGCTGGCTTCTTCATTTCATATGAGCACCTATTTTGATAGGATTCAGGAGTCATTGTTTAATCAATTCATAATAGAGACGCTATCAGGACCACCAACCATAGAGGATGAGAAGCTAGCTTCAGAGGTACAAAAGCTGCAGAATGCAGGGGTGGCCATACCACCAGACCTAAGGGCCTCTGCCTTCCCAACAATCAAGAGTGGAAGGGTCAACAAGAGTGGAGTGCTTAAAAGTGCAACATTTTCTCAACGTTATTCCACTAAGAAGGTAGCAATGGATGATAATGGGATAACTATTGATCATCTTCATAAGTTGAATCCAAAAAATGTGTCAGCTTGGAATATGAAAAGGCTAATCAATATGGTCCGACATGGGGCTCTTACTACCCTTGATGAGCAAATACTTGATGATTCTACACAAGGGGATGAGTCAGCCAAGCAGATTAGAAGTGAAAATGAGGCTAAAGCAGCAGCCAAGAAAATATTTCACAATGTTGCTAGGCCTGGTTCCAGGTACTCATCTTGCACACACATATATGTACACATCAATCATCCTTGCTTTACTTGTTTACAAAACTAATACTCTAAATAAAGGGGTTACAATATGTGTATTTTAATGGATCAGAATTAATTAATCCATCCTTCTCCAGGTACATATACCTTGAGGATTTAATGCATTTTATGCGAGAAGATGAAGCTTTCAAAACCATATATCTCTTTGAAGGAGCATCTGAAACCAGTAAAATCAGCAAATCAGCCTTGAAGAACTGGGTGGTAAGAATTAACAAATGAAAAAATAATTTCGATAGTTGGAACAATATATTTACTATAGTCGTAGCCTCTAAACAAATTGTCACCTGCATGATTTCTTTCCCTTTTGATTCTTTAATGGAGTGTTATTTCCTTTTTTAATGATTCTACAACAGTATTTACTAATAAGCTTTAACCTAAAGTAATACATAATCATAGCTGAGTGGACTGATTGATTCTTTGCTTAGAATGAATTGATCTATTTCACTTACTCAAAGGCACAAAGAGTGACAAGATCTATTGCAATTCATGTGCATGTTTTGTTGTAATTATAGTAATTATCAATGATTGCAGGTGAATGCCTTCCGGGAGAGGAGAGCACTTGCATTGACATTGAATGATACCAAAACTGCAGTGATAAAACTCCATCGGATGCTGAATTTTATGGTGGCCATTATTGTAGTGATTATTTGGCTCTTAATATTGGAAATTGCCACCACCAAATTTATTGTGTTTGTAACCTCACAGGTTGTAGTGGTTGCATTTGTATTTGGAAATACCTGCAAAACCATATTTGAATCAATTATTTTCTTATTTGTCATGCATCCATTCGATGTGGGAGACAGGTGTGAAATTGACGGAGTCCAGGTAATTATTTAATGTTAATCATCTCTTTAAATTAATCACGTTTATTAATGTTCAAGTATTTTATTTATTTGGTAACTAATTTCAGATGGTTGTAGAAGAAATGAACATATTGACAACCATATTTCTAAGATTTGACAATCAAAAGATCATGTTCCCTAACAGTGTCCTAGCTACTAAGGCCATACATAATTACTATCGGAGTCCGGACATGGGAGATGCTCTTGAATTCTTTATACATGTCACTACCCCGGCTGAAAACGTTGCACTTCTGAAACAAAGAATAGCGAGGTATGTTTATTATGTGTCCTTAATTTGTCTTGTATGCATATGCATGCGCATGCATGTTGGTTAGTAAATATATATGATTGGTATTTATTACTACATAAATGCAGTTATGTTGATAATAAGAAGGAACATTGGTATCCTTCACCTACGATAGTGTTCAAGGATCATGAAAGTTTAAACATGATAAGAGTGGCAGTTTGGCCAACTCATAGAATGAACTTCCAAGACATGGCAGAAAGATTTCTGAGGAGATCCCTTTTGATTGAAGAGATGGTCAAGATTTTCAAGGACCTTGACATTCAGTACCGTCTCTTGCCCATTGATATTAACATTAGAACCATGCCTACCACTTCTGATCGTCTTCCACCTAGTTGGTCCACAATCACAAGTTGAGTAGATAGAAGAAAAAGGAAATCCATGTATTTAATTAAATTAGTAGGAATGATAATCAAGTTCCTGGGACTCCTTGATCTCAAGTTCAAAGATTCCATTAACTTAGTAACAATGCAAACTTAAAACCACTGGGTCATATCCTAGTATTTATTTATAAAAAGTTATCATAGTGTTCTATCACTTTTTTTTTTTGTTACTCATAATGAGAACTATTTGTCTGAAAAGATATTCGACACTTGATTCAAGTGTTATTAGATTAGACTTTCTGCCCACTCCAAAAGATTTGGCTCCCAACTTAGTAGACCTTGTTTTTTTCTTAAAATTATATGCCTAGCTTAGATAAGCGATTATATACTTTAATTTATAGCCATTGCCGATGATGCGTCACAATAGAATAACATATTTGAGATTGAAGGCTGCTTGCAAGAAAGCAAGAAAAACAATGAAGAAATTGTGACAAAACTGTGGTTTTAACTTTGAATAAGTTAGGCTTAGCCCAAGTTTATTGAATAAGTTAGGCTTAATGACAACTTAAATAAATCGGACCATAAGCTTCTCAATACGGATGAATTTATGTAACTACTGATTAATTAAGAAAAACAACAAAGAGACATTTGAAATGTCACTTATAAAAATTATATGTGATAATTTTTATGCACAAAAAGTATCTATAGTCAACAAATAAAAACCACTACTTTTCTATGTGTTAAAATTACCTAAGTGGATTTTATTTGTATGAGCTTGATAAAATTAATTGTTCAAAGTGGTCATGAAAATGTTTATTCAAATACACAAAAAGTATGTTTGTACTAAACATCAATTGATGTAAACATGAACTAGAGATTCAAAGGAAGTCTAGTGTAGAATAAGTTGAAGAGAAGATTAATGTTCAAAGAATTACACCATCAAATTATTACCATTTTACTATTAACATATTATTATTAGACTATAATTTTCTTAGCATTAATTTATTTCCATTAACTTTGCTGATTCTAAGATGATAATATTAATTTTAATTAATTGGCAATCTGGACGTGAGAAATTGATTAATTTGATGCAATTATGTTAATTTCATCCATTAAATTCAATGAATTGAGACCCTAAAATTTGAGTGATTTAGCTTAGTATTTTCATAATAGAATTAAAAAATTATAAATAAAAAATTGGCTAATAAGTGTGTAGGAGAATTAATTAATTAATTGTATGTGTAATTTTGTTGTTAGTGGGTAATTTAGGTAATATCTTAGTGTTATAAAAAAATTAAGAGGAGAGTGAATGTATGAATAAATAGCAATTGGATGAAGAAGATTATTGAAGGAAAGGAAGAGAGAATGAAGGGAGTAATAGTTAAGAACAAGAATGTTAGGGTTAGTGAAGAAGAAGAAGAAGAAGAAGAAGAAGAAGAATATCAGAATTCCGCACCTCGAAAGCTATATCTACATCATTCTGGTGATGATGGTTTCTATGATGTCGAAGCCATTCGCCGCAAGAGGATCCGCAAGGTCACTCACTTTTCTCTATTCTCCGCAAGTTCATTCATTCGAATTGAATTTCACTGATTGCCTTCTTTTTCAATTTTGTTATTCTAATTATAGGGTGAGGTCCAGTACCTTGTTAAATGGTGAGTCTTGTTGTTATTCTTTATTATTTGTTGAATTTGAGATGATTGATAATATTGGTTAGTGATCTTTTCTGATCTGATAGGAAGGGATGGTCAGAGGGTGCAAATACTTGGGAGCCTCTCCACAATCTCCACTCTGTCTCTGATCTCATCCATTCTTTCGAACACAAGTTAGTTAGTTTCCAATTTAGATATTACATCAACATCCTCCATTCATCTATGCATTCACCCTTACCTCTCTTCATCTTTTTAAGACTTAAATCAGGGAAACTCGGTAACCGCAAACGCAAACATCTCCCTGTGCTTCAACAACCACCAAAGAAGAGGCCGCACCAACAGCAACGTGCTCCCACTTCTTACTGCCTTAGACATTTTGCAACTGATAACAACCATACACACTCTGCTCATCACACTATCAATCTTGTCCATCAACAGGGAGATGCTGCTGCCCCTCTTCCTCAAGACAACCAACCAAATCAACATCAAAGGAACAACGACGAAATCATTGATGATCCAAAGCTTAGTGAGCTTAAGGCAACATCAAACAATGCCCTTGATGCTGATGCAGATAAGCCAGAGCCTTCAACAGCCAACCCTCACATGGCCATGGAATCTGGCCCCCGCAGGGGAGCCAAAAGGAGAAAATCTGGTTCTGTCAAGAGGTTCAGGAGACAGGATGATGATGATCATGCATCTACGCCCAACCCAACAACCGTATCAGTTGAACAAGGCCCTAGAGGTGTGAACGGTGATGGTGGTGGGAATAATAATAACAATGGTCACATGATGGGTGATGTGGTATCTGCCTGCCATATTGTAAAGATAATAAGACCAATAGGCTATGTGACTTCTTTTTCTAATATTGTAGATGATCTTTCAGTCATCTTTGTGGCCTTGAGGTTTGTTACTCCCTACTAACAACTCCAAATTTCATTCTTACACCTTTCATTCTTATCTTATAAGTGCATTAATTTTCCTCATTACTATGTTTGCTAAAATAGATTTTTCACAGATTTTGTTTTAAAGTTTTTTTTTTTGTGTTCCCCCCTTCTCAATTTAGAAATGGGAAGAGTGACATCCTTATTAAATGCATATTTCTACAAGTAGATAGTCACTTTGACAAGCAAACTGGAGTACATTGTTAAGGTCTTCAAGTGGTGCACAAAATGTATTGTCTTAGTGCTATAATGATTAGTTTAATGGTTGATCATTTGTCTATTTACAATGTTGAAAATTAATTCTGCAATCTATTTAAACCTAGACTGTAGTTAAGAGTCGAGATTTAGCTAATAAAACATTTATGTTCATAATAATGTAGAATTTTAAATTTTATTGGTATTGAAACACAAGTTGTAGCAAAAGTAAGGAATTAGCTCTACAAGATTGGCATGTTTCTTTACATAACAATGCTTACGTGATTAACATTACAGGTCTGATGGAACAGAAGTAACCGTGACCAATAAGTATCTGAAGGCAAACAATCCACTTCTAGTAATCTCCTATCTCTTAGATTGACTTGATTATGTCTCTCATATGGCTTAAAAGCCTTCTGAAAATGCTTCTGTGCCAACTTTTAAACTCAAAGCTAATTAATGGTTTTCTTAATATTGCAGCTGATCAATTACTATGAGGAGAATATCCGATACCATCCTATGTAGCTTGACTTAGCAAAGCATTGAAGAAGGAATATCTGTGTTGTTAGATTTTCCCGTGTACGTTGTGGACACAACAAATGGTGAAGGGTTAAGGAACTCATTGTGTGCTGGTTATTATGATTAATCCATTATATTACCATTAAACCAATTGTTTTAAATGCCTTAATGACTATATACTGTGATGCCCACGTATTTAACTTCATTTGTGTGTATGCAGTTTCACATAATTTTGCCTCTATATATACCTTTAGTTCCATGTCATGCTCGTGTGAAGAAGAAAGCAGTTGATCATAAACACCACGAGTCATGGCCCTAAGAGAGGGCAGGCATATGTTTAATATCTTTAAACCAAGGGCGACTCTATGATACACCCCAAACTCCTTATCTTTATGGGATCAAATCCTGAGTTATTTATTGGAAATTAAAGAGAAATAATTATGGAAGTAAATATTCTGGCATTTATTGCTACAGCACTGTTCATTTTAGTTCCTACTGCCTTTTTACTTATAATTTATGTAAAAACAATAAGTCAAAGTGATTAATTTTACTAAATTATGACTTCTTTATTCTTATCACATTCTTTATTCTTATCACAACGGTTGAATAAAAAAATGAAAAAGGATTTGATTTAAATTTACGGTCTTCTTAGTTTTAAATAAGACGGTCGGACTCGAATCAGCAGAATTCTATGAAAGAAATCCGGATAGTTTGGTAGTTGATTTCTTTCTACCATACTATCTATCTCACAGTGTCCCAATTTTTTTATTTGTTTAATCCATTGGATTTGTATTGGTTCCACTGAAATAATCAAAAAGCAACTCTTATTCTTTCGCTTCGAATTAACAGATTTCTTTTTTTTTTCAATACACCAATTCCCGGTATCATATCATATATAAAAAAAAAAGAAAGTAATCTTTTTAGCATTTCGAAGACGTAATTGATTAAATAGTTTTATTATCAATGAATACTCTGATACCCAAGTTGCAAGTCTACGTTGGACTAGTACTACTACAGCCTCGGATACCCACCTTCTACTAGCATTGTTGAGTTTTGATGTGTCTTCTCCATCTCGGATCCGAATTGGTGATTGTAGTTTCTTCACACCAAAAACCATGACCATGGATTATATCTCCATCACAGCCACCTTGAACTGCCAACCGGAAATGATTCACTGCCTTTGAAGCTTGTTCAATGATCAGTTCTAATCCAGGTATTCTTCAATAACTATCCCCTCTAGTGCTTCGCACAGGAAAAATGTTAAATCAGATCTCCGTAGGATGGATCTGAAATACTCACTTGGACTACCTTTTTCTGTCCTCTTGGCCAATGGCCACACTAACAAATAAGAATTCCTAATATACAACGAAAAGTAAATAATGAAGCTGGAGCATGATGCTGTTTTTCATATCTTCCTAACAATAAAATAAAAACAGCCAGCCGGTAGAAAATAATGAGATTGCATATCAGTAACATTTTGCACACTACATTGAGTTAACAGTGATAAATGCAGCAAAATATTGTCCACAATGTCTTGTAAATGCTGCAAGTATTCTTGACCTTTTTACTATCATGTGAAACCACAAATTTCAGGAATTGGAAACTTCATTTCTTCCTCTAGGGCTCCCTACATGTCTTGTTTAGCTCCAACATGTGGTTTCATGTACTAATAGAGTGACATTTCTACAACAATCAATAACAGCCATGGAATTCACAAATGTAACTACAACTTCATTCGTTTAACCAATACTGTAAATAGAGCACATGGACTCGTATGTAGACTATATATGGCAAATTAGAAGTCTAAGGTCCCACATTGTTTGCTCTCGATGCTCTTTCCTCCATTTTTTTCATTTCTGTCTTTACAGCCATCAATACTGCCCCGACTCCGTCCAATTCCCAGCTTAGGCAAACCTCGATTTAATCCATCAAGCAGAACACATGCTTTACACCATTTCTGCACACGAAATGGATAATATAACTTAGCTGTTGAAGTTCTGATGATGCAAGAGTAGAAATGGGAAAGAAAAAGGCCAAACAAGACCTTCAGAAGCACTAAGCATGCTTTGTTATAGACTAATCTCTGAAGCAGAGGAAAAAAAATCTGTAAGGTAAATCATGCACCTTTCTTTCTCTTGATAGGGGTCACAGTATCAAAGCAAAGTTGAATTTAGCATTATAAAGTAATAAGGTTGTCCAAACTGCACAAAAGAGAGATTATAGGAAAAAGTGTGCCATTTGTTAATGATGTAACAAAAGGCAGGTTTTTCAGAAGTAAAGAAAAACGAAGACACCGGATAACCCCACAATCCATAATAATAAGCTTTTATTTTGGGACAACTTCAAAGAGGATAACAGTGTCCAAATAAGGATTAATTCATATATTGACTGAATCAATCACTTGCACCATCAATTGTTCCTAAATTAGAGGACACGTGAAATTTTCCCTATAAGGCAAATTGAAACGGCAAGTGTCAAACATGAGACAAGCTATCCACATGACACATTATTATTGAACTAAAATTTAATTTAATACAAGTGTCTGTGAATCAAGTTAAATGCCCATAAGAGTAGATTGTTTTTTTGTCTTTGAATCATGTTTAGGGAGAAGGAGGTTGCTTGACACCACACAAGTCTCAATAAGGGCATAAAATGGTTCTTGAAGTAAGAATACTTTAACATAGTCTATTGAAAAAGAAACAAGAAAATGTGATTGAAATGCACAATTTCAGAAACAAAACTGTGTTCATGATCGATATTTGATATTCGCATGAGGGGGGAAGATTATCCAGGGGGTAATACCTGACTAGAAATGTAACCACACCGTTCGCATGTTCCTTGCTCCGGCATTTTTGTAGTAGCAGAAATCCTGAAATTCTCCCCTGATTTGATGATGTCAAGAATTGCCCTAGGTCTGCATTTAAGGATAAGATTAAGGCTATCCCAACCACATCATGCATAAGCACAAAAAAAAAAGATTGAGCAAAGCTAGCTGGACCAGACCTGATTCTCTCTAAATCCTTGATGAACTCGCGAGCAAAACCACGATATGCATTTGGAGAATAAATGCCTACGATTATGAATAGAATATTATGTTTGAGTACAGTTGAACAGAGAGATAAAATTACAGAGGAATGTATTGTATAAAGTAAAAGTTCAATTTAATAATCCTTAAAAAATAACAGTGTGGCGACTTATATACTAAAAAGTTTCTAGTGAGCAATTAAGATATTGACAGATTTAAAACATGAGGCCATTGATGATTGGAAGGACAAATGTAAGACAGCAATTGAAGTCCTTAAATTAACATTTAGCAATGACTTAATTGTTATTTTGGAGGAACATACATTATAGTAGGAAAAAGGATGAAGGTTAGCTTACATTCGGTGGAAAAGTAGTCGAGCTTCTTGAAATATGCATACGTAATAGAGTGGTGAAGGAATTGCAAGTACAAGAAGAAGAAAAAAAGGAAGTAGATGAATAATAAAAAAAGGATATATAACAATCTCTTTCTCGTAAGTGTATTTAAAAGGTTTGCATCTCGGGATGGGAGCGTCTTCACCAGTGATAATGGAAGTGCATCGACTCAACCTGGCAATATCACCTCTCAATATATTCAATAAAACAGTTTCAGCAATATCATCAGCATTATGACCAGTAACCACTTTATCCACTTTCAACAAAGCTGCACCTCGATCAAGTGCCTGTCTTCGAAACACACCACAGAAAGTGCAATTATTCTTCAAACCAATCATTTTGACAATATTATCCATAGTCCAACCGTATAAATCCTGATATGATATAACTTTGAGAGGCAAACCATATTGGATCTGGTTTCTGTGAACAGTTAGAAGAGAATCATCGCGGTAACCAGTGATTCCTTCATCAATGGATAAGAGGAAGAGGTCGAGGCCGTAGTTGTATGTTTTGTTGAGTTTAGATAACACGTAAGCAAGAACAGTTGAATCTTTGCCACCAGAGGCACCGATAGCGACGCGGTCACCGGGAGAGAACAACTTGTTAGAAATGATGACGTCATGAATCTCATCCTCGAATACACGATAGAAACATTCTCTACAAATGTGTTCAAGTGTTTTTGGACGTTTCAGAGAAGCTCTTCGTTCATTGCATAAACAGCACAAACGAACCCCACGCTGCCGCTTCTTCTCTTCTTCCATTCTCTTTAACAATTTCAAAACCCCAACCCAACCCTATTTATTATCTTTTACTCTCAACAAAATTATTTATTATTGCAATTTTTATTTATAAACACAGAAAAAACGCCACAAGAAAACTAAAACATATTGAAATCTACAAAATCATTTATTCTTACAACTACAACCTTCATTTTATTTCTCATCAATCCATTATAAGACGTAATAATACTTACCCACATTCTTATTTTATTATATTAAGTGTTCAATTTTTATATATTTTATATTATACGATTAGAATGTTTTTGTATTAAGAGTGTTTTATGTTAAAATGTATTTATTATAATTCAATTTAAGGTGAGATATGTGGTTAATGTGTTAATGGTAGTTAGGATTATATGGTTTTTTTATATATAAATTAAAAAATGTAAGGACAAAATAGGAAAATGAAAATTATACTATGGTGGTAATTATTTCATGTTTTGCCTTTATATATAGAAGATACTACTGTATAAACGCAATATCTACCCAAAGGGTATTCTGGTAATTAAACTAGTATAATTTCAACACTACAAGACTGTCCTCTTCAAAAAAGTTAAGACATCCCTCTTTAGATTTTTAAAGAATGTTTGGTGGAAATGCAGCATTAAGTGGATGCCAAACTAACTTCATTTCAACAGCAGGTTGAATCATCATTTGCAATAAAACGAGACCACATTATAGCTTTTTGGGGAACCAATACCCAGTCTCTTAATTTTCTAGGTTTCATTTCTTCTAAATATATATTTATAAGGAATTAGTATGTGACATTATTATTTGGTCAGAGTTTCTATTTTCTCTTATTACTTTATAGATTCACGTTGTAATCATATCTCTGTATTTAGTTTACTGAATGTATTTTATGAATATCTCTTTTGAATGAAAAATTGATGTGCAAATAAATAACTTACCCTAATCTTAAAACTACATATAATATATAAGTTGGGCTTATGTGGTGATTGTGTGTTGTGATTCACCAGAAAATTAAGCACTCAATATCTTGACATTATATTGAGAGAGTGATATTGATGGGATAAAGATTCAACTGTAATGATATATGATAGTATTGGGTGACAATGACAATGGGCCTTGGTAGTTATGGTGAGACGATTCTGATGATGAAGACAATGAGAATGGGGATGTAACTAATATCTTCTTAATCTAACAATGGGGTGGTTGTGATGTGCTGGTAAAAGTGATAAATAAATGTTAAATTACATATGGCTCCAAAATCATGCAGTAACTAATATCCTCTTAATCTTCATTCCATTTACTACTAAAGCATCCCAACCAACAGAGATAAATCCACATATCCCTGAGGAGTTTCCAGTGAAGCAGAATAGTTAATTCAAGAGTGGAAGTGTGGAACCTCTACTTCTTTAAGAAAACATATATTATCAACCAAAGTTTTCCATAATGTTATATCACAATTGATCCATTCATTCAAACATAATCTGTTTGGCACAAGATTATGACATATTTTATAAGAATCCATCCAGGTAGTGAACAGAGAGACAAACACACAATTCTATGCAGAACCTAATTAGCAAGGGCATCATTCTCACTTCATTTGGTTGAATCAAATAGCATATAGAAAAAACAGAACAGGAAGGAGTGTTATGTGCTATTTTGTAACTCTCCCTCATGTCCTATTATGTTTATGAAATATAATCTCATACATAACGTTTATCAAACACTTGCATGATCATTAGGTGTGAAAAGACAATAGATAAAGTTAAGAAAAAGAGAAAGAAGAAAAAGAGATGCTAATTCTTAGGAATGTTCTTGCCAACAATCTTGGCTGGAGTAATCCGAAGAAGATTGCCAGGCTTACCAGGGACACCACCTTTGATCATAAGAACATTAAGATCTTTATCAATTTTGACAATCTTAAGCTTTCTTATCTTGGTCTTGGTTCCTCCCATCCTACCAGGCATTTTCTTTCCAGGGTACACACGGCCAGGTGTAGTTCCAGCACCAATTGATCCTAGTTGTCTGTGACTCTTTGAACCATGACTCATTGGACCCCTTTTGAAGTTGTGACGCTTAATTCCACCTGTGCAAATGTTTCAAAGTGATAAATACTAAAATAGTTTATGAAAATGATTGAGTTTATAAATAGTTAGAAAAAAGAGACCTTGGAAACCCTTGCCAATGGTGGTGCCAGAGACATCAACAAGATCTCCTTCCTTGAAAATGTCATCCAATACGAGGCGTTGGTTAGGTTGGAAGCCATCAATGTTTTGAAGACGGAACTCCTGAAGATGGCGCATAGGGATAGCATCAATCTTTTGGAGATGACCCATCTCAGGTTTAGTCAATTTACGATCCCTGACCCTTCTGTAACCAACCTGTACAGCATTGTAACCATCCGTAGCATCAGTTTTGATCTGAGTAACGATGTTACCTTCTTTGAAACCAACAATTGTTACAGGAACCACTTCTCCATCAGCTTCGAAGTAACTCATCATTCCAAGTTTCGTACCCATTACTCCAATACCTGCCTCCATGCTACCCATCATAACCACGAGTCCTCTTCCTCTACTTTTACTCATACCCATACCACTACATGGTTGTTCAATTTTGAGTTGGAAAGGGTTTCTATTGCTTTGGGAAGATGGAAATGGGAGAGAACGAGTGAGATAACAGGTTGGTGAAGAAATTGATAACACAGACATGACGAATATGTAATAATATGAGTGAAGTGACAATGAATAACAACAACGAGATTGAGTTTGAGTTTGAGAGAAGAATAACACACTCTGTCTCCTTATCTTCTTCCTCTGCTACCAAATCATCTATCTCTCGACCCAATTCCACTATTTATAACACTATCTCTCGGCCCAATTCCACTATTTATAACTATCTCTCGGCCCAATTTCTCACTACATCCAAACTTGGGTTCTGTGTCTATTATTAGGATTTAAATGTCATTCATCTTCCATCTAATTTCTTTTTCCACTCAATTTATCATATATTATCAAATCATTACAAATATTTTACTCATATAACAGCTGCCTCAAACATTAAGATTAAGATTAAGATTAAAACATTAAGATTAACAAAAAATAATTTATTTACTCATAATATCAATGCATTCATCTTTAACGTGTATCATTGGTACTTGGGTTCAAAACTCTTTTTTAATAGTAAGTTTAAAATACGAAACTTATTTTATAAATAAAATCAATTCAAACCATTTTCCATTTTTATAATTCCAAATACAACAAAGTTGATATAAATTTAAATTTAACATGTCTAGAAAACAAACATTTTGCTACAAGGTCAAGTGAAGAGTTTGGCCTAACCACCAACAACAAGATGAGGGTAATTCTCCGATTGGAATCTTTGCTACTTGAATTTGTACAAAATGGTATTACTACTCTATGTTAGACGAGTTCAGCATTGCACTTCATTCACTATCAACTATTTACTCGTAGTGTCAAACACAACAACTCCAAAGCTTTAACCGTGACATAGTATTCAATTATATTCGGTCACATTACAATGTCCAATAAATATAACAACAAAATGAGCATGCGATTATTTGAGGGAAAGAAAAAAATGCATGTTTGTACAAGAATTGGTGTGATTATGATAGAGTGAGTATTAAGGCAAAATAGCAGCAAAATTGATGCTACCCCTATTCCTTGTCTCAACATCAAGCCATGCCATAATAGTAACAGGGTACAAATCAATGAGTAGACAACTATTTCATTACTTATCATGAGCTCCAACAAAATGTGAGAAATTATTTGCTTCTGCAACTCCAATAAATTCCCACTAAATAAAGAAAGCTAGTAGATGGCTGACTGCTAATGTGACAATTAATTAGTATTCACTGATCTCAAAAGCTTCGGCAGTCATGTATTCGCTTAAAACAAATCTTAGTGATTTCCACAGCCATTCATTCTCCTCAAATGTCTGCAAGGTCATTGATCTCCTATACAACAGCAAAAAGTGATTATCAGTCATGGATACCTTGTGATCCCAATGACACCAATGATAACCATTATACCACTACCAACAGAACACTTAAAACTCTCTAACACACACCACCTAGGAATCTCCACCACTCAAACAGATCAGGGGAAAATGAAAAGGTTAAGTCTTGGAAGATGGAAAAAACTTCAAGGCTAATACTCCAACTAGAATCATACCTTATTATCAATCACCACCCCATCTGGAATTTCCAATTTCACACCTGCTTTTGCAGCAATAGTCACTTGCCCCTGATAAAGAGTGTGTACAAAATTAAACAGGTAAGTGCAAAAAGATCATTACAGGTCACTCTTTAAAACAGTAATTCTGACAGTATCACCCAACAGAATCATGCATATAGTGGTCGATGATGTAAATTTGGCATGATGAACAACTTAAATTGCAGCAAGTCAGCAACTTCGTTGAATTTTAATGCTTATAATAAACTAGAGAGATTTCTGTTCCCACTACAGGTAACTAAAACCATTAATTTAGATTTTAAAAACAACTTCCACTCAAAATGAAAAGTTAAATTGGGGTGTCATGAATGAGGACTATAGATATCAATTGGTTTATCACTTCAAAAAAAAAAATAAAGAAACCTATCTCTTTTCTGGATTATCCAGAGATTTCCTTTTCCCTAGTGATTTAGTATAAGTTGAGTGTTAGATGTATTAAACCACTATTTGAATGTATACCTTTAAAGTAATATTAGCTCCGAACCACACATCACCTCTCACCATCAAACTATCCAACCCAATGATGCTTGGAATAGTTCTGAAGCGACTTTGGAAGTCACCCACCTGAGAATAAAAAAAAAGATATACAATTCAAAACAAAGATGCTAACTAGGGAAGGGTAAAACAAGATATCAGTAAATCTCCACCTTATCAAACTCAGGTCCCAAGTCTATCACAGGATTTAAAGGGTTGGTTCTAGCTGGATTACGGGTTAAAACACCTTCTCCATAAGTGTATAGATCTGACTGCAGGAATACATATTGATGACATGGAAAAATCAGTCACTCAGACCAAAGTATATTTCTCAACGCAGAATTTACATTTACATGAGGCTAGTGTCACCTGTAGGATAAATAAATCTGACGTTGCATCCAAGGGAAGATAACGAGATTCAGGCACACTGAGACCAATCGCATTCTCAAATAACTGGAATACAGAGAAAGAAAATAATAAATTAAAAACAGCATTTAGTAACTTCATATCTAGCATAACCAAACTTCAAATATACCAGTCAATAGTTTCTTTTCTCTCTTTTTCTTTTGGGTCGAGAGAGGTCCTAACACTCACTAGGGATCAAACCAAGAATTGGGTGTTTCAAGAGGATACAAAGTCATAGGCACACCAATCAAATATTTATAGAATTAGTATTTATAAAAGATTAGAAGTCGTTGGTATTTATAGAATTAGTACCGTCACATACACGAGTCACTAAAATCCTATTAACATGAACCTGCATCCTTAGAAAATATATAATATAAATATGCAGTCCAAGATTAACCTTACTGACCAAGCCAAAAAAGATGTATTGAACAGATGTAGCACAAGTCAATTAGTCTGTGTGACACATAAGGTCACGGGTCCAAAGCCTAGAGATAGTCTCTCTCTCCACTTGCGGGATAAGGTTGCGTACATCTATCCACCCCAAACTCCACTAGGTGGGAGCATCATGCATGGGGTCTTCCTATTTTTAAATTTATTGTAGGAACTGGATGAAAATCCGTATCAGTGGTAATTTAAATATTCAAAAATCAAGGGCAGAAATTGCTACAGTCTCAAAGTTGAAGGTATCACCCTGCTTTATACCCAAGCAAAACATAATGAACTGACACAAATACACCACAGATAAGAACAAACAATTATGCATATACATGTATAGCCGATCCAGAGGCTGTTTCTCATTGAATAGTTTGATCATCATCATTTTACTAGGAGACGTAACCACTTCAATTCATTCTAACAAAAGGCAAAAGTTAACAGTATGCTAAAGATAGTTAGGGAATGGTACCTTTGAAACTGAGGGCTTCTTATGATTTAGACTATCACTGTCAACAAGCCTCTTGATGGCTCTTAAACTCACCCACCTAATCAAAGTGCGAAAAATGAGATTCAGTGCATTTGGTAAATGTCAGAAAGAGAATAGACAAAAACCAGTACTCCACTCACATGTTAGTTGTGTCAATGAGTTTGAAATTATCCTTCAACTTCAATGCATCAACCAGGAAATATAAACAAAAATAGAAGAGATAAGTTTGATTGTGTTAAAATACATTCTGAAAGATCTTGCCAGCAACCCAATATCAAACTTCTAGAACTTTAGAATTAAATGAAACAAAATAACAGAAAACGAGTCGTGGAAAAAAATAATTATAACTTACCTGTTTATCTTGGTTTCGAGCAATCTCCTTAAGCTGCAGAAATAAAAAAAAATAAAGTTTACCCATGGAATGTTTGGTTTCCGATAGAACACGATAGTGACGTAAGATTTATGTAACTGACACCATATAGTGGGAAAAGGCTTTGATTATAGTATAAATTATAACACAAACTATTCGAGTTATACAAGTTACAGAGCCAAATTAAGTTTTAACAGGGTCCTAGACCATTACAGGTAAACAAAAAGGAGCTCACATCAAACAATCATGAAATAGCATCTCACTCTAGTATCTCACTATCTCTAATGATAATGAAAATTTTAACTTTCAATAAACTTTGCTAAATGGCATGGTGCTTTTTCAGTGTATATTTATAATGAGTTAAAAAATTACAACATATACTTGTATATTTAAGACATATTGAACTAGCATACGACAATTTCAATTCCCAACACAAACATGAAAGCGACTTAAGGGGGGCTACAAACTAAGGAAAAGAAAATATACCTTAAACTTCATAGGAGTCAAGATTAAATTAAATGAATGGCTTGGTGTCACCTGGTAGAAAAGAAAGAAAATGAAACAGGAAACTCGGATACTCTCAAAGAGAAGTCACAGTCTTACACACAAAAAATGACAATATCTATATGTACCTCCATACAATACTCAGTATCATTTGTCATCAAATGATTTAGAATGTCTACAGGATACAGTCAAGGTAGACAGATAGCAACCAAAATATTTGAACCACGATGCTAGGTTAGGAAGTAATGACTTCAAACAATATCAACAGTAATGATTAAAACTACCAGAAGGATACTAGGATCTATGATAGTAGCCACATTATCTGAGGTCATCACAAGGACATACTCCTTACCCTGGAAAATAAGATGAAAAACTTAGTCCAAGAAGTACAAAAGTGTATGAACAAATCCCACACCTATACATATATGAACATATTTAACTTTAGCCTAGTGCTGTTTAGGGTTCTATACTTGAAGTCTTCAATTCAAGTGTCCTACAGCTCCTCCTTATAGGCTTTAAAGGATTGGGACAAACAAAGGAAGAGTGTTCAAGTTGATAAGAAGTCCATACCTGTGATAATAATAAATCAAGGGTTTCACCAGTCATTAGCGAACGGAATATATCACCATTGTCAAAAGGATGCCTTCACATGTACAGAATTCAAGGTTAATTTAAAATGATAAACCATATGAGAGAAATTGCAAGACACAGGAACAAAATTCAATAAATTTGAATATAAAGCTCTCGGTTTTATCGTTTATAGATAGATAATGATGTTTTGAACAACTTCTGTTTCCAATTTTGCAATTCAGTAGTGAAGCTGTAGATTAGAAATTCAATAGTCCATGGATTATTCTTTATAAAGTACAATATTTTATTCGTATCCCAATTAAAAATGGTCATCAGTCATATATATAATGCCATAGTCTTAGAAATACAGTTAAATAGACTACAAATTTTGGAGTAAGTGAATGGGAATATATCACAGATTCAGAAATAGATAAAATTGAAGTATGTTAATTTTTGTATGCCAAAAAAATTCACAGCACATTGCAGTTAAAACGTTATATGTAACTAGACCAGTATCATGGGTTATACTATTTACATAGCAACTTCATCAATTTTGCTGACTATAAAAACAATTCTACCAGTAACTTATTATGTAAACAGAGAATTGCTTCTTCACTTTCTTTAAGCATTGCCACTGCAATAAATTAATGCTACAAATAAGTACACTAATAAAAACATAACAATAACTCATAATATTAAAAATGCTTAAAACTATAGTGATCAATTAGTAGTAGTACTGGAACTCTAGATTTCCCACTCTACAACAACAACCATGCATATAAACATCTAGAATCCAATAAGAGACATATATTTGAAGGTTGACATACACTTCCTCCTTGCTGTAATTTGCACCCAATAATTTCAATTCTGGAACTTCACCCTATATAGATGATAATCTATTGATCATGAGAAATCACAAACCAATATCAATTCATCCAAAATATGGAAGTAACTCAAACCTGCTTTAACATATGTATGTCAATGCTTGACTTTGAATACTTTTCCAAAACCTATGCAAGATGAAGCTGAAAGATTTCAATAATAGCCACTGTTAAACAATCAAATATGGAAATTGAAGTAGTAATTCACCTTTGAAGTGTTATCATGAGAGTCATCTTTGTTGAAGACAAAAAATGGAACATTGCATCCATACTTGGAGTTGATGGTCTACAAATAATTACAATAGTGAAGTAAAATAATAACTTAGTAAGAACCAGGTATATCCAGTCAATTGCAACCACATAGTAATGAAATACAAGAGTTCTGGTGTGAGGTAGGTGTAGTTATGGTAGTGCAAGCATACATGAGCACCATTACCCGTATGTTAAGTATAAAATTCTCACCTCAATCTGGTTAATGATTAAGTCCAGAAGTGTCAGCCCATTATAAATATCAACTTCAGATCTACACAGCAGCAGAAAAGTTCATAAATGAAAATCCAACATGTGTGAAATTTTGAATAAACCATGGACGTGAGAGCATGAGTCAATAAGTGTGTAAAAGTGGTTTGCACGCACACACGTGAATAAGTAAATGCAAAATGATACAAACTGCTAAATTTTTAAGCAAATTTTTGTAATACATAGATTGTTTGTGGAAGATAATAAAGGTCAGAATAGAAAATGGAAGCTGTACAAACAGGAATAAAATACACAGGAATAAAATACACAGGAAACAAATGGATTTAAAATTAAAAAAATACAATGGCAAAATAGGAAAGTCTAGTTTAGATTTGACACAGATGTGACTTCAATCAGGAAATTATACACAAAATAAATACAAAAAATGATAAAGCAAATTTTTTTATGGAAAGTACACATAAAATAATGGACACTAAATCTTAAAAAATTGGATGAATGCTTACTTGGGGCCTTCCAAACCCATATCCTTTCCTATGGCACTGTTGAACTTTAGAACAACAAGCTTGTCCAAAAGCTTCTTAGTTTCTTCTATATCTGCTTTGGATGTTAAAATTGATGATAATGAGAACACTAGAGAAAACAGGAAAGCACGCAAGTTGTGCAGCTATAGTCTACCTTCAGATAAGGGTGCTAAATTAGCATAGGGAACAACAGTGACATCGACCTTCGCCAAATCATTCTTCCTCTTGGTTGCTTCAATTTTCTGAGTTTCCACTCTTATAAACAAAAAAATTTAATGGCATGTTGCACACCAATCAGTTGAGAACTAATACAATTGAACAACTCAACAAATAAATAAAATAAAGAACAAGGCTTCAATTTAGTCCTACAAAGACATTAGTGTCACCAGTTAGCCCTTGAAAGTTTTGATGAGACTATTTAAGTCTTTCAGAGATTTAAAATGTCAACAGAGAAATGATAAATCATTGCAAGGCATAGTTACACCAAATTCACCCTACCAATATAAAGCATGATTCTCTGATTTTAAAGTTTGACATAGTAGGTTATAAATTGACAGGTAATGGTAAAGAAAGATAAGATAAGAAGAGAAGGAATGAAAGATGATACTTGGGAAGAGAAAGGTGATGAGTGAACTTGTTCTTCTCAAGCATAAGCGTCTTGGTGACCAAGTTACAGAACAAGTAAACGAATTGAACAGAAGGATTGGCGGGAACAGGATAAGCAATGCGATTATAAACATCAAGAGGGATGGAAGAGTCAACGAAAGCAACAACAGGAATTTGGAGTTTATGAGCTTCATTGATAACAGAACTCTTTCTATCAGTATCAAGAATGAAGATACAATCAGGAGGCTGAGAGGGACCAAAACAGAGCTTCTTATTACGAGAACGAAACTTCTTAGGAGAATATGAATTGGTGAGGAATCCACCAGTGCGCCATAGAGCATTGGTAGAATGGGAATATGAACCCACTTTGTTGGTCATTAGATTGAAGATCTCATCGTAGAGAGGGTTTGTGTTAATGAACATGAACCGACCTCGTTCACGAGCGAGTGAGGCCATGAAGTTGCACGCGCTACGCATACAGATAAGTGTCTTGTCAGAGTCTATGATAGCCATTTTGTTACGGAATCCATAGCTGTAGACCTTGAAGTGGTGATTTGCCACGCGCTTACCCAGCTGAGCATTCGTGCTCAATAGCTTCTGAATCACCACTGAATGGATCGTCATTGATTCCACTCACTCTCTCTCTCTATCTCTACAAACATAAACAACATTTAGGGTTTAACCAAGGAAGAGGGAAAATAAACGGATTGGGCCCCAAAACGGGCTTTATCTCACTATGCTTGGTTTTATTTAATCCCCACCACCCGGTTCAATTCAAAACTTACTCTCATCCCTGTGCTGTATTACATAATACATAATACATAATACATAATTCTCCATTGTTACTTATTCCAAAGTTTCTGTCACTTTACAATATGCAAAACTTTCTCCCCATTATCCAAAAGAGGCGACATATTAATCTCATGACGTTTTTCACACCAATTAGCTTTTTCAATTATTGAATGTAACTTGTGAAGCAATTCATCTTCATTGAGTTAGTGACAATTGTCAGTTTTGAGCCTTACCAATCGTGGATAAAGTTCACAGGGGACCGAATAGATAACATATCATTGCCCATTTGACTCTGTTATTGAAATGCTGAATTTAGCAGTTGTTTGCATAACCAAATAATTGAGAAAAATTGAAGTAGTTGTCATGTTGGACTAATAGTAGGAATGAAATAGTAGTTATGTTATTGATTACCAATTGCTCATGATGAATGATTACTAAACCAAATAAGTGATTCGAATTTCAATTTATAAAAGAAGGGATATCAAGAAAACTAATGAATATGATAGGATAAACAAGATGAAATTCAAAGGTTTCTAATATTTACTAATAAACACGCCAGAAAACATATCTACTAACTGACATATAATAACACCTAAGATGGCGTCCACAGAAAAATAAGATATAGAAAAGTGCAATCTGTTATGCAACTTTACAGCATAAGATTATAAAGCACAACAGCCAGGTGGATTGGTCAGGTTTGGGTGGGATAGAAGTATTGTCTTGTGGTGCAGATGCCCTCTTGGGGAAAAATTGACCAAGCTGAATTCCTACATGAGAACTTCCTTGCCCAGATTCATGTTGGCTATCAGCTTTCTGTTCTTTCTTCATCTTTGCCTTTTGTGCCCAACCAATAAGCCCCACTTGCACATGCTCCTCAAATATTGCCTTCTTATAGTTAGTTCCCATCTACATTGTGAAAGGTAATGACACTCAATGCAAACAGAATAACATTTAAAATTCATAAAACTAATCTGCATTTCAGTTTGAATAGCTATCTATATATGCAAACTCACCTGTGTAACAATCGCATACAGTGGCAGGGTGCTGTAGCTACATAGTACCTGAATAAATAGCCTATAACCCAAATATAAAAGAGGTAAGATAAAGGGGAAAGGGAGAAAGTTCATAATGCTATCAAGGAAAGGAAATTGTTGCAATTACCCAATAATGAGCCTTGGAATAATGTAACGGACTTGACCCATTATACAGGAGTCAAATCCATAAGTAACCTGATAACAAAAAGCAGATGTGTTATATTCATTACAAATATCAATTATGTAAAACTAATACTAATAAGAAGAAAACAGGTTCACAGAGAATATCACAAAACATGCTTACCCATATCCAGAAGAAAAATGCTATCTCAAAAGCATTTTGGAAAAGTATAAAGTGAATCAAGAAGAGGACAATATGGGGCCGATGAAACCAAAAGTGGTCATTTGATGGTCGAACAACTAATTCACCTTCTATGGCTGCATGTTTTTCAGCTACTTCATGAGCCAGTTGGGATATTACATGCTCCAGCTTAGTGCCAACAGCAAGTAACAGCTGAAAGAGTGCAATCCAAAGACAATGAAATTCACAAAATTGATAGAAATGGCAACACCCTCTCATAAATACACAACTCTTCCATAACCAAAAGATTAACAATTGAAGAATACCGAAAAATAAAATAAATTCCAATAAAATCAAATAATATATGTCATTCCTAGTCAAATGCGACAAATTAATGATGTAACACAAACTTCAAGATATGGCATAAGACTAATAGATCAACAGTGTAGTTTTAGTTTTGATCTGTATACTCGTTCAGGTTGATATAGAAACTTCATGCAACATTTTTCAAATTTGTCCCTATCCCTTGAACAAAATTAAGACATGATGTGAATGTTTTCTTAGCAAGCTGAGTAAAATGAATGCAAGGTCATGGAAATGTACACAAAAAAGGCAAAAAAAAAAATTATCTAGATACTTACAAAGAAAGGAATGAAAGCAATCCAGAAATATGTGTGCCAACCTGGAAGAATTAAGTAGGCATCTCAAATGTGAGATTCAAATGTAATGTTCTTTAATAACTATCAACTAGTAAGACTAAAAGAAACAATTAAAAATCAACTATTCATCTAGAGCAAAAGTGTACTATTCATTATCGGTAATGTTCATCATGCTTGATATGCATCAATAAATCACAAACTTTTAAAGATCCTCTTCCTTTTCTGTAATAGAAAATGCTCTTTAAATTAAGTTGATCAACAAACACACAAGCAAAGAGATTGAGAGAAGATTGCTGCATTCGTAAATAAGACAACATGGTAAACAAGTAGCGATAACATTGGCCATCTTAATTCAGTGAATAGCACACAAAAGTTCAGGATCTTGGCATCGAAGAGAAGCATAAGGCAGAACCAATTAAATGATGATATAGAAAATATATTAGTGCAAAGCATAGCTGTTAAATCTTTATAGCATACCGTTGATATTAAGCAACAAGAAGATGACCACAAAGACCCAAAGATACCAACTGCAAGCATGAAAACAATTCTTATTACAAAGAGGTTAAACACGAAATGAACATCAAATATAATTTTTATTATTACGAAGAATTAGTAACTTCAAACAATAAGGTGAACAGCAAGAAAGCTTAACAGCAACTAACTCAAGTATATGTCTGATAAGCAATAAATTTATAATTGCTTATGACAAAGTTATCCTACAGAAGCACTTACCTTATCCCAACAACTTGTCTGAAATCATCTTCGAGGGCACGAATCATGTACTTGTGAAAATTAAACTTAGGATTTCCCCTACAGTGGGTCTACAGCAAAGAAGTATAGAAAAGGTAATTTTATAACTCAATCATGAAAAGCACTAGCTAAAAACCAGATGAGAGATCAAATATGGCACAATAGAACTTTACCATAATGAAGCCAAGGCGTAATGTCACATAATCTGATTTTGTCACAGATCCATAAAATTGCTTGAAAAAGGATAGCTGAAAGAAACACAAGATTATGAGAAACAATTAAAATAATTGAAAAATGATAGCTGAAAGAAAAGAACAAAGAAGAATAGGGAGGGGCAATCAACAGGAATATGGCATGTGTTTGGGTACACTATATAAAACTTGTAGTGTTAGGGATCTAAAGATGACACTAGTGTATCTTCAAATAAAAGGATGGAGACATGTTTTAGCATGACAAGAGTAAAACTTCCATTTATTGAAGGTTTCAGACTATGAAAACTTGAAAACAGCTTACCAACCAACCCATTAAAGTGGAATCTTTGCCGAAACCAGAGAAGCGACCCTTGATAAAATCATGTTGTTGAACATGAGTCACCTTTGGCTTCAGAACTGCATTACAGCAATATGCATTTAAGTAGTATCAAGAATAGAAATAAATCTAGAAAGTTTTTCAGGAGATAGATGAGAAACATAATATGTTAAATGGTTTTTGATTATTTGATGGTTTAAACAAACATAAATAAGTGAAGAGAGAGAAGAGAGTATAATTGATAAAATTAATTTACCTCGATCTGTTTCATAGTTCTGTTGTGCTATTGAATCTTCCCAGTGCTTCCACTGGCGTATCTATATATATAATGGGAGTTATAGCGTTTTAGAAGAAGCAAAGAAACATAGGTTATGGTAAAATGATATGAAATACTGACTTTTGTTCCTCCGAAAAGGACGGTGAGAACAGAGAAGGTGACATGGACAATAGCCAGGACAAAGATAAAGATGTGAAGGTGATGTATTGCTTCCAGAGATAACAAAGGTACCTTGTCCTGAAATTGAAAGGCAAGTATATAAACCAGAGGCAGGGTGTGAGAAAATAAAGAGAGTAAGTGAGGTTTACCTTGTGAGAACAGAAATTGGCATCGGCATGAGAAAGAAGGCGCCTAGAGAATCCAGGGAAAGAGAAGAGTGATTGAAAATGAGATTGAGATTGTGAATGAGATTGGAAAGTGCAAGGGAGCATATGATGAGTGAAACCAGATGGAACGCAGATTTTGGTGATGCCGTTTTGAGTCACAGTCAATAGGAGGGATATAAAACCCAACAGCATGAGTTCTAATGAATGATGATAAAACAAGAATCAAATACAATTGTAGTCAATAACGAGTCAATGAATGAATGAGTAAAGATAGAAAGGAACCTTCTTTGACCTTCTGGAGAGCTTCATAAAGAGGCTTCTGATTCTTCCTTTTTAAGAACAATCCGCAATAATGAAGGACACGCTCCGCCGCTAGGGAAATGGCCACGATCACTGTGCATATACCAGCAACTACCCACGTCGGAGTGAACTCCAAAGTCGTTTCTGTTTCACCACCACCCATTCTCTCTTTCCTCTACTCTCACACTTACTCCTACTTCAACACACTTTCATTCACAACCACTACTTCAACACACTTCCTTTGCATTTCACTTTCTATTTTAAGATCCCAAAAACATTATCCCCTAATTCACCCTTTGTATTTATAAATATTTTATTTGACTTAATTAAATTTGTTAACGTTTTTTTTAAGAAATTACTTGGCTAATCAGTATAATATATATATATATAATTATGACTGGTTTATGAATGTTTAAAAAAAAAATTGTTTTTATAATTTCACAAAAATTGATGTAATTCAATAGATTTTATAATAACTTTTTTGTTGTTGGTCTCTCACATGTGTGTTGTTTGGGTGAGGGAGATTAAAGGGTTGCTTTGTCTTAAATGGGATGTGTACCTGTACCTGCCTCGTATATTGTGTGAAACTAATATTCTCGCCAATGAGAAACATCTTGGAAGTTTGGATTGTGTTTTTATTCATCATGTTCTCTTCTTGTTTATGGGATAACCTAGAACAATTTTATAGTTTTTTGAGCGTTTAACACTTTCCATAAAAAAGGAAATTCCCAGCATAAAAAAGTAATATATGAATAGGTAACAATGGTGTAAAAAAAGTCTATATTAACATGGGATTGAAGACATAAAACAATAACACGTGAAACAAACCATAATGCAACTTCCGTGATTTGCTCCCCATTGAAAAAAGAAGACTATAAGAGAATATTTTTCAACTTAAGAGCCGCGTTATATACTTATATTTTCCTGTTGTGTTAATGTGTTGAAAGGTCAATGATTCTTCAAGTTGTCTATCACCATCACATGCTAAACAATAAAAACGAGTAAGTTTGAAAGGAGAAATAATTGTTTGTAAATTGGCTAATACTCTGGATAACCCCAATTCGATTAGACGGTTCTTTATATTCCACCTTCCCCTGTGTGTTTCTTTGGTTAGGAGCTTAGTTTCTCAAACTTTACATGCCAGCTATGAGTACGAGACAAGATGACAGCCCTCCCCAATAAACAAATAAACAACAAATTTTAGGATTCCCTTTTGGTGAAACCATCAAGGAAGAATTACCACTACCATTGCTAGTTTTTCCTTGAACAATTTTAGGATTTATTTGAGGCCAAATTTTGGAATAAGGAAGAGATGGTGAAGTCCTCAAAAATAAAAAAATATTTTATGTATGCCTCTTGAATTCCTAGCCATGTCAGGGGACCTTTGACTTATCATGTATTGAAATTCATTCAAATTTCTAACTTTGTTTTAGTTGTGTAAAGATAGAGGTGGTAACAAGAGTATAATAGAAAGGATAGGATGGGGATAGCAACAACAATAAGGATGACGATAAAAATTGGTAGATGGAATGGATGGTAAGTCATGATGACAACAACAATGGAGTGGTGGCAACTAGAGTTGTGGCAGAGTGGTGATAATGATGGTGGCAATTAAGTATGCTAGTTATGACAATGGAGACAACAATGGTAATGCTGACATTGATTGTGTCATAGTCATGTGGCCATAACAATGAGGATGTGGTGAAGGTGATGATAGTATTAGCAACAAAGATGGTAATGGCAATTGTGACTAGGAGGATGGAATGATGGAACCCATCTTAATTACCATACTGATAGACTTTATGATGTGGCATCTAATTGTTGATGTGGTCTATAATGTTAAGATGTTTCTGAGTGATGGTGGTTGAAGGCGGTGCAGCACTGCTGCTGGCTTGCATAATGCAATGGAGATAAGTGAAGCTCAACCACCATATCCTCTACTCTAACATGAAACAACCACACAAAAGTTGTCAAGTTTCAAACTTAAAGGAAACTTGGGGAAGCTCCCAATGATAAAAGGAACAAATTGGGTCCTTGACGTGCACCTTACTAGAATTGATGACACTGCTTAATGATGTTTGAAGTATCGGAAGTCTTGTGCAAAATTGGAGATCATGGTTGATACTCTAACTGTATTGATTTTTATGGTGATCTCCACTCCCACAATCCATTGTATCACATCAAAGCCTATTAACTATTACAAAATTTAACGATAATACTATGACTTATATAACAAATGATAAAAAAAATTGGATTTGCATTGCAAAGTTCCATGGACAGAAACTGGTTTTCACAAGTAACAAGTATTTTGAACCTAGTACTGTTTCAAATTTCAGAGGCCTACTTCCAAACGATCTCATTCACATCATCGATAAGGGATTCACAAAATTGGGATCTTAATCCATACAGTGAACATAAAGTTGGAGAATTTGGATACGTACGCAATGTTAAGAATCCTTCTCAGCTGGGGGATCACCATCAACTGCAGCAAGCGGATCCTCTGCGGTTTCGGGTGGATTCTCAGATGGAGGGGCCTGCTCATCATTTTCAGTGTTCTCTGGGTGGAAATTGATGGGGAACTTTGTGACCCTTGGTTTATCAGATAAAATGTTTCTTTGAACCCTATCAACTAAAACCTTGGGAGGTGGCTCCTCTCTCAGCTGCTCATCATCATAATCATTGTTCACATAATATCCAACACGAATAAATTCCTGACCCAGATAAGAGCATGTCAACAGAAGCACAGTGACACCAATTATATCTTCTTCACGAATCTTTGATGGATCAGGTGGGTCTGCCTGTTATGAAAAGAGTATATGAAAATTGGATTCAATAAAGAAAAGAAAGAGTAGTGGTAAATAAAGCTTACCTGCAAAACAAAGCGATAGTTTCCAACATTGACAGGACCAACAAGGACACTCTCTAATAATTGGTCATAAGTCTCATCCTCAGCAGATCCAACATAAGTGAGCTTCCATTCTAAATCTGTAATCGTGTGAAAGAAAACAGTGGTCACAAATCAAATGAGACAAACAAGTAATGAGAATGAATCATTGGCCATTGGCCTCCACAGTAAGTTATGTTTATATGAAATAGAGAGGTTAATACAAGTTGGAGTAGTTTAGACTTTAGAGTATTGGTAATTAATTAAGCAGCGTCATGTAGATGAAAAATAAAAAAGAATAGTAGTATATGTATATAGTGCAGTTGGATGAAAATAAACCCTAAGTTAGATAGAGAATAAGAATAAGAAATGGATGTGAAGGAACCCTAGAAAGGGAGAAATACTACCATCTTTGAGAGGAGTAAGACACTCGTATGAAATCTCGAACTGAAAAGGGGTGAGAAAGGAAGCAGGGTTATCCAGCACCGTCACGTTCGTAATATTCACCGCACTCATCCTTCTTCAACGATCGATGAATTTATGATTATTATTATTATTATTATTATAAATAGTAGATAGAGATTATGAGAGAGGGAAATGAAATGAAATGAAAGGAGGAGGGTGTTGGCGGGAGTTTCTTTATAAGGGAAAGTAAATTCTTTTTACATTTATATTTGAGATCGCCCTCCACACCATTTCTCAATGTTTTAAAAACCGTGCCGTACTGGCCGGTTCAACCGGAAAACCGGACCCCTAACCGGTACGATATGTATGTTATACCGTATATGCAATAGAACCGGTCAAAACCGGTCGGTTTGTACATTAATTTTTTTTTTTAAATTTCAAATTTTCAATTCTTCACCAATTCTTCAACTTCAATGATTGATACTTGGGTCATTTATTTGTATTTTGCATTTGTTAAGTGATAATTTTGGATAAATATATGTTTTGTACTTTAGACTTTGATTTTATTAAAGACTTAATGTTATTTGTTTGTGTGAATTTGAAGTAAATTATGAATATAGATTATAAATATGAATATCTACTTATTTGAAATTTTTTGTTATAGGTTTATATATATATATATATATATAAGCAAGTATGTCCGGTTTAACCGGCATGCGGTTTAATTACTGAACCACTGGTTGAACCACTGGTTGAACCACTGTACCACTATACCAGTACCCTAACTGGTTTGATAACCGGTACGGTTTTAATAACATTTGTCATTTCTATTCATTTCCAACTGGGCTTTCAACTTTTAATTTAATGTTTGAGTTTGGTCACGATTATACTTTTATATTCAATTTCTTAAAATTCAGTATAATAAGTGGCTACATGAGTATATGGTGGCTGTGCCAATTAGGGTTGTGTATACTTGCTGATAGTGATGAAGTGTATTCATTATAAAAATAATAATGATGATGTAGTGATGGCAATGACAATTATGACAAGAAGGATAAAATGGTAGTTGTGATAATTGTACCGTATCTTGCCATATTTAATTGTGAAATTACAAATTGAGAATAATCTAAATTAGTTATATTATAATAATTCCACCTCTTGAAATTGTAATTCCAATTTTAATTAGGATTACAATAAATTTCTTAGGGTGGTCCCAGTTTCATGCCTAGTTTGGGTGAGTGAGTGAAAATTGAGAAGGATGGCAAAAGAAAAGAGGTGAGAAAGGCATTGTGAATTAGCATGATAACTTTAGGTAGATACAATACAAAGTTACAAAGCATATTAAAGGAAGCTTACTTTCCACTGAATTATATAGCTCTCTACCTACAAAGGCAATCAATGTCTAGGAGGAGTAGGAGTGCATTGATAATCAAATATTAATATAACTTCATAGCTCATAAGCCGAGGGTACATCATGCAGTGGGTGACCCTTGCGATTTCTTTCCATTATTTTGCGTGCAAGTGAGATTTGCTTCCCAACCACAAAGATAAACGCCTTGCCCTCTCCCCTAGCACCTCTTGCTGTTCTTCCAACACGCCGCACATATTCACTTGGATCACGTGGGAAATCAAATAGTATGACATGATCCACTCCAGCAAAGTCTATTCCCCTTGATGCTCTGCAACAAGTTAACATCATTTCATTAACATATGCCAAAACTAACAACCTAAAGAGATAATAAATACCTGTCAGTGCAAACCATAAACTGGGACACTTGTTTTGATGGAGAACGTGTAAACTCTTTCATACTAGCATGCCGTGATTCTTGTGTCATGGCAGCATGGAAAGGTAGAACTTGTATATGACTTCCTTTTCTATCAGAACGAGTCAATGCATTTTCAACTTTTCTGCATGTTTCTATCTGCATTTTATTTTTTGGAAATTTATACCAAATTAAAATGAATATTTCAACCAAAAACAAAATTATAAAACGCAACTCCCAAAAGTAAGAATTGGAAATACTTTGTTACAGAACACAATAGTTCTTGGGACAGGAGTTTCCTCTGCAAGCTGCAGAAGAGCAGATTTCTTGTTCAAAAATGCTGTATCAGGAGTTTTTTCTTGTCCATCTTCTCCACTGCAATCTACTAGGACCTGAACAGATGAAAAAACAATCAGCACACCTGCAAACAGTGACACTGATGACTCGAATAATATGCTGCAAATATTAATTAGCATTAGTGTTCTATAGTCTATCCGATCATTATATCCACTTATTCAGCAAGGCATGTATATGTACACACCCAATAGCACTCAGATTATAATACAGGTGTCCTATACCAGTTATATCATTGTTGCAAGCTGCACTGCCATACCAATGGCACGGAACAATTATACATTGACCGTGTAAGTGTTTCTTACACCATAAGCACATCATCCATTATTCATGTGTTAACCATCATTGGCTCTTAAAAAATGTAATAGAAATGAACGGTGGATAATGTACTAACCGGGTAAAAAACTTTACACTAACAGTGCATAGATATTAAACTCTAATATAAAGCTTGATAATTAATGGCATTGCAATTTAAATCTCATTTAGAAGACAAAATGATTTATTGCCTCTCATATTTAGCCAGCAAATACAGGGATTATGTCTTCTCACATTCAGCCAATTCTAGCTATCTTCTGCCCAGGAAAAATAAAAACAGAAAGAAACAAAAGGATGATGCAACTGAAACCTAACCTCTTCAAGGCGAGAGCTTATACGGTGCATACTAGGTCCCATGATCATTTCACAATCGGGGAAAACTTCAGCCAGTTTGCTGTAAATATCTTTTGGTAAAGTTGCAGTCACAAACAAATATTGAGTAGCAACTGGTGAAGAATTAATCAAGTGTTGGAGAGCTACTTCAAAGTCTTCATCACCAAATAGTATATCTACCTCATCCAGCACAGCACTGCAATATATTATGTTGTTAAGATAAATTTTACAATCAGCATGCGTGGATAAATATAACCTGATGGACATACATCCACAATGGGGAGGGAAGGGGCATGGAATCAGATATCCCTATGGGCATGTACTCACATCCATTATGGATAATATTCATTTCTAAATTACAATTCAAAATTGTACTGGACACCTAGCCTCCGTAATCCTAAGTGTCATAACATGTGAGTCAATTAAAGATATGTTGACCCCAGCTACTAGACTAAGCAATTCCAAGGACAAAATCTAGTAGTAGTCATACTGGCCTGTATTGAACGGCCGTGAATTGTGCCAATAAGAATTACTAGGTACAGATGGACATTAGTTGAAACACTGGTCATTTAATGATAAAATAACTGATGAAAATCAATGTGAAAAATTGTAAGGCATGTAAGTAATCCAAGAGCAAACAAGGTTTACCATCTTAGATTTGTTAACTGTAACTGCCCTTCCTTTATCAGAGACAAAAAACGGCCAGGTGTAGCAATTAATACATCAACACCCTGCTTTAAATTTTCCAGCTGAGTTCTTTGCCGAAAGCCACCGGTGATAACCATAGATTTGAATGGAACCCCAGATTTTGACATTGATCGACAATTATCTAAGACCTGTAAGCAATACATTGACAAGAAACAGTTATATCACTCTATGAGGGATGAAAACTTGTGCTTTTTTTGCACTCAGATGGTTGACCTATCCATTGCATATTCATAGTCTATCAATCATTATCATTTTAGGCTTTCTGTTTTTAGATACTAAATATTAAGATGACAAGTAGGGTTGTCCAGTGCATGAGGCTCCCACTAAGTAGGGTATGAAGAGGGTAGATGTACGTACCTTAACCTCCGCAAGCAGAGAGGCTGTTTCTAGGATTTGATCTCGTAACCTCTTGGTCACTACTCATAAAGCAAAAACTTTACAGTTGCACCGAGACTCATAGGTTCAAATTCTGAAAATAGGCTCCTCGTTTGTGAGTGTAAGGTTGCGTATCTACCATTCTCAGACCCCACTAGGTGGGAGCCTCGTGCAATGGACCGTCATCGTCAAATATTATGATGCCAAGTGATTAAAGATATTTGTTATAGGAAAATTCTATTTCTTATATGTGGACAGTTGAATTACAAAATGAGATTGGGGTGGCAAACTATGAAGCATGTGTACTGATGCGAGTACGGATATGACATATATTCTTGAAAAATGGAGGTATGGGATACGCATATAAAATATGTGCATAAAATTCATAAAACATAATTAACATATAATTGTTATTCAGAAATTTCAAATAAAGAAGATACTTCTTAAAGATCACTAAATAGAAAATGAAAATTATATTGTCATAAGAAATCATTACTTATTGCCCACAAATAGGAATAGTATCTATCTTGTTTAATCATCATTGTGCAGATGCTTAGTTGAAGGGCAACTTTCCTAAAAGCTTAGGCCCATAAATGATTTTATATCTGTCACAGCATTCATCAATAAGATCTATTAAAATCCAGTTAGGCTCCAATGGTTGATACATCAATAGTTTTGACTTGTCTGTCTTATATTGTTTCTTGCTACAACAGTCAACTCAGTATGTAACCATAGGTTAAATTTACTCACAAATAGTCGAATAAGCAGCAAGGCTGGCTTATGAGGAATATGTACTTTAAAGTGATTCTTAATGCATTAAGCAGATAGAATAGTAGAATATGACTTATAATGCCTTATGGTTTGAGTTGGATGGAACTTAGAGTTTCTACCAAACCATAATTCTGTCTGTTTATGTACTTTCTCTGCATTAAAGGAGAAATAGAATAAAGAAAAGGAAAAATGAGATTTATATTCCTATAGATAAAAAATGAAGCATCTAACCTGAGAAGCTAACTCAGCTGTTGGTGCAAGTACAACGACTCTAGGAGCTTGTGAAGAGGATTTACTATGTCCATCAAGTTCTTCTTGTCTAAGACGCTGAATTATTGGTACAAGATAAGCTAATGTCTTTCCAGAACCACTTTGATCAGCTATAACACAAGTCTTTCCACCAATAACAGGTGCAAATGCCATGGCCTACATAGAATCAAATTACTTATTAGCATTGAGGTAAGTTAAAGTATAAAAAAGGTTAAAACTAATAAATAAGATTGATTATTTATTGTTTATAAAGAGTGAGTGTGAATGGGTTGATACCTGTATATGGGAAGGGCGGGTAAAAGAGAGTTTTTGCAAGGATTGAACCATATAGTGACTGTACCCTAAATCAGTGAAGGACTTGAGACTGAAAAAGTTGGTATCAGGAGTTGTTTTTCTAAGAAATGTTTGTGAGGATTCGGCACGGTAAGATCCTCCACCATCTCCCCATCCTCTTCCTTTTGATGCTTTGAAATGAGATGCTGCATTTGAATTATCTTCTTCTTTTTCATCATCATCATCATCCTTATCCCTATTCCTGTTACTGCTGCTTTTTTTTTGGGGTTTGGTTTTGTGGATAAGAGGTTTGAGTTTCTGGGGTTTTAGTCTTCCAAAACTTGGTTTGAGTGAAGAATCATTGTTTGTTATAACATGTGTGACTTGAGTTGGAGAGGTTTTAGCGGATGGGGTGAAAGAGAGAGAGAAAGAGTGGTTGTTGTATTTGGTTGTGAGTGAAACATAAACAGCGCCGTTGCTGAACAAATTTGAACAACCCATTGCACTTCTCACTTTGTTTCTGGCTTTAGATAAGGAAATATGAAATATCACATTCTCCCCCACAACCCAAAACTTAAGTGTAATTTCTAATGCACATCTTCCTCTCATATCAAACATTAGGTTTTAATGTTTTATAGTTTCTCCAATAATATATGTTAAAGTTACTAATGACAAAATCATTTACTGTAATAACCGTGTCAGGAAATCAAAAGTGTACAAGGATATCCTAGTTTTTGTTGTTGTTGATAAATTAGATCTTATGCCCATTTTAATTTAATGATGCGTTTGCTTGTATAAATAAACAAAATTAAATAAAAAAGTTGATGCCAACAAAAATTAATTATGTTATATAAAATTAAATAAATCATATTACATCACAAATTTTCTAGACATTAAATCATATTATATTAATTCCTTTATGTTATGAACACTTTTTAAACTAGCATCCCATACATATAATGATATATGGTGGCAATAACTTATATTCTAAATTTTGTGATAAATAATATTATTTTCACTAAATAGGTGTAATTGATTTATTGCAAGAAAATTTCTAAATATTTGTACTCATCTGAAAAAGTGGTACATATTTTATAAATGAGTGTGTCATTTTTCTTGCAATAATTAATTCACAGAAATACTATTTTGAATAAATCTGAGTCATAAACTTTTTGTTAGAGTTTGGGTTTATATACATATTTATTATACACATACAGATAGAAATAGATAGTATAAGTGTGTTTGGTGTAGAGCTAAAAAAGACGGTGGGTGGGTGGTATGGTTGGTTGAATCAATCTTCACGACTCATTTCCACCTTCTTCTTGTTTCAGCAAAGCAATGAATGCTATGCTATTATGTTATGTTATGGAGGTTAAAGGTATATATAATCTCTATGCATATATCATGATTTTGTTTGAATATATACATACATCTATGGAAATGTATATATCATGTAATAATTGAACAATGACTTATATGTACAGCTGGCAGATGCTGTTATTTTTGCAGAAAACGTGTCACAATCCAGTGTATCTGCAAGGAAGAAAAATACATTCAAATAATGTGATTTTAATTGTTTGGCAGTAACATTATAAAGCAGCTATCTATCTTACAATGTTGTTCTCGGGTTTAGTCCAATAAAATCCTTGAATTGCAATCACAGCCAAGTTTGAAGATACAAGGACAAATATAATCAAGGCATGCTTTCCCATCCACTCCAACACACTTGTCAAACGCCTCTGACCATAAACATCTACCTACAAAGCATTATAATTTCCTCAAAATAAATATTTATCTATACAACAATGGCAATGACAAATCTCTGGCATCAGAAAATGAAGATCGATGACCAAGTATATGCATTTACATATAACCTATGTTAAGTTAGTTTCTCTTGTCACGGCACTTGCAACTCACCACAACATATAAAGCAATGAATGTGAGACCAGAAGCTGCAGAAGTTAGTAGCATATAACTGATTGTGTACAGAGATTTATTTATAGGAATGCCTGCACACACAAAAAATCAATATAACTTGTTCTATGGCATCATTCAACATAGAAAGAATTTGATTTGCTAGAATCCAAACAACCTCCAATTACTACCAGCTAGTAACTTGTTGTAGGTTGCAGCACATACCTATTGAAGCCAGGAACAATCCAAGGGCCAAAAATGAAAGTGAAAATCGAAGCCAGTTATCGAGACGGTCTTTGTGATCCTAAGTGACAAGTATGCAGAAAAGTAAAAGGTCACCAAAATATCAACAAGTAAATTTTGATCCACAATTTACAATCAACATAGCATATGATTCAGATCCAAAACAGACTCCAGAGAAGTGCACTATTACACCAGAGTTAAGATATAAGAGAACTCATATCATTGAAATTGCTAAATTTTCAAACTCGCTGAGGTTCCATAAACTCGGTCGTATCTCACCTCTTGATGGACAAGAACGTGACCATATTGAAGTCCAATGATGCACGAAACTGCAGCTGTTATGGAGCTGTGAACAATTTTAAAAGAATTATAATTTGTCTCCCATATGTGCCAACAAAAATAACTTCATTATTGCATATAAAGAATTACAATCAACATATAATCTGCGGTTAAGAATGTAAACACCAGGAGAAATGAGTAAATTCTATCCATATCTGCAATTTATTCTGTAGGATGCAGACCTCTTTGGTTTATCAATCAATCACGGAAACTGAAGCACGGTAGAAGGAATATATTGCAAAAAGTGATCACATGATTAAGCACAATAGATATAACACAAGAGTGAGGTCAGTCAGGTAATACTGATCCAAAAAATAAGACCTCTAGGTGAATATCACCGCAAACACATCGCAAACACATCGCAACTAACTAAGATATTCCAAAATCAGAATTCTCTTAAAATTCTTGTGAAAACAATGTGTATGTTACAAACAATACGCCTCCAAAAGTAATGGAAAACAGGTCGATTCTGTTTCAACATCTTAATAAAAAAATAAGGGCAACTCTGCAAGTGAAAAGTAAATGGAATCCCAGGAAATATCAAAAGTTTAGACTAGATACCTTAAAATGCCTTCTGGGTCAAAAGGAGCATGACACCATGAAGGTGAACCATCTAAAACTTGGCCCTTAGCAGACATATTGCACTCCTGGAAGGCATTAATGTGTTGTATTATGCTGTAAAGCATTGAGCAAAGAAATGGAATCAACTATACTATACCTTGAGATTTCTGTAAACAGGTTTTCTGTACAGGTGGTCAATACCAAGAATATAGCGATCGATCATTCCAGCAGAATTACACGCAGGTCCAAGATCACCTCTCATGGAACAATTCACCTGATATTAAGTTGAGAACAAAGTTAGCAATGTGACTTGAATATTTTGAATTCCACCGGGCAGCACATTTCCAAAAAAGAAAAAAATTATAAACATTAGTGAGAAGATAGACTTTTTGACTAATAATAAGCATGGGACAAGCAGCCAACAGCCACAGAATCAGATATGATGTGAATTCAAATTTAGAAGGCGGCGGTAGAATCAGCTGATGGATGAGCATGAAGAACAACACATACTCATCCCTCTCTAACCTTAAAAAGGTGACTAGGACTATCTTTTACTAACAATAATCTTCAGTAGTTTGTAAAGCAGGCAGGTCAAATGCAAAACAAAAGTTGAAGCACAAAAAAGACAGGCAATTTGAGAGATAGAGAGAGGGGAGGGAAGAACCCGGTGACCATTACCGTGTAAATATTGTTACCGTCAATTAGAAGCGAAGATGAAGCTGAGACTGATACATCAAACTGCCAATCTGGAACATATAAGCCATACAGTAATACTGAGTAAAGTGCCAACAATATTACTGCAACAAACCTGCATTATAAAAACTGGTAAGGGAAATATATTTGTAAAAGTAAGAGGAAATAAGAAATGTGAATAGATTGATTGTAACATAGATGAATGTGAGTAAGTTGTGAAATTTAATAGTATGGAAAATAAAAGTGAGATGGAAAAGGTTACCAATGAGAGTAATAAGTTTTGAAGAAACAAAATTGTTCCCCCTGGCGAGATGGAAGCCAGATCTCACACAAAGCTGCAACAATATATCCAATTGATATCCTCTGGATCCATAGATGAAATATGTTAGTGAGTAAGGATGAAAAGATTATAAAAGTGATTGAGGAATTAGTAGTAGTAGTAGTAATAATAGTACCTGTAGAATGCCAAGGAGGCGTATTGTTAGAATGTCAACACCATAAGTGTTGGAAGTAGTACCATGAAAAAAACCACCTTGAAGAATGATACCAAGAGTAGCGATTTTGAGAGCTCTGAGTAATGATTTGGAGGTAGCTGAAGTTCTCAAGTGAGGAGGGTTAGTCTTATAAGAAAGGGAAAGAGAGATTCCAACAATGAAAAGGAAGAAAGGCATAACGAAATCAGCTAAGTGAAGACCATTCCAAGGTGAATGAGAAATGAAGGGGAAGATGGAGCCTCCATAATCAACCAAAATCATCATCTGAGATTTAACAAGAACAAAAAACAATTATTTAAGGGAAAGTTGAGTCAACAAGTATATATATGATTATGTTAGTATATGGAGAGTAGAGAGAGAGAGAGAGAGAGTTGATTACAAAAACAGAGAGGCCGCGGAAAACATCAAGTGAGGCGAGTCGAGTTGGAGTGTGTTGGGGCAGCAGCAGCAGCAGCGGTTGTGAATCGGCCATTCTTCATCAACAAAATGGATTATGTTTTATTATTCTCTCTCTCTCTTTCTTCCCCAGTATCATTTCTTTCTATATTCTCTCTCTCTCTTTCTTCCCCAGTATCATTTCTTTCTATATTCTCTCTCTCTCTCTCTCTCTCTCTCTCTTCCCCAGTATCATTTCTTTATTTACCTTTTCTACTTATCTTTACTCTTTAACCAATGCTTGCTTTTTATTAACTATAATAACTATATATGTAAAATCCAATATTAAATTATTATTTTTAAATCAAATAGATTTGGGCCTTATGTTGAACATGATTATGAGAAAGGTTGAAATGCTTTGGGTGTGGAGCAGGATGGCAAGTAGTGAATGGATTAATGGCGTGTGCCTGACACACGCAGACAAGACATGGGCACATGGAAAAGTAGGACTTTGATTTGTTGAATGTGGACTTCATCTCACCAAGTCATCACTCCCCGACATAATTAACTTGTCCCAGTAATCTCATAATAACTGCCTATGTTATTACTTATTAGTCCTTAGTCATATACATTATATTATTAGTAATTTGTAAAACCTAGTGAGGGTAAGATGAGAAGAATATAGTTACATGTTAGCATCATATATACCACACACTGCAAATCAAATGAGTTTGAGGTGGAATGTTTGTATAAAAAAAAGTAATAAGTAATAGGTGGCTTTAAAATTGATTCTTTGTTCCCATCATTCCTAGTTTAGTTTTCTTTGTTTTGCAGAGATGGATAGGCTTGTATCAGTATCGCCCTCTTCTTTCAAAATCCCTCCATTTCCCACTCCATTCCACTCTTCTTCTTCTTCAAGATTCACTTTTTTTCCTTCAACGCGTTTTCGATTCACTTCAATTTCTTGCAACCATCAAAATCCCTCTCCATTTTCCTCTTCTACTCCAACACTTTACCCATCACTCTTTTCTTCTTCTTCTTCTTCTTCTTCTTCTTCTTCTTCTTCTTCTTCTTCTTCTTCTCCTCCTCCACATCAATCCCAATATTCTCTCAATCACATCGCAACTGTTCCTTTTCAAAAACCAAAGGTATCATTCTGCTCTCAGTAGTAAATAGTAATAATCATTCTCATCTATTTGATTATTTTATTTAGATGTCATGTTGCTTATTTGGCAAAAAACAAGTGACCTGGGCTCTTTGACAAAAGAGTTTAATAGTCTTTTATATGACTTATAAGTCTATATTTGATAAATCACTTGGAGGTGATAGACTCATAATTTAATGACTTTTATATTTTACACCTACATAACTTATAACCTAATCTTGCCAAACTTTATCAATTGGTTTATAAAGCCTTCACTTTTTAGCTCTTGCCTTATAAAGAAGCTATCAGCTACTTATAAACTCACAACTAAATTGTAAGCTCCAAGACACCTTATAAGCAAGCCATAATTTGAACACTTTATTCAATAAATTATTTGGAAACAAATTAAAACTTGCTTATTTTCTCTGACAAACTTACAAGAATAAGTTAGCAAGAGCTTCAACATGATCTTGCCTCTTTAATTAAGTATATTACCCAATAAACTTACAAGAATAAGTTAAAATTTGCATAAGTTTATTTTCTCTGGTAATGATGTTAGCTTCTTGCTGGTCTTATATCTTGCCTCTTCAATTAAGTATATTACCCAATAAGTCATGATCTTCAACATACATGTAGACTTATGCCTAACTGAATATAGATTACTTTGTTGAACTAGGTGGCTTCCACATCCCAGATTTTCTTTTTCTTTTTCTTTTTTGCAGATATTCAATTCTACATGATAATTTTTGCCACGGGGTTTTGTATAGACTAATGTACACAGTACTTATGTCTTGGATCTTTAATAATTCCAGACTTCCAGTGTTTAAGTAGTCCTTAATAAAAAACATCCTTTGTGTTTTTTTTTTTTTTTTTGCTTCAGGCAATAGCAATACTCTCTGCTCTCGTTTTGATCTTAATCCAACCAGCTATTGCACCAGCAGCTTTTGCGACATTTCAAAGTGCTGCAAATACAGGTGGTCCTGCTGCTACTGCTGCAATTGGTAGAAAACTACTACCCACCGAGATCCTGACTAGTGCTTGGACTGGTTTCATTGCCGGCTGCTTGCATACATTATCCGGCCCTGACCACCTTGCAGCTTTGGCTCCATTGTCAATCGGTCGTACCCGAATAGAGAGTGCAGCTGTGGGAGCCCTTTGGGGTTGTGGCCATGATGCTGGTCAGCTTATCTTTGGCTTAATATTTTTACTCCTCAAGGATGGACTTCAGATTGAAATTATCCGAACTTGGGGCACCAGAGTGGTAGGTCTTACTCTGGTAGTTATTGGTGCTATGGGGATTAAAGAAGCTTCAGAAGTGTCCGCACCATGTGTTGCAGTAGAAAATGGTGAATGTGATGTTAGCGTATATGAAGCACTTGATAATCCAAGAGTAGGAAAGAAGAAGATTGGTTTTGCTACATTTGCCACAGGGATAGTTCATGGACTACAACCAGATGCACTGATGATGGTGTTGCCTGCGCTTGCTTTGCCTTCTCGTTTGGCCGGTGCTGCATTTCTCATCATGTTCTTACTTGGAACTGTAGTTGCAATGGGGAGCTATACCGTATTCATAGGTTCATGTAGCCAGGCACTAAAGGATAGAGTACCTAGAATCACTGAGAAACTAACTTGGGTTTCTTCCCTTATTGCAATAGCCCTTGGATTCGCCATCATCATTAGCCAGTTTTTGGGGTTTAGCCTGTATTAATAATGCAATGCATCTTTAATCAGCATCGTATTGGTGTGAAGGAAAGGTAGAGATAAATATGATTGTGTTAGAAGGAAGTTCATCTTCAGAGCAACATGACAAATTGAGTATTGTCAATTATTTCATTTTGCTTTGAAACTGCACAACTCTGAAAGTTCAACGATTCGGTTATTTAGTGCTTTTGTTTAGTAATTAGGAATTGGCTTTACAGACTATTGTGATCTATATGAATTATTATGCCTTGGAATTCAAATACAGTATTTCATTAGTAGGTGAGATTGTTGTTTACTTCATATAATGGATCACCCTTATTAGTATGTTGTATTGTTAAATAAAGTTATAAAACCAGTATGTCAAATATGAATTGAATGGGCCTAGGGTTGGTGGGAAGCCCAAGTAAGGAGAGGAATAAATAGCGATGAAGGAAGGATGTAATGTAATATGATTTGAAGATGGCGGAAGAAGAAGAAGAGATGTTAGAAGAAGAGTTCTCAGTTTGGAAGAAGAATACTCCTTTCCTTTACGATCTCCTTCTTTCTCACCCTCTTCAATGGCCTTCTCTCACTGTTCACTTCTTCCCTTCTTCTCCAACACCTCACTCTTCTTTCAATCTTCATAAACTCCTCTTTGCCACTCACACCGCCGACCACGTCCCCAACTTCCTCATCATCGCTGATGCCCTCCTTCCCTCTTCCAACTCTCAACCTGATCCACACAATCCCATCATTCCCAACATTCAAGTTACTCACAAGATTCCTCTTGATGGTGAGGTCAATCGTGCACGCTCTATGCCCCAAAACTCTACTATAATTGGGGTTAAGACATGTTCTTCTGATGTCTATGTCTTCGACACTAGTAAACAATTGAGCAACGAGGGACTTCAATGTGACCCTCATTTCAGGTTGAAGGGTCATGATAAAGAAGGTTATGGTTTGTCTTGGAGTCCTTTTAAGGAAGGACACCTTTTAAGTGCTTCATATGACCATAAAATATGCTTATGGGATGTATCTGCACCTCAACACAACGTGCTTCATGCACATCATACTTATCAGGTACTTGTACCGGATTCATTTAATATGCACTAATTGTGTATTGCTTAGTTGCTTATATATCTTCATATTTGTCTTACAGGCCCATGAAAGTGTGGTTAATGATGTATCCTGGCATCTGAGGGATGATAATATATTTGGCTCAGTTGGAGATGATAGCAAGTTGATCATTTGGGACTTCCGGACAAACCAACCCCAGAATTCACTCATAGCACATGACAAGGAGGTCATGTCCTTTCCTTCATATTCTTTTTACAATATATTTTCTTCATCTACCATAACAATTACTTAAATGCTCAACATAATAGTATATATAAGCTAGATAAGTTGCTGGATATACTGGGTTACCTTACATGTACTCTAGAAAACACAATATATAGTAGGCAAATGTGTTATCATATGTTAGTTACATTTTATGTTTATGTTCTCCTGAAATATCATTTATTACTGCAAACTCACACTGTAATGTTCTGTTATTTTTTATTATAAAAAACTAAATCCAGGTGAACTTTCTGTCTTTCAATCCATATAATGAATGGGTTTTGGCTACAGCATCTTCGGACAGCACCATTGGTCTCTTTGATACACGGAAGCTGACACTGCCATTGCATGTTTTAAGTAGCCACACGTATGTCCTAGCTTTACAATAAATATAATTTATTATTCATAGTAAAAAACTCTTCTAGCTGGTTGTTGAGTATATCATTTACCATCCGTTGTAACTGTGTTCGTATCTCGGTTGTGTTAGTTTTTCTAAAATTCTGCATTTTCTTAATGACACTATAAACATTTGTAAAATGTCATCAGTGTGGTTTGAAGTCACGTTCCCCGAGTTGAGCAGTCTTTCCAAAAATAAAAACCTATATAATTTAAAAAAATAAAAAATAAAGGCGGGGGAGCTCTGCATAGGATTTTCTGTTTAGTGTTGATGTCAGGTCTTCTCAGGTTGTCTTACTTTCTTGTATGGTTGTTTTAGATTATCAACAAATTACTTGAATGTTGGCCTGTTGTTGGCCATCCTGGTTGTAGGGTATAAGAAAAACTTATGTGTGGCTTAAGTTGTTAAGTTGCCTTTTTTTGCTGTTATCTCATCATGAAAAGATCAGAGAAGTATGGACAAATCTGCTATTTCCATTTGAGGGGCTCATGTTTTCATAGCTGATTTGGTTTTATTTATGCATATGAACAGAGACGAGGTATTCCAGGTAGAATGGGATCCTAACCACGAGACAGTGTTGGCTTCTTCTGGTGCTGACAGAAGGATAATGGTTTGGGACCTCAACAGGTATCTCAATCCAACTGCTCCTAGCTTATCCTAAATTGATTAATATATTATCATTGTGTTCTGTGATGTTTATTTAGGTCTTATATCTCAAACACATGTAAGACTGGCAAATATGAACATCCCATACAAATTGGAAACGTTGCTAACCACATTCTTTGCTTTATCTAATTTGTTGACTCAGGGTTGGGGATGAGCAGTTAGAAGGTGATGGTGATGATGGCCCTCCTGAGCTACTATTTTCTCATGGAGGTCACAAAGGGAAAATATCAGACTTTTCATGGAACAAAAACCAGCCATGGGTTATCTCAAGTGTAGCTGAGGACAATTCTTTCCATGTCTGGAAAATGGCTGAGAGCATTTACGGTGATGGCGATGGTGAAGATGATGAGATGTGGACGGTTGATGAACAATACTAGTCAGTCGCACATGAGCTCAAAGGCTATGCTTTATTTCCGTTGTTCTTTATCTCCTATTTGTGTGTAGTGTTTTTTTATTTTGCAGTCACTAACTTAACCAGTATTGTTAAAAAGCAAACTCTGCTATTTTAGTCCATATCATCCTATTTATATCTCTGATATTGTGATCCAGTTGGTTTTGAAATTGATGAAAGATATAGTTGGATTCTAAAGAACCATAAAAGTAGATGTATCAAAAAATAGGCTAGGTATACCCGACTTTCCCACCAAAGTCCAAAAATTTATATGTATATTAAATTTCGAACATTTTGTTTAAATCAGACTTCCCGATCTGACCTGAACACATTAATTTGGGTCAGCTTACCTGTCTGGGTGGGGCCACCAGTCCTACAATATCTTTGTGTACATCTCGAACAGAAGACACTTGTGAGGAGCAAAGAAATTAAAGATAGCCAAGAGAAAATTTGATGTTTTATACTACTAAACTGATGTTTTGATGATACACATATGAATGAGAGAAGAGAAAATGACATAAGGTGTTAAGGAAATGGCTAAAATTGACCCTTAAAAATATATTAAAACTAAAAATATAAAAATTAACTAAACTAAAATTAAATTATTTAATAGTATTTTATTTGAGCTGTACCGACAAGTTAGAATTAATAAAATTTAAATGAACTTGAACTAAAATCGAGCTAGTCCGAACCAATTTGGGTATACTATTTGGACAAGTCTACATAGAAGGTTAAAAAAGTCAGTGTTTGATTATTGAGAGTAATGATACCAGGTGAGGGACAATTACTCATCCTGAAAGTAATCACCCCCTCAAGAGATGAAATGGCTTAAAATAAATAGAGTCAGATATTGCATAAAGATATTCTCACATTGAGTTTAGTTTCATGAACATTGAGTCTTCTTCCTATACAATTTGGATTTAGTTAATCCAAATAGTAAGACATGCCATTTTATTCTAATCAAATTTTACCATTATTGAACAATGAAGTTCATGAATTTTCATTTCTTCCATTTTTGAAAAAACAAATAGTATTGCATGGGACGGATAAAGAAAACCCATAAAACAACAGATTTTGATCCCACTTATCTGCCTTTCAATTGTTCTCTAAGCTTCTTTCTAAGTTCTAACCTTTTCTTCTAAAAAGCTTATATATAAATTCCTCTATAACAGACACAAAGTTGCATAAGAAAATAAAGGAGTGTTTGAGGGTACAGAAAATCAATTTGAGGCAAAAATATGTTTTAGTTGAATTGTTTCTCCTCAACAATATGTCCTGATGTGTGCCCTTCCCTCCTCCAGGATACATGAAGTATGGTGTAAAGGGTGATGCACTCCTAAAAGTAATGGAAGTCAGCTTCTTGATTTTCTGAGATACTTGGCCAGTTGTGAAAAGAGGAGGTCCTTGAAAGTACAAGTGCCAGATATTATCTCGGCACCCCTGTTATTGAAATTGTAAAATGTGTTTTGTATAAAGAGTAAAAACCTAATGATGAATGAGGATCTATTGATATTATATGCGAGAAAAGAGTAGGATATTTGGTATGTGCCTATTGTACTTGTGGCCATAAAAACAATCATATTGTACCTTACTTCACCTGCTAACTATCAAGGTTAAAATATTTTAAGTGAATCCATCTGCCACACACAAAATTCCACTGCATTATCAACTGAGACTTCAATCTAGGCAAAAATTGTATGTTAATAAATTTCCCAAGGAAAAATGTACTAGTTACATTTGATAGTTTAACCCTGAAATCTCAAATGATTTCAATGAAGTCAATAATTTAATCAAACTTGGCATCCAAACAACCAACTAGCTTGAGCGAATAAACTCTTGATTGTGAGAGGTTTCGGCAAAATTGTAGTACAAGCAAATCTTTCAATTATGGGAACTGATGCATAATCTTACCACCACACACTGATGATGCCATCCTACAGGATCCTTTATTTTCTAGGCATACAAAATGGAGCGGAGCAATGCAGGAGTTTCAGAAGTCCTCATCTGAACTCACAAAGTCTAATTCAATCATCTTTTCTGTAGTTGTGGTTTTATTAACCAAAACTTGCCCATCTGTTTTTACTCTTTTTGCATCTAAGTGTTGATTTTTCTTGATTACAGAGGATCCTACATTCACAGAAGACGATTTCCTGCAGATAACCAATAACATGTAAGTGAAACAGGTATGTTATATTATATCCATACGATGCAATTAACATTAACTTGGAATCTTATTTTCGAGTCACCTCTTTCCTGTGCAATTGCTATGTTCATTTGGAATCTTAGGTCCTCTACTTATTGGTGCTTCACCCAATTTGCCTGCAATTAGTAGTAAAAGCCAGCTGAGAATACAACTAGTAGGGTTTTCCCCTGTTATCGGGTAATTATTTCTCATCTTAAATTGCAAATTGAGGCGATTGGGTTTTTACTAGTTTGGAACCATAAATTTGATGTTATTGCCATAGAAATTACAGGATAGTCTAATTACCTGCGACCTCAGTAAGAAATCTAATCCCTTGCGAATGCATATTCGTAGTCACCTTTCCTGCATTGCTGGTATGGAGATTAAGAATATTAATGCTTGGCACAAAAGGAGTAAAACATAAACTCAGATTTCCTTGTGTTGTAACTTAGCAGATAATGAGGCCATGGTAATAAGGACAAACCTCAATGCTTTTCGAAGACCATCCACAGACATCAATTTCAGTGAGTGAGACTTTTTGGAGTTAGTTTTATTAGCAAGAGGGTCAACTAAGTGAATTCCTTCTGACTTGAGATAATCCCTAGGCCTAAATGCCGTTCTTAAGTTTCTGCCAACAAAAACCACATGTATGTTTATTTCACATATGACATGGAATCAGACAAATTCATGAAACAAGTTCAGTAAAGTGGAAGGCTAAAAAGCAATATTTGAAACTTGGAACACTAACCCTCCCTTGAGTTCAGTTCGCATTGTGGAATATTTGTCTGATGCTTTCTACAGGAAATAATACATAGGTAGTGAAATTATGTCCTTGTTAGAAAAGAATAATGCTAAGAAAATATGGAAGGATAAAATGTAGCTGACATTTTTATGGTATTTACAATATGTTCCATTGCGTCTGAAATGAAAAAGAGGTAATTGTTAGAGAATGATTGAAGAATAAAAAATAGAATGGAAATTGAGGAAGGGAAACCTAAAAAGAAGAAAGAGAAATAAAGAGAGGTTAGTACATACTTATTTATGGGGAGGGTACAAGGCATCCCATCAGCTCTTCTGCCTTTGCAAACTCCATAATCAACAGAGGTTCCCATCTTCAATATTTGAGCAGGGGAATATATACTCAGAGAATAACCATCACTACCCTGCAAAAACCATTCATTCATTCATTTCTTTTTCATATATATATCTATCTGTATATATGAGATAGAGAGGAATGAGTGATGATTACGTTGGTATCCTTGCGGACATTAGAATTAAAGAGTGCAAAGACGGTTCCAGGTTTGTGATGGGAGTGGGATTGATAAGCATCAGCAAACAAGAAAAGAGAAACAGAGTTTTCATCCAAACAAGTAATTTTGTAAATAGAATATGCTTTCCCTGTTGATGTTTTCCTTACACTCCCCTTCTCACTTAGGACACCAACAGTTACCCAACTTCCAGTAAAAGTATCACCATTCAACAAATTCCTGATATTACAATTATTAATAGTGTTATAGATAATGAAAGAGATGAATATATAATAATAATAGAATAGTTACTTGATAACAGATAAGCGAACAAAACGAATGTCAGAGAATGAATCCCTAAGGTCCTTAGAGGTTAACAATCGATCCCTGATACGAAGTCCAGAGAAGCTGTCGAGATCAGGATCATCGGTGAGAGGATGAGGTTTGGGTTTGGACTTAGGTTTGGGTGTGGGTTTGAGAGGGATGTGAGGGTTGGGGACACTACATTGGAGCTGTGAAGGACAAAGAGAAGGAGAAAGAGAAGGAGAAAGAGGAGGAGAAAGAGGAGGGGATTCGGGGACACAGTCTTGAAGAGAAAGCAGCAAATCCAGATCTGATGATGATGATGATGATGATGATGATGATGATGATGATGATGATGATGATGATGATGATGATGATGATGATGATGATGATGATGATGTCATCCTCTCTTTCTCTCGTTTACTCTTCCATAAGTTCCACTCGTCTTCTTATCATCATTCACTCACACGCTGCCTCTATAATTTGCCGCCAATTCTATTTCATCATACCGCTACTCCAAATTTTAAATATTATATTTTCAATTCCTTATCATTCACCTTAACCTAATTATTTTTAAATTCTCATACATTTTTAGGAACATCCCAATATACGTTTATTCTACAATATTTTTTTATTCTAATACAAAATCAAAATAAATTAAATCCTATAATAAATAGGAAATCATCAAATACTTTTTACTTTAATTTTACTATGCGGAAAAATTCTCACTTAGAGAGCTACATTTATTATGTTTTAGATATTTCTAGAGATACATGACTACAGGAAAAAAACATATCAGTATATAATTTATTAGTTTTTAAGACTAATTATTTCTAGTATCGGAGATGAGTCTCATTCAATAATAGGTGTATAAGCTATTAAAAGGGGTAACATTTTTAATTTAAATTTTTTTGTTATGATGCAAGAGATGGGAAAAATTAGTACAGCATATTGCACGATGATAAGTGAAATTAAATTTGCATTTAGAAAGATAGTTAAATGAAATTGGTTAGAATAGATAAATATTGTATAGAATTGGTAAACGATGATGCGAGAAGCACGTTATGCCATATGTTAATGTTAGTAGCAAAAATAGTGTACGAAAAATAAGGTGAAGCAATGAATGAATGGAAAATGGAAAAGATGAGAGTATTATATATAGGGATGGAATGAGAAATGGAAAAGATAGCTTCTGGGCACCTCCTTAGAAGAGAAGGAGGATCCCTGTCTAGGCTCAATTGAACCCACCACACCCACTACTGAAACTCTTGCTTGTTTGTTTTGTAAGTGTAAGTGTAAGTGTAAGGGAAAGGGAAGAGAAAAGGAAAGGAAAGTGTTGTTTATAAAACATGACTAATATGCGTAGTAGCATTATTGTGGTCACTCTTCTGTTTTGGATTGTTACTATTGTGGGTGCAAAAGGACGTGCACCCGCTGTGAGGCTTCATAAGAAACATTCTGTGAGTGGTATTCACAATGTGAGTTATGATGGTAGGTCTCTCTTGATCAACAACCAACGCCACCTTCTCTTTTCCGGTTCCATTCATTACACTAGAAGCACCGCTGAGATGTGGCCTGACCTTCTTGATAAGGCAAGACATGGTGGTTTGAATGTCATTCAAACTTATGTCTTTTGGAATGCTCATGAGCCTGAGAAAGGCAAGTGGAACTTCCAAGGCAACTATGATCTTGTCAAGTTCATTAAACTCATTCAAGATAAAGGAATGTTTGCAACCCTCAGGGTTGGCCCTTTCATCCAAGCTGAATGGAATCATGGGTATTTATTCATTCATTCATTCATTCATTCATTCATTCTCCTCTTTTCAACTTATCATTCATTACTACCTTCTTCCTTTCTCATTTATATTTATTTACCAGAGGACTTCCATATTGGCTAAGAGAGGTTCCTGGCATCATATTCCGCTCTAACAATGACCCATTTAAGGTAACTACTATTTTAAGCTAATAATAATAATAATAATAATTTAAGAATATTGGACAAATTAATTAATAGTTTTGTTAATTTGTCATAAATATGAAGCAACACATGGAAGCATATGTGACAAAGATCATAAATATGATGAAAGCTGAGAAGCTGTTTGCATCCCAAGGAGGACCAATCATTTTGGCACAGATTGAGAATGAGTACAACCATATCCAACTTGCTTATGACGAAGATGGTCCCAGTTATGTCCAATGGGCTGCAAATATGGCAGTGGCACAAAACATTGGAGTTCCATGGATCATGTGCAAGCAAAAGGATGCCCCTGATCCAGTCATCAATGCATGCAATGGAAGGCACTGTGGTGATACCTTCACTGGCCCAAACAAACCTTACAAGCCTGCCTTATGGACTGAGAACTGGACAGCTCAGTACAGAGTTTTTGGTGATCCTACTTCCCAAAGATCTGCTGAAGATATTGCCTTCTCAATTGCCCGCTTCTTCTCCAAGGATGGCATATTGGTCAACTACTATATGGTACTCACCCTATCATTCACAAATTATTCCACATATACACTCATCTACCTTTATTGGTGCAACTTTTCAATATAACTTTAATTGGTGCAACTCTTTTTTCTAGTACCATGGTGGAACAAACTTTGGAAGGACAAGTGCTGCATTCACCACAACCAGGTATTACGATGAAGCACCACTTGATGAATTTGGTCTACAAAGAGAACCAAAATGGAGCCACTTGAGGGATGCACACAGGTCTTTGAACCTATGCAAGAAGGCCCTACTCACTGGAAAAACCAGTGTACTGAGGCTGAATGAGTTTCATGAGATTAGAGTGTATGAGAAGCCTGAGAGTGACATATGTTCTGCTTTCATCACTAACAACCACACCATTGAAGCAGCCACCATTAACTTCAGAGGTAAAAAATTCTTTGTGCCACCACATTCCATTAGTGTCCTCCCTGATTGCAAGACTGTGGTCTTCAACACTCAGCAGGTAATTAATTGACTAACTAACTAACTAATTTATCCTTACATTACATTACATGAACATAATTCTTACTGTTTCTCTACAATTATTATTAGATTGCTTCACAACATAATTCAAGGAACTTCAGGAGGTCAACTCTTGCAAACAATCACAAATGGGAGGTGTTTTCTGAGAGCATCCCATCAACTCAGCGAGTACCAGTCAGCCAAAAACTCCCTGCAGAGCTTTATAGTTTGCTTAAAGACACCACAGATTATGCATGGTACACCACTAGGTGAGTATCTTTCTCTTTTCCCCTTAACTAGTAACATTTCATTATTATATACATCTAAAACCAACATCAGCATATACAATTATGCGATGTTGATGTTGATATACAAATAATAATAATAATAATAATAATATTAGTGCTCTTTATATAATTACCAAATGTCCATGTAATTTATGAAATATTATTTACTGCAGCTTCAACTTGGGTGCACAAGACTTGCCAAAGAATGGAGCAGCACCGGTTCTTCGTATTATGAGTCTTGGACATTCATTGCTTACTTTTGTAAATGGAGTATACATTGGTAAGTGGTAGTAACTAAGCACACAAATCTCAACCAGCCTTCTGAAAGTGTAGATAGATTTTCCATGATACTAATATTTTGATTGTTGGAATTAAGGATCTAATCATGGAACACACGAAGAGAAATCTTTTGAATTCCAGAAACCTGTAAACTTCAAGATTGGGAAGAACAGTATTTCCATATTGGCTAGCACAGTTGGACTACCTGTAAGAGCCTCAACTTTTGAAGAACTAACTTGCTTAATTTCAAAGAGGACAATAACTACTAACATTGTTTGTTATATATCTCTACAGGACAGTGGAGCATACATGGAACACAGGTACGCTGGACCCAAATCCATAAGCATCCTTGGTCTCACTACAGGAACAATTGAACTCACTTCCAATGGTTGGGGTCATAAGGTATTGTATTAATTTTGTCCCCTTGGTTTTGATTGTGATATGTTAGAAAAAGTATCTAATGAGACGTGGCTAACATACTTGTGTCATGCTAATTGGTGATATGACCAATAGTAATGTTGACATGTCCTTATAATGACAATGTGAATAAGAAACTGGTATATATCTATGTTCTATGGTATAGCAGATTAGCAGGTATAGTAAAAGGTGATATTTTTTGTAGGTTGGTCTGAAAGGTGAGAAGTTAAAGATCTTCAGTGAGGAGGGATCAAAGACAGTAAAGTGGAGAGCTGTTGTTGGAAAAGCACCAGCTCTGTCATGGTTGAAGACAAGATTTAACACTCCAGAGGGGAGGGATCCTGTGGCCATAAGAATGAATGGTATGGGAAAGGGAATGATTTGGGTGAATGGGAAAAGCTTAGGTAGGCACTGGATGAGTTTCCTTTCCCCAATTGGAAAGCCTACTCAGTCAGAGTACCACATTCCAAGATCATACCTAAACCCAAAAGACAACTTGCTAGTTATATTGGAAGAAGAGAGTGCAAATCCATCACAGGTTGAGATTCTCACTGTTGACAGAGATGTTATATGCAGCTTCATCACAGAGAACCATCCACCCAATGTGAATTCATTTGCATCGAAAGACATGAAATTTCATTCTATTATGGAAAATGTTAGACCAGAAGCTACACTCAAGTGTTCCAACTTCAAAAAGATTGTAGCAGTTGAGTTTGCAAGCTATGGTAACCCTTCAGGTTTTTGTGGAAGCTTTGCATTAGGGAACTGCAGTATGGGTGGTGCAAAGAGCATTGTTGAGGAGGAATGCATAGGAAAATATTCATGCAAGGTTGCATTGGAAAAGTTAAGCAAGAAAGGTAATGTGTGCCAAGGTTTGGAGAAGACACTAGCAATACAAGTGAGGTGTTCTCATTAGAGAGAGTGGTTGGTTTCATTGGGTTTGGGTAACTAGTTGAGAAGCTCAAAGTGTTGTTGCTTCTTTTGTTAGTACTCTCAATAATCATTCAACAACTTCATTTTGATTCTTCTGTTTACATCATCATCATCTCAAAATATAAATATGGAGAGATTTATTTTTTAGTAATCCATTTTTGTCCCTCCTCTTCCTTTTCATCTTTATAATCTATCTTTTAATGATGGAAACACCAAATAATACATATTTGTAATTAAGAGAATCACTTCGGTTTCACATTTATATAAATAACTGATAACTGATATATAGAATATTAAGAGGATTATTACTTCGGTTTCACACTTTCAACTGATTTCATTAAAATTTTAACTTAAACAAGTTTGAACATATTTTGTACCACAACAATGGAACTGCTTCTAATTTAACATGTAAGTGATCAACGATGATTAATAACCATTATTTAGCAGTTCATACCAAATTTGAGGTGTGAGTTTCCACTTTAGTTAATTGCTAAAGAGCGAATGAGTAATGAATATTTTGAATTAGATAATGATACTTAAAAACCTTTCAGATAAAGACAAAATAAAATTAAAAGCTGCTTTTTCGATTTCATCTTTCCATCATTAGAAACAATTTGCACTCAGGTTACTGATGAACAATAAATCAAATTCAGAGGGATTATGTATTTTTTCTTTAAAACAAGTGTATAAAGAAAACAATTAAGAAAAAAATCTAAACTTTATGCCATTTTCTTAAAAAGTGAACATGATAGTTTTATGACGTTATAATATGAATAATACTTATAATATTTTATACACATATCTGACCAACAAATAAACTGTGTTAATACACTGTATTATACTTTTTCTATATTATCAAGACTATTTCTTTACTTGATAAAGGAATAAATTCAAATCTCATGTGGTAGTGTTGTTTTTAGGAACAAAAACATTGACATTTTAGTTTTTGTAGAGATATAAGGAGATTTTACATCACTAAATTAACGTAAATATTTTTTTATTGTATATAAAAAGATAAAGATAGAAATGTCATATTTATTCTTTGGCGTTGTCCACATAGAAGGAGGTTGAATTGGTGGAATATGAAAAATATTTATGGGAGTTAGATACATACAAAACTTGAAACCAAAATGTGTGGAAAAATTGTGTGATTTGTGAGTAGGAAGTGTATGTGAGTTTGGATGTGTTGCTGATGAAGTGGATGTTTAAATGATTAAAAGAGTGTGTAATCTTTTTTTAACTAATATTGTTTTTCTGGTGCATGATTATCCTAGCCAACATGATAATAAAATTGAGGAAGAATAAAAATAGGAGGATGTTTTTGCATGAAAGTAAATATTTAGTATGTATTAAGTGATTAAAAAAGAAAGAATGGTTACGTAAGGGTTGATGTTTGGTTATAATTAATTGAAAATGTTATTTTTGTTGTAACGGAGGAAGCGTGATCCATGTGAGGAGATGAAGAGAATGTGAAAAGGAATTGCATTGCATTGAAATATTGAATAGAATATAACATAACGTGATTGATAGAGGAGATATGGGTTTGTTGAGTAGTATCCTTAGCTTTTTTGGTTTTGGTTTTGGAATTTCCATTGGTCTTCTTTCTGGCTATTTTCTCTTCATTTTCCTTCAACCTTCTCATGTTCAGGTACCACATTACCATCTTCTTTCTATTTTATTCATTCTCACTTCCACCCTTTATATATAATGAATTGTTTGTTCTCACAGGATCCTGAAATCCAGCCATTGGTGGACCAAGACTCAGAAACATTGCAACGCATGATTCCTGAGATTCCACTTTGGATTAAAAATCCTGACTTTGATAGGGTAACCAATCCTCCTTTTTCTTTTCCTATTCTCTTCACAACTGCATCATTATCATCATTATTCTCATTATCATCATTTGTTTCTCCAGGTCGACTGGCTTAACAAGCTTATCCAATGTATGTGGCCTTACCTTGATAAGGTATACATTTCTTTCCATATCTTATATTAACTCTTCTTTATTTCTTTCTTTCAATATTTGCTTTATTTTCTTATCTAGGCAATATGCAAGACTGTAGAGAACATTGCCAAACCCATAATTGCTGAGCAGATCCCAACTTACAAAATTGATTCCGTCGATTTCGAAGACCTCACACTAGGCTCCCTCCCACCAACTTTTCAAGGTTACTTCATCTCTACATAATATGATAATAATACTTTCTTGGATTACAACTTCATGCAGATAATCTACATATCCCCAATCTTGTTCAAATTGTCTTCATATCCGGTTTCTGTTTACAGTTCGAAAGAAAATTTGATCAATTATATGATGCATTTATCCTACGAACCTGTTTAGGATTTTTCTCATTATGCATTCCGAGGCATCTGTTATGAATTGCTCAACTTTGTGAGAATGGTCTTTAATCTCTGCTCAATCTGGAAAGTTGCTTCTGTGCTGTTTTATGCATATGATTGATTTATTCATTTATTGATAGCTTATTGTGATTTCTTATTACTTTTCTCAACACTTTTTGTTAAACACATGCTTTCTCCTGAATAGGAATGAAGGTTTATGTGACTGATGAGAAGGAATTAATAATGGAGCCTTCTATAAAATGGGCTGGAAATCCTAATGTGACTATTGCCGTTAAGAAATTTGGGTTGAAGGCAACCGTTCAGGTAATTAATTCTTTTGTATGTGTGTGTGTGAGAGAGAGAGAGAGAGGGAAGAGGAGCAGGGCATGAGGAACTGGAAGGGATCGATGGCTCTTGGTGCTAACAGTTTGAGACTATTTCAGGTGGTGGATTTGCAAGTTTTTGCAGCACCTCGTATTACTTTGAAACCTTTGGTTCCAAGCTTTCCTTGCTTTGCCAACATCTATGTCTCTCTCATGGAAAAGGTTTGTGATGGTTTAGTGTATCTTCTTTATGCAATGATGTAAATGATGTTTGGTTGTGAGCTGCATACTAACACAGATTTTGGTTATCAATGCCACTTTATGATAAACTTTATTGATGCTGAGCTTTCTGCCTATTTTTCTCGGTATATAATTAACCTGGTAGTTGTAATTTATTTTTATTTCGAATGTTGTAGATATATTATTATGCCCAAAATTGATATTTGCTTGTGATTGTTCTGGTAAGAGTCAATTGTTATTGTTGCCATAACACTGAAAAGGATTGCATGCAGAATATATATGCTAATATAAATGGTAGTATGGTACTTATCTTTCTCTGTTTTGGTTTTTTGTATTATATCTTACAGCCACATGTCGACTTTGGGCTAAAGCTCCTAGGGGCTGATCTTATGTCTATTCCTGGTCTCTATAGGTTTGTTCAGGTACATGACCACATTTTTCTGTTATGTTCTCTCCTCTAATATGGTTCCTTCCAAAAATTTCCCTTGCAACTTCTTGATGTAGAATAAAACATAGTTACATGTTACACACTACTGGTTTTGGTTTGTGGTACATGATTCGGTATGTTACCGTTTTAAGTTGTTATTATTATAAGACTTCCTTTATGACTGAATTGGTGCGTAGTAATGAGTGAACCGTGTAACTATATCACTGTGAATTCCAAATTGCAATTAAGGCATCTGCCCATTCAACTCTTTCTGGTTAATGTATTTGCTATTGTCCTTGGCGACGAGATTTATGGTTTTAAAACTACATTAAAGAGTGTTGTGATTTTCAGGAGCTTATCAAAGATCAGGTTGCAAATATGTATCTATGGCCAAAAACCCTGGAAGTTCAAATTTTAGATCCAACAAAGTATGCTGCTGCAATTTTGTAGAATACTAATCATTACATGTTTGTAATATTTGTTAACTCATTTCTGTTTTTTTCTTCTTCTTCTTCTTCTCATAAACTGTGTTGGGAATCTTAGAGCCATGAAGAGGCCTGTTGGAATTTTGAATGCGAAGGTTCTGAAAGCGATGAAGTTAAAGAAGAAAGATCTTTTGGGTGCATCTGATCCTTACGTAAAACTAAAGCTTACTGGGGACAACCTGCCATCAAAAAAGACTAGTGTGAAGCACAAGAACTTAAACCCGGAATGGAATGAGGAATTCAGTTTGGTTGTTAAGGATCCCGAGTCCCAGGTTTTAGAGTTTCATGTTTATGACTGGGAGCAGGTATGAGAAAATATATCTGAACAATAACACAATTATAATCATATCATCCTGTCCATTACACTCTCCAATCAATTCCTAGGATTCAGAAAGAAAATGAAACCTGGTTTCAAATAATTAATTAAAATCAAAATATTTTTGACATAAGATAGTAAATTTTATAACACTTTCATATACAACCAAAACCAAGCTTTAATCTCACCGGCTACATGAATTGAATTATACAATAATACTCTATAATAAATCAAAATGAAAAAACATTTTCTTACCATGCATCTAAGTTTGGGAGTGTTTTCTTGTATCTTTGCATAGGTTGGGAAGCATGACAAAATGGGTATGAATGCTATTCCTTTGAAAGAACTTAGCCCTGAAGAGCCTAAAAACTTTACTCTTGAACTCCTTAAAACCATGGATCCAAATGATGTTCAAAATGATAAGTCCCGTGGGCAGATTGTTCTAGAATTGACATATAAACCCTTCAAGGAGGAAGACTTGGAGAAGGGTTTTGAAAAGACACAGTCCTTAAAAGTTGCTCCTGAAGGCACTCCTGATGGTGGAGGTCTGCTTGTAGTTATAGTCCATGAAGCTCAAGATGTTGAAGGAAAGTATCATACTAATCCACTTGTACGACTCATGTTCAGAGGGGAGGAGAAAAAGACTAAGGTAAATCATCCCAAAAATATAGTTATATAATTCTATCCTTTTCCCATGCAATTCAAGGATATGTATATATATATATATATATATGGTAAACTGATTTGTTAAGAGTTTCTCTATTTCCTCTTTATTGTAACATATTTTTAATCGTAATTGAAATAGTACACGTATGCCATATTCGGTATTAAGATACTTACATGGCTTACTCATCTATCTTATATATCGAATGCAACATACGGAAGTCTGATAACATTATGTAAAAAGTGACGAATTGCATAAGATATAACTATATTTGGTTTTCATTTGGTTTTTATGTGTTATGATAGTGAGAGTGTGTTTCCTATTACAGCACATGAGAAAGAACAGAGATCCTAGATGGGAAGAGGAGTTCCAATTTATGGTGGAGGAGCCTCCCACTAATGATAAAATACATGTAGAGGTTGTCAGCACTTCATCACGAAACCTGCTGCATCCAAAGGTACATAATTCTTAACTTCTTTATCACTTAACCTGTATAGAGTTTTGGTATGCCAAGTGGAGTCTGCACAAAATTGGAGCGACTTAAAATCCAAAGAGAAGTTGATATAATTGAGTTATATTGTTTGCTGGGTTCAGGAGTCACTGGGTTATGCTGACATTAGTCTTGCGGATGTTGTTGCAAACAAGAGAATAAATGAGAAGTATCATCTTATAGACTCCAAGAATGGTCGCATCCAAATAGAGCTGCAATGGAGAACTTCTGCATAAGTTGGTTCATAAAATGCCATTTTCTGAATTCTCATACTTTTCTGTCCTACACTTCGATGGCTTTATTTGAATATTTTTAGAATAGACATCTCTATTGTCCTATTATAGTATTATTTTATGAATTCTCATTCTATTTTTTTTGTGTCATACTAGAATGACACATGCATTAGAGAAATCTATACCACATATTTTATATTCATTGTATAAGATGAAGTTGTCTTATTAGATTATGATTATCTGTAAAGTATATTGAGATATGATCGTTTTTACACAATCAAGTAAGTTTGAGAATGAAATATATACTTAAAAAGGGAGGACAAATCTACACAAAATAAAAAAAAAAGATGAGAAAAAAACTGTACTTTATGACATGAATACCATACTGTACAATATCTCATGTAAGAAACGTAGGTAGGGTTTTGAATAGAATTAATGGAATGGTTTATTTTTTGTTTGCATATTCATGTATGTTGGATGAAGGGAATGGCACATAAAAAAATAGGAGCTAAAATGCATAATTGAAAAAGTTGAGTGTCAAATATTATCTCCGGCATTCATGAATTCTCTCTGTCAATTATTGTCCCTGCTTTAGTAACTATGTTTTCAAGTTTGAACGTTACATGCTTCCTGAATTTCTTGCTCCGTGAGAAGCTTAGTGGTATGAACAAATTCAGAAGCTGAGGGAATGTCTATGGACTCCAAGCTGATAGGTTTCACAGAAAATTGAGCTCCAATTGCCTTAATAGTTCTCTCTATAAATTCTGATCTTGCCAAATAGTCCTTCATTCCACGAATGAATTCCACATGCCCTCTCGTCTGCATCATACCAATCAAGCCTCAACACAGATTGAAAAACAATTGAAGCTCAAATAAACATAAAGAATGCAAGTTTGATGACATTTGCTGACAAAAAAAGTAACCTTTGTCATTCATTGCAGGCATTGCTACTACTTTGAGCACAAAAAGTGTCACTTAACACATGGGTTAAGTTGTTTGAACTTATGTACCAAAACAAAAAAATACTTCGAAATTTATTCACCTACAGTTGGTCACAGCAAAAACTATTCTCACTATATAGATGTAGTAAACGCAAAATGCAAGGTATGAGAGAGTAGTTTACTTTAATTTTTAAAAATGCTAGGAAGATGGAGGCTATAAACAAACCACATATTTGTGGTATTATTTTGATTACACAGGCAATTTTGTAATCTCGGATAGAAGATCATTACATCACCCTATTATCACTCCTTGTTTCTAGCTTTTTAAAACATATTAGCCTTTTGCTACAGTCTGGAACAAGTTTAAAACCAAAATTATTCACCAAGTCTCCTGTAATCCAATAAAAAATATGCATGCCATAAAGTAGCAACAACCAAGCCTTAGTCTCACTAGGTGGAGTCGACTACATGGATCGAACGAAGCCATAATGTTCAATCATAAATTATGCATGACATAAAGCAATAACAATCAAGCCTTAGTCACATTAGGTAGAGTTGACGACATAGATTGAACAACGCCATAATACTCTATCATAAATCATACATCACATAAAGCATATACCCAAAAAAAATATAGAACAAAAAGAATATCAACTTCTTCAATGCAGAGAAAAGAAAGAATGAAAATTATAAGCTTACTAAGCGGTACTCCGGAGCCTTTGAAGGTAACTTGAGATAAGACATGTTTTTGGCCTCATAATCCCATAAAAAAGATGTGTGGTGTACCCACCGGTGCTTGGTTATAGATTGAGCGTTACCACCAAACTTGCGATCACCAAATACATAATCTATGAGCATAAAGGAAATGAAAATCCAATAAAAAAATGAATTACAATTTACAAATTACAAACAGACTTTAATAAAACAATGAAATCAGTACTTGCTTCTTACAGCAAAATTAAAAGCAATGAGTGCTTCGAAATGCAATGCTTGCCCACATGTTTTGTTGAGAAAAATGGGAAGTATCAAAAGAAACTAAACAAAGTAGACAGAAACATGAACTTATCATGTTTTGCATGCTTTCTTTACATTAGAGTTTTGGTGGAGAGAGGAGAATGTCACCATTGAAATAACTTTAAAACAAAGTTTCAGCTAATGAAACACATTATTTGCGGAAAAAAAAGAAAAAAATAACAAAAATGAAAAGTTCAGCCTTTCATTTTTTTTGTTATTAATCCACTGTTGAGAAACAACATGAAATAATGCAAATTGCTCAAGCAACTCCAAAGGAACAGTCTTCTGTGTGCATCAAATACATAAAAAGAAATAGGCATAAAATTGTCCTAGAAACATTGTAAAAAGAAATGGTAAGGGAATCAATGAATGTACCATTTTCACGGAGATGGAAATCAGCAACCCCTTCAAAAACTTTATTGTATAATAGACCACTCCACGACATGATCGGGCGGGGAAAAGGTTGGACATTTGAAACAGCATCTTTATTGCATATCAAAGTAACAAATATTGTGTCATGGTCAACAACAACAGTTCCTCCCCCGGTAAACCTCCTGATGATAGGAATATGATCTCGCAACACAGACTTCACTTCTACAAGTTCTGAAATTTTCCTGTGTAAATATTTTAACTTCAGTTTTGTTGTTGATAAGATTAAGTACTTCGGATAAGGAAGATTGTTGACTTATAATAACTTATTTTACAATGTGGCAATATTTATTAAACCATAACAAAAGATTAGAGTATATGACAGGAAATCAGGAATCAACACTTGATACTTTTTAGTTTTCACATGTGCATCAGGATGACATGTCCCATTTGGACGCATTTCAAATGTATAAAGTTTTAATTTTTGAAAGGTGCATGAGATTGTGAGACAAATATAAGAGAGCAGCATAAAAGTAATAGAACAATTAAAAAAGATGATGATAATGCAGGAGAGGAATGATATAAAGAAGTACCCAGACAAGCCCATTACAATGGCAGGGGAAATGGTTCCATCATTAATAAGGCACCAGTTATCTGAAGAGGTTCGAAGAAGCTGTTCCTCTAAATGCAATTGCTGCAAAATAGGCAGCCCTCTCAACCTAACCAGCTTCATCGCAGCCTTACCAGTCATCTCTATTTCTTTCTGAATTTGAATGAAAAAGTTTTAATATAAACATGAAATATAAGGCAGGAGTGTGAAAACAATATAACAACTCATTCCTAAAGATGATTGAATGGTTTCAGAAAATAGAAGCAAGTGAGATAACAAAGAGACATTCTATCAAACAGGTTGTGGTTGTGAGCAACTAAATATTGAAACAGTGCATCAAATAGAAATAAGCTATTGACATTTAGTCATTTACCTCTATAGACGAAGATATAGAAATATGTATGTATATTATTGTATTATTGGTGGGGGGACATAACACAGAAGCGTTACAAATTACACACATATATATATATATATATATATATATATATGTATGTAAGAACTAAGAAGAGGCATGAACCATGTTGGTATTATTATTTGAGGAAATATGGGTAATGGATATGGGCATGGGTCTGTCTCACATTCTCATCTTATTTAATACTTATTCTCATCTTATTATTATTATATTATATATTATTATATATTTATTATAACCATTTGATTACAGAATTATTATTTTGTAGATGAAGGATGGAAGTAATGCTTTGATTTTGACAGCACAATTTGTTCATAATTCAGGACTCCTTCTTTGTTTCCCTAAAAGTAAGGCTATTTTTGATATTGACCCTACAAAAAATAGGAATGAGTATTTTGAGGTGTGGAAAATGGAAGGCAGTGAGTAGCTATAAATAAGAATGAGAAAAATGAAAGATTGGAGATCAAAGTGAGAAGGAAGAATATAATAAAAGAAGGAAAATGGGTTCATACAGCAGCAGCAGCAGCAGCAGCATTTTCCTCTCTTTGGCTTTCTCCCTTCTCATTGCTTTCCCTATTGCTCTTTCAAGTGAGGTGACCCCACCCATCACCAACCATAGAGGCCGTACCCTCACTAATGGGCAATTGAACATTGGGATCGTATGGTATGGTCCAATCACTAATGTTCAAAGGAAAGCCATTCTTTCCTTCTTTAGGTCCCTCAACACCAATGATGCTCCACAACCTCAGGTTTCATCATGGTGGAGGGTTGTGGAGAGCTATGGTAGTGGTAAGAGGATCCCGGTGAAGGTGGTGAATCAAGTGTCTGATCCAAATTACTCACTTGGGAAAGTGTTGATCAAGGATTTCATCAAGGTGTTAATCCCTAAGGCAACTGCTGGAAAGTCAAATACAGTAGCTGTCATTATTGCCACAAAGGGTGTTACAGTTCAAGACATGTGCGCTGGATCATGTGCCCAGCATGGTCTTATTGGTACGTATCTATCCCTATAGCCATGCATGTATTGTATTGTATTATTATATGGTAGGATTAATTAATAGTTAATTTGTCATATACTTGAATGTAGAGAATCAAGTATATGTTGCAGTGGGGGACCCAGAAGAGGAGTGCCCTGAATGTGCATGGCCATTCATGAAGAGTCCAGGCAAGCCAGGTCCAACAGTGAGGCCACCAAGTGGGGATGTAGGAGCAGATGCCATGGTCAAATTGTTGGCTGGTGGTTTAGCCGGAGTAGTCACCAACCCATTCGGCGATGGCTTCTATTCAACCGCACGTGGTGATGTCACGGTTGAAGCCTCCACCAAGTGCCCTGATACCTTCGCCGCCGTCAATGGTGAAAAGGCAACCAACTTTGTCCTCCCTGCCATATGGAACCCTACAACTGCCACATGCTGGACTCGTTAATTCATCACTTTAGTATCATAATCTTTATTTATTTATTTCTTATACTCTCAATGCATTCACGTGTATTCAAATGAGTATATATATATATATCAATCACATTCTTTTATTATTGTTGTCCAAAATAAAATGAACTTAATGAAGAAGAAAAAAAAGAATGCCCACCACTAACAAATTGATAGTTGATTTATGACTTTTTTAATTAATTTTGGAGATTGTATTTAATTTCATAGTTTGATCAACTATTAATCCTATTCATTCAAAAGAGAGGTGAATTGATGTGAGTCGTATGGTTAGGTAATCAAAATTAATTGGTCCCAAGAAGCTACATTGGTCGTTAAGGAAGTGGTAACGGCATCATCTACTGTAGTACCATTATGAAAAAATCACCTTAGATTCAATTTTTTGAATATCATGATTTCTTTTGCTTAATAGAAATGCTGATTTTCTTACACAGCAAATATTTGTCATTTTTGCATATTGGATAATATGTCATTTGCTTATTAGAATCCCATTTACATCACTTAGATTAACGTCCTTGACGACTTTATAAAGTTTTATAATACATCCACTAACCTTTGGTCATAAGTAGGTAATTAATAAATGTGGGTTCTGTATTGTAGATTCCAAGTTATGAATAGAATTGAATTAAGGTAGTAAACCAAAGAAGGAAAGTTGAGTTAATTTACAAATTCCTTGCATTATGTCATTATTCATTTTGAGTTGTAATGTAAGTGAATACATGTGAAGTAGAGCACGGGCGTTTGTCTTGTGATTGTGATTATCCTGCTGGTTAAAGCACGGGCGTTTGTCTTGTCACAGTACAATGTTTTTGTCTTCAGGGAGCCACTAACAACTAACAACATAAATAAGTAACTATCATTGTATTATTTATGATTACTAGGAAAGTGACCAGCTCCAAGGGATGAACAACATTCCCTTCTCCACCCTTTTACTCTTCTTCCTTCTAACACTGCCTTCTTTGGTTTCTCCTTTATATGGTTCTTATTCTTACTCACTTCTCTTTTCTTCTCACTCACCTATTTTATTATTATCATTCTTCTTTTTTTCTTGTTCTAGATGGACCCTTATATGACTCCACTGCTTACACTAAGGTAATTACATGAAAACATTCTTTAAATGCCATTTTGCCACATTTTTATGTGTTCATATAACACAACTCTTAATTAAAGTTCTTCAAGGAAATTATGGCTTGTCACGTATATAATGTGTATTTGACAGTGCAAAGTACAGCCTGAGGAGCCACTCTATAGAGGCGGAATTTTCAAGCCTGAGGAGCCACTCTTTGTGGGTGGTATCAACATCAACTATGTCAATGGTTATATTGTGCCTTCACTTATTCTGCATAATCTCACTCAGGGGACTATGTACTCCTTTTCCAGTTGGGTTATGTTCTCTGCACTCTTTTCTGTTACAATATTTTCACCTTAGTATTTGAAATAAACAGGATATACTATTTGCACTCTTACAAATGAGTGCGTTATGTTCTTTGCATTCTTTTCTGTTACACTGTTTCAACATTTTCAGCTCACTAATTGAAGTTTTCAAGTATAATAATTGATGCTCATGCACTGGGTGCTGCCCTTTTTACTCTTTTGGTTAGAAATGAAAATTTTAAAATAAGTAGTAATTCTGTTGCCTGAGTATCCTAACCATCTAGACTACAACTGATTAATGCAAAGAAAGACTATTTAATCTTGTAAATACAAAACCACACTGTTAGTAGTTGATTTTTTTTACCAATATGTGGGTCTAGTTCCCCTATTGCTTAGATGTTACATATGATATTTTACAGTATGGGTGAGAATTGAAGGTTCAAGTTTTGCCATGATAAGGGCTAGCCTTCAAACAGAAAAGGAGACATATGACTGCATTGGAACAGTTTTGGCCAACAGTGGATGCTGGTCATTTCTCAAGGGTGGATTTGTTCTAGACTGGCCTTCAAATTTGTCTACAATCTTATTTCAGGTAGCTTTATTTTCTATTTCAAAATCACTAGTAAAAATTTCAGCTTCATCATTTGCTTTATTTGGTTTTGGCAATTTATGCAGAATGCTGATGGTAAAGATATCAATATAGATGTAGCTAGCCAATCATTGCAACCATTTACCAAGCAGGAATGGCGAGTCAATCAACATTATATAATTAATACTGTGAGTGCAATCAACTTCATAAAAAAGTAATGGTGTTCCAATTTCCAAATAAGCTGATCAACTTGTTAGTACTGTAGAGGAGAATGAATAACAGTTTAATTTTGTTTTTATTTTGCATATGATAGCGAAGAAAGCGTCCTGTGACTGTTCATGTGTCGGATAGTAATGGAAATATATCTCAAGGTGCTGCTATCAACATAGAGCAAATCTCTAAAGATTTTCCTATTGGATCTGCAATAGCGAAGACCATTCTTGACAACTTGCCTTATCAGGTTTGTATATCATATGTGCTATCTTATTTCAACCTCAATTTCAATGATCAATATTGTGTCTATCTATATGTCATTCACTTTTTATTTTCTTCGACACACGCATGCCAAAAATAAAAGGGAATGTATTTATTATTGTGTATCCTACTAGCGTATTCCGTAATAATACATAGAAATTAACACAACTAACCTCATCAGTTTGTGCTTACAGAAATGGTTTGTGAAGAGGTTCAATGCTGCTGTCTTTGAAAATGAGCTCAAATGGTATGCCACCGAGTTACATCAAGGCAAGGTCAATTACACCATTCCGGACAAGATGATGCAATTTGTTAGAGCAAACAAAATCATAGCTAGAGGACACAATATATTTTGGGAAGACCCCAAATACACACCGGCGTGGATTCTTAACCTAACTAGTATCCAGTTACGATCAGCTGTTAATTCGCGAATAAAAAGTCTCATGAGACAGTACAAAGAAGAATTCATTCACTGGGATGTCAGCAATGAAAGGCTTCATTTTGATTTCTATGAGCAAAGGCTTGGACCTAATGCCTCATTGCATTTCTTTGAGACAGCGCATAAGTCAGATCCATTGGCAACCTTGTTTATGAATGACTTTAATGTTGTGGAAACATGCAGTGATGCAAATTCCACAGTTGATGCCTATATCTCACGGATAAGAGAAATGCAAAAGAATGGTGTGTTTATGGGAGGAATTGGCTTAGAAGGTCACTTCACAAAACCAAATCCTCCACTTATTAGAGCTATCTTAGACAAGTTAGCAACACTTGGCCTTCCCATTTGGCTTACTGAGGTTGATATAAGCAAGACACTTGATAAAGACACACAGGTGAGAATATCAACAATGTTTAAGGATTGATGTCCTTTTGAATTTCAACTGTAGACAATATTGTAATTTGCTTGATTGATATTTTTTGCCTTCACTTTGTATATACAGGCAACTTATTTGGAAGAAGTGTTGAGGGAAGGCTTCTCACATCCTTCTGTGAATGGAATAATGCTTTGGACCGCATTACATTCAAAGGGGTGTTACCAAATGTGCCTCACAGACAATGATTTCAAGAACCTCCCAGCAGGTGATGTGGTGGACAAGCTTCTTGAAGAGTGGCAAACTGGTCTTGTAGAAGGAACAACAGATAATCATGGTTCCTATAGCTTTTATGGGTTCTTAGGAGAATATAGAATTAATGTCAAGTATGGCAAGAGAACTGCAAATTCAACCTTCTCACTATGTAAAGGTGAAGAAACTAGACATTTTTCTATGACTGTGTAACTTACAAGCTGCTTTTCTTTTCAGGAAACTTTACCTTTTGATATTAATATGGGGGATCAAGCCCAATCAACTCATTGTAATAATAGTAATATGTTTAGTTTCTTCACCTTGACATAGTGAGAAGGTTGAATTTGATGTGTTGTTTGGGCTTAATCCCTCATATTAATATTCTATGCGACCTTGACAATTTTATGAACAGCTGTAAATTAGATTATCTGAGATCAAGACTGTACTGAGTCATCTTCTACTCCGGTTTTGATACATATGACTATGAATCCTTGTGCATTAGTATTTTATGTGGCGGAGTTTTGTAGTTGTGAACTTGTGTCTATGCACTCATCCATGCAACAAACGATACATGAATCATTATAGAGTGCAAGAAGCAATTCTTTATGTTGATATTACAATTCACTATCAAATCTATACACTTTTACAAGCCAATGAGCGAAAGAACAATAAGAATCGAATGCTGACACTACCAATCATAATCTTCAGATAAATAGATGCACAAAACAATACTGGGTAACAAGAATAGTGGTGGAAAAACAACATAAAAGCAGAACAGTAATTGACCTTTGAACAACATAAAGAATTTTCAGGCTTTCCCTTCAACCCTAGCATGAGTGAGTCCTATGCACGCGTCAACAAAATCCTTGTCTATGAAATCCGTAGATAAGACTTGAAGCCTATCCGCGAAGCCTTTTGCAAAGCACTGAGAGATGAAGAGCCTAGCATATCCATGAATGCGTCCAGTGACAGGTTTCACACACAGAACTGGATTATCTGCCACCGGAGTAACAGTGTTCTCCACCCTGTAGAAGAATTTCCTGGATGAAACCGGTGGCTGCTCACTCAAATACTTCAAATTACTATCAAACTTGGTTGATGGCAAATCAGTTTCTATCCAATTATCCTTCAAATACCCTGCACTCCAAAGAGAACCTCCTGCTTTCGGTTGTGGCGATTTTCTAGGCTTCCAAACACATATAACTCTCTTGGGTAACAACTCCGCAATAGTATTATCAAAAACATGATCATCCTGGTGGATCAAGAACTCACCTAACTGATCCTCCAAGTACTTGTCGAATTCAGGAGGGTCATCATGACCAAACTCGGTCCTAATCTCAAGGATTATGATATCAGACTGGGTCTCAGACAAGAACTTCTTGACATCATTGATGACAACATCAATACTATAAGTGAGAAGAATTCCATGGCACACACGACGATCCTCTTGCACACGAATGTCAAGAACCCGCGTTCCCAAGGCAAGCTGCTTATATATTGACAAGGATTGACATTGAGCGAAAGGGCGAGTCACAAGTGGAACACCAACCCTGTTGGTTGCAGAATCATGTGTTCCAGGCCATACTATATTTTTGATGTGAACTCTCTCAGGATCAAGACCAGACATCCAATTTTTCCTGTCTGAGGGATAATAATCAGAGCCAGGATAGTCTTCTCCAGAACCTTTAAGCTCAGAAAGAGTTTTCTTCTCAACATGAATTGCCTTTCTTCTATCAACTTGTTTAGACACCTGAGAACCCATGTTATGATGATGTTGATGAACAAGAGTAACTCAATTCCTAATTATGTTTGTTTTGGTGTAGCAGCTGGAGTTAGTTGTTCAATATAAATATGATTATTAATAAACATCAAATGGATTAGTTTGTTTAATAAAAGCAATGATATGATGACATTTGTGTTTCCTTCACTCAATTTAGAGTCTTTGATTTGAGGATGGGAATGGCCAATGGTATTATGCAACGTCAATACCCTTCCCACTCATTATTGATAAAGAGTCATAATCAATACATCTCTTTTGGTTGGTCCATTTGCATAGCTGTCCCAACTATTTTGTCCTAATATTATTTTGGTTTCTATAATCTTGCCTTTCTTCACCATTGACATGTTAAACTGTTAATAATATATCATTGTTGTTAAAGTATCATAAACTTATATAATATATATTTTTGGTTTATACAATCTTCTTTTACTGACAATTGCTTGTAAATTACAAAATTTTCATGAGGATGACTATTTGGCATAAATATGATAGTCTAGACATTTGTCTCTCTTGGTTTATTGTCTACACATGTTGGACGATTGTCAGTCTTGTAGCATTAAGAACAACACTTCAAAAACGCAACCATGTAAAGATTTGGACAACATATGATCTGCATAATAGATCTTATAAGTATTTGGATATATGTTACTGTCTGAGCCCTACCCGTAAGCATAAGATAAGATCAATCGAAAATTAAAGAGAAATAACTAATGTTACTGTGGTGATTGTTGCACTTGATAGTGATGCCTTTTATAGGCAAATGAAGTGATAGAAGACTTAGCAAGCAAGATTGATAAAGGTTGCCAAGGAAGTCTTAAAAAGCCTGTGAAGGAAGCTTGCAACTATGAGAGCCACATGCCAACATATCTACTGCGTAATGAGTTATTTATGATTATATAGGTTAATAATAGGATTATGTCCATAATTCCCGATATAAATAAGTTTATTAGACTTTCACATTTTCTGCTAAATTATAAATTTCTATGTAATATTTCCAAATCCATCGGCTTGTGGGGTGTTTTTTTTATAAAATGAACATAGCCTTTTTAATCATATAAGGCTTTTAAAGAAGTGTTAGCCCCACTTTTTTATTAAGAAACCTAGATTGTAGCATTTGCTTGGTAATGGTGTGTAGTCTATTTATATCCCTAGTTGAGGTTAAATATTGAGAATGACTTCAGTTGTTATTATAATTTGGTTGAGTTGTTGTTTGAATGATTCCAATTTCAAATAAATTTTCAAACATGATAATTAAATTTTAAGGGTGGATTTCAACTTTGTGGCTTAGTACATAGTAGAGGCACAAATGATGGAATATGACTCATCTCCAATAATAAATTGAGAAGTAATTATTTCCTTTGAATGATGTTCCACAACAATTTTCTTCTGGTAATAGAGAAGAGTCTCACTCTAAATGATATGGGTGGATAACCCAAACCCGACCATACAATTACAAAACATTGTAAGGATGAGAGCTGTCTATTGCTCTGGAGTGGAGAAATGAATTGTGGACACTCACTTGACTATCAAGCTTGGGATACTTTCACATTTGGAAGAGCACATACATTTTCCAGAATAGTAGCATTCTCAAAATTAAAACATATTGTAGCATAGGTTATTGGGAAATTTCAGATTCTTGCAGCAGTTTTTTTTAAGAACAGTATTTATATTATAACCTATATGAAATGCTGCTATACGTGCAAATCATTGAACATATAATTTCCACATATATAGAATAAAGGCAAAAAATTATAGAGCAGACTAATAAAGGAAGTAGGGTATATGTTAGTTGCAAGTGGTGAATTTGCAAGTGACATTTCCAGCACCAGAATTAGCTCTCATGAAGTGTAGAGCAGTAAGTAGGAGAGTCCTATTTGAGCCACCCATCAAAGCCAGATTCATGTGTGTGATTACAGCAAGTGGGTTGTATGAGAATTGAAGACTGTTATAGGAGTTTAGAAGTGCAGCCACACCTTCCCTTAAAAGAGTCCTGTAAGGGTCTCCTCTCCCATGTAATCCATTCCAAAGTGTAATGTCTGTTCCATATCTCCTTGCTGCCACCATTCCAAAAGCCACTGCTACTTTAGTGTCTCTATTCACACCCCTCCAGTAGCATTTGTATTCTGCCATTCTCCACTTCCTGCCAATTATTATTAATATTCTTGTTATTAAAACTTGTTTATGAAAGTATTGTTAGTAATTTTTTCAAGCTAAGGAAGCATGTGATTGAATTTGGCTAATAACAAATTTAAGATTAATTGTAGCTTATTCTTGTGGTATTTGATGTTGAAATAACAAGATTGATAGACTTACTGGGCGGGACATGCTGAAGCTTCTGGAAAAATCAGTGGCGGTAGTGAAGGTAATGGTGGAAGTGGAGGGAAGGATGGGATTGGTGGAAGTGCTGGCAAAGGAGGTAGCTTGAAAGGAGGAGGAGGAGAGTTGGGTGGTGGTGTAAGTGGTGTTGGCACAGGATCTGGATTGGAGGATTTAGAGCAAAACTCCATGGGTTGAGGTGGTTGAGCAAGGAGAACATCCACAGTATACATCTCCATGTCAAACATCCTAAACATGAGTTTAGGATTTTGAGAAGGACCACCACCTTCAGCACAATCCATTGACCCTTCCTCACTGCCTGAGACATGGACAGAACAACCACTCAAGTCTGGTGCACCATCAAACCTCATTGCATAGCTTCCAAACATATTACTTGTTTCTTCTCTTGACATTGTCATTTGCCCATTTTGGTCAGAGCAAGATAGACTTACTTTAGCACCTGTACCAACCAATGTAATAACTTTGCTATATTGTTTATGGAATATAAAATCAACTTTATTACTTTTGAATGCACCTTGTAAGAAATGTTTGCAAATGCTGGGATGAGATAAAGATATTTCAAAGAGATTGTAAACAAAGAGTAGTTATTGAATACAAAACTAGTTCTTACCATTGAGAGGATAATCGAAAAGTGATACCTTCCCATCTTTGCATTGGTCACAGAAGACAGTGCCAGTGACCAAAGTATCTGCATGTGTTGGATGAATGGCCAATAACAGAATGAGAAATGCTGTAAAGAAAAGGTTCTGTGGTAACAAATCCATCAATATGCTGTGCTAACAAAATAGAAGAACCTGGTGTGGTGAAAATGAGATGAAGATTTAAATAGTTAAATGTAGGTGAAGAAAGAAAGCACCAAATTGATGCACATTCCTAACCTTCAACCACCACTTTTAATGCTGTGATACAAGTCACTTTTTAAAACGGGTATGAAAATAGTACGGTTTCCATTTAATGCTATTAATCAACCATGTAAAAGATGCCAGAAATATGGATCTATCATTCTTACTCTAATGAATGTGAAAATACTATAGTGCAACAAACTATGAACTGCTTCATCTTACTTTAATATATCCTAGGTCTTATTAAGGAGCTAAAAGAGATAATATTGAACTTAGTTTCCTTAATAACATTTATTCATTCTTAACTTTATATATATTACTGCCTTATAAGCAAAATTATTTGACAGAGACGGAAGAAAAGTGGATATCTATCTAAGAGTTCATAGTTTATGTGAGCAATAATATTTACAAAATCTACTGTTGGCATCAAAGTTAGTTCCTGGTGAGAATTAAGAGGTGAATCTGAGTTATGATCCAAATGTATGAGACGTGGTTGAAACATGAAATGGCAGTGTGATATTAGTTAGCCGTCAAAGGTAGCCGAGCAAGCAACATTAATGTAAACAAATCTGAACCACAAAACACATGTCAATGTTCTCATTTATTACTCTCACATTACTTACTACCTCTTATCTGCTACACAACCATGTGATTGCACAACTTATCTACTCCCAGCCCTTTCTTTGCTTAAACTTTTCCTCTTTTTTTTCCTTTTTGAGTTTTATCTTTGTTTTAGAAGGGAACAAATAAGTCAAAAAATGGTAAAAATGATTTCATCATATGCATTATGAAATTATTTTTACTTATAAGCAAAGTTATGTAATGATTCCAATAACTTTGGAACAACTATCTCAAATGACAGATAGGGAACTTCGGAACAAATATAAAAATGTTATATCAAACTGACAGATTCTCGAAGATTCAACTTATACCACAAAATCATAATCAAGAAAAGAACCAACAAAAGCATATTAATTGAATCACAATGTATGTACAAAAACAATTGCTAACGTTCTTTCAGAAATGCCAAAAAGAATTTTACCCACGAAATGACTCAATATCTCTCCAATGTAATAGCAATCTCCGGTTCAGTTTGAAAAAAAATCACCAATTGAATCACATTACCATATCACACATGATATACACAAAAGCCTGCAACTTTAATAGTCAAAACGTACAACACCACAGAATGCTCGAGCGAATTTCTGCCTTTGATCAATGGGAAGCAACCCACATTGCAAATGCACCAAATCATGACCACATGAAGGTTCATGTCATCGTATCATTGCTAGATGATAGTAGAACATGTTATCTACAATAAAAAAAGTCAGTGTTCAACATAATCTGAACCATTTATAAGGATCAAGTGTTCATCCTCAAGGCCCTTCATTGAATCCTCGCTCATGAACCATTTTAGCGACCCTGCATAAAATAGCAAAGTAAAGATCACTTCATCAGGTTAGTTCTCATAAAGACATCAACTCTACAAGACTGTCTATAGAAAATTTGATAAACCACTGAAAATAAGATAAGACAGACACATGCTGAATTGTTATTTGAATCACTTGAATCATGAGTACTGTATCAAGCGATGAGTTTAAACTTCACACATAATTAAAGAGATTTTTTGGCCTGGAAATCTAAAGCTAATGAACAATAAAGAATATACATGTTTCCAGAAAGAAAACAGAATAATTGGCACACATCTGACTGAAGTAACATGTAATAAAGTACCTTGCATGTTAGACTGTTCTTGCTCTCTTGTTGCGTGCAATATGATTGTTCCTGAAAGAACAATGATGAATCCACATATCTCAGAGACTATGCTGCTAGCATCCTGACCATACCAATCCTGCATAGAAAATTATAACAACAAACAAGCCTTTATCCCACAGAAAATTATAGCAAGTAAAAAAGTTAAGCCTGCCCTGCTATTCAACAAAAACAATTTTGATATGTCACTAAAGGAATCCAATCTATCAACATACCTTAAACATTATTATACTAGCAACAAGAGTCAGAGTTGTGAACATGACATAATACACAGGAGAAACAATTGCCGCATTGAATGTATCCAGTGCCTGAAACATAGTTGAATAGTCCACATATCCTCAAGATTAGTTACGGGAGCTAAGATAGACCGTTGATAGCTGATAAGCATAGTGACATTAGTAGAAAGCCAAGCATGCACGTCAGCTTAAAAATATTATTAGATGATAAGAATTATGTTCATCTATTTGTCACTTAGTATCAAACTAATAGAACTTTGAACCAATGACACAAAAAATTCAAATGATTTCACTGTGCACTTCTTTTCTACGTATTAATTGCAAAGGTATTGTATTTCAAGATTTATATCCAATTCAAGAACTGGAACTTTTAATGAAAAATATGAAAACTTGGATTGTTCCGATGCTCTATATTCATGCTTTCATGAAAAATAAGAGCTTTAGAAGCAAATGATTTTCGTATTAGTCGAATTTAGACAGTATATAAAGCGTAAGTTTAGTAAGAAGCAGATAAAGTCTTTTATAGAGATAAAAATTGGAGACGATATCATACAACAAGTCACTACATTTAAGTATTTTAGGCCAATCATACAACAAGATGTGAAAATTGACGGGATGTAAACCATAGGACTCAAGCGGGATGGATGAAATAGTAGAGTCCTTCATGTATCATATGTGATAGAAAGGTGGCACTCAAGCTTAAGGAGAAGTTTTACTGCACAACTACAAGACCCACAATGTTATATGGATTGAATGTTGAGCAATAAAATCAAAAAGAGATAAACTCCATGTAGTATAGATGGGAATGTTGTGATGGCTAAGTGGACACACTAAACAAGATATGATTAGTAAGGAATGCATTAGGGAGAGTTTGAGTAACTCCTATAATAGAAAAAATGATAGAATCACTGCTTTAGATGGTTTGGACACGTATGGAGTAGACCACTAGAAGCCTCACTAAGAAAAATGGATTAGATGGAGGTTAGTCCAATTCCTAGAGAGAAAGGCAAAAAAAATCATAGGCGAAACAATTAAGAAAGATTTCGAGATCAATGTTTTGTCATTGTATATGATTTATGACAGAGCACTATGGCATCATTGGATTCATGTATCCGACTCCACCTAATGGCATTAACGCTTGATTGTTGTTATCAAGGACGATGCGTCACTTTGCATTCTCAATAAATTTAGACCCTAGCTGAAATATCACCAATAATTCAATCAGGCCTAATTGATAATATACATCAGAACTGTTCAAAAATTTGGGACATGCAACAAGCTTATTCTCCGAAATCTCCACGAGCACAAAATTGGGAAATCAGACATAGTTTTATTACCTTTGACCAGTAACTTTGAACAACTTTTTATAGTTGTGTAGCTAAGATTTAGATTGGAAGGGTTTCTGACTTGCAACCCAGTACTTTGCAAACAACTTATTTGTATCTTGACTATTCTAATGTTATACATGGTTTCCTCTCTAGAAGCAACATATGGAAGGGCAATTATGAGTCAAGATGTTACTAGCCAATAGAGTTTATGTATGTGTAGAATTTGCTAATGTGCTTGTGGGAACAAACAGAACAGTGAAATCTGGCTTGAGTGGCTTCTTTTCTCCCTCACCAGTTGCTTCTAGCATGAAACTTGAATTTGGCAATTTGGGCAATCGAAAATATTTAGAGAAGATGGATAACATCGATCTGCAGGTCATATATGCCAGTCGAGCACATGGTAGGTCATACACAAGTTTTCACCACAGTCAGTATTAAATAAAGAGGGCTGATATTACTGAGTTCATTGGAGGTGACCAATTTGTGGAGTTTTAAAAATATATATACAAAAATACAAAGTTTCAGTTATGAGTTGGAATAGGCTAAATTTGACAACTCTTCTTTACTCACCTTGTTCAGGTAATTTAACTGTGTGATGACACATATGGCAGCTACTGTAACAAAAAACCAAGTCTGAGGATAAGCTATTTGACTTATTCCCTCCAATGTAAGCTTTATCGCAATACCAATGGCTTTTATGCTCATAACCTGAATAGTTCAGTTTATAGTTAATTTGTGCATAGGAGAAGAATATGAAACTTCGATGTAAGTGTTTTGTAGAAACAATTACCGTGAGTGATCCCATTAATGAACAAATTCCCAGGTAGACCAGCATATTTGTCTGTCCATAGCGAGGTTCAAAGTGTAAAATCAAAGCTAAAACTGCTGAAACAGTAGCTGCTGCATAAGCTAGAAATACTGTGGAAAAGAAATGAGAATATGTTAATACAGTGGAGAGGAAATTAATAAGAGTAAAGTAACAGTGGATGAAAAGAAACCTGGTTGAGTGGCCAAATCCCATATTTCTTCCATGGAATTTGGAGTATGGTCTTGAGGTGCATGGATTACAATAACAATTGAACCCACAATGCAGGATACACATCCCAAAATAGCCATCTTTTGAAGACGCTCACTGAGCAAGAAGTGGGCCAGAACGGCGCTATAAAGAGGTGGTGAATAAGTATAGTTGGAAGAGAAAATGATAGGATTATATTGAAAGGAGGTGTACCTGACAATAATACTGAGGGCGCCAAGGGGAGTAACGAGAACAGCAGGAGCATAGATATAGGCGACAAAGTTTGCAATCTCCCCAACAATCACTGTTACCGGTTGAAGCAGAGTAAGAGAGAGTATTAGTATCAGTATCAGTATCAGTATCCCAATCTCAAAAACAATAAGTAATAGAGTTTTGAAACATACTTGTTACCAATCCCACCCACCAAAGAGGCTCAAATAGATAAGTATAACCACCAACTCCTGCATAATTCATATATTTATATATTTATGTATTTGTATTTGTATTTGTATCACACAAGAATGAATAATTGAAAGAACCTGCACGTGTGCCATGGGAAGCAGCACGCTTGAGACCTTTCTTCTTCAAGATGAAACTAGCACCAATGAATGCGCTTGAAACAATAGCCAGAACCAAACCCTTCCTGTTCTCCGAACCCATTCATTCATTCATCCACCGATCCCAAATTCCTTCAGATCCACACCTTCTTCTGATAAAAATAATAATAATAATCCCTCACTCACTATTTCAAATTCATACTAAATTCTTTCTCTTCAATCTCAACCTTTTCCAGATCATTATTACTTATTTACTTAATTGCACTTTTCATACCTATATTTTATCATACCAAGTTTTGTTTTATGTATATGATTTTTATTATCAATATTATTAATTAATTAACTGAAAAGATGGGAAAATGAATACTATTAATTAAGGACAATTTTAGAAATCTAAATCTAATTGTAAATAAATCTATTTTCCTTAATTCAAGTTAAATTACTTAAAAGAATCTTATAATTCCTTAACAATTATAAGTCAAAATGTTATCATAGAAGAGAGCAAAAACTAATATTGGACATAGGTCCTTGATACACTTATAGAAATTAACAAATATAAAGTTAGTCCATAGTCCATATATACTTTATTGAAGTTCATATACAAGTATACAACCTAACCTCTTCAAATTACTTCACTTTTCCATTTGCCCCATCTCTCAATACTTTCACTATTCAAATAAAGACTTTTATTTAGAAGCGCACCTAACAAAGAAAAAGGAAAACATGGCCGTAACTTTGTTACACAAAGTGCCATATTTGTAGTTCTGCCATAATAATACATATCTATCTATGCATTTACCAAACATAGGTTGATGGAAATACTTGCAGTCTGCACATTCTCCCACTCCATAGCACAAGCTTGTTACCACAAAACACACACACACAAGTGTCAGAATCTGCATAGGGACACTGCAATTCCTCTTCCCAAATACCAATAAGTTAACAAGAACAGAAGATAATAGAGTCAGGCAAACTTGGAACCAAGAAGATTGAGATCCATAAGATTATTAATATATATGATGTCTGGAATGGCAAAGAGAAGCATGTATTAACATGCACACCAGCTTCCACAACCAAATGACTTTTATTAGTACCTTCCTTTGAATGAATCACCCTTCAACTACATGCTCAATGTATCCTTTTGTGCGATATTTGTCTCAAGTCTCAACCTACTACATGCCTCTAATAAATGCCTTCTGCATTGCACACAATGCTCATCACACTTTTAAGCATCAAGATTAACTAACACCCAACAGAACTTTGTGTGAACCACTTACATACATCAACCAAACCAATATATCTAGGACACAACCAAATCAAATTTAGAGGTATATACAAGATCATGAAAACTGAGATGTTCCTGCCACTCTACCACTTGCATACAACACATGCATCTGTTGTTCCGATTTGATGCTATTATAGATTTTAGTCATTCTCATTAATAGAACCGAAAATATAGAAAAGAAGTGGGAAGATAATTCATTAAAAAACATATATTGGAACTAATTTGGGAGATGCCTGTAAAAGTTTGTTATCCTGCCATTGAAAGCCATGAATGGAGGATTGTAACTAGATGCCTTTTGCATGAAATTTGTTACACTTTTCAATTTCAAGCAACATATGAAAGAGCATATTTTAATCCTAAAATGAGTTATATAGAGCAGTAAATAGGCACTGAGTTTAGATATCTATAGAGGTCTGTGTATGCCAAACACACTCCATTGCATATTATCTTACCAACAAAATTTTGGAGTCATTATCTTATGGATGCATATAATTACTTATTAGAATAGTTAAGGAAGGGTGATAGGGTGATAGGGTCATAGGCAGGGCTAAGCTTAAACGTGATTCATATAGCCTGTATTCAATGAATTGCCTTGCACTCACTGTTGTATACCATTAATTTGGATTTTGTTGAATATTGAGTAATGAGTTATATCATATTCATAGGCAATTTCTGTTACAAACTTCAAAGCCTTCCCACTAAACAAGTAGACAATAACTAGGAAACTATAAACTGGTTGATAATACAGAACTATGTGATAAGATTAACTTTAAATAATTTATAAGTGATAAGTTACTTTTGTTTATTTTTGGTTATTAAATAAATACTACTCATTAGTAATCCTTAAAATGTAACGTGATTAAAAATTAGATAAATAAGATCATGATAAAAATAGATAAAATATAGCTAAAAGGGGTAAATAAAAGAAAAAGTTATTTAATTAATGCAGATATGTTGAAGTTTGAAGCTTTGCTGAAGTGAGTAAAATTATAGAGAAATTAGTATTGGAAAAAAGAAGAAAGAGAGTATGAGGGGTGAGAGAAATACGATCCACGTTATAAGCTCATGGGTGCGGCGACAACCACCAAAGGTGAAGGCTTTTCTTGCGGTTGTTTCCGGCATGGCGGCGTTGGTGCTGCTCCGCTTCATTGTTCACGATCACGACAACCTTTTTGTTGCTGCTGAGGCTGTTCATTCCATTGGTATTTCTCTTCTCATTTACAAGCTCATGAAAGAGAAGACTTGTGCCGGTATCATTTTTATTCTCTTTCTCATTGCTTACCCAATTCGTTAATTCATACTTAGAATGCTCCCAAAGGGAGAAAAAAAGCACGGCCATGATAAAAAATTCGATTTTCATAGTTTCACTTTTTTGGGATTATAGAGATATGATTTGAGATTTGTTTTTTGTGTGCACAATTTAGATATTGATTTAATGTGGCTAGAATTTCCTTTTATATATTTGAATTGGCTAGAGGTTGTTACTTTCTTTGTAAAATTTATTTTATTAAAAAACTTTCATAATTAAGCATAAACTGAGTTTTAGATTCTCTAACTTCAAGTTTTGCGAGGAAGCAATTACTGTATTTAATTAATTGATAAAAAAACAAAAATGAAGAGAGAAAAATTGTTTCCAATAAATAAATGAGGTCGTGAATTCAACAAATTTTGAAGGCAGAGAATAGAAATCCGCATAAAGTGCTGTCTGGGTTGAGAATGAAGATGTTGGTCACATTTGATTTCCCCTTTTGTGTGATAAATTGTTTTTGAATGAAAAAAGAGGCAGTATTTTGTTTAATTTTGCTAATGGTTATGTCCTGCTACCATTTTGATGTTGTTATGGTTATGGGTTTTATGATAATATATGTGATGATGTACAGGATTATCACTCAAATCGCAGGAGTTAACGGCGATGTTTTTAGCTGTTAGGCTGTACTGCAGTTTTGTCATGGAATATGATATACACACCTTACTTGATTTGGCTACTTTGGCAACAACACTCTGGGTTATATACATGATTAGTTTCAATTTGAAATCTAGTTACATGGAGGAGAAAGATAACTTTGCAATCTACTATGTGGTATGCTCCCCCTATTATAGTTTTTCATTTTAAGATTACAAGCTCATTCATTAAGGTTGTCTTTTCCAATGAAACTGATCACCAAGTCACAAAGCAACAACTCACTTTTCTGCCAAGAAAGGATGTTCATTGTTGTTGCCAACATTAATGTATGATCATAGTGAAACCACAGCAGATCATACATTAATGTTATTCTTTTACACTAGTTTGAGGGATCTTAGCTTGTTCCTCCTCTATTCAAATTTGTATTGTTACTTATTGATGATTACTTCTGCATTTACCTACTTTATTTTAAAATTGAATGCAGGTGATACCCTGTGCAGTGTTAGCCTTGTTTATTCATCCATCAACATCTCATCATTTATTGAACAGGATTTTCTGGGCATTCTGTGTATATCTTGAAGCTGTGTCTGTACTACCCCAGCTGCGGGTTATGCAGAACACCCAAGTATAGTTTCTTAATTCAAAAATCTGTTCCTACATTTTACATTTGGGATCTAATAAATCTTCTACTTTCCTTCTTAACACGATTCATTTAATACTTTCAGATTGTTGAGCCATTCACAGCTCACTATGTATTTGCACTGGGTGTTGCAAGATTCCTTAGCTGTGCTCATTGGGTTCTCCAGGTAAGATCCGTTCATCCAAACTTGTAATTGAATAAAGGTCAGCTCGTTGATTCATTTTGTCATCACTTGGTTGCTGGATTATGCTGGTATTTGGAATCACTTGTACATATTTTGGAATAACTATTTGGTTGATGGAGGAGTACTTGTATGATGTATCTGATTTTCCTTTTGAATGTTTATATGTTCCAGTTTCACAGCCTATTGGTAACAAATTTGTTGTTCTTAACATGTTTCATTATAGTGGCATTACTTAGTAGATTGCAAAATGCTTGCCTCCTACTAAAATACTGTTTCCTGCAACAGGTGTTAGATAGTCGCGGGCATTTGTTGGTTGCTTTGGGGTATGGTTTATGGCCGTCAATGGTTCTAATCTCAGAAATTGTCCAGACTTTCATCTTAGCAGATTTTTGTTACTATTATGTAAAAAGGTTAGTTGAGTACATATATATATATATATATATATAGTTATGATGCTTTTGTTGAGAGTATATAAACAATGTTGGAGGATGACTCTTTTCCTTGTGATATTTAATTCATTGCAGTGTTTTCGGGGGACAGCTTGTTCTCCGTCTTCCCTCTGGAGTGGTGTAATTGAAGATTCAGTTCACTGTATAACTTGCATTTTAAGTAAATTAATCAAGCGATATCATTAATGGAGTCCACTTTGGGATGAAGGGAAACTAGTTATTCATGTTTAAGGTGTATTTGTAGTTACACGTGATGTCTTTAGACCAAATAAAAAAATGACAGCGACGGATGATGATCAAAGACAAAACCAGTTATGCATGAAAAGTGTTAACATCCTCAATGTGTAATTTCTTTAACCAGCGGAGTGGTGAGCCCTTAAATACTTAAGTACTACTACTCGTAACTTCACCAAGTAGAATTAGGCCACCTTTTTTCACTAACTTAAGAGATGGAACTCATTATTTACATTTTCTTTCTTCTTATTACCTCAATTAAGTATTAACATTTTAATGAAAACAACTTTCTTGTCACATGACAAAAACTTGTCTTTTAATTGACAATAATTTGATTTTAAGTTTTTTGGTCACATCACTAGCACCAACTCCATTTCTTTCCTAAGATTTTAGTTTCCAACCATTAAAAGAAAACGTGGGCATATACTTATGGGTTATATTTTCCAAGAATAATTTAGTTCCACGTAAAGGTTAGTTGGTTATTTTCAAGTGGTTGGCATGATCTTATAAACTCACTTAATTGATTAGTTATGTTGATGAGTAAAAATACAAATTTGACTTGAATAGTTAAGGTTTGGATATGATCAGTTTCTGAACCTTGGAAAATGAAGGCAGATTGGATGTAGATTTTTTGTATTGTATGTAAGTATTATTCTAGTGATAATGGTTTAGGCATGAGCACATGGTGAAGCCCTGCATTTTTTAGACACTTATTCGTAGAAGCAAACAGTGCAATAGTGATATATTGACAAGTACGAAATTGCTTTTATTACTAATTTTGATATACTTTGAGCCTACCCTACCCTACATACAGATTAAACTGTAAACTGTAAACTGTAAAGTTTGGCCTCCACTTGAGGAGGGTTATATAAACATATATATAATAAACATGTTTTTTATACAAGGTCCAAATATGATGTACATCCATGCACAGTTGACGTAAACGCGTATACACAACCCTTGCATTTTGAGGTTTATCCTTGATTATATGAGTTTTAATTTGTATTAGTTGTACATATAGTACTCACATATGGGTGACTAAAAGTACCAAGGATTCCATTCAATTCAATAATTACATAAATTTCAACATATTCTTCTAACTATAATAAATTATCACCTTAATTGTTTATGGAAGTACGAGGGATAATGTTCAAATTGTATGCAAATAAATGATCTCGGTTCTGGGTAAGTTTACGTTATATTTAAAGGGGGAAGGATATGAATGTGTACGTTCACTCTTAATTGTATCATAAACTTTGTTACCATTAAAAAAATAAGCACGTGTAAGTGATGTGTTTGAATGTTATATTTCACATGCTAAAATAGAAAAACATTTAAGGAAAGATGCATTTGTACTTAAAAAAGTAGTACTTGTAAAGAAGATGAAAAAAGAGGAAGGTTTGCAACATTTTAACCAAAAGGAAAGAAGACAGCGACTACAAAAGGGTACCCAAATAATAAGCCCCTCTCTTTTTTAAGGAAACCAACCAAAATATTTGGTAACAGCTAGTCTCACCAAGTATTGTGCTGCACTTCCCAAATTTCTTATTTTATATTTTCTGTTTATGTGATCAAATATTTGTGTTATTATCGATGTAAAATATAATAATTTATGTGTTAAATATTTGAGTTACTTCATAGGTACATAAACGACTCTATATTTTAAAATAAAAGATACTCATAGAATTTTAGGATATTGGTTATTGATCGAAAAGACATAAACACACATTAAAAAACTAAAATAAATACTTGTTGGCACACTTTATTTTATGAATAAATTATCCTTTACTTCCTTAACCAATTAGCATTCCATTGTATTACATAATTTGAGGGAAACAAGTGGTTGAGGGTGGGTTTGTTTGTTAGCCAAATTAAGAATTTATAATTAAAATGAGAGAGAGGAGAGATCGGAAAGGAAAGGAGATCACATGTCCCAAAATGGTGTCTCATTGTATCCCAAGTCAGTAAAAAATGTCATATAGTTAATAAAAATTAAAAAAATAAAAAATTAATTTTTTTACATTATTTAGTGTAACATGATTGTCTTGAGACATGGGGACAGAAATTTTGATGTCCATGTTGGCATTGGGAGGAGGAACATAGAAGAGTGAAGACACGTAGCTTTGTTCTCACTTTGTCGTTGCACATATGCACTTACTCCTAAACACCCGTGCCCTCTGCTATGTCCCCACACTCCACATGATCATTTACTTATACATTATAAATCTATTATTTATTATTTTTATTTAATAATCAATTATATTTAAAAATAAATGGTGCATGAGATATCAGTTTTATTATTATCCCAAGTAATAACTGAAGAAGAATAACTGTAATTAAAAAGAACTTGAGACATTTTTGGTTCATAAATACCCTTAGCATCATTGCTTGCTTTTGATTACATTATTATACCACATCCTCTGATCTATATATCTCTCTAAAGTAATATGGCTATTAGAAAATCGAAGAAGAAGCTTACCCAGAAAACAATGATGAAGCAAATCTTGAAGAGGTGTTCAAGCTTAGATAATGGATCATATAATGACTATGATGATGGTCTTCCTCTTGATGTCCCAAAAGGTCATTTTGTTGTTTATGTTGGTGAAAACAGAAGCAGGTACATTGTCCCCATTTCACTCTTGACTCACCCTCACTTCCAATCACTCCTTCATCAAGCTGAAGAAGAATTTGGGTTTGATCATGATATGGGTCTCACTATTCCTTGTCAAGAGCTTGTTTTCCGCACTCTAACTTCATCCATCCTCAAATCATCATCATTTTAAATACAGCATAATCACAAACATATTAATTATGCTTGGAGAAGATGAAACGTAACCAAGATGAAGCTGCACCTAAATTTGCTTCTCTTTTTTTTACATCTATCTTCAGTAGCATAGCCATTTTTTAGTTCTCATGCATCCAACTTTTGATTGGGTTTTTTGTGTTATTTTCATGTATGCCATGTGCCACTCTAACTTTAATTCCATGAGCATTGTTCTTGGTATTAACATTGTATAAATGGTTTGAGAGTTTCCGAAAAGTATCCCTGGTTTAAATTTGAAAAGAAATCCTTGCCTCCATTTGATGTAATTACTAATTAGTGTGATGGGAAGAGTAAAGCATATACTCAAATTCTGTATCAGTAACAACTCTTCTTCTCCATCTATCTACTGTCTCTTATCCTAACCACTCAATGATAATATATATCTTAGAATTTCAATGTTGAAACAGAAGAGCAGAAAGGGTTGTCACCCCTAAGTGAAAATAAAATGACTTTTGAATTAATCCAAAACTAATCTATCTACTGTCTCTTTCCGCATTGGATATTGATAACTAATGCTTATTTGTGCCTTGACAACTCCTTGCCACATCCATCTACCTTCTTACCTCTGCACCTTCTTAATTTCAAAAGTCATGTTATTTTCACTTAGGGGTGACAACAAAACCATCATCTTTAATTTAACCACTCCATTCATAATTAAAGATAATGAGTAGCAGAACTTAGACAACGTTAACGGGGTTGTTCCTCATGAATGAATGAGGATCAGTTGTCATCTACTTGATAAGAAAAATAAAAAGAATATAAAATAACATTTTTATGTTATTTGGTGAAATATGATTGACTTGATACATATTGATATAAAATTTTGGGACAAAAGATCCTGGTTAGTAAAGGGGAAGAAACTGAGATTATTATACCAATCTATTGTATTTGATAGTGACTAAACAAACAATGTGAAGCTAGTTTATTTTCTCTCTGTTTTGCTTCATTGAATAGAGGCACTCTGCTTCGCAGAACATGCATTCCCACATGATTATTTATTTGGTTCGGTTACTAATTTACCTCTAAAATTGAAGGAAAAATAAATTCATATCCTTACTTATCACCCTTTTCTCTCTATTTATGAAAGGGGAGGGATCCAGTTACTTCAAAAAACACTTACTCTTTATCTTAGCCATCCAATCTTAAAAAATTCAATGGTTTAGATGTACTCACCAATTCAAACCATTGGATTTCCAAGAATGAATGGTCATGATGTGGAGTAAGTGGATCCCTTCCCTTTATGAAAATATAATAAAAGTGAAGTAGGGTTAGGCCCAAAGAAATGGATCTGAATAAAGCGGGTCATTAGGGTTGTTTTGAGAAGAGGAGAAGAGAATGGCGAGTGGTGGATTGATGCAGCGGTGTGGTGTAGCGGCGAGGTGGTTGGTGGCGGCGCCATGTGAAATAGGATCGGTACCAATATTATGCGGACGTGGAGATAAGAAGACAAAGAAAGGGAAGAGATTCAAAGGATCATATGGAAACTCTCGACCTAAGAGAGAGAAGATGATTGAACGCATCAAAGATAAGGTTGAAGTTCCCAGATCTACTCCTTGGCCTCTTCCTTTCAAACTCATTTGATTTTTCTTCTTCTCTTTCTATTCCATTTCCTTCAACCTTGTGCGCTTTAATAATTTAAGTATTTTCAAGTTTGATTTATTTATGTCTATGTAATTTGTACTTACTGGTGTGTATGAGAAGAACATATGAGAGGGAGCATAGTACTTTCTATCATCAATGTTTGAAATGAATGCCTTCTTTCTTCCTTGCTTTCTCTGCTACTGGTTCACGAACATTCATGTATATTCGTATCCAAAAAGCCTAAGGAAGGCTCCAACATAACATGTGAAATCCATGGTCCTTCTCCTTCATAGCACAATGTTGCAGTAGTGGTGCTCAACAACACCTTCCACATCTTGTTGATGGAGTCCTGAAACCATTGGGTGGAGTCCTGAAACCAGTCATGTAATGTTCCCTACAGCTCCAGCTCCTTGTTAATGTAAGATTCCTAAAATTTGACATTGTTGCTGATATGGCCTGTGGAGATTGCTCATCAGGATAAGAACCTACAGAGGAATCAATACTCAATTGTACATCATTGAGTCTCTGCTCCAGCACACTATATGTTGAATTGGCTTGGAATTGTCTGTCTTCCATTTCTTCATTCACAGGAGTCAACATTTCTTGACTTGTTACATTTTCATCTCCTGGTAATGGTAATACCAACACCCCATTGTCACTTGTTGATGGAACAGGATATTCTAAGTCATCTCTACTAGATTCCTCCAATTCAACACATTGAACTTCTTTGCAGTATTCCTCTGGGTATTCTGCACAAGCAAAGGCTAATTTTACTGCATAGTGGCATCATTTTTATCAGAGTGTTTAGTATTGGCAGAGGTGAAATGACTTACCCTCAGGAGTACTTCCACTATCTCCATCTTCATTATATTGAGGATTGTTGAATTGTCTAATGCGGACATCAGAATGATAAATGCTTGATGATTCTGACAATGAATTATCATCTTCCCAGGTATCTTCCTTTTCCTGCAAATTAACATGATTCTTAATGGCAAGCACAACAATAATCGGAGAGGACACTAAATTTAGGGGCAGAGTCCTGTGTACATAATAGAATTTTCAGTAATTAGTAAAAATAAACTACCTTTCCAGATTTCTGATAATTTCCAACCATGAGCAGTAAATCCTCAACCCGGGATTGAGCAAGATCGCGTTCCTTAATTAGCTCCCTGATCTCCTTCTCCATCTGAATAATCGAAACATATGTTATTACCTAAGGATTACAAAAAGGTGACATGCACAAGCTTGAAAGACATACACCAATACAGCTATAACTAAGACATGAAATGAGAAATCTAATGCCAAATATGACGCTACCATTCTTAGCTATTTGGATGTGTAACCAGAAAGGGAGTCTAATAAAAAATTCCTAAATATCTTTGAAGATCCAAATCTATCTAAACATGTCTACAATCAACACAAAGTGAATAACATAAGAATTCAAACATCAGATTTTGACCTTTTCTATTTGGAGATCTTTCTTTCTCAACATTGATGCATAATCACAATTGTTGGAAGGAGGGCCAGGAGTTCTCAACTCACTCTCTAATCTTTCCACCTCTTTTTGAAGTTTGTTGACTAAGGCCTTATCAGACATCACTACATTAACCTGTGCTTTAGTGGTCACTTCTTTCGCACAGCAAGCAAAAAGGAGTGTGTTTCTAGTTTGCTCAACATGAGTTTGTGCCGGGCTCAAAGTGCAAATGATGGCTGTTCTAGCATTGCCACCTAAGGAAGGCTGCAGTATGCGTGTCAACTTAGAATCTCTGTAATTGATGTGTCCTTGCCTTCCCTTACTGCTTTCAAGAACGTGATGTAAGTAAACAAAAACTGCTTAGTTTTACACATGTACAGCTTAAGTCTAATCCCCATGTATTTTTACCTAAGCTTGCGGATGACCGTGCTAAGAGTGAGTAAACTCCGGTTTATGTGACAACCTTCTTTCAATCTGGACCCAGCTGATAATGCCTGAGATGCACGCTCACTCCCAGCCAAATCAACAAAGTTCTGCAGAGAGATAATACAAAAATTATTATAAAATCTTTTAAATTTTTGATGTCCTGAACAAGAGGAAGAATTTTAACATGTAAACATACCACACTAGCTGCCAAGGTGGTTGAGTTGCTTTTACCTAAGAATTCTCTGGCAGAACTTTCAATTGTCTGCAAGATTACAACTCCATTAACAAAGTCTACAAGTAATAATATATTAACAGTGTTTTAAGCAAAAAGGGGAAGACAAATACCAGTCTGATAATTTGGTGAGATCTAGAACTCCTGTCATTAAGGTATGTCTCTCCTACCTGTCTTTGTGCTGCAAGAATACAGTAGGCAATGTAAGCATACACATCAACCTATGTCAAGAAAATTACGCAAATTCTTTTACCTTCACAAAAAGATATGAGCTCTTTCAAATGCTCCCAGTCCCGTAGAGTCTCCTCCGTAAGTTTCTCCAAAATAGGTCCTCTCTGGCGGTGATGAGAAATCATGAAACAATTAAATAAGGAATCTAATTTTTTCTTCAATTCGATACACGCGCACACACACACACACACACATATATATATATAAGGCATTCACCTCAGGATCATCACGAAGCCTCAGTGGAGTGTTCTCAGAGCTGAGGAGGTCCCTAATAATTTCGTTGTAAATTTCAATTGCGGAGAACTTCAATACAAATGCTCTTTCTTCATGCTAAAAAAATAACAGTGACCTTGTGTTAGCAAGACTTGTAAAATTATAAACAAGAGTTCAGGTGAAAAAATGATATTGAAGAACTAAACAGGCAGATCAATAATTTAGTAGTCCAATTACCCTATTTATATAGTCAAAAATATCTGCTGCTGCATACTCAGTTATTCCATTCATTGTGTATGTCTTTCCACTACTTGTTTGCCCATAAGCGAAAATACTTGCTGAAAGAATTTATACATGCTTTTATTAGTAAAAGCCTTAAGGAGGTTGAGTGGAACTGGAATGCGGATCATAAGAGACTAGCCCACAATGAAATATGTACTTACAGTTAATTCCACCAACAACTGAAAGAGCAATTTCTTTGGCTCCTTCATCATATACCTGCTTTGTGCAACAGTCACCCCGGAATACTCTGTCTACAACCACAATTCAGAGCAATTAGATCCCTAACAAGTTATTCCTTCATCAACAATACTTACAAAATGTTTTTTTAAAAAAGGCAAGTGAAGTGTAATTTGAAGTACAATAAAGTATGATCATTCTTCAAATTAAAGAGAAAGAGAATAACGACAATTGGCACCTGAGCAAATTACTCAGTGATTCATCCAAACAAGCCAAAAAGAATCAACAATTCAATTAAGTACTCTCACAAAGAAGGACAAAAAACTTTAAACCATTTGAAGCAACTAAACCATATTCTCTACAACAAACAACAATTAAGCCTTAAAACTACTTGGTGGATTCCGCTACATGGACCAAATGATATCATAATGATCTTTCTTAAATCACGGTCATTGACAAAGGCATGATTCTTCTATCTTTTCTACCATACAAACTTGTCTATGTGTAGTTGATGTTATACATAATCAGTCCTAAGTAAAAATAAAATGGTGAAAGTTGTGTTAGGCAGTGGACAATAAATGTAAAGATCTGTATGATATGGATCAACTAAACCATATTGTTAAGTAAGGGAAAACATTTGGTGAATAAAACCCATGTCTGGAGATGAAAATGGTTGTAAAAAATAAGGCAAAGATGAAATTGGTTGATTTGGATATAATGAGAATAGAAAATAGGAAATATAAAGATTTTCATACCAAAAGTGTAGGCACTTGGAAAGGTGGAACCTTCACGAAGGGTGTTGCGGTAGAAGATGGTAGTTTCATTGATGCATTCCCAAGCTGGTACTTCATTGACAGTGATTTCCTTCTCATTCAAAGGCCTAAGCCTTAGCAACACCAAAATATTCTCTTCACGACCACTCATTCCTTGCATCCTCTCCGATTTCACTACCTCTTCCCCCCCATTTTTTCTCACTCTCTAAGTTTTCCAACTCAATATCCTAAAAGTTTAAAACAAGTGGGTATGGCATCTTATTTAATGCTTTCCTATAAATGAAAGGTATATAGTTCATGTAAAATAGGTGGCAGTTAAAGAAATTAAATTAGTAAGCCCTTAAGTTGAGACAGAAGAAGTAAATCATGGAAGAAAAAACAAGAATTCCATTAATGTGAGGTCATAAATAGATAGGCAATAACAGCAATACTAACTAGTTAAGACTTGTGATCAACAAAATTATGAGTTAACTATTGTTGTCATTATTATAACACGATTCAAAATAGAGTATATCAGTGAAATGAGGGAGTTTATTATAATTATATATGGAGTTTGGTCCTAGAACTTTAAATGCCGAAAGAGATTGTTTCGTTGGAAAGAAGAGGAATATGAAGATCTCCTAAACAAAATTGGAGAGGTTTGGTAAAATATTATCTTATTAAGTAATTTATTAGAATATGTATTATATATTAAGTAATTTACTAATATAGACATCTGAGTTAACTCTCATTTTCCGTGCAAAGTATATGTATTTTTGTGTTTTCATGCGATGTATATGTTTTATTGTGTTTTCATGCATTATATATGTCTTTCAATGCAATATATATGTATTTTTATGTTTTCATGCAATGTATGTTTTTTTTTGTGTTTTCATACAATGTATGTTTTTGTGTTTTCATGCACTTTATATGTATTTTTGTATTTTCATGCAATATATATGTTTTTTGTGTATATATTTGTGTTTTTATGCAATTTATATTTGTTTTAATAATGCAATAATGTTAGTCAGAAAGTTTGAAAAACACAAATATAAAAACAAAGTATAATAACATTTAAAGCTTCCTGTTTCTAAATAAAACATGTCACATCCGATTTTACAAGACATGTAATATCACAAACTCTAGCACATGACTTTTGTCATTTCTTTAAGAGAGTTTTGGAATAGTTTGTAGAGAACTAATTTAGATTTGCAAAAATAAGCTCATGAAAATATCTTATAACCTACCTATAAAGCTCATTTTAATTCTTATTTCACTAAGCTTGTTAGACAAGCTTCCAAGTTCCAAAAATAAGCTCTTTTTAGCTATTTTAAAATAGTTCATTGAATAAGTGCTTAATCTTAATTAGGTCGTAAATGTGACGGGATGTTGCCATCAAAGTTCGTAAATTTCAGAGAATGCAGAATGCCCATCAGATAAAACAAATTAAATAAAGGTGAAACTATATACTCTATTTTATATTAACTCAGGCCTATTATATACACACTTTATCAATAATATCTTCTTACCCCTTTTCCGGTAAGAAACTAATCCTGTTAAAATGTGTGTTTGTCTCTCCCAATAAGTATCTTTCTCAAGAATCAAATATTGACCTTATAGTTATGCTGGTAATCCAATAGGTTCTACATCATTAGATCAATGTTTTGTTGGTGAGAAAAATTATTTCATTACATCACAAAAAAAATGAAATAAAACCTTATTTAATATTTGGAAAATGAGTTTAGGTATGAAATAAGATAATAAAGGTGTTTTATGTTATTTGGTGAAATATGATTGACTTGATACATATTGATATAAAATTTTGGGACAAAAGATCTTGGTTAGTAAATGTGAAGAAACTGAGATTATTATACCAATCTAGTTGTATTTGATAGTGACTAAACAAACAATGATGTATAATAAGCACAATGTGAAGCTAGTTTATTTTCTCTCTGTTTTGCTTCATTGAATAGAGGCACTCTGCTTCGCAGAACATGCATTCCCACATGATTATTTATTTGGCTCGGTTACTAATTTACCTCTAAAATTGAAGGAAAAAACAAATTCATATCCTTACGTGTCACCCTTTTCTCTCTATTTATGAAAATATAATAAAAGTGAAGTAGGGTTAGGCCCAAAGAAATGGATCTGAATAAAGTGGGTAATTAGGGTTGTTTTGAGAAGAGGAGAAGAGAATGGCGAGTGGTGGATTGATGCAGCGGTGTGGTGTAGCGGCGAGGTGGTTGGTGGCGGCGCCATGTGAAATAGGATCCGTACCAATATTATGCGGACGTGGAGATAAGAAGACAAAGAAAGGGAAGAGATTCAAAGGATCATATGGAAACTCTCGACCTAAGAGAGAGAAGATGATTGAACGCATCAAAGATAAGGTTGAAGTTCCCAGATCTACTCCTTGGCCTCTTCCTTTCAAACTCATTTGATTTTTCTTCTTCTCTTTCTATTCCATTTTCCTTCAACTTTATGCTCTTTAATAATTTAAGTATTTTCAAGTTTGATTTATTTATGTCTATGTAATTTGTACTTACTGGTGTGAATGAGAAGAACATATGAGAGGGAGCATAGTACTTTCTATCATCAATGTTTGAAATGAATGCCTTCTTTCTTCCTTGCTTTCTCTGCTACTGATTCACGAACATTCATGTATATTCGTATCCAAAAAGCCTAAGGAAGGCTCCAACATAACATGTGAAATCCATGGCTCAGCGTTGTTCAGCCATAGCACAATGTTGCATTAGTGGTGCTCAACAACCCCTGTAAGTACATGTGACTGATTAGAGGATAACACGTGAATATTTTTGTTTACTTTCAAGGAAGAAATATTTATTAGATTTACAATCAATCATTTTTTGCCTTGAATGTCATTTTCTAATCGGTCATATGTATTACTAGCACCTATGATAATGTAAGTTTTGTCGTTAACTTAACTACTAGTTCCATATAAAAAGGTTCAACAACAAATATTGTTCTGACTCAAACTGGCTTGAGTCACTTAAATCTGAGAACTTGCATTGCTCAGTGAAGGTATAGTCACACATTCTTTCTTAAGCATTCAATCCTTAATAAATTTCACTTTTATGATCTCAATACCCTTAACTCTTGTTCATATTCAAATAAATTAGTCTTTTGATTGGTTGACAACTATTAAAGGATGATACTTCAATATTTTTCATGTGTCTGTATTAGATGTTAATATTTTCACACCTTCTGAATACACTTGAAATACTTTTCTAGTCCCTAGAAAATGAGATAAAAGTGAAATAATCAATGAAGTATGCCAAAAAAACATATATTCAAATTACAAGAGGGAAATGTATAAAAACAAAAGATAAAGCATATATGTCTACATAATTATGATTAAACGAGTAACGAGTTTCATTTCTGTATGTTGTTTGATATGCATATCACATGCCACAGTCCGACTCAGTGTAATATAAAAAGGTGTATAACTCTTTCATTAGGTGAGCAGAGGTCCAGAACGGCCAAGAAAATTAAAGTGAAAATGAACAAATCACTCTCCTTAAATACTAACATTCCTTTGTGGTACAACAATAACTATACCTTAGTCCTATTATATGAGGTTGGAGCTTAAGTAGTGGAATCTCTATAATACGGATATGTTTAATGGGACAACAAAATGATGATATAAATACATGTAGGGGCCTAATAAAGAGACGCTCTTCTACTTCTCCAAGAATATGATCTCCCTTGTGAACACTGAGGTGTGAAACTAAGCCCAAACATTCCCTTCAGAGCCTTATCCTGCTCTGAAAACCTGACTAATTTTGCAACGATTGCAGCACTCTCGGCAATGTGGTTCACATCTGTGTTACTCCATAGCCGGTAAGCCAGCTGCATCCTTCGACGCTTCGAATCCAACGGAATGCCCCACTTCTTGAACACACTTTTCCTCTCTTCACCAGATAGCCTTTTCTGCATTAACTTAATAAACACCTCCCTCTCCCGCCGAAGAGCCTTCACACTGTTTTCCCCATAGAAATCAAATGTCAAAATCAGGTAGACATGATGAGCAAATAACATATCTCAAATTAATGTTTATTAGTGAATGCACAAGTAATGAAATGAAATGCTTTATGATAGAACATTATGATACCATTTAATCCATGTATGTAGCCCATTACACCTAGTGAGTAGAAAGCACTATCAACTTTTTTTAAGCATACTTGGGTATTTAGCATTGAATTTCCATTGAGAAAAGAGAGAACCTTGAATTTAATGGGACTATCTGACCATCCTCCAATGAGTGATTTCCATTGAGAAAGGTTTCTTTGAGGAAAGATAGTCTCCTAAGCTCCACCTCCATGTAAATAGAGTCCGTTGGATCACCACTGAACAAAAGAAAGAAGTAGGTTCTGTGGACCAATGATACACTGCAGGTTTGCCATAGTTCAAATATCTCTTCTTGCAACCTTTTGAATTGCAAAGGCCATTCTATGGGAGGTGCCTCTAACTCTAACATCGGATTTACACCAACATCTCTCACATTCTTTCCAAACATATGCTGATCCTACAATATAGACAGTAGAATTTGGTCAAAAGCATCACGGTTCAAGTTTTTTAATGAAACGTTACTTGAATAGAAAATACAAACTACTACAAGTTACACCTGCAACATATATAATCACGTGAACTCATTATCCATGTAGCTACAAGTATCAATATGCCTTGATACAGTAGAAGTTCAACATTCTCCCACTATTGCTAATGACAAGGAAGAACTTCACGCAAAAGATATTGAGAAGGGGTAAAATAACAAGAATGACCACAATAAAACTACCTACTCTGAAGCCATGATGTAAACAGTAGTCCAATATAACATAATCACATTTGTATAGACAAATGGTCGACGTTGAATAATTAGCCCTTTTCAGACAACAGCAAGAAGCATATGAATAATCTAAGACTTCAGATTAAATTAATAGACCTGTCATTTTTTGCTTAAAATTTAAGATTCAAGAATGCAGTTGAAATGATTCATTCGCACCTGACCATCAACGAGCTGCTTCTCATACTCATGTTTGACCATTTCCTTCATCACAGAAACAAAAGTTTGGATGCTAGTAATGTCCTCATTAGCAGATGTTCTCGTACTGCTGGATTTTAAATCATCCACAGAAGAGCTTCCAATAGAATATGCAGAACCATTCATTGACAATCTTGACGAAGCACCATCAGTTAATGGAAGGAACTTTCTCTGGAAACTATCCGGTCTTCCAAGGAACCCTTGTCCAAAACCATTGGGTGGAGTCCTGAAACCAGTCATGTAATGTTCCCTACAGCTCCAGCTCCTTGTTAATGTAAGATTCCTAAAATTTGACATTGTTGCTGATATGGCCTGTGGAGATTGCTCATCAGGATAAGAACCTACAGAGGAATCAATACTCAATTGTACATCATTGAGTCTCTGCTCCAGCACACTATATGTTGAATTGGCTTGGAATTGTCTGTCTTCCATTTCTTCATTCACAGGAGTCAACATTTCTTGACTTGTTACATTTTCATCTCCTGGTAATGGTAATACCAACACCCCATTGTCACTTGTTGATGGAACAGGATATTCTAAGTCATCTCTACTAGATTCCTCCAATTCAACACATTGAACTTCTTTGCAGTATTCCTCTGGGTATTCTGCACAAGCAAAGGCTAATTTTACTGCATAGTGGCATCATTTTTATCAGAGTGTTTAGTATTGGCAGAGGTGAAATGACTTACCCTCAGGAGTACTTCCACTATCTCCATCTTCATTATATTGAGGATTGTTGAATTGTCTAATGCGGACATCAGAATGATAAATGCTTGATGATTCTGACAATGAATTATCATCTTCCCAGGTATCTTCCTTTTCCTGCAAATTAACATGATTCTTAATGGCAAGCACAACAATAATCGGAGAGGACACTAAATTTAGGGGCAGAGTCCTGTGTACATAATAGAATTTTCAGTAATTAGTAAAAATAAACTACCTTTCCAGATTTCTGATAATTTCCAACCATGAGCAGTAAATCCTCAACCCGGGATTGAGCAAGATCGCGTTCCTTAATTAGCTCCCTGATCTCCTTCTCCATCTGAATAATCGAAACATATGTTATTACCTAAGGATTACAAAAAGGTGACATGCACAAGCTTGAAAGACATACACCAATACAGCTATAACTAAGACATGAAATGAGAAATCTAATGCCAAATATGACGCTACCATTCTTAGCTATTTGGATGTGTAACCAGAAAGGGAGTCTAATAAAAAATTCCTAAATATCTTTGAAGATCCAAATCTATCTAAACATGTCTACAATCAACACAAAGTGAATAACATAAGAATTCAAACATCAGATTTTGACCTTTTCTATTTGGAGATCTTTCTTTCTCAACATTGATGCATAATCACAATTGTTGGAAGGAGGGCCAGGAGTTCTCAACTCACTCTCTAATCTTTCCACCTCTTTTTGAAGTTTGTTGACTAAGGCCTTATCAGACATCACTACATTAACCTGTGCTTTAGTGGTCACTTCTTTCGCACAGCAAGCAAAAAGGAGTGTGTTTCTAGTTTGCTCAACATGAGTTTGTGCCGGGCTCAAAGTGCAAATGATGGCTGTTCTAGCATTGCCACCTAAGGAAGGCTGCAGTATGCGTGTCAACTTAGAATCTCTGTAATTGATGTGTCCTTGCCTTCCCTTACTGCTTTCAAGAACGTGATGTAAGTAAACAAAAACTGCTTAGTTTTACACATGTACAGCTTAAGTCTAATCCCCATGTATTTTTACCTAAGCTTGCGGATGACCGTGCTAAGAGTGAGTAAACTCCGGTTTATGTGACAACCTTCTTTCAATCTGGACCCAGCTGATAATGCCTGAGATGCACGCTCACTCCCAGCCAAATCAACAAAGTTCTGCAGAGAGATAATACAAAAATTATTATAAAATCTTTTAAATTTTTGATGTCCTGAACAAGAGGAAGAATTTTAACATGTAAACATACCACACTAGCTGCCAAGGTGGTTGAGTTGCTTTTACCTAAGAATTCTCTGGCAGAACTTTCAATTGTCTGCAAGATTACAACTCCATTAACAAAGTCTACAAGTAATAATATATTAACAGTGTTTTAAGCAAAAAGGGGAAGACAAATACCAGTCTGATAATTTGGTGAGATCTAGAACTCCTGTCATTAAGGTATGTCTCTCCTACCTGTCTTTGTGCTGCAAGAATACAGTAGGCAATGTAAGCATACACATCAACCTATGTCAAGAAAATTACGCAAATTCTTTTACCTTCACAAAAAGATATGAGCTCTTTCAAATGCTCCCAGTCCCGTAGAGTCTCCTCCGTAAGTTTCTCCAAAATAGGTCCTCTCTGGCGGTGATGAGAAATCATGAAACAATTAAATAAGGAATCTAATTTTTTCTTCAATTCGATACACGCGCACACACACACACACACACATATATATATATAAGGCATTCACCTCAGGATCATCACGAAGCCTCAGTGGAGTGTTCTCAGAGCTGAGGAGGTCCCTAATAATTTCGTTGTAAATTTCAATTGCGGAGAACTTCAATACAAATGCTCTTTCTTCATGCTAAAAAAATAACAGTGACCTTGTGTTAGCAAGACTTGTAAAATTATAAACAAGAGTTCAGGTGAAAAAATGATATTGAAGAACTAAACAGGCAGATCAATAATTTAGTAGTCCAATTACCCTATTTATATAGTCAAAAATATCTGCTGCTGCATACTCAGTTATTCCATTCATTGTGTATGTCTTTCCACTACTTGTTTGCCCATAAGCGAAAATACTTGCTGAAAGAATTTATACATGCTTTTATTAGTAAAAGCCTTAAGGAGGTTGAGTGGAACTGGAATGCGGATCATAAGAGACTAGCCCACAATGAAATATGTACTTACAGTTAATTCCACCAACAACTGAAAGAGCAATTTCTTTGGCTCCTTCATCATATACCTGCTTTGTGCAACAGTCACCCCGGAATACTCTGTCTACAACCACAATTCAGAGCAATTAGATCCCTAACAAGTTATTCCTTCATCAACAATACTTACAAAATGTTTTTTTAAAAAAGGCAAGTGAAGTGTAATTTGAAGTACAATAAAGTATGATCATTCTTCAAATTAAAGAGAAAGAGAATAACGACAATTGGCACCTGAGCAAATTACTCAGTGATTCATCCAAACAAGCCAAAAAGAATCAACAATTCAATTAAGTACTCTCACAAAGAAGGACAAAAAACTTTAAACCATTTGAAGCAACTAAACCATATTCTCTACAACAAACAACAATTAAGCCTTAAAACTACTTGGTGGATTCCGCTACATGGACCAAATGATATCATAATGATCTTTCTTAAATCACGGTCATTGACAAAGGCATGATTCTTCTATCTTTTCTACCATACAAACTTGTCTATGTGTAGTTGATGTTATACATAATCAGTCCTAAGTAAAAATAAAATGGTGAAAGTTGTGTTAGGCAGTGGACAATAAATGTAAAGATCTGTATGATATGGATCAACTAAACCATATTGTTAAGTAAGGGAAAACATTTGGTGAATAAAACCCATGTCTGGAGATGAAAATGGTTGTAAAAAATAAGGCAAAGATGAAATTGGTTGATTTGGATATAATGAGAATAGAAAATAGGAAATATAAAGATTTTCATACCAAAAGTGTAGGCACTTGGAAAGGTGGAACCTTCACGAAGGGTGTTGCGGTAGAAGATGGTAGTTTCATTGATGCATTCCCAAGCTGGTACTTCATTGACAGTGATTTCCTTCTCATTCAAAGGCCTAAGCCTTAGCAACACCAAAATATTCTCTTCACGACCACTCATTCCTTGCATCCTCTCCGATTTCACTACCTCTTCCCCCCCATTTTTTCTCACTCTCTAAGTTTTCCAACTCAATATCCTAAAAGTTTAAAACAAGTGGGTATGGCATCTTATTTAATGCTTTCCTATAAATGAAAGGTATATAGTTCATGTAAAATAGGTGGCAGTTAAAGAAATTAAATTAGTAAGCCCTTAAGTTGAGACAGAAGAAGTAAATCATGGAAGAAAAAACAAGAATTCCATTAATGTGAGGTCATAAATAGATAGGCAATAACAGCAATACTAACTAGTTAAGACTTGTGATCAACAAAATTATGAGTTAACTATTGTTGTCATTATTATAACACGATTCAAAATAGAGTATATCAGTGAAATGAGGGAGTGAAGAAAGGAGTTAACCTTGAAGGGGTGAAGAATAGATCTCTTCTTATGGTCACAGAAATGGAACAATAGAGAGAGAGAGAGAGAGAGAGACTCCTTCACTCCTTCCTTCACTCTCACAGTCTCACACTTCAACGGCTCTTATGGGGAGAGAGAGAGAGAGAGACTCTCTCAAATTTAGTGGCACTCTTTTTTATGTATTATCATTCATACCTCCTATTACCTTTTTTCACTTCCTAAACTCATCATTTCTTTTTATTTCAAAAATTTAGGCATGCCCCAACTTCCTATAACCATTTCACTGACTCTTATCAATTATAAATGAGACCTTAACGACTCTAATCATGTTTCAACTCATAAATCATAATCTTACGACAACATTTGTTAATCAATGCTATGTTGTCCCTTAATTAATAAACTAGCTCTCGTCACATATGGGTTAACTTGTGTTTGTAAGTCACTTAATATGGTATGGTCACACCCTTTAAAATAAAGATTTAAACACAAATTAGTTAATATTACTATAAGCTTATTTGAATCCAAATGTAGACATAATTGAGCCTACCCTGAACACATTTGTTAAATTAGGAAAAAGAACAAAGGTGTGGATCCTTTTAGTTGTAACGTGAATCACGTGATGGCTGAATCATGGATCATCTCCTTTCAATTAAATAAACACTATGTATAAGTTATCACACAGTTCTAAACACAGTTCAGTGTTGCCGTCCAAATTTGCATAGCATAACTCATTTACGTATCTACAAACTTTTTTTATGTTATTATCGGAGAAAATTTGCCCAAAATACATTACAATAATTAAATATATATAATTTTTATATAAGATTATATACATTATACTCTTATATAAATAAGATATAGTAAGCAATTGTAACCTCTAACATGTTTTTTCCAAATATTTTGAGAATACTATTATTATACTATATTGGAAAAATTGGATATGAGACAAGTTTATACAAAAATTATGTATACTAATCCTCAAAAAATAGTAATGTGAGTTAGGATCATGAGAATGTCTCTCAAAATACTAGTATTATATAAATTGGATATGTATCTCACACCTCAAAACTCCCTAATATGTTTTTTTCTCTATTATTAAGTTCTATCATTTTTGCATTAATTAAGTAATGATCACAACCACCTACCTATTATGTATGTATATGAAACAAAATATATATTGGGGCCTTTTAAATATTTGTCCCCATATTTTTTACTTTGTGCAATTTGTTAATGCTTGATATCAAAATTAAGTTGTAATAAGATAATCAGGTTAATGAGTATTTAAATTACACCATTGATAATGAGATAAGCGATATAAGAACCCATATAATTATTAAACTAGATGATGGGTTATAAAAAATATCTTTTAACTAATGAAAATAAGAAAATGTCGGACTCTCTTAAGTAAACAATATAAATAAGTCTTATATCACATATTGATCCAAGACTTAAAGTTTGAAATTTTGTTAAACCTATCTTGTTCCTTGTAGTCTTGCACTTCAAGTTTTCTACGCCTTAAAAGAGCATCCAGTCAAATGAGTTTGTGCTTCTTTTAATTGAGTCTACCAATTGTATAACAATATATGGTCCTCTAGTTATGTGGGAATTCAAATATTATATTAATGTCTCAATTAATGATTATAAGAAATCTTTAAATTACATTTGAAATAGTTAACCATAAACTTACATCCCAAGACATTTTAGTATCAATTATAAAGAATATAAAATTAAAGCCAAATGTATTCTATTCATAACTTTCTTCGAGTTGATGAAAAGTCTTTTCTTCATTTCTTCTCCATTATTTAATTACAATGGAGAACACGATGCCTTACCACAAACAATATCATTATTATACTTTTTAAAAGAGGGGTTGTAACATTTTTGTTGTTATAATTTCTTCCTTCAAAGTGAAAAGTATCGAATATACTAATCAAACTAAGGAAAAGAATGCAGCCCCTTTCTAAAAAATGCCATTAATTAATCATAACTTCTTATATCTTTTTCCTTTTACAAAAGACTTGTGAAAAAAATATCTATTACTTTGCCTTTAACTTCAAGCCTGATCGATATGATCTTTACTCCTTGCAGTTTAGAGCAGTACAGAGATTATAGTGCAGCAATTAATTAATTAATTAGATAATAATTATAAAAGCGCCTTTATTTACCCCTGATTACCTTATGTATAGTAATGGTAGTGTTATAAAGAGGTAATCAAGACTTTAATGGAGTATAAATAATGGATTTGGAAATGCAGAATCACATTAAGTCCTATTTCAGTTAATTATTTTTCTTAATGTGATCTCTTAATTTTTTCATACATTGTCTATATATCATACTTTTATATTAATTTATTGAAAATTCAATAATAATTAAATATTAACTGTTAATAATATAATATAATTACATTATTTGTAAATGAGAAAAGCCTTGTCAACTCATGGTTTTGTTGAACCAAGATTCAATGCTATTATACAGGCGCATCTCTTCTACTAATGTTTAATAATATTACTTATCAGAATACCAGTCATCATTATGTTGAATTTTATTTCCCACTCAGTGAGTCCAATTTAGATACAGTTTAATATATAGTCCTAATAATCCTCTTAATATTTAATAAAGTGGAATTTAAATAAAAATATGAATATCTAACTACTTTAATAATATATAATACATTAGTAAAGTTCTCTCTTTAATAATTATAAATATTTTTAAACATATTTAAGAAAAGAATCCATGATTTCTCATTTAAATATTTTCTCACCCCCAAGCCAAGTAAATATTTCACTCTGTTATTATTACTATTATTACTGATTTCTCATATGTATGGAGACAACAATTATTGATATCTATGGAAACAACAATATTATTGATTTAAGTTTTTAGTTTTGAAAATCTAGTGTAAGTTTTCACTGTATTTTTAGAAAAATCAAAAGTTAACCCTTGTTCCTTATTCATATAGTAAACAGATATCATCGATAATACAAAAGTTAACAATATTATTGATTTAAATTCTTGAAAGTAACACTTGTTGGGAAAGACAATAATATATTTCGAAAGAGGAGGTTGTTTAGAAAGAAAGAAATATGGAGTTGTTTGACACAAAAAAAGAGGAGGTTGAGATTATAGTTTTAAAGAAGAGATAGGGTAGTTTTTGAAATTTAGCTTGTAGAAAAATATTTTAATTATAAGAATTAGAGTAAATTACAGTCACTCCTTTTTTTGTTCTTACACAAACCACCCTTACTTCCTATATGAACCAACTCTAGTTTTGTATATATATTACACTGACTATATCTACATGTTATAAAAGTGTAATATTTTAAACAAAAAACGTGTTGTGAGTGTAATTAATTTTTAAAAATATTATATATTCTGGAACATTTCAAATAGTGCAAAAGTCAATGTTTCTTTATTATTTTTGTCTCGTTACAAAATACATTGCTAATTCTAAAGATATGTTTAAATACCTCTTATAATATTTTGTAACGAGCCAAATAATGAAGACACATTGACTCTCATATTATTTGAATTTGTCTACACAATATACAACTTAGAACGTTAACTATGGTCCAAAAGGCGTGAAGGTGTTTGGTTAACTATGGTTGAAAGTGGCATCAACGAGTAATAATATATGATTAAATCAGTTACAACTTAGAACGTTAGGGCGTGACTTGATATACGTCGTATTTTATATATCTACGGTAGTTAAATATTTAATCGTAATTTTAACAATTGCTAAAAGTTATATAATAAAATATGTTGATAGGGGTAGGCCTTGGTTGTCCCTTTAAATATGGAGTCGTGGTTAGACATGGTATTAAGAGGGCAAGAGTTGGATTAGAATTCACTATACTCATAAATTGACTGCATATAATCTGAATCATTATTCAGTAGTTGGGATAGTAGTTTAAACCAACCATCATTGATGGGGTTGAGCCCCTCTAATATATAATCATTATTTTAGATTACTGTATATAACAAATGGTTTGGTTATTAGAATTTGATTTAGATTCATCTATTGAAGACCCTTACAACAGCACATGCAAAAGTGTTGAGAGATGCTAAAGAAAAAGAAAAAGAAAAAGTTAGACGTAGTGAGAGTAAAGAGACGTTGAGTTCCTAGTTTCTTTGCTCAGATGCCATGTGCATTTACTCAATTATATCTTATTATAGACATTGTAAATTGATTTGTGTGGTTTAATTAGTTTGGTCCTTCCCTTTATATACTAAAATAATCTCACCGGCCTTTGGAGTAAAAAATAAGTAAGCATTGTTTCATTCTCATAGTCACATTTGGAGACATCAACTAATTCCTCCAACAAACTCTGATTTTGGCTATTGTCCTTTTTTTCTTTCTAAAACACAACCACTCTCCATCAATATCGAATAATAATTATATTTGAGGCGATGGAACATTATGGATGACAAAATATAAATACAATTTTATTTTCAACGATTCAAACTTAGTCTTCTCATAATGGTAGAACAAATTCTCACGGGTTGACCATCTACAACATTCATATACAATTTTGTGTGTGTTATTGGTGTTTCAGTGATATATAGGGATGACAATAAAAACCGGACTCGTGGGTACTCGTCTCAACTCAATTTGAATTTAACGGGGAAAATTCGATGTGATTGGGTTCGAATTTGGGTTTTGCCCGATTTAATTTTTTTTGGTTCGAGTGTGTTATATTTAATACCCTACCCCGATCCCGATTAATATATAAAATAAATATATATATAAAAGTTATATATATAGGCTATATATATATATATAATAAATATATGTTACGGGCGGGTTTTCATCGGCTTCGGATTACCCAAAATCCGACGGATTCAGGGATGGTATCACTGTTTTCAACACGCTTAATTCGAGTTCGGGTTTTAGATTTCGGTTCAAAGTTGGGTAAGCACAAATCCGACTCCAACCCACCTCGTTGGTATTCTTAGTAATGTCCCCACGCACATGATTTGATAAATAGGTTTCACACTTAAGGATTGGTGTAATAATTTGATACAATTGCAATAGTGTGTTTTAGACTTCATTAAAATATTGTAAATTATATTAATCTTACAACTTTGTAATCAAGAATATATATGTTTGTGATTTTAGTAAGCTTAGTTCTTCAAAAGTGGTCTATGGGATGAGAGGCAAAAGAAAAGGAGAGGAATAACAATTAAAGGTAGAAGAAAAGAATCTCTGATGTGAATGATTAGTTGTACAGTAAGAGAAGACTTGCCTCCTATTTTACCAACAACAAAAAAAGAAGAATATTTTAAACATAATTGGAGTACCACTATTCTATGCCATTATCTAAAACAAATAACTCATTAAATATTTTAAAAACTTGTTATTTTAATTTAATTTTTTAACGTCTGTTTCTCAGTAGTGACAAATATAATGATATAGAAAGATGAATATAGATTATTTTTATTAATTTTGTAAGGTGTTAACTGTGCCTTTAAATTTCCATAAGCCCATTCCATATGAAAGTGTTAAGTGCAAATGTCCATTTAGCTGGGCCTTATGGATGGGTCTATTCATCAACTCAAAATTATGATTATCGTATGTTATGTATACTAAAGATTCGTCCCTGGATAAAGATTGTTCAGTGACCCATTCTTAAAAGTATAAGTACGATGGAAAGACAAGTAATATGTAAAATAAGTTAAAAATGAAAATGAAAATATAATTATGTTCTTGTATTTATATATGTAATGACATTTTCATCCTTAAAACTAATGTAAAAATACAATTTGTCTCTGCATTAAAGGAGATGATCCTTACTCTTCTTAAAAAGAGACAAATAGTGCGGTTTTTTTTATCGAAAAATGATAAATTTAAATATACTCACATTTTGAAATAAGTGATTTTTAATTGGCTCTATTTTTGAATTTATTATTCAGTGACATTGCAGACACTTTATTATTTTATGGGTGGAAACTCTAAGTTTCCTTTTCTTTGTGTGTGCATCTGGTTCACATTTCATGTGATATCCATCTATTTTCCTTCACCGCTCGTGTTAATTCATCGAATAATGTTTTGTATACTAGTATATAGTGTTTAGAATATCAATATATAATTGCATATAGCATTTATAGTTGAAGTATATATATGATGATGAGTATATATATACATAGTGTTTACATTGTTGTGATGTCTTCAATGATGATGATGTGCATATACATCTCATAACAGATCCTCACTTCACATAACATGTGGTAATGCTAAATTTAGCTAGCTACCTTTATAGATAGACATGGAAACAGAGAGACTATGCTCAAGCCTGGTAGTGCCCCACATGTTTGTATTAATTCAACAACAACATCCACCACAGCAAAGAATGCTTTATAAGTCCACAAAAGTGACATAATTAATGACTACAGCATTCACCAACAAAGGAAAACTACATATATATATCAATTGTCAAAGGTCGTGATACCAATTAATATGTGTTGGTTGAAAAATAAAGCTTGTGTTTTGCTGGTTGAAATGTTAATCACTCTCCAACTGCTACCCAAATTGTCTCATGAGGAATAAATGATATATGCTTATGGATAAGTCTGTCCCGAACCCATCCAAATATATCATATCAGTTAAAAAAATTAAATATCCATGATTTTTTTATTTTTGATTCATTTTGATTAATTTGAGACAAACTTGAGACATGCTTAGTCTTTGTCCATCCGGTAGGTAATGCTATATTCTTTACATAAATCCTTCCAAACATTTTTTTCCATTTAAGGGGATATTAAATGAAAAAAATATAAATCACTTAGAGTATATTATTATGCTACCTAACCTCGGCACCTCGTACATCTGATCTATTAGACTTTATGAGTTCACGCAACACCATACTTCGTTGTGTTTGACAACAAACAGGTGGATCAATAGTGAATTTGGTCTAACTTAATTAGAAGTTTTGAGTTTAAGTTTCTAACATTGCAATACTACATAAATACTTAATGGAGAATTTTACACACATAATGAAAATACCCAACTCGAACATGATTACTACAAGTGGGTAAAAAAAAGATTACCTATGGTTTAGAAAAATAATAATTTCAGTTTTATTTAAGTATATGCAAGTTGCATTCTTCACACCCATAAGTTCATTTCATCTTCATCTTATTCTATCGAATGTAAATTTTAGTTAAACTTGGTTAATATATTTTGTATAATCGTCTAATATATAATAACAACTTAACCAAGTCTTAATTCCATTATATACGGAGAAAAAATTAGTTTCATTGGATACCAAAAAAGTTATATGAAACAAAAAAATACTTCCCTATATGAGTTTTCCGCCTAATAGGATATGAGGGAAGTAAATATATTCAGCCTTATCCCGTCTCATTTTTTAAGAAGGAAAAGAATGTTTTGCATAGTTAGCTTTCCCCAAAACCCCAAATCATGGTTTGAGTTCCAGAGCTGAAACCAAACTCGCTGTATGTTTAATTTGATTGAAAATTGTGTGGAAATGTCTCTTGATGAGAACCATTCTGTATTTATCATAATATTTGTTGTATAATATGTGAAAATTCTGTGTCATCATGTAAAGTCATTTCTCGTTTCTCATTACTAGTTATATATTGGATAGTTAAACCAATTGACAGAAAGAACGATAAGACTTAACTGAATTAAGATCTTAACACACTAAGTAACTAATCAAATATAGAAGTACTCTTACTCATTTTATACTTAAATTCACAAAACTCCTTCCCGCTTAGTCGGAATACATGACAACAGAAGCTAAGCATGTAATTAGAAAGTCTTATCTTATCCCAATCTAATTTGCTTTTCTTTATTTAATAATATTATCTTTTGCGGACTAAAAAAAGACACAGAAGCTAAGGTTGTAACATACATTTTGAGACATGTCTCCTACAAACGAGCTCAGTAGTTGATTTTCCAAATATTAATCATCACCAAGAATCAAGTATAGTACGTATAATTGAAAACACACAACAACCAAATTAGATTTTATTACTGACTGTAAGATAGTTAACAAACATCACAACATGACAATCTCACTCATTTTCTTGACAAAATCGAGAAATAAACACCTTGTAGTTGTAGTAATTAATGAAGCTTCTGATCTCTATCTTTGATAATGTAATTAAAACTCTCAGGAGAAGTTGGTGACTCCAAACTCTAATAATATTCCTATATATCCAAACACAAGCAAGCCTCTTCCCTCTTGCTTTTCTCAAGATGAGAGACATATCTTCTCGTATATCCTTTTATTTACAAAGGAAAAAGGGAAGTTGGATATTTTCTTATGCATAGTAACCAGTTAAGGATTAGGATTAGCAGCAAAGTACGCTAAAACCCCAACAAATGGTGCATTAATATATGTGGTAGGCTCAGACTTTCTAAAATCAGCTCTATCATCCACATAAACATCATCTTCTCCGGGTCCTCCAACAATTGCTCCTACAAGAACATTAGGATTAGGATCCGTGGAATTGAAGTAAATTGAACCTTCTTTGCACGCAATAAACTGGGGATGATCTTTGATAGAAGGCAAAGAGGAGCCACGGTGATGAATACGTTGTGGATAATTGTTACCATAGCCAACCATGTACGATAAACGCAATGGATTATCCCCCAAAATATAATCAACTTGCTTCTTAGCACGTTGGCGAAGTGTTTGTGCACTAACATAGACATTGCCACAATTGATGGTTTGTGACGTGCGAGACAAGTAATTAGCATACACCAACTCAAGGAAAGTGATGACCGTTGCATGTTGTAAGTTGCTTCCACCAGGCCTGTATATGAGTCCACCAGGAGTGTATTCTATGTGTGAACTTGATGTTTCGGGTATAAGTGTGCATAGGAAGCTCTCTGCCGACGACTTGTAGGATTCAAGAGACTCTACATTTCCTTCTAAGACTTCCTAAAATCAGTGGTATAGAAAATTAAAAATATGATGATGCGTATATATATCGATGAATAAAATGAGAAATATTAAGTGTATGAGTTGAATAGACAATAGAGTAAAGTAAATGCTGGGATGGGAGGGTGACCTTGGAGACAAGAACGTTAAGGCCAGCATGCTTGTTGTCCCAACCAAATTCATTGATATTGTCATCAGCACCCAGCGTTTTGCCATTGCTTTGAATGTAATCCAGAAAATCATCGCCATCTGTTGCCCTTCTTAGCCATGCGGCTCCCCATAACAGTTCATCCTAATATTAATATGGTAACAATTGACATTTCAATTTCAATTACTCAGCCTTACCCAAAAGTTGAGGATATATGCTTAGTAGCTTATACAGTAATTAATTACATGGTGCATTTATATTATATAGGAGCTTTGGTTGTCCACAAATAATTACCTGATAGCCATCAAAATCACAATAAAATGGGCAGACACCATCTCTAACATCAGCATTATCGCTATAGGCACCTCTGTAGCTATCAGCAAATTGAAATGCCTTAACTGCATTTCGTAGCAATGTCTCTGAATAGCCAGGGTCTGATGACCGGAACGCCATGGATGAAGCCGCTAGAGCGGCGGCGGTTTCACCGGCGACATCAGAAGCTGGGTTTGGTGCATCAACAGCGTAAACTTTCCTGTTTGTGTCCATGTCTTCTGGCCTCTCCCAACAATTGTGGTCTGAGATTGGATCACCCACCTATATATACACCCTCCATTGCATTTAGATGTCACACAAAACTAATTAAGATATAGAAAAAAAACAAATGAAATTATATCATATTTTTATGTTTTTATATATAAATATTTATATTTTTATCATTACAAATAAAGTCATCATAATAGTTATTAAATTGAATTATTTTGGTAAAGAAAGTAAATGATTGTGATTAAATAGTAATGAATAAAGGTTATGGTTGATTAAGTGGAAGGTGAATAGAGTGCGAGATTAAGGATATATTATATGGTGTTATGAAAATCACGGACTTTGTTTGTTTAGGGAGAGAAAGTGGTCCGTGAGTGCATAATTGAATAACTAAATCATGAATTTAAGAGAAAGTATCACATGGTTCTGTTATATTGTGTGGATTATTATTTTGTAAAATGAAGTTAATAATTAAAGTAGGGAGTAAAGAAAGTGATGTAGGAAAAATATTTGAAGGGTGGTAATTAAAAAGGGATAAGATTGAATTGGAGAGAGTGAGGATGTGAGAGTAAATAAAAAGGATAAAAATAACATTGCATATTCAACTTTCTTTTCTTTTATAACAATAACTAGTATGCATTCTGAATTTAAAGATACAGCTTCAATTAATTAAAGCAAGGAGTGAATGAAAAAGAAGTGTAACCTGAACGTAAATGCGGTTAGGGTGAGAAATGGTTTTGAGCAAATAATCACAACTCCAACGAATTGCAACCAACGCATTCCTGAGTTCTTCAGAAGGCATCATCTCCCCAAATTCAATCACACTCCACGCCAACATTGTCGTCGTGAATCCCATCGGAAAACCGAATTTGACGTTATCTCCGGCGTCATAGTAACCGCCGGTGAGGTCCATGTTGTAGGTCCAACCATCACTAAGACCAGAATTGCCTCGCCACTTCTGCCTCTGGTCCTGTGGTAGAAAACCCGAACGCTGCCCCTCGAAGAACAGAATCGCCTTGGACAATGCGTCATTGTAATCATGTGGCGTTGCTGAAACCAGAAACATTGAAAGGGAGAAGAAGAAGAAGAAGAAGATTAAAGAGAGTGCCATTACTAGCTATTATTATCAATACAACTTATAACCTGTGAGGAGTGGTTGTTTGTTTGTATTTGGAGGATTTATTTATAAAGAGAGTGTGTCACGGGCTAAGAGACTTCAAAGCCAAGTTTTAGAGACAAAACAAACACAGTAGTAATATATGAGAGAATAATACTTACTCTCATATATTTCCTTATTCTTCTATTAATTAAATCAAACTTAAAAGGAAAAGATTTAGAGGGAAGCATGTATGTAAGTATGTGTGGGTTTGTAAATTATGTGTGGGTTTGTAAATTAAGTGAGTGTCAGTGAAGTCACATGTACGAAGGAGGAGACTACACAATCACAATGCTTCTCTCTCACTATTCCCATTTTTTCTTCTTTTTTTAATCTCCACCAAGTATTTAGTACTGTTTCATACTTGTATATACTAAAACATCAAAACATCTATTTGGCAAAAATCACATATTGAAAGATTAAGGTTAACTTTTAAGCTAACCGATTAAATTACAAGTTTATGACAAAATATGCTTATCAACTAATGGATAAATAATAATTCATTACACTTTACTTATTTGTGGAGCATTATAAATTTTACATGGCTAATGACTTGTTCTTTACTAAATAAGTTTGCATTTCCAATCATACAATATGGTTGAGTAGCTTACAGTCTTAAACAACTCCATTAAGATATACTTGTTGGTATTTTCTTTTGTTTTTGTTTTTGTTTTCTCAATAGAGCCTTTTTTCTAAAAATTGATGGAAAGTGTGCATAGAGTTTTATTCTAAAACAAGAATCTATTATTAGTTAATTAAAAGTTAGCACCAAGAACAAACAAACCTGATTTCATGTAACCCACACGTAATTCATTCATTTTACACTTTACTCAAACTCTATTTCAATTAATTCAAATCATGTACCCATAATTAATTCTAGAAATTTAAAAGTATTGCAGATTCTTGGGGTGGAGAGTGGGTTAGTTAAGTTAGTAACTGTTTTGTTGAGAGAGAGGGAGAGAATATTGAAGTAGTTAATTGTAAGTTGAGAAGGTAGTGGAAGTGGAGTATTGGATTCCAAAAGGTACAACAGAGAAAGGGAAGAAAATAAAATACCTATCTCTCTAGTGAAGGTAGCCAAAAGTGGCAGTTCTCATTTATCTTTTCTTTATCAACACAAATTGGTTCATAAAACATGATTAAGAATTAAATGGGTCCTTCACAAATATGGAATTGGTTCTTGTCATTTAGTGCAACGTAACTACTCAAACAATTATCTTATCTTTAACACTCTTCTTTCTTTCATCCTAAAGGACTTACTATCTTTAACACTCTTCTTAAGCCTACCACGTTGAAAAGTTCCTGAATTGTAAGCTATAAGACTTACACGCTACCAGCTTTTGTAGGTTCTCTTTGAGATATGGTAAATTGGTTAACCAACAACAAAAATGAAGGTGCAAGAGGCATCCAATAATAATAGATGCCCTAATACATTACAAAGCTTTAATTAATACAATTTAATTACAGGACTAATTAGAACTAATGTGTCATACTTTTTTCTTAACAATTTTGATTACAAACAACTTTCTAACATTAGACTTAAGTTCCAAAATAACTGAAGTCTATATAACCTTTACCCCCCTCTGAGTGAAATATTGAGAAATTCAGAAAAAAGATGATCCAAATTAATTTCATATATTGCCAAGAAAACAAGTTCCTGACATTTGATCAGATCGAACTTTATATACAAATTATGTCCTAGACAGAATGACTTGATCATTATGTATTTTCCTCGTCAAAGTAAACTACTCCCGTTACTTTATACAAGTAGTTTCCTAATTTTTTTACATAAACAAAATGTTTTCTTAACAAAAATTATATTGTTTATATTTTAATACCATTATCAATTCCTCTCTCAACGACACTCATAGATTTAAAAAAGTATAGAGAAAGTAAGATTTAACAGGTCGTAGTAAAAGTATAGAGAAAATAAGGTTTAAGAGAGTTAAAACAAAAAAGCAAAAAGCAGTATTAAGTTGGAGGGTGTTGAGTCATTATTATTCTAAGAAAGCCACCTCACTTCAGTAACTAAGTAAACTCAAAGTAAGTGATAATAGTACATGGCCAGAAAATAAATGAGATGCTACCACGCAGGTGTTCTAAATACATGAAGCATGCTGAGATAGTACAATGTTAATGTGAAAATGACTAGTGTACACATATGCTTCTTCTCTAACACTAATTTAGCCCTACAATTCTTAAGTGTGCATAAAATCACATGAATCCCCTTTCTTGCAACGTCCACTTTCATTGAACTTGCATGCAACTCTCTGTCCCCCAAAAGGAGGCCTGGATGAACCTCCTCCTCTGCTTCCTCCGCTGTTAAATGATGTCTGCCTACTCCAAGGTTTACCTCCATAACCAGAATCTCTCCCACCATGGGTACCACGATCACGCTGGTTGGCAAGTCTCTCTCCATTATGATTATGTTCACCTCCTCCCCATGTACCTTGATTCCCAACCGATGCAGGCCAAACAGGATTGGCATTTCCTGGTGCATGCCCTTGACCCCAACCCATGTTGGAATTTACATGTGGTCGTCCTTGACCAGGTGCAACCCAACCAGCTGCATTTACGGGCGGTGGTGGCCCTTGCCCAGGTGCAGCAGCCCATCCCGGATTAGCATTTCCAGGTGCTGGCACCTGCGCAGGCATCCAGTTCATATTCACATTGGTGGGAAGAGCTCCCCCAGCCCAACCGGTATTCTGATTTCCTGGCATGCCGCTCCAAGCAGTAGCATTTTGATTTTGTACAACACCCATGTTCCATGGCATATTATTAGGTGGAGCTGGAGCTGAAATGTTTGATTGGCTGGGATAGCTTTGTGCAGGGAAACTCCCAGCTAGATTACCAGTGATAAATGAGGCAGAGTTATGGACAGGCAAGGTAGCATGATTATTAGGTTCTACCCTTTGAGATGGAGTAGCTCCCAAGGACTGTGGTTCTACCTTTGAAACCAAACCAGAACCCCACCCTTGAGCTCCAGCATGAGAGTTATGGCTACTCACAACCTGGTTTTGCAGACCAGGTGCCAGCACGGTTGCTTGAGTATGTACTTGAGTAGTAGAAGCTGACATCATAACAGGTCGTAAACTCAAGCCATTTTCAGCATTTTGCATCTGCAAACCTCCAAGGCCACTAAGGTTTGTGTTTCCTGATATGGGTGTCGGTGACCAATTATTTTCAAAACCCTGCACCATAGTCCCAACTGAAGGAGTTTGAGGAGTGGGCGAAGGAAGATTTGTTGATTCATTCCTAACACCAACATTAGAGCCCCATCCATCTGAAGTAGTCTTGGGGACCTCGACTACCAATGGAGAAGGTCTACTTCCTCCTGTAGTTTGGCCAAGAGAACCCAGAGAACTATGTGAAGAATTCCAAGATCCACTGTTTTGATCAAATGCTGGTCTTGCTCCAACTTGACTTTCAATTGTACCTTGTTGTGCAGCCAAATGAGATTTCCCAAGGTACGAGGACGAGTTATGTAAATCATGCACCATTTGAGCCTTAGGGAGAGTTATATCCACCACTGGTGATTCCTTAGAAAACTTTCCATCTAAGGCATCTTTTAAGGGCATGGACTCATCTTGCTTCTCAGTGGTTCTCCAAATCCTCAAATCGGCAGGAAAGTAACCGGTGTTATTCCATTTTCGAAGCTGAACCATGGAAAATGGTCCCTGAACTTTTCCAGATGGATCCTGATAGTGCCACATCTTTTCACTTTCGTTAATTTTCACGGTGGGGGAAGCTATTCCGGCAGAAGATGGTGCTGCAGAAGGTTCTAACACAGCATTAGAGAAAGACTCAGATGCTACCAGTGGCTGGGCATTTTTCGCACCAATTTCAGAGCTTGAAGATAGTCTTTGCCTCTCCCTGCTATTAGATAGTTGCAATTCCCTATCTCGCGATTGAGCATCATTTAATGCCTCACTAGAATTAAAAACATCATCGCCTTTAATTGAAAACCCCTTATTAGACAAATTTCTGCCGAGTTCCCTATTAGCATTAGAATAATTCCTTGTTCCACTCCAAGAATCACTTGAACCACTTCTAGGAGAAACAATTTCCCTGGCCTTCCTTCCAAATGCAGCAGATCCTCTAGGTCTCATATAACTTTCTGCAGGCATAGAAATGAAAATACGACCAAATATTAGAAAAATAAGCAAGCAATACATGGTTTTATAAGTTCACTCTGTATTATTACAACCTTGTCCTTTATCATTCATTTCATCTTCATCTTCTTCAGACTCATAACTTGGATCCATTTTGGGATCCACATGTATTTCTGGAACTTCCTCCAATCTCCGTTGACGTTCTTCAGGTGTTTTCAAAAGCTGCAATTTCTCTACACATTCTCTGAGCGTAAGAGGGAGTTAAGAATCAATACAAAATGGTTCTCGGAAGTGTTAGTCGATTTCAAATGATTGCAATATCAGTACATTTAAAGTAACATTGTAAGACAACAAGCAGGACCAAGCAAAACATTATCATGAAGGAAATGTATTATGATGAGAATTACCAATCTCAACAGAAAGAATAGTGTTAGATAACATGAAAAGACAATTAAAAATCCCTTAATATGAATGGTAATTGTTAAACATCACTAAACAAGACTCAAACATCAGCAACAATACCAAAGTCATTTTCTAGCTTTTGTGGTCAAGATTCGCCGAAAGGTTTGAGATATCCAAAGTGAACTCGAATGTGAAGTTACAGATTTACAATTAATTGATGCACTCCATCATTATTATAAACTATGCATACACATAATAAAGACGTAACTCCATGGCATACAGGGAACCAACTATTAGAAATTGACCCACAAAATAGAAATGATTAAAACTAAGTACGGGTTTGGTAAGTTAACGTAGATATTGTTGTTACCGTAACTTGCAGCAATTCTAAATGACACGAAATAATACTTACTGGCTGAGTCACGACCAGGTCACTCTCTTTAAGACGTTTCGTGGTACTGCCCAAAAATGTGCAAGCAGACTATCAACCACGTCGTCCCTAGGATAAAACAGCCAAGTTCTCTGTTATGCGAACTTCCTACAGTGCCAATTCTCGAAATTCCTACAGTATGGCTACCAGTGCCAATTCTATTCCCACAATCTGACTACCAGTGTCAGTTCTCAAAATTCCCGCAATTTGGCTACATGTGTCAATTCTTCTCCCACAATCTGACAACCAGTGTCAGTTTTCGAACTTCCCACTATATGGCTGTCTGTGCCAATTCTTAGTGCCACAGAAAGAAAGGGGGAGAAGTTTGCCGGAAATGCATCGGCGGAAATTATGAGGGAGAAAGAAAAAGTTGATTAAAAACGTACTCAACTTGGTGCAAGAAAATATGAAGGGATGAGGCTTCTATTTATAGAATGAGATTTTGTCACAATTCTTGCATCCTCCAATGTGGGACTTATGAGATTTTTTCAAAATCTTTCAATATGGGACTTGTGAGTTTTTTCATTGTCACAACACAAGTTCCAACAGATATCACAAACAATTTTTAACATATATGAGTATGAGATATATGAAAAGTTCAACATCCCCTTGTTTGATATGTTAAAACTTAAAACCAACCAACAAGGGGATTATAAAATTTTCATATATTTCAAGCTCAAATATATTATATATAGATTTCTAAAATTCCAGGTAATGAGGAAATAAGAATGTACACTACAAATTGATAACAAGGATCAACCAAAACAAAATAATCCAAAAAATTCTATCTCCACATCCTAACAATTTCAGATGAATAGTGCTAACAAGGTTGAATATTAAATTGAAGGAACACAGATAAAGTTATCCTGCAGGAAGCCATAACATATTAGGGAACCAAAAAGCAACAAGCACCTAAGTTTTGCAAGAAATACATTGTATTTATATTATTATGAAAATAAAAGGATATTCTTTTCTTCGTCCTTTCTCACTAGCTCTATCACGAAGATGACTTAGCCGCACTATCTCTGTTTCTAGCCACTGTAATAGAACAATAAACATTTCAATTCGATAACAGAGTAGATAACATCAAATTTCATCACTTAAAAAATATTCTAAATGAATGTAGCGAATTATCAGGAAATAAAACGAGGCTTTATTGAAGACATGGCAAGGCTTCAATATTTAATTCAGATGTGAAGTAATCCTTCTTTAGATTCCAAAACGGAAATGCCAGACTTCCCTGAAAGAGTTTATATCATATTTTTTCTGAAAACCATTACTAGGCCAGAACAAATTTGAACATGACTGATGAGAAATCGTGATGACATAAATAAATATATCGTATGTCTCCTCTCCCATTAGCATTTCTACTAAAGCCTTTACATTGATTAAACTTCATTTGTTGATTGCGGGTAGTTTCCTCATAATTTCACATTAGTACATCAGCAAAATTATAGTACCAAGGACACAATACAAGAGACTAAGTTTTTGAAAGATGCATAAGCATACAACAAATGAGGAAGCAGTAACATAGAAAACCAACTTACATCTTTTACTCTAACTGACTGAAGTGCAAATGCCTTGTCCTGAATATTGCCCTACAAGCACAACGTAGTGTCTTTAGTCCAGACTACAACATCTGATGCAGAAAGTGCGATTTTATTAAACATAAACATACCACAGTTAGTCGATTTATAAGTCCACACTTTATGCTTTGGCGAAGACGTTTGCATTCATCCTAACAAAAAATTAGTCAATATCTATAAAAAATATTATTCTACAGTATAAGCTGTACAAATCATCAATTCTGAGAAAATAAAAAATTAGGAAGCAATATGTTCTCAACATCATATGGTTATATAAGTGACAACCAGGCTGTTTCCAGATTATAATTTTCAGCAAGTAAACTAACCAGTAAGAAGTAAATTTCATTAATAAATGGAATATCACCCGTCATGCAATTAGGATGTACTGGATTATGGTGGTTGACATACTAAAATGATTGTTATCATGTCAAGTTTTAAAGGGGATAAGATACTGCTTTCAAAAGATGTCACTGCAAAATTAAATGTCAGTGACTATCATAGTCAGGAGGGAGTGTTACCTCTGTGAACTCTTGATTTGAGATAATATCAATTGAAACAATCTCTGTCTTGTTTAAATTTAAAATCTCTAGCAAGATATCTGTCATCCTTTTACCCACTTTATATGGCTCTGCTGCTTTGCACGTACCTGACCATGAAGATAATTAAAAATAGAACCAAGTGCAAATTTTATTTAATATTGCAAATATTGACAGCATGAATGATGTTTTCTAGAAATATTTACCTGCAACCTGAACCAGCCTATACAAGTCTTGCTTCTGACCACTACCAGAAATTCTTATTCTCACAAAAGAACCAACAGCTTTATCATGAAAATTGTCTGTATCTTCAAGTAGATCTTCCACCAAATTACGTCTTAGATAAATTAAATTGATATTATGATTATCAATAGCTGCATAATCATCAACATTAGAATGGAGTCCTCTCTCATCACCCTTTTTACGAGTTTTACGTCTCTTATCTTTGCCAGGTTTGAGATATGAATCGGAGTTTCCATCACCATCTAAATGAGTAACTTCAGTATCAACGACACTCCCCTGCAGATCTTCACCCTGGTAGTCCTCTTTTAAAAGGAAATGAGATTCAAGAAGCTTTAACATTTCAAAATGTCCCACTCTTGGTTTACCAAACAAACTTTGAAGCCTTGCATCACAAATGATTTGACTTTTTCGGCGAGGGTCCCGAAGCTTATTTCTTTTAATGTACTCTAGCAAAAGAGCTTGAACATCAAACTGAGACAAAATAGATGTGTCTCCATTTCTCATGTGCATAACAAACTCCAAAAGTTCTTTTGAAGACCATTCAGATCGGTCATCTGCAGATGTCACATTAGCAGCAAGCACTGTTGCTGCATATGAATTCCCTTCTTTCAAACGAGATTTTGCCCGTTTCTTGCCTTTCCTTTTTTTAGAACGACTTGAACCTACATTCTCGTAGGAGTTATCTGAATCAGATCCTCTATCATTGTTGGCATCGTAAAGTTCATCTGGTGAATCATCTTTGGATGCAGCCATATCAGATCCCTTCCAAGGGTTTTTAGCTTCAGTAAGTTCATCAAATGTTAAAGATAGCTTTTCTTTTAGATCTATGTAGTAGTCCTTGAAGAGATACTCCCAGCTATTTTTATCATTAAAATCCACTTGTCCCTGCAACAAGCATGAAAAATAATTATTTGTTGTCAAACGTGGGAGAACCTGATTAATGGCATTATAAATTCACATATGTGCATTCTATCTTTAAAATAGTTGCATTACAGGGTATTTAGTGATTGTTGGTGTGGAATAGTTTGATAGGTAAAGAATGTGATGCAGCTTAATTGGAAGTAAAACAACATAGTGGAATAGAGAGGTGTCCCAAAAATCACTAACAAAAGAGCAACAAGGAAGGAATAACGGTTATAACTTCATATGGATTCTGGACTATTCCTTTTCTGGAACAGGAAAAGAACTAACTGAATCACTGAGGAAGGATGAACACTTCATAATTCCAAAACAAACATATATTGCATAATCTGAGTAACAATTTTACAGGAAAGTATATGACAAGAAGAGGGGATTGAGAGGAAGATATACCGTGTTTCCCTGCTCATTCTGTTCAATCAACATCACAGTTGTCATGCATGTTTCACAAAAGCCCTTGTTTCCCCTAACACAAAAGATAATAGCATCTTTGATGCATCCCTTGCACAAAGAGAATGTACATGTATAGCACATATAGTGAGCATTCTTCTCACAGTTACTGCAAAGATGCCAACCTGAGATCATCATGATCAAAGATACGGAAAGTAAGACAGGGTAAAGCAACATAGACATGATTAAGTTCTTACAGATTTTTATTTCTAAAGGATCAAGTTTTCGCAGATTTATATCTAGGGATTCAAAATAAATTAATATACGTTCAGAATACAAGAAAAATAAAAAACACTGCCAGTGACTGTACAAGAGGTTGATTTCTTCACTCGAATCAGTGACCACTTTGTCGAATAGCAACAATTTTCACCATTGTGCTAAGGCGCCAACAACTTATAAATTTATTTTTGTATAAAAAATGATAAAGACATTACAGAATAAGGAGCATACCACAATTCCATTTTCCCTTGGTTCGAAAAAAGGCTTCATCACGATTAACACATGAAGGATGGTAAGCCTTTGGACATCCCCTGATCAACAACACACACAAAAAACATCAAATTTACAAATGATCATAGAAAAGTAGGACATTGTACAATTACAAGGCATATTAGCAATAGAAATACAACAACCCAGCCTTTCCCAACCAGGAACTTGTTTGGCACAATTAACCGATAGGATAGCTGAAAGCTTATAAGCTAGGAGCTGAATGTTAAAAGTTAACTGGAAGCTTATATAAGGTAGAAGGTGAAATTTAAAAGCCAATAAGCTAATTGAATAGGAATTATTTGGTAAGAATATTTGATAAGCAAGCTGCTAAGTGTAAAATGATATAAGCCCCTATATAATAAGCTCATAAGCTACCTCAAAAAGCTTAACAAATAGGAGCATATAAGCTCAGCTTATTGGCATGATCCCCTATACCAAACACCAACAATAGTTTACTTTTTGGTCAAATAAGGTAATCGACTAGCTTATAAGCTACTTGATGGTGTTGCCAAATACACTCTAGGTGGGGTCAGCTACATGGTTTGACAATGTTCTAGCATATATCAATGAATATAGCCAAAACCATATAAGCATCTAGATCCAATTTAATAGAAAATGAAAATGTATGTGAGAAAAGAATTGAATTCACCTGCGGTTGCAAAGCACAAGGTCACCACCATCAAAGCAAATGAAACAAACGTCCTCTTCCATCTTTTTCTTGGAAGCAACTCTCCTTGTTGTCTTAGAATTCTTGGCAGGCCCACGCTTTCTCTTCCCACTACTCACAGTTTCACTCTGCTCCTCTCTCACCTCATCATCTTCTTCCATACCATCACCACCACCTCCTTGTTCTTGTTCTTCTTCTTCTTCTATATCTTGAGCCATACCATCACCATCACCATCACCAGCTTCTTCTTCTCCTTCTCCTTCTCCCATCAAAGCAGCAGTGTCTGTATCTTGTGTTGTATCATCACCAACACCATCATCGTTATCAACGTCATGAACACTTAGCACCTTCTCTTCTTCTTGTTCTTCATTCGGTGCCTCCTTTTCATCTGTGATTACATCATCAGTTCCCTGAGTATGACCAATTTCGGCGTCTACTTCATCAGCGCTATCATCATATTCTTCTTCCTTTTCTTCCGCCTTTCCAGTCTCCACGTCATCAACCTCAGTTCCCTCGTCCACTGTCTTATTCTGAATCACATTCTCAGCTTCGTCAATAGCTGAAGCTACTTTATCCTCATCCAATATCTCATTACCCTGAATTTGTTGGCACTCGGTAACTGAATCGGAAACCTCTCTCTCCTCCGATACAACCACAGCAGCTTCGGTCTTCCCAGATGCCACGACATCAATTCCATGACCTATATCATCCACAGATTTGTCTCCTTCATCAGGTAACACATCTGCGATCACGATTCCTCCATCTTGTTGTTTGATTGAAAGATCATGAGAGAGTAGAGTTGGAATTTCATCGTCTTCCTTATCCATTGAAACAGAAATTAGGGATTTGAATAACAATAGGAATTGAAGTTTAGAATAAATGGAATCCCTAGAGTTCGCATAGAACCAGAGTTCGCAGTTTTGTAGAGAGAGAGGGGGGGAATTGGGTGTGGTGTTGTGTAGTTTTGCTCTCTCTTCAAATGACCAAACTATCCTTTCTTCCAACTCACTATCACGATCTTGCCTCTCCTATGCCCTAGACCTACCCTGAGCCCGTTCCATTCTTAACGCCCTTCACTACTGGCCCAATTCTACCTTATCAACATGTTTTTTCTCTCATCTTTCCGTCTTATAAAATCATTCATCATTATTTACTTTACAAATTCCATTGAATATATATCATTTTTTATACTTAGATATTACACTCAAACAATATACAATAAGAGTGTAATATATAATAATCGTTAACCTACAAATTTATATACAATCAATATATCATTTACAATTGATTTATATTACTTTTTTAAAAGTCAACAATAATTAAACATTAATGATATGTAATACATTTATATACAGTAAGTACATACATTTTCTTTCTCACGTACATTAATATGACATATTGTAATCTATAGTTTTGTGAATCAACTTTTACTATTCTTATTAATCTATCAGATATTTCTCATTTAGGTGAACATTACTATCACTATCATAACTACACTTTTATTTAGAGATGGCAAAACGGGTTACCCAACCTATTTTTGCATGAGTCCACATTTAGCCCGCAAAACTTACGTGGGCTTGTGCCCCGTAAAAGCTTAATGAACAAAATCATTTGTCTTGCCCGTGTTAAAACGGGCATGCGGACAGCTCACGAGCTGCTTATATTAAAAGAATTTGTCACATTAATATGAAATGTCATACCAAATTGAAATGATGTTGTATAGCAATCCCCAGTAGCAAACTTTACAATATGCAACTTCACAAGTCCATAGTGGTTTTGTTCATATCACTACATTTTGAAGTAACAAAGTGCATATACTACAAATCCTTTTCACAATATGCATTACTGAGTTGGAAGAGTGGAGTTGGACCTCAAAAATCTGGGCCACACAATGCCGCCCGCATAGCCCACTTGAAATGCCCGCAAAAAGCGAGCAGAAGGGCCGAACATTATAAACTAACTAGCAAAAATATGACGTCAGACTCATATCTTTTTGCCAGCAATGTGAGGTGGCTCACGTCCATGTTGTTATCTCTACTTTTATCACATCAATATCATTATTATATTACATGCATAAAATAAAATTATATATGACAATAAGAGCTTATCTTATAATGCTCATATTTTTCTATAAAACCCTTACTTTCTTTCCATCTTATGAGAAGTATTTTAAACTTTTACTTAATTTGTTTTTTTTCATTTATCTTTTATTATTTAGCCTTTACCTAATAATACTAACACCAAATCCCACCAACTTCTTAATAATTAGAGTATAATATTTATGTTCTGACAATATTAAGATTTATACACAATTAGTGTATCAACCACAATTCATTTGTATTACTTTTATTTAAGAGTCAACGTTGACTGAAAATGAATGGTATGTGATGTAGTAATAGAGTAAAAAACTCTTACAATTGTTAGTGTATACATATTTTTCTTAAATAATTATTTCTAAGGATGTATCTTTTGAAATATCCAATATTTACACTTCTATGGCTGATTTTTTTCCCTTTACTTATAATGATAGTTTCATGCATGGAGCACGTAGAATAATACAAACTTTGTAAATGTAAAAAGAGTAATAATTGGATAAAAATGTTATTTATAATATTTTACACAAGGGGTATCTTCTTTGAATGTTTTTCTTTGCCCTTGTGTTTGATATGAGGTTGGATCACTGCTTAATAAGATAGAATGGGCGAAGTGAATAATCATATCTCCTTTGGATGACTCAGCCATACTTATCTCTATTTTCATGTATACTTATGCAATTTGCTAACTCATCACCTCACTTGCCTTGTTTCTTTGTCTCACCTGTTTTGTTTTCCAATGCTATCCTTGTACACCATTTATTTTTCTTATTAAAATATTTGGCATGAGAAAGTCGGACTTCATTCGCTTGCTAGATATTAAGCTCATCAAAACAAACCATTAAAAGTATACTAGACCAATATATAACTCTACAGATTAACTTTTTTAAACTAATATTTTGTAATTCTAATTAAATTTGACCTAATAAACTGTCGAAGGACGTAAAGAGGAAAATAAACACTTTTTTTTCTTCTGAAGGGCTAGCTGGTGATACCCACTCATGAACAAAAAATAAAAATTCAAACTCAATTGGACTGCTCCAAGTATTTTTGCCTATGATGTCACGGGCTTGAATCCCAAAATCCACAGTTTAAGCTATAGTTTCACAATTATGTCCATGGATACCAGTCAAATATCAAAAAATAATTTCCAATTTAAATTATTCTTAAAAAAATAGCTTTAACATGACAGTAGAAAACTAATAGGACATCTTGCAAATTACCCCAAAAGCTCGAACTTGACCAATAAAACCAAATAGCATAATCTGGAAATAGTGTAATACAATGCACACGATACAGTATCTCTTATCATTCTTATTCCGACCAAGTAAAACATAGCAAGAAAAAACGTACACTATCAAGAATCCACAATCTGCTCAGCGAGAAAATCAAAGGAAATAAACCATGTCCTCATAAACAACGATGATGATAACCATTACACATAAATTTGCCATCCATCAGTACCTCCTTGGGTATCGATCCATCATCCGACCTGAAGGGCACTCATAAGCCAGGTGGCCACGCCCCCCACAATTGTGACAAATCATCAAGGGCCCCATGCAATCCCTACTCATGTGACCCAACTGCTGGCAATTCCTGCATACAACATCTCGGTCTCGGTAACCACCACCACGAATTCCACCGCCACCGCCACCTCCACCGCCACGAAAGCGTTCTCCAAGATCATTGGCTTTTGGACACTGTCTAGCCACATGCCCAGAAACATTGCACAAGTTGCAAATGGGGTCATTTGGACAATCACGTGCTAGGTGGCCAGTCTTCCTACAGTTGTTGCATGCCTTCTCATTTGTACATTCAACTGCAATGTGGCCCTGCTTATAACAGTTGTTGCACAACCTTAAGTCTCCTGGAGGCATTGGAGGAGCGGAGCACTCCCTAGCTCGGTGTCCAACTTTACCACAGGTGTGGCAAATGCCTTCATTTGGACAGTTACTGGCCATGTGACCAGGTTCCTTGCAATTCCAACACAGCGATTTCGTGGAGCATTCAGAAGCAATGTGCCTGATCAAACATTCATAAGTAGAAATGTAGAATCATAAAAACTAACTACTCGAGCATAATTCTTATTGGCATATATCATATAATTTAACTATCCGAAACTATTATAGTTAATAGCAAGCAGAACATTGTGGAATAGCATGCACAGTTCTTAACAAAAAAGAATAAGTAACCATACCCAGGGAGGCCACAATTGTGGCAAATTGCAACATTAGGGCATTCTCTTGCATAATGACCAGGCCTCTTGCAGTTCTTGCATAAATTGTCTCGGCTGACCAAAAATAATAAAATTAGTGTTACTATTTTGAAAAACATTAGCATACATTCCTAACATCACATGGCTCAGTGCAGCCATATTAGTATTTTTGTAGCTAAAAAGCAAAACAAACCATCTCAGAGAAAGGAAACACAAATTTAGGTTCCAAAGTAATCATATAAGACATACCACAAAAACAAAAAGATGAAAAGGCCATAAATAAGGTTTAACAAATGGCACAATAAAGATTAAAAGCTTCTTCTAGCATAACAGAGTCTCAGTCCTCTTTACCCTCCCTAAGTGGCTTAAGCCAGCAGTAAGTAAATAGTCAAAATCTAACAAAAAAACCTGAAACCCCGATGTGAGTCTCTCCGGTAAGGTGCTTCACGATGGGAAAACCGATCGGAGCGGATCTTACGATCCATTGGGCTCCTGCTCCTGCTTCTGCTTCGACTCCTGCTGTCTGAACTCATTTTCAATACTTTCTTCCCTAACTTCTACAACAACTGATCAGCAAAACCACCAACACAACCAACACCACCAGCCACTGCCTCCTTCCTGTCCACATCACAACCACACATCCAACATCATCTATAAGCCAAACCAAACAAAACCCCTCACCTTCCCTTCAAATTAGAAAAACCGCAAAGTCCAACAGTATAGTATATGAAATTTCAACAAGCAACCCATCTCACATCAAACAAATACCAATGTACTAGAAGTCAACACCCCAAAATAGATAACAAGTCCCTGGACCAAATTCTTCGCAATATTCATGTACCCTCTCACTTATAACATTCACACTACAAGATCAACTCTAGCTTTAAAAAACAATAGAAACAATATAATTCAACCCTTTCAGCAGTAAAGCTAACCAGGTGGAGATGAATGAATAAGCTACAATACTGATCCCTGAAGAAAGTCAAATGGAGGCACAGCTTTATGACAAATATTTTTTTCCTTTCAAGGGGATTGAAGGATAAAAAGTAGAAAACAACCACATGGAAAAGAAGGGATGAACAGATGGCAACAGGTTGGCATTGGAAATAATAGGTGCCTTTAAAATGCACACATAGTCTTTAACAGACTTGTGCCTATAGTTGTTAGAGATTTGTGTTGTGTTTTCATGACGATTGAAGCCTCTGAGACTGAAATACAACATCACATAACCTTTTGCACTCTTGCACTAACACAACTTCAGTTGTAATAATAGTTCCTTTATCTACATCTACAACTTCTATTTGCACACAATTATCTAACTCCTCTCTTTTGTTTAACTGAAATATACAGCTTATACCTATGTTTTAAGTACATATAAGGTTAATTGAACGTATAATGAAGAGATATGTGAATAATTAACCATTATCAACAAAATGTAGCCCATTAACCATTATCAAAGACATAATTAACATGAAACATATATAAAATGATTAGAGGCAATCGTAGAGATATGTGAATAATAACAAAAATCGAAATGAAACCTGATGGAGATCCAAGGGACGGGAACAACTCAAAAGAGGAACGATGAAAACCCTAATCCTAACCCTAAAGGTGAGGGAGAGTCGCATCGGAATGAGCGAATAATCGATAATGAATAATAATGAAAAATGAAACTGATACAAGTACCTGCTTTATGCCCAATTCATACTACCAAATATCAATGAATCTAAGGATTTCCAAGGAATGAAGTAGCTGCGGATTTTTTTAGTTAAAATATACTTTTATTCCCTTTTCTCCGTTGCGATGGGCCTAGCCCCCAAGCCCGAAATGTTTTTTTTTTCGGACCAATTCGTTTATAAATTATTATAATTTTGCATTCTCAGAAAATGTCTTAATGTATGATGAAGCACATTTGAATTGATGTCCTAAATGTTAGGTGGAGAAGGTTGAAGGTGATTAAACTATGATCACCAAAACCTGAAAGCTTATGATAATCCTCTTTTTTTGATGAACCATTAAATCATGTTGCTATTAATTTGTTGGATTGGCAGTGTCGTAAAACGCAAGAAATTTGATTAAATAACTTTGAGTTTTCTTCTTTGACAAGCTTGAATAAAGTAAAGTGGCTACTACAGCCCACATTGCAAATGGCCCAACTCACAATGTTGAATGAGGGAGACTTAGTATAAGTTCGAATATAAATAACTTATTACTTAATCTTACTAGTTTCTATTCAATCAATCAATTTATTAATTTTTATCTCTACACATAATAAGTAAGTTTCTTCATCAACTTATAAATTTATGTTTTCAAAATTGAGCTGATTATACCTAGAAAAGTTATTAATAGACACGCTAATGACATTATTTAAGAAAGAGAATGAAAATCTTGTATTGAAAAAAAAAATGATACTTTCACATTTCAAAAAGTGCTAGACTTTGTTTTCACACACTGATTTCAATCTTGTATATTTTTTAAATAATGTTATTAAAATACTTATTAGTATATATATATATATATGTGAAATTAGTTTTTATTAGTACCCAAAATACTTATTAATACAATTCTTATTAAATAGAGTTAGTATGTAAAGGGGGGTTGTTCCATTATACATAAGGGGTTATTAATAGTTGAGATAAATAGCCAAAATTGCTAAGAGGTGGGCTTTTCAAAATTTGGTGAGGCAGATGCATGATTAATATGTGGGTCTTATCCATAAAAGGGAAATGTAAAACATCAATGTAGAGTAGGGGACTTCCCAATAACATTGTTGAAGCAAGACATTATAAAGAAATTTTGTGGCTTTTCATTTATAAATTATAACATTAAAGAAATTGTTAGAGAAAGTGAAAGGATATCCATTCATTTACAAATTTATTAAATAGAAGAAAGCTTGACAGATCATTAACGTTCTTAGCAAGCATTGTGTGGGAGGAAAGGTTGTCTCTAATAATCATAAAGCATTACATGTCATATATTATTGCACTTAGTACTACTCACTAGTCACTGTAACTCTTTTGCTCTTAATGCTCTGTAAAGGATATGTTCAATAAAAAAACAAAAATAACTAATAATCATATAACGTGTATTAGTATCCTTTTTAATTCTATCTAACCCAATTAACTTCAATCAGTTTGAGTTACAATCAGAAACAATCATTTACGTGTGCAAAATTTTCTTGAAACTTTATTTTTTTAATGAGTTAATGAGTTTTGCTAACCATTATCCACACATGAGAAATAGAAGTTTGTAACTTTAATGCTTTGGGTTTGCTTAAATATCACCCTTAAGAATATTGATAATCAAAATCATTTCACAAAAACTAAACTTAAACATCATTTAAGAGAGTCAAAATATTTTCCACCCCAACGAATACCTTCTTTAAAGCTATTAGACTCTTCTTTAACCCAAATCAACAGATATTTGTGTGAGAGAAATTTTTACTCTAAACAAAAAAAAAACATACACAATACGATAAAATTAGCCAATTCAACAACAAAAAAACTCATATGTAAGACCAAAATGAATATATATAATTACGAGCATGGAAGAGTGACTTGACTGAATACGTAAACTATTTTATATTACCACTTTTTATATGTAACCATTTGTTATTACATTTTTTTGATGCAACAAAAGATGAAAACTCAGAGAAAAAAACTAGCCCCCAATGAAGTAAAGTCCTTAAGGACGATGCAAAAGCAGAAGAAGGGTCACCGCTCCCAAAAAATTCCTGTCCCCATGTCCCAAACCAATTATATTACACCAAGTAATGTAAAAAAAGTAATTTTCTATTTTTTTTAATTTTTATATTAATTAAGTGACATTTTTTTACTGGCTTGGGACACAATGAGACACCATTTTTGAAACAGATGATCTCCATTAGCAAAAGCAGCATGGGAATAAATTGAATAAGTAGGTTAAAGCCACATTTTCCATCCCACTTGTTTGACTCAGAGAGTATAATCCTCAAGAAGAGTAAGTAAGCTCCATAACAATATACAATGACACCATTATTATTATTATTATAGGGAGAAATCCAATTACTCCAAGAGTGAATGAAAAAACATACTCCATATCATAATCATTCATTCTTGAAAAATCGAATGGTTTGAATTGGTGAATAATCCAAACCATTAAATTTTTCACGATGTAATGGCTAAGATGTGAAGTAAGTTGAATAAGTGGATCTCTCCCTATAATTTATACAATGCAAACTTAGAAAACCCAGGATTACTATTCTTAACACTTGAGAAAGAAGCATCAAACAATTTTATTTTAATTTAAAAAAAAATTAACGTTTAAAGATATTTAAAAACATATGTTTACTTTTTTTATATAATTATCTGACAGCGTGTAATGCGATATTTTAAATAAAAAATAAAATTGAAAGAAAGATGTGCGTAGAAGAAGGAACAATTTTGAAAAACCATCTCAGTGTGTTGTATTAGTCTGAATCTGAAAGCATAGATACTGTGAGAGTGAATGGAAGCTATTAGAAAACAAGCTTCCAAGCTTCGAGAACAGGTCGCTCGCCAGCAACAGGTTTTCACCTCTCTCTTCCTTCCTCACATATTTTTTGCTTCAATTTTATTATTCAGTATATACTTCATTTATACATAGTTTGGATTTTTAATTATAGTTTTGTTAACGTCAATAAACGATATCCCATACTATTGGATCTAACGATTGTAAGTACCGTAGAAATGATTTGTTATTAGCGTTAAGTTGAATTTAAGGTGATGCCTTAGGTTGCGCCTACTTTGAAATCAAGGAAATATGTTTAAACCAACGGTTGCTTGTGAAATAAATCATCGTCACCTTAAGGACTTGTTTGGTGGACAGGATAAGAAAATCAAGATAGGATAGTTCCTATCCCGTCAAAATACTTGCCGTGGTCTGTGGACACGAATTTGCATTAGTAACAGTGCGTTGTACAATTATAAATGGAATAACTGCATCTGTATTAGTATTTTATTATGTTTAGAATGACTCAAACACTTTTCCTTTTTATTAATTTAAGACTTGTGTTACATTATATTAATTTAGGTCTTCTACCATAGCCATGACTTTTCTTATAGTTTTCTTGATTGATGAATTGGAAAATCGTTCATTGATTGCTTTACGTTGAATAAGCTAGTTCCTTGATTTGTCTGTTAGGCTATGTTTGGGAGTTACGAGGGAAAGGGAATGGGAGGGATCAAGGGACAGAGGTAGCGGAGGAAGAGAAGGGGGAAGGAAAACAATTCTCTCCCTGTTTGGGAGTGTGAAATTTAGATGGGAGGAGACTAAAGTAATAAAAATACAAAATCTAATTAACAATGAGAAATGTACAAAATTTTATTTTCAAGAACATTTCTTGACATGTTTGTCTCTCGAAAAAACCCTAAATCGGGTGGAAAATGAAAATTGGCATGTGAAGGGTTTTAGAGGGCTCCAGAAAACCTCCAAGGTCCAAAACCCTTCCCTCTCTTTTCCCCAACTCCCAAACAAGGGGGACTCTTTCCGAAGCCATCCCTTACCCCCTCCGAAACAAGACTCCCAAACAAAGCGAGGATTTAATCATGGTTATTGCTGTTTAGGCTGTGCTGAAACAGTTTGGGGCTGGGGGATATGGAGGTTCAGATAATATGGTTACTGATGAGGCAGAGCTTCACCAGCATCAGAAACTCGAGAAACTTTACATATCAACACGAGCAGGAAAGGTAATATTTTTCTTGTGTATTAATCCCCTTTTTTGTTTATGTTTCATCTCAACTTATACTCTCCTTCCTTGGCTAATAATGTCATATGTTTTTGTTTCAGCATTATCAAAGGGATATTGTCCGTGGTGTAGAAGGTTATATTGTTACGGGATCCAAGCAAGTTGAAATTGGTATGTAATGTTGGTTAGTGAAGCTTTTGTAAAAATTTCTTATATTTAGTTTAAGGAACTTAGTGAAGTTGTTGAATTGCTATACATGTTATTTAACAGGAACAAAGTTGTCAGAAGATAGCAGGAAATATGGTGCAGAAAATACATGTACCAGTGGTAGTACATTATCAAGAGCAGCATTAAGTTATTCACGTGCACGTGCACAAATGGAAAAGGAGCGCGGGACCTTACTAAAAGCTTTTGGCACACAGGTAAATATTCACATGTGTGTTTCCAAGTTTTAAGTTTCACGCCAATACTTGTTTTATGCCAAAATAATGTAAGCTAAAAGCATTTTAAAATAGTCATTGGGAACTGTAACAGTGAATTGCCACTGCTAGGATGGGTACTACTTATTTAGTTATTTTACCTTTAACTTTGGTACCTTTTTTCTATCCAAGGTCCACCATGCCTGGCTGTGGATGCTTTATTTTCTTTATTGAATAGATTTTTTCAGCAATACCTGGATGGTTTACAGATACACAACACACTAATTTTTTATTAACCAAGACATTTTCAGTGGTGTTCTGCATGAATTCATCGGTCAACCAATTATGATTGGTTGATCATAGGGATGTAGGGTTCAAATCTGGCTTCACATATGTAATGCTCTGATATCCTCCTAACATTACAGATTTTTAAATCTAGCTTCATAGATGTAATTCTCAGATTTCCTCGATCGGACATTAACAAACCATGATAGGATATTTATATCTATTTAATCTAATGAAAAAATATCATAGCCCAGGTCCAAGTCCAACCTCAGATCGAATTTAATAGGCACATATATCATCAAGTTAATGTTTCTCATTGTATTTGTATACTGAATCATTTTAAATTTAGACAGTTTGTGCTTTGAATCTTTATTTGACCTAATAATTCTGAGTAAACATGTAAGTCTTGTTTAATGCTTAGATTGCAGAGCCCTTAAGAGCAATGGTGATGGGTGCTCCATTGGAGGATGCGCGACATCTTGCTCAACGTTATGACCGAATGCGACAAGAAACTGAAGCCCAGGTATCTATAATTTTATTTTTCATTTGATTTGTCAATTTTGTAGGTTTATTTTCATTTTGTCACTGTCTGTTTTTTGGGTACATATCTGAAATAAGTAAATACAAAAGAGTTAATTGATGATTTTATTATCTTTTATAAAATTTGTAATTACACTGTCCCTTGGACCTAGACAGGCTATCGAAGTTTCCAAACGCCAGGCAAGAGTAAGAGAAACACCAGGCAATGCTGAGAATTCTATGAAACTGGAAGCAGCCGAAGCAAAGCTGCAAGACCTGAAGACAAACATGGTCATATTGGGAAAGGAAGCGGCTGCAGCGTTGACTGCTGTTGAAGCACAGCAACAGAGGTTAACCCTCCAGCGTCTTATAGCTATGGTATTACAGCTTTTACCATTTGCTGTTACAACTTGAGTTTTAGGAAATCTTGAAACTGAGATAGAAGAAATTGTTGCTCCTACCTAAATCCAACATTCTATTTCTGATATTGAAGGTTGAAGCAGAGCGTGCCTATCATCAAAGCGTACTCCAAGTACTTGATCAGCTGGAGGGAGAGGTGAGCAACCATATCTGTTGGCCATTTTTTTCCATTGGATTCTCGGTGTAGAAATTAAATGTGATCTGACTGTTAGGCCATTTTCTTTTGGCATCAATGCATAATTATGTACTATATGCATTTAATGATAGATGATATCAGAACGACAACGAATTGAAGCCCCTCCTAAACCTAGTGTGGAGAACAACATGCCACCACCCCCATCATATGAAGAATTGAATGGTATCCATGCTTCTCAAACACATAATGGCTCAACAGATAGTATGGGTTACTTCTTAGGAGAGGTAAACTATTTATTTTGTGAGGGCTAAAAGTCAGTACTTATTGAAATTAAGTGACTGTTCACATTAGTTTATGTTGTACATTTTATTCACGCAGGTTTTATTTCCATACCATGCTGAGTCTGAAGTTGAACTTAATCTATCAGTTGGGGATTATATAGTCGTTCGAAAGGTTTGTAAGTTGGTGGCTCTTTAGTATCATTAAAACCTTTTTCGCTAGCCTAAGGTTGCCTTTTACTTCGGTTTATTTAAATGATTCTCTCCTTTCCGGCTGGGAAGAGTGCTTCATATTTTGATATGTCTTATATTTTCCAAGTAGCAAATTGAAATTTTAGTAACTGATACTTGAAAATAAATTAAGTTGCAAATCTAACACTATGTAATACTGAAACCGTTTTCCTAACTGTTGAAGCTTCACAGAATTGGTAACATAATATAATGTCAGAACATGGTTGATTTTAACTTGTCATTTGCCACTAGTTCAGCACTAAGGACACGTTAGTTTAAGCTTAAAAGTAAATGTTTTTAAGATTGTGTAAATATTTGATTTTCTTTTTATAGATATTGGTGTAAAGAATAATTTATTTGTGTCTGATTAAAATTAAAAAAACCATTATTAGTTGTGAAGAATATTTTAATCTAAAGCCACTTCAAAATAATGACTAGTCTGTATATTATCATATTCTATTCATTGAAAGAATCTTACCTAAACATGCCCCAAATCTTATAAGTAATTATTTTAAATAAAAATGATTTGTTTGAGAATTCTAAATGATTATTTAGTCATCTGCTTGTGCTGTGGCTTTCATGTCTCCACTGCATTGCTTTCCAAATTTCTCTCATGCATACTGAAACCGAGAAATAGCAGGATAAGTTCTTATCCTGTCAAATGTTTGTTGCACATCAGATAATGATATATTGATGCGGTTGTGGCAGTAGTGTAGTAGTAGCCGCAGTGGCGTTCAAGTGTGAGGGGACAAACTGTAGTGTCCTATGGTGCTCATTTCTAACCCTGCTCCATGGGTAAAAAATACACTGGATGAACAGAATATGATAGACAAAGAAGATAACCTAAACATGATAGTCTTATTCTATCCTGACTCACTTAACTTTGGATTGCAACAAGATAGAACAAACCAGTCTATCATTTCTCGATTGAGCTCTAAAATCCTTATATATTTAAAGTTGTTCCTAATATGACTAGTTTGAACAGGTGACAAACAATGGATGGGCAGAGGGTGAATGCAAAGGGAAAGCAGGTTGGTTTCCATTTGGTTATATTGAAAGAAGGGAAAGAGTTCTTGCAAGCAAGGTGGCTGAAGTGTTTTGAATTTCCCTCTTTTGTTGGTTTCTTGCCCAACGATTCTGTGTGTGTATTCTCTTTGGCTTTGTGCTTATCGGTGGATAACTTGTTCTGAGCATGCAACAAATAGATTTGGTATATGGTTTTCTTTTTAATTATTTTATTACATTGGAGCATGCAGGCCCAGCAGTACTGATTCTTTTGGTGTGTAGTATATTTAGTGCACTTCAGTGTATGTCTGTAACAAATTGTAGTGATTAAGGCCCTTTGGATGAGTTTATTTTAAACTTATTTCAGTTTCTCTGTTACAATAAGCAACGTTGTTCTAGTTAAAGATGAAATTATTAACAGTGTTTTTATGACAATATAAGCTGTTTTGAAGCCTGTCTTTGTGAAAGTAAGATATCGTAGGCATTAATTTTGTTATCTTTAATACCTGATAAAATTAACTAATAAATTAATGAAATTTTATTTTATAAAATTAAATCATAGCAGTTTTTTGTTATCTGAACTAGTTAAAAGATTGTAGTATATGTGAAAAGTAATATTCAATAAATACTTGTATAGTTCTAAACTGATATATGTTTATTCCAGCAGCAGGAGTTAGGGATCTACCAAGCATGTAATTGTGGAACAAATATCATTAGGAGAAAATCCATGTTTAATATAATACTTGTATGTGTCATGTGTTTTGCAAGATTGAGGGTTTAATCCAAGTTCCCCTTGCTATATATATAAATAGGCCGCGAACTGCAGGTTAGTTCGTTTCAATGCGAACTTTTATTTCAGCCGTATGATTTTTTTTAATTCATTTAAGCCGTTGGATATGTGACTGGGTACCGGGATTATGTTTGGCTGAAGTCGGTTTGGGCCTGAGTAACATCTGTTGAGAAGTCGATTTGGCCCATTGCCACTTCTGTTGAGAAGTCGGTTTGGGCCTGAGTAACTTCTCAACAGAAGTCGGTTTGGCCCAGTGTCACTTCTGTTGAGAAGTCGGTTTGGGCCTGAGTAACTTCTCAACAGAAGTCGGTTTGGCCCGTGTATTATCCCTTTTTTTTTTTGCACAGTTTAATTATAAAAAAATAAAATGAAGTAATTAATAATAAATTAATATATTTCAACATAAATTTCAATTACAAAATCTTAAAAAATCTAATGATTTCCTAAATGACCTCCCGTTCCACACCTACGTGATTGCCTAGTACGTCTTGTCCTTCGAAGTTCAGCTGCTGTCGGGTCTGGAACTGTATCTGTCTGCCCCGTTGGAAAAATATTAGTGTCAACCATAAAAGAACTTGGACCAGCACCATCTTGGTTGAAGTTGTAGCCTATATCATTAAAAAGTTGATTCGCCGAGTCAGGTGTACCGAGTAAGTTATAGTCATTTTTACTGGGATATTTTCATGTTAATATTTGTTTATGTATTAATATGCAAATAATAGTTAATTAGGCAAATATGCAAAATTAAAAAGCCAAGGAGTGAGATTCGAAACCACTCCAGTGAGCTTAGGAAGAGATGATTTTTACTATACCTGTCAAAACGGGCTACCCGGACAGGTTTGGGCTAGCCCGCTTTTGATTCGGGCTAAAACGGGCCGGACTAAAAAGTCCGGTTATATTTTATGTTGCTAAAAATGAGGCCCAAACCCGCCCAAAGCGGGCTGCGGGCTGCGGCGGGCCGGATTATTTTATTATTTACACCAATGCAAAAAACTGATGATTTTAATATGTTGTAATCGATTACGAGTATATTGTAATCGATTACATCATGTAAAATGCACATGTCTGATTAGTTTATCAGCATGTAATCGATTACCAGGATTGTGTAATCGATTACACTGTTTAAAAAACAGAACACTACCAATGCAAAAAACTGATGCTTTTAATATGTTGTAATCGATTACGAGTATATCATGTAAAATGCACATGTCTGATTAGTTTATCAGCATGTAATCGATTATCAGTATTGTGTAATCGATTACACTGTTTAAAAAACAGAACACTTGTGTTTTAGTGCAAATGATCTTAGTTTCATGCATGAGTTTTTCAAAGATCAGCCAATGGCCCGAACCCGAACGGGTAAGCCCGGCCCGAGCCCGAATTTATTGTGGTCGGGCCGGGCTAAAAAGCCCGATTTAACTAAAATACTCAAACTTTAGTACCCAAGCCCTATACCTTTTCGGGCCTTGGCGGGCCGGCCCGCTATACCCGGCCCATTTTGACAGGTCTAATTTTTACCAAGTGTGTTAGGCTGTTCTATTGATTTAATTATTAATTTTGCGGAGTTATGAAGTCAGTTTTGCCTGGACCGACTTCAGTGGATTGTTACTACTCCCCAAACCGACTTCATTGTGTTGTCACACTCCACCAAACCGACTTCATACAAGAAGTCGGTTTTCTCCAACCCGACTTCATAGAAGAAACCACATTCCCCCAAACCGACTTCACACATGTCATTGGCAGGTAAGGGGTCACCCAAAAATTCCATCCAACGGTAAATATAGAGTTCGTTTCAATGCGAACTAAAACCGCATAGGCCATATAAATACTGATTGATAATGCAATACTTTTAGGTAATGATACTTAAATATAGGTGTAATTTTTAAAAGCTCCTTGCGATTTTTATATTATTACAGTAAGGGATTCTTAAACCTGTTCTTTAGGTCAGTTTCTTTGGTGAACTTCTGTAAGTTAATTTAAGTAGGTATTTTGATTCCAATAAACTTATGACTTTAATTGTCTACCTTTATCTTTTACAGATGAGCAACACTAAAAGGTTACTTATAAATCAGTCTCCTAAACTCAACATGTTACTTTGCTAAGATTAGCTCCTCTCACTTAATATGGCCCTATATGATTCCCCCTTGGCTGTCGAATTCTTTTTGTTTAAAAACTATGGCTAATTAAAAACTTCAAAATTTTAAGACAAAATTATAAATAAAATAAAACAATTATATCTTAGACAAGTACAAAGAAGGTAGGTAAAAAATGTACGTCAGAACTAAACATAAATTGCATATATAATTGACTTAACATTATAAATATGATTCAATATAATGACATCAATAAAATAAATTGTTTGCATCAACCTCTAAAGTTAATAAACAAGTCATTTGCAATATAAGGAGTTCGCCATTCATTCACTAGGCTTTCCAATTTAATACTTCTTTATAACTCTTTGATAATACATACAATACACCTTAAAAAATACAACATAATAATGATAATTAAGTCTAATGCAACACAGGATGCTATATCAAACTACTCCTTTCAATCATCAGAATATACAATCAACTGCATGTGTCAAGTTATTGCTTTCATGCATGAAAACTTATACTCCACCCAACACCAATGCATTGCTATCCATGCTCCAAAAGCTACAAAAGCTAGAACACTACAAAAATTAAAGGGGTGAAAACTTTGTCAGAAGGGATAATTCATAGATAATGTTGATTTCTTATTAATTAAAAAACTTAAATGTGTTTTTTGCTTGAATGAAATATTGTAGTCCCTAAAGTTTTTTTTTCCACTTCTGATCCTTATATGTTCCAAAACTTTGATTTAAATCCATGTTGAAAACCACAATTGGCCACGACAACCGGTGTTAGCCACATTATCATTAGGAATTAAAACCAAACTTTGGGAATCTATAATGATCACATCTAGAGAAAAAATTAAAGGGACTAACATCAAATTCGCTATCACAAACTATAAACATATTTAAGCCTAATTAAAACAGTTAATATAACTTACACTAGATATTTTGGCGATTAGCAGAGAGATAAGCAAAAATGATGGGCAACAAGATGATAAGTATGAGAATCTGCAACGACACTTTCAATCAGCTCACGTTTAAGAAAAATCAACCACGCTAAAGAAAAAAGTAGAAATAACTTACCAAGGTCAAGCTGTATGTACGCTCATTATTCATTATGTATGATTTCCTGCTTTTAAATAAAACCAATGAGCAGTTTGTCATTGTATGGGGCATGTTTAGGTAAACAGTTTCGTTAAGCATTTATTCAATAAACTTAATTTTTTTAGGATAAGCTAAAAAAACTTATTTTCGTAAACTTTTACCAGATGAATTTATTGAAATAAACTAAAGCATTAGAGAATATACAACAAGGACCAAGCCTTAGTCCCACTAGGGTTACAACAAAGCCTTGGAGAATATGAAAAGCTATTTTCACAAGTTGTTATCCAATATCCAAACAAAAGCTATTCTCACAAGTTTTATCCAATACCCAAAAAAGTTCTTCCTAAATTTTCCCAAACGCGTACAAAATGGTGAAAATATATTTTTGAATCTATGCAATATAAAGAGGAAATTTCTGAATCTACATGCATACCTTTTACTTAGGAGACCAGAGTTGCTGCAAGTTTTCTGAATAGATTCTAGCCTCCTCAATGTTTTTGTTGCATTGGGATCATTTTTGTCAACCTACAATGGAAAATAAATAAAAAAATGTAGTGGGAAAAGGAGAGACTCGGAAAGATGTAATTAAACTGACAAATAAATTATATGCTATGGTTTGTGCAAGTAACAAAGACAGGCTGCTGCAACAAAATCTGCATTTGAAATTTGGAAACAACATTCTTCCTTTTCATTCAGGACTATGGAACGAACGAGTGGATTTTAGTTATTTACTGTTCTTTTGGGTAAATGAGTTGACACACCTAAGCTTGGAAAAATTGTGATTACCCAAACTTCAAAAGACTGAGCAATTATTCTTTTCTAATTGCAAGGAAATGAGAAAACTGATTCATTAACAAGCTATTCAAAGTAGATATTAAAGAAATTAGGAGGCAGGACTTCGCAAGGACTTTTTACAATTCTATTGTTTCCACTATTTCCAGAAAATAAGGATCTATGTATATGACAATTTGAATACAAGGGAGTCTATGTATTATTCTTCTTGCACCTCCAAAGTAATTTTTCAAAAAAAATTATTGGGCGCTTGTAATTTATATGTCGTTTATAGGAACATATAATGAATATTGAATGATCAGGTGTCAAATAAGGGTCAAGAATATCATCCACAATCTTAATATGAATGTATATGCTGTTTATAGGAACATATAATGAATATTGTAACCTGTATACCTTGGACTTTAACATACAAGAAAAGTCGAAGAAAGCACCATAGACATCTGCAATTGTCTTTGTACGGTCGATGACTTTCGCAGTTAGACCTGTAAAACAGAACCAAAATGAAGAGAAAATAACAACAATTATACAATACTGCATATCTAAATTATGTAATAAAAGAACTCCAGGAGCTAAGTTTTATGAAGACAGATAAAATAACATTGAATGATACTTGCAGAAATTCAGTATTTATAGTACTTCCATATTCTTATTTTATTTATTCATTAAAAATTTAGCTCTATGCCTAACAAGCATTAGAACTGATTTATGAGGAAATTAGCCGCCCCCTTACCTCGCCTCATTTTAACTACACCTCTGAAGACTTCAATGTTATTGTAGCATAATGCCAATGTTCCGATCGCCATGATCTGTCACACACAATGACAAATTAGCATACAAGTTACCCGAAAAGTAAGTCTGAAAATAGCTATTGTGATACACATGATGGTTAAACATAGACACGTATGGAAATCTAAATAACCAAGAAATGAGCTGTCTAAAGTGTATGAAAAAATAAGATTAAGAATGATATATCATCCACTGCATATAGTAACACTAGATGAAACCAAGCAAACCCTCTGCAAAGTACTATAACTTCTTTTAAATTGAATAGGAGACTAACACCTAAGACTAAGTAGCTTCTGCTTCTCAAATATTTGCATGGTTTTATAGCTAAGCATAACAACACTCTATCGAACATATGAAGAAATTTTAATCACATAAATTTCATATGAAATTACAATTAAAGTCAAGTACTCTGCTCCAAGGTTCATTATTACTATAATCTGTGAACCAAAACATATAGAGATTTGTACAGTTCTTAAGTCTTAGGATATATATTTTGATTTTTGGGTAGTAGTACAACTTGAGAAAAAAATGATAGAAAACAAGAACTTTTGTTGTTATTGTTTGGTCTTGAGTAGGAAACTATTTTTTGGTATCTAAAAACATGGGGTGGCATATATGCAAAAATGTTTAAAGCATAAAACTTGCTGATGAATCATATGATGTATCATTAGAAAGAATTATTTAACAGTTATATCAGAAATAGGCGAGGAAAAGAGAAGCACCTGGGGAATAGCACAAAAACGAAATATAGATGGGTCTCGTAAATCAGACATGTATTTTAAGGAATCTTCGGCATGCAACAAAGCATTAGTGACCATGTCATTTAAGCATTGCACTGCTTTGGTGGAGTTCTCCTCATATTTTAAATCCTGTATCATAAAATTCAAATTGATGTAAAAAAGGAATAAATCATACACATGCAAACTCAGACACATAAAAAAGGTATCAATGGTGAATATGACTGGAAGTTGTTTTAATCATCATAACATCAAATCATAAGAAGTTCATTGACGTGAGTGGATTATTTACATTAAAATAAATATGAATTCTTATAGAGCCAAACCTCAAGTTTGTTAACATATTTACTCCAGATCTGCCGAGGCCAAAACATGCGCGACTTGGGGATCTCATTGATGTCTTCGAGATAATCTCGAATAATGTTTGTTTTCTGCAATTTCAAAATGTTTTCAACTGAAAATGCAAAAATTTTGTACATGCTGCTTGTCTACATATAGCTATCATGTTACCTGAAGAAACAGACCCATTGAATTGGAAAGGTAGTCTGAAGCCAAATCTTCTGAACCAGAGGCATGGAAAAGCTTAGATAAACCTAGCCCAACAAGTCCTGCCACATAGTGACAATATTCATCATAGTCATCAACTGTTTCCACCTGCAAATTGAGGGAAATATTGTCATGTAAAGGGTAAACCCACAATGATCATGAAAGTCTCACAAAGAAGTACAACTTGACTGTATGTTTTTAGACCTTCACTATATTTTGTTCTAAATCTGATAAGATAGTTCAAAATGCAAAAAAAAAAAAATCCTTTAAAATCAGCACTGAAAGATTAGAAACAACCAGAGAGCCACATGTTCATTAACAACAGTACAGTATATGTTTAAAAGAAAACTAATAACAAAATGGTGCAAAAAACTTAAATCGGACACGAAACTTAGTTCAAAGATACATAAGATTTTTAACATTGAAATGATATCTTGCTTTCAAGCCAGGTAGGTTCATCTTGGTTTGATGTCTCATCATAGACTCAAAGGGGTTAATCATATAAAATGATAATTAAGTTAGAACAGTTATATAAATGTCAAGAATACGATAGGATATAAGACATGCATAACAAACCTCCTTGCAAATAAATTTGGCCATTCCTGCACCCATCCTTTTGGTAATATCCTCAATTGCTTCCTGGTAGCTGCAGAAGTGATTGGACAATGTTTATTTTTTCACCAAAAGAATGCACAACAATAATCTAATCACATATACACATAAGATAAGCTATTAGAAATAGAGCACATCCCAAATTCAGGCTCAGTCATCAAACACGTTAATTTAAATTATGTCAATAATTACAGAGGCAGGTGAGAGAAAGAGGCCCTCTTTAAATCTTAAAAATATTTAGTATATCCTACCGAATAGAGTAACTTAATGGAACAGACAGATAACCAGAACTTTTCTTTAACAAGCTGAGCATTTCAGAGAGTGGTTCTGTGGAAACAGTACATAAGAGGGAAAACACTTATGCAAAAAAGTGCGTATGATATAACATGGAAATAAATGATAATTCTTATTAATCATTACCACAGAAAACCAAGTCAGCCGGCATTGCCTAGTCAATGATCAAAATAATGACTAACTATTCTAAAAGAAGCATAAAACTGTATCTACAACAGAAGATGAAAGTTCAATATACAGAGAAAAGTGTAAAAAATATGAACTGACTTCTTTTCAAGCTCCAAAAAAGCAGTTGAAACATGATGAAACTCGTCCATGAGAACTTTGTACTCCTTTGTACCACCTTGTTAAATAATAAAGAGATAGAATTAGTATGTGAATCATCAACAAAACTTGAGGCATGAATTTCATAGAACCATTTTTTCTAATGATTGGTGAAGGTTGCCTTAAATATCACTAATATTAGTTGCTCGTTACCTGGTTATGGAAAGTCATGAAATATGTTGTTCAAAATTCTCGAACAAATTTCAGAATTCAGATAGGAGAAGTCAGATATAATGTACGAGGAAATTATCCGACAAAATGGGTTTGAAAAGGTTATGTTGTTGTGTATTATTTGGCAAGATGACAAAAAATTTAAAGCGAAAAGGGACAGGGGAAGATACACTTACAAGCAAAGTGCCAATCGCGATCATATATGTGACGATGAAAAGCTATTAGTATTGGCACCTTCACATCAGTAGCTATGGCAGTATCATCCTCTGTGAAAAGGAAAAAATGTTATGGCAGTATAGATAGAGTAGACATTAGACTGCAGAAACAATCCCATATACTAAAGGATAGAAGGTTGAGATTTAAAAAGGCGGAAGGGGATTAGCAATAAGAACTCTTGGTTACATTTTTTAGCTATAAATAAATTCATCATGTTATCCAGCACCAAAATTTAAGCTTACACTTATTTCAATAACTTCTTGTTCTATCTTTTTTTATTTTGGTCCACAAAAACCATACTTTCATTCTTTCACTCTTTCCAAGACTGTGAAATAGAAAAGCAGTTATGTTAATGCTACCCGGAAAATTGTATGCCTCCTCTACACATGTCAGTGACACATAAATTACCGGTTAACATTTAACAACATAGATCAGTTGGTTATCAGAATAGTAACCTACTCCTAAATCATCGGTAACCAATTCAGAGTTCGATAACAAATCAATACACTAAGACCAATAATCCACACATCATCAGGGAGTTGTACTATCACAGGTATAGAAGAAACATATCCTATATAAAACTTTGAGGTTCAAATAAATGGCATTCATAAAAGGTGGCTCTTAGTTTTTAAACGAATATGGCTTGAAGAAATGAATATGGTTTAAAGGTAATACAAATGTAGACATTTATCTAAGAAAATTAAGCTTCTTTAAAACAAACAATTATATAATTCGCAGATTTAACCGTTGCTTCCAATCTATGTAACATCAATACTCCAAAATGATTGCCATACCAGTATCCGAGATGTATTGTATCTAATATCAATACTTCTAAGATACTCTTCAATGTTCATCTGCATGTTTTTTAATTATATTAAAACATCTTTTCCATAAAGATGTATCCGTATACATATGATGTCTCATATCCCAACAGCTTTCAACCATATCACGACCCGAAATGTCGCTGTATCAGCCGCATTTGCATGGAAACCGTGAACATAACCGCTATTTAAAACCTTGATTCCAATAAACTAAATTAATTAATTTCATGAAACTCAAATTGTGAGATTAAGAAGAATAAATAATAACAACTAACCAACAGTATCTAAGGCTCGAAGAACCAAATAAAATATGCAAACCTGCAAAAAACGAAACGAATCAGAGATAAAAGAATAAGAAAAGGAGAAAAGGATAATTGATGAAGAATGAAACTAACGGCGTTACGAAGGTCAGTGCCGAGTTGCTGAATAACGAGAGCGAAACTTCTAGAAACCTTGTGGAGCATAAGGTAACAGAATCCCCAATGTGGCTCCGTCGGGATCTGCTTCTCCGCATGCCTCGCCGCCATCTTCAACTTCAGCAACGGATATATATCATCTGGATGCTTCACAATCGCTCCCAAACTCCCCATTGCTAAATTACAATTCCTCTAATCTCACAATCTCACAATCTCACAATCTCACAATCTCACAATCTCGCAATCTCGCAATCTGTTTTTTTATACTCAAACAAACCCAATGCTTCTGCTGCTGCTTTTTTTAAAGACAAAAATTACAGATGCACGAGACAAGTGCTGTGTATTTATATTTATAGAATCAAATATATTTTTAGCTTATGTAATTATACCTCACTTTAATTTTACTGCTTCAATTTTTTTTCTTATGGTTTTATTTTTTTGTATATCTTTATAATGTATTAAGGTTCACTACATCAATCAATTATCATAACATGTTGATGTATGTAGTATCATTTTTTAGTACTAAATTCAAAATTTTAAAATATAAATGGACCTAAATAGAAAGTAAATAAACAAATTATATGGAGTAAAATCAAATTTTAATATATATTTTGTGAAAAAATTAAGTCATAATTATATTTTATATTTGTGTATGAGTGTATTGAGAGGATGGCTACATAAACTTCAAATATTTTTATTTAGATGTATGGATACCATGATAACTATTAATTTACTTTTTTTATGTTGGTTTCTTGAGGCCAATGGGTTCAATTGATTATTGTTTATGGAGGCAGCGCGAGACGCGAGTGCCATGCTGAAAACGTGCACTTGCAATCATTATTTAGTAAATAGGGCTTGTGGCTTCAATGCTTCATCTTACTATAGTTTTCATGTATGCTAATGTTATTGGTGATGTAGCTATTGTTTAGAAAATTATTACTTGCTTTAAGAGAGAAAAAACTATGGGTTCGGCATCTAATCATAATCCAAGAAGTTCTATTTTTTATCTATCACAAGTGAAATAATATTTTAGGAAATAAAATATAGAGGTAGTCTTTATTTTTATAAAAATATGATACTCATGTGTTCACACGAGTCGCTTCGTATTTCCTTTATTGGAGTCAAATTAGTATAGTATAAATACACAAAATAATCAGATCGAACAATTTGAAATGATAAAATTGAATGACATAAATAATATTTTTTCGTCTTGTGGATGTTGTTGTTGATAGGGGCATCCATTGCTAGTACAATGAAGAAAGAGTAAATATGCAGAAAGTTATCACGGGAAGAAAATTTTTACCAATGAAAATTAAAATTGAGAAGTTGTGAGAACATAGGTTGACAAAAAGTAAAATGAATTACTAGAGTAAGAAAAATCTTGCACGAGTTCGTGGAAAACTATGAAAGAATTATGAAGAATTAAAATGTTAACTATCCTTAAACTAATTATCGAATACTTTAACTTTGAGAACAATCAAAGTTAGAGTACTAATATAAACAATTTAATGATGTATGTTTAAACAATTGACATAAGAAACTAACTAATCATCACATGAAAGACTAGTATGAATATCTTATATATATTTTTACTTGTGTGAATATTTAGAGTAAATGGAAGACTAATAAAAATTCGCAGTAAATATTTTCAATTAAAATATACATCAAGAAATAAAAGCTCATAACAATAACATATAATTTTCATAAATTATTGTCATTTTCAAATATTTCAATCTCACTAATGTATAATTTGTCCTTTTAGCATAAGAAATATTTTTAACAATCTTCTCATATTATTTTCAATGGAACATACCTAATTGCATCTCTTACTCTATAAGGAATGATTCATTGCAATGAACCAATGTTTAGACTACGGAAGAAGTAAAATAGAAATAAGTTATATAAAATCAACAATGAGTGAACTAAAAAATATAACATTTAGAAAGATGTGATAGAGTAAGATTAAAAAATAATATAAAAATGATTACCTTTAGAAGATTAAATAGAGAGGTAAAGTGATAATTTGGGAAAAGAAGTGTTGAATGTTTGTGAGTTGAGACATTTTTTTTTGTCTACAATGTGAGTTTTATGGCTACGACATATTTGGATATAGTCATTACAAAACTTTGAAAAAATATTTTTTGGTACTATCAAATATATATTATTACTATTTTGATAATAATTAATCTCTTTCGGAGTGTGTGGTTGTCCTCTCAACGAGTGTCGCTCTCAAAAATTGAATCATTGACCTTTTAGTCATCTTGGGATCTAGTGAAACCTTATACTATTAGACCAACACTTTGTTGGTTGAAAGAACATTTTAAATAGTGAAACATGTATTAATTACACATTAGAAGCTTAAGTGTTAAATAGGTAACAAATTATTTTAAAAATGTTATCAATTTAGATGATTAAATGCAATTCTTTTGCCTAAAATATTATCAATTATCTCTTTCTCTTTTTATTATAACCTTATTAATTTACATGATTGAATGTAATTCTTTCTATTAAAAACATTATCAATTATTTATTTCTCTTTTGAATGTATTATATTTATTAATTGGCCAATTTATGACTTTCCCTTGATATTACTTGTTATTGTATTATTCCTTTTTAGTGTATTGAGTTTCTTTTCCAACATTATTTATTCTGTTACTTTTTATTTATTTCCCTTAAAAAATAATGTTAATTATTTTACTGTTGTCAATTATTTTATTTATATATTGACCACTTTTATGTAATGGCAAAAATAGCCTCTTATAAGTACAAGTGTTACAATGTGGATATGTTTATTCTAGGAAAAAGCATGAGCACATTCCATTCTAACAACTTAACTAATTGAGATTTATCTAAAATACATATTTGGCACAATTTAGTAGTTGTGCATATAATTTCATTTTAATTAAAGTGGTTTTTTTTAATAATTGTATAATATATAAAAGCAACTTCAACACAAATATCAAACATAACACTTAAAGATTAAGTAAGAAGAAGACCATTTATTAAGAGATACACATATTTTTGAATAAAATATAAAAATAAGATATTAATAAAATAGACATGACTTGAGGTTGACAGAGAAGTCATAATTTTGCTTAATGGAATGGAAAAATCAAAAGATCATACACATGAAGTTAATTTATTTATAATCGAAAGAATGATGACATGTAGAGAAAAACAAAATGGTTTTGAATTTTCTCACTGGAGAACGAATAGAGTGTAAAGAGAAATAGAATAAGAAAGAGAGTTTAGAAATTGACTTATTCGTGCTTAATGAAATAGAAAAAATCAGAAGATCATATTTACGAAGTTAACCGATTGATGATCAAAAGAAAGATGACATGGAGAGAGAAAAAGTGAGTTTGATTTTCTCATTAAAAGATGAAGAGAGTGTATAGATAAAGAGAATGTAGAAATTGACTTACTTGTGCTTAATAGAATGGAAAAATCAAACTAAAATGAGAAGATCATATATATAAATTTAATCGATTGATGATATGAATAATGGCATCCAGATAAAAAGAAAATGACTTTGATTTTCTCATTGAAAAGTGAAGATTGTATAGAAAGTGACTTTTGAGAAAAACATGGGAAGTGAAGATAGTGTAAATGATTTATCGTCTTTATTATCACAATATATATATCATTTCATATATTATTCATTCTATGATATATATTTTTATCATTTATATATATATATAAAGTGATTCACAAAATATTTGCATATATATTATTTGATAATAATGAGTAACATTAAAACAGTTTTGTCTAAAAAGGAGAATCTGTTATATTTTATCGAATCCAAAGTGAGTTTGGGTTCAAGAGTTAATACAATTGATTTTTCGAGTTGAATTAGTTCTCATATTCATAGTTGGATTCGAGTTTAAAAATATGTTAATTAATATAAGGTTATTAAGGAACAAACCTTACTCAAAGAATGAAATTTCACATAATTAAAGTACATGTAAACTAAATTTATTTGATATATCCAAAAATATTACAAATTATATAGCAGAAAATTAGAATATTATAGTATAATGTACACACAAAAATCAATGTACCAAAAAAGAATATTATAGTATACATATGAAGGAGAATAAATATCACCCCTAAAAATGATAATGATTTTTTTTGATATTTCTTATAGCTAAAAATAACAATAACAAGATTTGTGTCTTCCTTGATGTGGGTTTATTCAAATATTTATAGACTAATTAAAGAATTGCAGCGATGGAAGAAATGACTTGTGAGCATGATATTCAACGAATGGTCACTTATGGTTATGGTGCAACTATTCAATTTTGTTTTTTATGGTTACACATTAGGAAGGGACCTTGATGTAACGATTGAAGTTCATTTCATGTAAAAGGGAATATGCTGCCATGAATGAAATCAGTTTGTTACAATGCAAGATAAGACGATAGACAATCATGGTATGAAACATGATTTCCTTTTCGTATTCTTCAAATAGGTGGTTCTTATGTGCACCATCATTGTTTTCTATTCATATCATTCAATACTTTGTTCTTAGATTGTAATATTTGTATATATTATTGGTGTAACTATTTATACTAGCGTGTCGACAGACACGAATGTCTGTCCATCCGCATTTTTATTTTATTATATTAAGCATTCAATTTTATATATTTTATTTTATACAATTAAAATGTTTTTGTATTAAGAGTACTTTATGTTAACAATATATTTATTATAATTCATTTAATGTGAGATATGTAGTTAATGTACTAATGGTAGTTACTTAGGATTATATAGTTTTTTTTTTGTAGAAAAAAAGTGTAATATTTTAAAGAAAAAATGTGTGATAAATGTAATTAAGTTAAACTATATTGTGTAACACTTCAAATAATACAAAAGCGAATGTTTCTTTATTATTTTTGTGTCATTAAAAAATACATTAATAATTTCAAATAAATGTTTAAATAACTCTTATATTATTTTATAACGAGCCAAATAATGAAGACGCATTGACTCTTATATTATTTGAATTTTTCTACATAATATACAATATTTTGTTTAATTAATTACACACATCATACGTTTTTTGCTTAAAATATTACACTTTTATATTATGCAGGAGTAATCAGTGTAACATATGTACAAAATTAGGGGTGGTTCATATAAGGACAAAAAAGTGAGGGGTTGTTTGTGTAATTTCACTAAAACTCAGGGGGTGTGAGTGTAATTTACTCTTTGTATTAACTTTTTTTTTTTTGAAGGCGTAAATGAGCTTCAAATTACAAATAGACACCACCAATGCCAGCTGCCAAGCCCTTATCACGGTCCAGAGATGATAAATCCATCTTTGAGGCCCAGTTCTAATTTCCAAGCCCGTACACCATTAGAGGGGGAGAACATTGCTCCTTATTTGTTTGAGGTGTATGTGTGTAGAGTTATTCTCATTATTTCATTTAGAAAATTTAAAAATTATATGGGTGGAGCAATAAAAAACGATCCCATGTTATAAGCTTTTTTAAACAAATTAGCTCGAGCTTCCAGTTAAACTCATAGTTTGTATGTAAATTTATATAATGTTATAAGAGCTCGTGGTATATAACAATAATGATGTTCACCAATCATTTTTATAAAATAAAAAAATCGCTATAACATTTTCAAGTAGCATGTAGTGTCCTTATTAAGGAAAAATTGGAGTAATTATTATATATCTGCATATAATTTTAAACGAATCAAACTAGTTGTGAAATATTCAACCACCACTCATTAAATACTTGGTTGAATTTGTTTGTTTAATTAAACAAATAACTTTGCTTCACTCAATTATTTAAATCAGTTAGGTTTGAGTTATATAAGGTGACATCAAGAGTTCCTTAATAATTCATGCTTATATTTTAAAAACGTTATTATATTAAACTTGACGTTCAGGACTCGTATAAATGAACTTAGATTATTACCCCATTTCAAAACTATAAAGATAGTAAAATTTTGTATTAATTTTAGTGTATATTTTTTAGTAATTTTACGGATAGATGAATTGTGATTTTATTTTTGTATAAATCATATTTAGATTTCTTGAATTTTCTCAAGTGTAAAAACTTATTTTTGAATTTTTCCATGATGGAATGGGCAAGGCAGTTGTGAATTATTTATGTAATATTTTATGATGTAGGGGAATTATATAGTTTTTATTTCTATTTTGGTATTTCCTTCTACTCTAGTATTGTATGAGTCTAACTCATATTCATTAATGGACAATCCAATAATGGAGTTTAAGGGTAAATTAAATTTATATTTTATTTACTAAAAAAATAAGTTAAAATCACAACTAATTTTTATTTTTGTCACACGTTACAATCCGAACATGATAAATGGACTCTCCAATAATATAGAGAATCCAGTACAGTACTGTAATGTTAAATTTTAATAAACATACCAATAATTTAGGAAGGATTCAGGATGATAGAGATGAAGAAATGGTGAAGATGATGAAAGTAAGAAAAATATTTAATTTTCAGTATAAAAACACATTTTAGTAGGTTTAAAAAGGGGTCATTGCTAGAATTTAGTATATTTGGACAAAATTTAACCATTGTGATAATAAAAGGATGAAATTGGAAAATATTAAAAAATAAAGTATATATATAATCTTTTTGTTGTTAGAGAGCCAATATGAGATCTAAAAATAGGATAAATCATAAAAATATAGTTTTAACAAAGAAAAAAAATAATATTTCAACCATGTATGGGGAGAGATCCACTTACTCCGAGAGTAAGTAGAAAAACACTTACTCAACGTCATGATTATTCATTCTTGAGAAATTCAATGATTTGAATTGGTCAGTACATCTAAACCATTGAATTTTTCAAGATTTGATGGTGAAGATGAAGAGTAAGTATTTTCCACTTACTCTTGGAGTAAGTGGATCCCTCCCCAATATATATATATTTCAAAAGCCTGTAACATATTATTTTCTAAACAATTTTTTTAATTTCTTATTGTTTTTTTTTCTTCTCATACACTTAAAAACATTTTTATTTCTATTTCTTTTTATATTATTCTAAAAGAATCTGAACGAAATAGATCTTTCCTATTGCAAAGGAATCAATGAGTAAATAAGAAGCTTCAATATTCTCGAGAGCTATGCATACTGGAAAGCAAGTGATCCAGAAGAAAGGAAAAATGAGGGACCTATGATCTTTATAAGCTACATGAATAATGATATCTTTTTTTCTAAAAGAAATACCCTTACTTAAAAGTGACGTATTTGTAAATAATTAACAATTGATAAATAAAGTATGAGATTGTAACGTATATTTATGTTTAATTTACGTGTATACATAGGAGAGTTTGTGAGTAAATTAATTTGAATCGAGTAGCTGTGATATTTGGTTCTATAATGAAATATGTGTTGAGCCATTGGCCTTTGGAACCTACAAAAATGCCCCAGCTAGGTCTCATAAATGTCAGCATATTCACGTGAGTCATTAAGCTAGTATGGTTCAAAGTGGAGCTAACTTATGGACACAGTCACAACAACTATCACAGAAGAAAATAAAAATGTTGCCTCGTGCATGTGCCATAAAGCTACTAACCCCACAACATGGAGTCCTACTCAATATTAATTGATTCTGTTGCTTTCTATTCTTTCCTTCTACTCTATCATACAAGACACGTACAAAATTACAACCACGGGTGCATGCCAACATTTCTAATGATATTATTTTAGTTTAAACTACATCTATATAGCATTACTCTTTTTTATTAGTTGTTGGTTTGTTAAGACAAACCCATCTTCTAGGTTTGTCCCCCCTAAGACAACCCCACTATTAAATCTCACTCTTTTTCTCTCATTTTGAAGTTTCCGTTTCTCTATCGTTGGATGGTGGATTTGGATTATGATTCACAGTCTTCTAAACTGGAACTAAAAATCTATATCATCTTCGCTACTGGCCATTCATCATCATATTTCCTTTTCCTTTTTCTTCCATCAATCATATATCACATACTTTCAATGTTTTTTTTATACTACCAAATAATATATTTTCTAATCTTTTGAGTAAGAAATTAATCTCTTTTGGAGTGTGTGATTGTCTTCCAACAAATGTCATTCATAGTAATTGATTACTTGACCTTTTGGTCATATACATCACTAGACCAACATATTATTACTTAAGTACGTACCTTATGTATGATATACCAATTGTTTGGGGGAAACTAAATTTGTCTTTTTCGGACTGTAAGGAAAGGGGAGTACAGAATCTTAGCACATTAAGTTCTTTTTAATTAATCTGAATTTTAGAACAAAAAAAATGTTATTTACATGTTTTAAAAATGATATAACGTTTACTTATCTATATACAATATTTTTATATCAACTTACTGGATGCCTCACATTTTTATACAATGTAAATAAAATTCAACATCAAACCATACATAAGAAAATAAAATAAATCTGTTTTGGATAACAATAATGCTATGCAAGTAAGCACAACTTAACTTATAGTGGAACAAAATTTTATACGATTTATAATTATCTCAATTAATGAAGAGACAAATATTTTAAAAATAAAAAATAAATGCAATTTTCAATAACACATATAAAAACAAAGAAAAAACATGCATTTGTCTCTTCATTAACTTACACTCTTACTCAAAAAGAAAAAAGAAATGAAAGAGTTGGCTACCGTCCATTTCTCCAATAAAACTTAGAAGTGTTCACTAAATTGTAACATTAAAGTTGTTTAGAGGTTGTCAGGACAAAATGATATTTCCTAATCCCCGACTCACTTATCACAAAATTTCCCATAAGAATAACAATGTCTATCCGGATTTTGGCTACCTACAAATAATATATGCAATGGGTCAGGTCTGAGTCAATGTTTAGACTTATAGGTAATTGAGATCCGCGATTTTAAGATGAGTGTGATTATGGGTAATGAGGTATCTAGCCCCGTGGGTATCCGGACTCGCTATTTCTTCGAAAATCTAAATATATATAAAAATAATTGTAATACAATGTTAATCTAGTGTAATATAATGTTAATCTATATTACAATATTATATTAATCCATAATTATAATATCATATTAATTCATAAATGTGATTGTTATGTTGTTAAAGAATAATATTATATTGTTAATTCATATGTACGATATAATCTTATATTAATTGAAGAGTTCTTATTAAATGAATTTTTCATCCTAACGATTAAGTTATTTTTAATATTTGTTTGAGTAAAATAAGTTATATTTAATAGTCAAATATAATATGTAGAAAATAAATACACAAATGCACAAATTACTTGTAAATATTTTTCATATTTTTGAATTTATGGGTACTCATGAATCCGTTGGGTACCCAATGATCCGCAGGTAGTATACCACGGATATTAATACATGTTTGAGTTAAAAATGAAGCAACGAGACGAGTCTAAATAATGCACTAACCAGACTTATTGACATCCCAAATTTTCCACATGCACTTAATTGTGTGAAAAAGGAAATGATAAATCTACCAAAAAATTAAGAAATTGATTATAGAAGCATGACTTTTTAAAGCCAAAGTCTTCGCCTTTTAATTTTGCTTTTTAATGCTACACTTAATTCAAATTGAAAAGTATAACCATTTTTGTTGTTGTTAGGTTTCAGTATAAGCACATAGTTTTACTCGATAAATATAATTTTGATAACAAATAATATAGCCTTCGGTATTATAATTAAACAATAATTTATTCTAAGAAGTTTTCCAATAACAATTTTTTTAAATCGAAAGCATTGAAATAATTTCATATTTTCTAGTTTCATTTTCATATTGAATTTAATATTAACTTGTCATTGTAAAAAATGTGAATTAGCTTTAGTGTTCGTTAGACCATCACGTTGTTAGTCAGATCATTGTACGTGTCGGTAAAATTTGTTGAGGAAGATGAATGCTATGGTGGATTTCTTTTTAACCTTTTGCTTATATTGTGCAATTTAGTAAATAAAAGTCTAAGCCATAAATTGTTTTATTTTTTCTATTTTTGTTCTCTAAAAAAGGACAAGATAACCTTCTCTTGTGAGGACCCTTTAGTCGTTGGCCTCACGTCACGCTTATTAGTTATTAATACAATTTTGTTAGTTCTTGTTTTTTTACGACAATACGAACCTCTACTGAATATTTCGTCGTTTTGCAAACGAACGTAACATCGTTAGCAAAAAAATAATATTAAAAACCCAACAGGCCATCTTTTTTGCCCTTTCACCATCAATTTCATTTCAATAAAAACCAAAATCTCACACTTTTTCCCAAAAAGTAAGTAAAATTTTATATTCAACGGTGAGGAAAATAGTTCTAAAATAACAGCTTTGTATTGGAAAATTTTGAAATTATTACTTCTAAAAGCAGTAGACTTGGGATTTTCATTTTCAATAAAAATAGGAAAATATATCGAAAACGTTGCCTAAAATTATTTCTTGAAAATGTTAAAATCCCCATGCGTTTCAGCGTTTTCATTGAAATTACTGAAACAGTAAATGCTAATGGAAAACGCGGTAGCACAAGCTTAGGTAATAACGACAGCAATTTCTTTTCCCCAGAACAACATGCGCCGAGAGAACAAGTTATTTAATTCAAAATTAATTTTTCAATGTATTATCAATAATTTATTATAATTGTAAATTAAACTTATACTTTATAACTTTTAGTGAAATTATATTGACAATCTTTCTATTTTTTACGCAAATAATTTTTTTTACTAATTTATATACACACATTACATGAGAAATAAATGTGATATTTTAAACAAAAAAAAATATGACAAATATAATTAAATTAAAAATACATGATATATTGTTGAAATAAATCCAAATAGTTTATGAGTCAATACATATTATTTTTTTGTTTAAAATTTCACTAGCGTTTTATAAATCCAAATAGTTTATGAGTCAATACATTTTTTTTTGTTTATAATACATTTTCATTATAATATAATATAAGATTAATTTAAACAATATATCATTAGAATTATTAACACATTTTATAATGAATGAAAATGTATTGACTCATGTACTATTTGTCAATGTCTCCAAAATATATCATATTTTATTTAACTTAATTATATTTATCATTTTTGTTTTGTTTTAAATAACACAATTATTTCTCATACAAGGTATAATATAATACACATATAAAAAGTAGAGGTTTCTTGTATGAATAAAAAATGGAAAATAATTTGTATAATTTCATTAATGTAATTTAATTTTATTATAATAACCTCTTCATCGCCTCTTATCTCTCGTGATGTTTCACTTTCTACTTTTATTATTTTTTATTGTTTCAAATTAATCATTATTTTCTATAGTAAATTATAAATCACTTGTTAAAAAAAAGAAAAGGATAGGGGTTGAGAATTATTAATACTATATATCTTTTAAAAAAATAGGTTTAAAGTTGAAGCAAAATATATTTACCCTCAAATTTCAATAACAATTTCATTATTTGTATTGAGCTTTTCTTAGATTACTTATTTTATCATTTCCACAATTTATTTATTTTGTAATTGAGTGATTCATGTTTAATAAGTTTTATTTATTTGTATCGTGTTGATTTTAAATATATATGATGAATATTGTATAATATATGTTTTAAAATAGTATAAAAAACAACCAAAATAATCATAACATAAACAAATAACTATATATTTTTTTTTGTAATTTACTTCATAATTTTTTTTTACATTTGTCAAATTAAAACATATTAGTTTATATTCAATTTCTACTTTATGTACCTAAATATAAATGAATTATAATATGAACAAATTATAATCTGATAGTTTATATTTATAATTTTTAAGAGTGACAAATGAATGAATTTAAATGCTAATAGATAAATGAAAAGTCATTCATCAATCCATATAAATATACTTAAAAAATATTTGAAGTTATCAAAAGTATTTATATCCAAAATTAATAGATAAATACCAATTCATCCTTTCGGATGGAAATTATAGAATTTAATTCAATGTGGATGAACACCTCTAATATAGTAATATAGAGTCAATATGAACTGGTGGGATGCAATTGTCTGACACAAAGTGAAATATTCTATTTTTTATATATTAGTAAGTAATATTAGTGGTTTTCATTCTAGAGAACCTTTGTTGTAGGGTATATATGAGAGGAGAAACAGGTTCAGAGTTGTTATTTTTTAAGGGATTTTCTCTTTCCAAAACAAATTAAAAAAAAAAAGAAATCACTCATTCGTCCATTTGTACCACCCCTCCTTCTTACCATACAGCATCACTGATTTATATCGAGTATTCATTGATTTAAACTAGATTGTCTTAATTTATTTGACAGGAAATTTAATGAAACATAAGAGTAATAAATACTACTTATTACTGAGCATGTTAAAAATACAATTAATTATGAACTATTTAAAATGATTATGATTAAAGCCATTACTAAAATTAGGTTGGAAGCAAAAAATTAATTCCCAAAAATGAGTAAGACTAAGAAAATGATGATGACCATTGATCATTTTGTCTTTTTAGTTAGCTTGAAGTTATTCCCGATAGGCGGCTGCAGTTATTCCCGCTCAATTTCACATTTTATTTTGAAAACCCTTTCCACCAATTTAAAGTTTTAAACCACACGCACCCATAAAATTAAACGCAACTAAGTTTTTAAAAATATTAATTTAAATCCCCTCATTAAATAAAAGAAGGGAAAAAAAAGAAGGTAAATTTAAACTGAAACCATCTTCTCCTCTCTCGCTTTCACCTCCTTCCTCACTGCAACACCTTTTCCCGTGTCTTAAACAAGACGAAACAATTTCTCTCTATTACTATAAGAGAATATTATTATCATAAATCAAAATAACTCAAAAATAGAAAAACAGCGAGGAAGAGAACCAAATGTTGCTCTCACCTTTTCTTCTTCTATAGTCATGTGAGAGTTCAGTTCTGAAACATTTTCTTCCTTCTTCATCTTCTTCTTCTTCTCCTCCCTCGCTACTTCAATTTTTTCTATCACGTTGTCCTTTTGTTTTTTTCTGAGTCACCAATTCAGTGTGAGAAGTCATTATAGAAATAAATGGCGTCTTCCTCTAGAGCAAGGAGTAGTTCACCGTTTTCACATCGGAAACCGTCAACACCTTACTCATCAACTTCTTCATCTTCTTCCTTCGTTAGCGGAAGGAACTTAATACCTCGTTCCAATTCTTCCACCTCCTCGTTTTTCAACTCCGGTGGCCGATCCATGACTCCGAGTCGCGGTCGCACCGATTCCACCTATCACGCGCCTCCTCCTCCGCAGCGTGGTTACGGTAGCACTTCTCCGGTGGTGTTCGCGGCGGAGGATCTACTTGCGGAGACTGTGGATTCATCGAGGTCCGGTGATAGCATTTCCGTGACAATTCGGTTTAGACCGTTGAGGTAATGATTTAGATCTAAGGTTTATGGTTTCAGATCCATTCGCTGTGAGATTGAATCGACCAATTTTGGCATTTCCATTGTCCTAATTCGAAATGTTTATAATTATTTCCTTATTTAATTTCTAATTTCTAATTGTTTTTCCTTTTTTTCTTCCGGAAATTATATTTGCTGCTATATTTTAATTCATAACAAATATTCGAATGCAACTTTATCGTTAGATTGAATGATTTGGATGCAGTGAAAGGGAGTATCAGAGAGGGGATGAGATTGTGTGGTATGCTGATGGTGACAAATTGGTCAGAAATGAGTATAATCCAGCTACTGCTTATGGATTCGGTATTGTATTGTCTTCTCGCCTTATGTTGTTGTTTGTTTTGATTGATCGATTTCTAGGAAGTGATTTTTGCGGTGAATTTGTTAATGGAGTGCGATTATGTTTCTATTGGGGGAATTGACTGTGATTTGCTTTTTAGTGTAGAAATTATGGATGTTGATATTGGAGTCCTGATTTAATGTGGCAGATAAAGTTTTTGGACCACATACTAATTCGGAAGAGGTATATGAAGTAGCGGCCAAACCTGTGGTGAAGGCTGCCATGGAGGGCATCAATGGTATGAAACGTTCATCTCTGGAGTCAAGGCTAAATAATAATGTGATGTGTGGTCCTCAAAAGTCAGTCTAGTTGGTAGAGCTAAGGGACATAAATTGTGAGCACCTGGGCGAGGCTGCATAATTCCCCCCTCCTATCAGAAAACTGTCTATGAAAAAATGTGACGTTTGATCAATGCTGTTATTGCTTTTTACCTTTCTGCTTGAATAATTTGGTTTGGACTGATTAGCTATACACTGGTTTAGTATAAGAGTGGCTAACAGACTCAGGTGATTTTTTTTTTCTTTGGTGGGTGGAAGATAATTATTCTAAATATTGCAGGAACTGTGTTTGCTTATGGTGTGACAAGTAGTGGTAAGACGCATACTATGCATGTGAGTGTCTTTCTTGAACTTAACACTTTTCTTTGCATGTTTTCTTTTTTTTGTTTGTTACTGAAGTCTGAAACCCACTATGTCCTCATGTATCATATTTAATTAAATTAGCTAGTGAAAATTTGTCATTTTGATCAATCAAGGTTTTTGTTATATAATGCTCTCTTCAATTGTGTTTTTAATTTTGTTTTGAATAATAATGTTCACAGGGGGACCAAAATGCTCCTGGTATCATACCACTGGCCATAAAAGATGTTTTCAGCATGATCCAAGATGTAAGCTATTTTGCATTCTTGCTAATTTGATAAATGTTGGTTATGGATTTGTTGTGTTGATTATTGAAATAAATGTGTCAGTGTTGCTCATTATTTTATTATGGCTCTGACTCTCTACCCGCCTGTTGATATTGTTCTTTCTTTCTCTCTGCGTGTGGGTGATGTTCTTGCTTGCTCTTGTACCCAAAGCCATGCCATTGTCTTGAATAATTGAATATCTTTATTATGCTTCCCCTTTTATAATTAGTCCTTAATTCCTTATGCTCGATTTAGTTATATACAAGGATACTTTAGCTCTATGCATCGATTTGCAAGTATTATTGATAGTTGCTACTTGCTACTGCTACTTGGCTTGATTGTTGAACTATCCATCTTATATTTATATTACAGCAACTTGCTTGCAATGTCTAATTGTATTTCTGCTGCAGACTCCAGGAAGAGAATTCTTACTCCGAGTGTCATATCTAGAAATATACAATGAGGTAAAGAACAAAACATTTTTTGTTTCAATATCAATGTGCGGCTTGGTCATGTACTTCAATTCTTACTTTTATGGCAACTCTTTTTCTGCTCATAATTTATTCTTTTTTTGTCTGTCACTATGTGGCATTGGTTGTTACATTGTTACTTGTAATCTTGTCTGCGTTTTTTTTAATAAATATCTTTGTTTTAATTGAGATATTTGGTTGTTTCTGCTTGCTATCAGGTGATAAATGATTTGCTTGACCCAACTGGCCAGAATTTGCGTGTTAGAGAAGATGCACAGGTTTTTTCAATTTACTCTTATCTAACTCGACATCTTATTTGAGAGGGTGCACTTGGCACAACCGTAAGGTTGTTGTATAGTGAACTTGAGATCACAAATTCAAATCCTGGAAACAGCCTCTCTGCTTGTAGGTTAAGGCTGTGTATATCTATCCTCCTCAGACCCCACTAAGTTGGAGCCACATGCACTGGGCAGCCCGTCCTTAATTGACATCTTCCTCATAGTTGTCAATTTATTCATTCTTAATCTATCTGTATGTTATGAATCTTTTACTCGATTTTCAGTTGTCTTTAAATCATGAAAACTGATATTTCATAGCATCTTGGAATGTGGAGTGTGTGTAACTATGTATCATGTATGAAATTTAAACTAAAATTGCTTTCTGGTGACCATTGGTGATAAATTTGTTGCTTTTCAATTCTGATGCAGTGGCATTATTATTTACTTGACCCGCCCCTCTTTATCCTTAGCCCCTTTCCCTTACAGTATAGTAGTGCAGCTGTTATGGTGTTCATCGTTAGATGATTTAAGTTCCTAATCTTGTAAGCTGCACTCATCTTCTATGTTTTTAAATAAAAAAATATTTGTGTTAAAAATTAAATCCACATGTTAGAATTTCCATTAACTAAATGTCAATGAATGCATTTGTGTTTGGAAGAAAGTATAGTAATTATTATCAATTTTGAACTTCAGATGATTTCTTGTTTTCTTATGTCTAAATCGGGGATATAATTTGTATATACACTGTCTTGTATTTCAGGGAACTTACGTGGAAGGTATAAAGGAGGAAGTTGTCTTGTCTCCTGGACATGTGCTTTCTTTTATTGCTGCTGGAGAAGGTACCATGTTGACAATGATATTCACATATTTCCCCTCATTTTCTTATTTATATTTTGTAAAATACTACATTACTCATGATTAATGGTCTTTAATAAGCTTATGTTTATGACAGAGCACCGCCATGTTGGATCCAACAATTTTAATCTCTTTAGCAGCCGGAGTCACACAATATTCACACTGGTAAGCATGCTTGGCATGGTAATGTTACTGTTGCTGTAAAACAACCCTTTGTACACTAGCTTCAAATTTGAAAAGAAATACTAATATTTAAATAAATCACTGTCCAAGACAATTATTTTAGTGGACAAGTTGCAATTTGAATGCACATATGTGGTCGTGCAGATTGTATACTTGCCTTTTCCTTTTCTGCATGCCCGTGGAAGCTGATTCATGATTTTTTGACCAAATTTTTTATGATTGATCAGTTAACTTGTTTCGATTTATGTCATGGACCTCATTGGGCCAATAATGCCCCCCACATCTGAGCTCTTTGTTATCTAATACATTTGCAGATGATTGAAAGCAGTGCCCATGGTGATGATTATGATGGAGTGATCTTCTCTCAGCTTGTATGTGAAATTTGTGTAATATTTTACAGAAATTTCCATATATGTACTTGTTGGATGACTTCTAATTTGTTTTTATTGTTTCCTTCTTTCAGAACTTGATTGATTTGGCGGGATCAGAGAGCTCAAAAACTGAAACAACAGGGTTAAGAAGAAAAGAAGGATCTTACATCAACAAAAGTCTTCTGACTCTTGGAACTGTAGGTGTCTTATGGTTTCTATATTTTTAGCTAAGGAGAAGTTTTGTTAGCGCATGTGATTACTAGTATATATAACACACAATATCTTTGTCTTCGCAAGAGAGATAGTTATCGCTGCATGAAGTTAATGCTTTTTGCTACCTTATTTTTTTGGGGTATGGAAACAACATGAAATGATTGTATTGTTGGAGCTAATTCTTTTTAAAAATATTTTAAGCAATTACCGTTCACACTGAGCCAGAAGAACATTCTTGTTTAGTGGCAAAAGCTTCACTTTGTTTTGGGGAGAAACATGAATGGATGAAACTGAATCTGAGTTAATGTCTTGATTTTATGATTAAACATGAAGGTGATCGGAAAATTGAGTGAGGGGAAGGCATCTCATGTTCCATATCGAGATTCAAAGCTAACCCGTCTCCTGCAATCTTCTCTCAGTGGGCATGGCCATGTTTCTGTGAGTTTTTGGATTGTACAGCCTATTTAATGTTTAGACAGTTTGACAGTATTTTGCTTCCTTTTTATTCTGTACAGTTTTTGAGTTATTATTCCTTTTCAGTATGCTACTTAAGTAGAACTATTGCTAGTTTTGTTTCTTTTTCTCTGTACATGCATGGATGTTTGGAACAGAATGTGCGTCAAGTGTCTATACATGACTACCATATTAACATTTTATCTTAACATGAAATTCCAGCTAATATGCACAGTAACTCCAGCATCCAGTAATATGGAGGAAACTCATAATACATTGAAGTTTGCCAGCAGGGCAAAAAGAGTAGAAATATATGCCTCACGTAATAAGGTCTGCAGAAACTAACTTACCTATAGATTTGCTTATCTAAAAGCGTATACTTGAGGTTCCTAATTCTCAGTGGAATTATTTGTTAACAGATTATTGATGAAAAATCTCTGATAAAGAAATACCAGAGAGAAATTTCAGTACTCAAACTAGAACTTGATCAACTAAAGAAGGGGATGCTAGTTACTGTCAATCATGAGGAGATTTTGACCTTAAAGCAGAAGGTTTGCTTTGTAGCTTAATCTGATATTTATCTCTGTTGTGATTGTTAGACTGGCGTTGTGTGATTGTGTAATCATATCTGTTTCTCTACTGATTGTACTATTATATTACTAGTTGGAAGAAGGTCAAGTGAAAATGCAATCAAGATTGGAAGAAGAGGAAGATGCCAAGGCTGCATTATTAAGTAGGATCCAGAGGCTCACCAAGCTCATTCTGGTTTCCTCAAAGAATGCAATTCCTGGATATCTAACTGATGTTCCCAGCCACAAGCAAAGTCACAACGTTAGCGAGGATGATGTGAGCAACTCCTTTAATTAATTATTATAGATTGTGTCCAACTGTCTTTTTCCGCTTTCGTTCTGAAAGTGCTAGTACTTTAAACCTCCATGACTTACCAGTTTTTGCTGTTGACTGCTCTACTCCATTTATGTTTTTGTAGGTAGTGATTTGTTCTCTCACTTATTAGGTAGTTGAACTTTTAGATTTTGTATCTTAATTAGAAATGGAAACCATTCCTGGGTGGAAACACTTGAAGCCTAAAGGTATTTAATGACATTGTTATTGGGTGTCCCTTTAACAAGCATAATCTTTTGGCAGAGACATTCATTTTCAGTTATGTTTTCATCCCTAGTTTAAAAAAAATGCCACCTTGTTTTTAATTTATTTTGTTTTCAAATTCTTATAAAGGAAACGGAGAGAACAAGATTGTACAAAGGCTTAAAAAAAGGTCGTGTTTTTGTAATTGGTAGTGAACACATAACAACTGAAAATAAAGGCAGAAATTAATGCAAACATCACCTTAACTATCTGTTTTCAAATGTATTATCTTTTTTCAGAAAGATATATTTTGCCCAAATGAACCTTTCATTCCATGGCTTTTTTTTACAATGTGTTAATGGTATATTAAACACTTGTTCTCTTCCTTTTTTCTTCCAGAAATGTGATACCCATAGTGATGGTATGTTGATTGAAATCGAGAGTAAAAAAGATGCTTCTGCAGTTTCATCAAACCTGTTTCATGATGTTAAACATAAGCGATCAAGTAAATGGAACGAAGAATTCTCCCCAACAAGCAGTACTGTTACCGATCAGATGGATCTTCTTGCCGAGCAAGTCAAGATGCTTGCTGGAGATATAGCTTTCAGTACCAGTACTCTGAAGCGGTTGATGGAGCAGTCTGTAAGTGACCCTGGAAGCTCCAAAACCCAGGTATTCTGCATTGTTTCCAAACAATGTTGCACTGAAATGTCTTGTCATAAAAGCAACAAGTCATTATCAATCAGTAACTTTCTCTCTAATCTTTTATATCCGGTTCTGAATTCTACAAATAAATGTTCCTGCAGTGTTGGTAGGATAGAAGGGTATTTAGTTAGTTGGTTAGAGGTGATTAGCGAGTTAGTTAGAATGGATATAAATATGGGGAGATAAGAGTACTAAAGACATTCAATTGCAAAATTAGAGTTTGTACGCAAGGGGAAACAATTTGTGAAGGGAAAATCCTTGTAGGAGAATTCTTTCTCCTATTCTTAGCTGTTCAATAAAATTGTTTCTGCTAATTTGTCAGTTTTCTTCTTGGGTTCCTATCAAGTGTCAATGAAGATTGTTTGATCTTTGATTGTTTACTGACGCCATCCAGTTTGTGCACATGTTTATGGGGCATGGATGCACCATGTTAGTCTGGAACCAGAAGTCCTTTACTCTGATTGGTTTTTTTGAATTTTTCCCGTTTGCTATTTTTAAATCAATTAAATTATCTCTCTTTTTAATGTTATTTGTTATGCATAAAAGAACAGTATTTAATATTCCTGCCCATTTGCTTGCACCCATTGCTTTGACATTTAATTCTGGGTATTGGAATGCCTTTCCACCAGATAATGTTTGTAATGCCATAGATGCAGACATTGCTGTTGATTTATGAAAGTTGACACTATTTCCATTAAAAAAAGATGTCCATTAAAAATAGCTGTATCGCTCCATGCTCATCTGTATTCTTCTTAGAAAATGCATTCTTGATTTCAGATTGAGAACTTGGAACATGAGATCCAAGAAAAAAAGAAGCAACTGAGGTTGTTAGAACAGAGAATAAATGAGAGTGGTGAATCTTCGATGGCTAACTCATCGTTAGTTGAAATGCAGCAGGTAGTGATGTTAGTATTGAAGTTCTTATTTTATAACTGATGGCTGCTTATTTATGTAGATGCTGTGACAAAGCTCATTTACACTTTTGTCTTTATCTTTTTGTGGATTTGTTGTGACAGACTGTCACGAGATTAATGACTCAGTATAATGAGAAAGCCTTTGAGTTGGAGGTAAGTAATATTTTCTTGAGTAACCAATTTGGTCGTTGCACTGTACTTTTTCAGCATGCTCCATAGTCAACATTGATCATTCACATATAACAACTAATATGCCCTTTTAAAATATCTGTAGATAAAATCTGCCGACAACCGTGTCCTTCAGGAACAGCTAAATGATAAGGTGTGTGATTGTCTTTTCTATTATATTATCCCCCTTTGATCATTTTCTTACTTTTCCTTGTAATCTAAGCATGTTTTCTCGTATCCTTCTGTTTTCCTTTTCCGAAGTTAAAATGCTGCAAACTTATTATAATTATGAAATTTTCTTTGTTGACATTCTCCTCCATTTTGAATTTTCTTTTGTTGACAGAGGTCTGAAAACAGAGAGTTGCAAGAAAAGGTGAAGTTACTAGAGCAGCAAGTGGCATCGTTTAGTAGTGGCACATTGCTAGCGTCTTATGAACAGTGTGTATCTGGTGAACACATTGATGAGTTGAAGAAGAAAATACAATCACAGGTAACTAAGTATTTATTGCTTTTGAAGTAGCACAGCTGAATGCAGTTTGCGTTTTTTAATATGATTTACAAGGCTGTTGGTGGATTCTCTTTCCTTCATTACTTTGTATTCCCTGGTTATTAATGAAATAACTTGTTAGGATTATTATTTAAATTTTTTAAGGCTTTTGGATGATGTTACAATTTTGCATATGATTGCACTAAAGGACATTTATCTTCCCTGTTTTTAGGAAACTGAAAATGAAAAAATGAAGCTAGAGCAAATTCACTTGTCAGAGGAGAATAGTGGTCTGCGTGTGCAAAATCAGAAACTCTCTGAAGAAGCTTCTTATGCCAAAGAACTGGCATCTGCTGCTGCTGTGGAACTAAAAAATTTGGCTGGGGAAGTGACGAAACTTTCATTGCAGAATGCAAAGTTGGAAAAAGAATTGATGGCTGCACGTGACTTGGCCAAGTCTCATAATACTGTTCTCCAAACAGTTAATGGTGTCAACCGCAAGTACAATGATGCAAGATCTGGGAGGAAGGGGAGGTTTTCTATTCGCGCTAATGAAATTTCAGGGGCTGGTCTAGATGATTTTGAGTCCTGGAGTCTTGATGCTGATGATTTGAAGATGGAATTGCAGGCTAGGAAACAACGAGAGGCAGCTCTAGAGTCTGCTTTAGCTGAGAAGGAATTTGTGGAAGAGGATTACAGGAAAAAGGCTGAAGAGGCCAAGAAAAGAGAAGAAGCCTTGGAGAATGATTTAGCAAATATGTGGGTCCTAGTTGCCAAGTTAAAAAAAGAAGCGGGTGCTGTTGCAGATTCAAACAACGATAAAAAAAATGATGGGGCGGAACAATTGAATGACCCAAAAACTAATGACATTGAAAATAATATTGCCTCCAAAGAGCAAGTTTTGGATGTATCAAAACCAGACAATGAAATTCCCAAAGAAGAACCCATGGTTGTTCGCCTTAAGGTAACACAATACTACAGTTATCTGTATGTTTCTTTGTCTTGAATTTTATTGAAGTTTAATCTGATTTTCTTTAGTTAGATCACCTGAGTACGACAGTATTTTGGGTGAATATATCTTTGACAAAACAGATGGTTACTTTGACATTGTCTGCAAAATCTTATAACTTATGCTGGAAAATGATCGTAATATAAATTACTGAACTGTAATTTGCGATTTCAGGCGCGCATACAAGAGATGAAGGAAAAAGAACTCAAGTACCTTGAGAATGGTGATGCCAATTCCCATGTTTGTAAAGTATGTTTTGAATCTCCAACTGCAGCAATTCTTCTTCCATGCAGACATTTTTGTTGTAAGCCTATCTCCCAAGTTTATGGTGATTTTTCTTTGGATTACAATGTTTTTGACTGAATACTTACAGTCTTTTGTTTGCTCGTCCAGTATGTAAATCTTGTTCACTTGCTTGTTCCGAATGTCCTATATGCCGCACAAATATTACGGATAGGCTTTTGGCTTTTACATCTTGATCCTTTTAACAGGTCCTTCAATTTATTTTAAAACCTTACGTACCCTATTCAAATGTTCTGCAAGTAAAGAAATTTAACGTGTTTTATTGGCTGTTTTTAACTTGCAGGGCTCCATTTACATTGAATCAATATATTCCATGCAATTATGGTGCAATTCTTTCATTAGTTTGCCTGTATGTATAACCACTTAAAAGGTATATCAATATCTTCTTTCTTTTACTCTACCCCTGGGGAACTGTATAATAAGGGGAGATAGGGGGTGCTCAGAAAGAATGTAAAAAGGGAGTGACTGTAAACATCACTGCTGAAAAGTACTTATATGCACATGTATGTATGTTTGTTTCATGTATACAGCAAAATTTTGTTGTCCATCATCTTCTCTATCTGCTCTGCTGAGAATATGAACAGCAAGGTTTCTCTTTTCGACCCTCTTCTACTGCCTTTGCTATGTGCTTTTGTGTCCACAATATTTCTGAAGTGTCAGTGTATTATGGTATTGTTAGGAAACCGAATATCATAAATTTAGATGTACAAAATTACTGATATTAATATTTTTATCCATGACACACACTTCACAATTCTACAACATAGAAATTAGAATGTAGATAAATATGCCTCCCGGAGCCTGTGCTCCTACAGAGAATGATCTCTGCCCCCAACTTTAAGATAGAAGTATATATGCTGTCCCACAAAAGTGGGACCCATGTATCATTATTTGTGATTGGTTAAAAATATATTTAAGTTAAAAAATTAATAATTAAATATTTTTCTGGCCATGACACATGAGGTGATACACTTTTAGGATAGAAGATGTCCCCTAAAAACAGGCACATTCCAGAATACACAACATAACTATGTCACCATTAATAATAACTATCATTAACAATAGTAAACCACCTCCTATTCTATCTTATAGCGTATAAGTTTATGGTGGTAAAGATTGGTCAAGCTCAAGTATTAGTTAGTCCAAATAATTTATTATATAAGCAGAAGTTGTTACAAACGATAAGATGATAAACTCAAATAATAACTAATATAATAAACTTAAACAAAAAATAAACTCAAATAAAATGGAAATAACTAAATACTAAATAAAATTATTATTTATCTATCGAAATATATCTAAAATTATAATGCTTAGTTCATCCTAATGTGGACTCTAACAGGTACGAAACAGTTTATTTCCTTTTGTCCATTCCAACTAGTGCGGTGGCAGAGCCAAACTTGGAGCTAGGGTATTTTAATTAACTGGTGTTTTAATCAAGTTTTCATGTTGAATTAGGAGCGGGAAATTAGGATTTTCATGATCTTGGTGAAGGCAATAGAGTTGTAGATTGGTTTGTTTAATTTTCTTTCGAGTACCACGAACTCAACTCATCACTTTTCCCTTCATAAATTCAGCATTAAAACTTCAAATTTAATTTCTCCCCAATCTATTGAAGATAACAAAAACATATCATATGTTCTAAAATGTAAATCACTTTACGATTCTTTCATTTTTATTAATTAGAAAATATAAGAAAATATATCTAATTTGTGTTTTACTTTTCTGACAAATAAAATATGATTAGTATAAAAATTGCTTTAGAAAATGGTGAATTAGAACTCAGATTTAAATTTACAAATTAAACTTTTTACTTAGTGTACTTAATGACAAAACCTTAAAAAATACTCCATTATTTTGAAAATATAAAAAAAAAACTCATGGCAAGGCAAGGTATGCAAATCAATTTGATGGCCACGTGCTCTTGCTGCAGTATTTTGAGCGTTGACTAGTTGTGCAAGGTTTTGGATATTCTACCCATTCAAATAAAATAAGAAGAGTGTTAATGGTTTTGCCTATTAAAGAGTTTTCTTTTTTATAGAAATTTAATGTTCTTTATCCCGTTCCTTAACCGATGCTCAAAGAACCTTTTGTTAAATAATTACCCTTATTAGTTTGTATTATTTATTAACTTACATTTATAAAGAGAGAGAAGTACTTAACCAATTTAAGTATATTAAGAAAGGGCGGAGATCCACTTACTCCAAGAGTAACACATCTTAGCCATCATTTCTAGGGAAATCCAATGGTTTAGATCTAGTTATTAATTCAAATCATTGAATTTTCCTAAAATTAATGGATAAGATGTGGAGTAAATTTAAAAAACTCACTATGGAATCAATATATCTCTCGTCATTAAGGAAATTAAGTAATAATAATTATAACTATCAAATTTGCAAACATACCAACATTCTAAAATACATTATCAACCAGCCATTGGACTAGGGAGGTAAGACTTAGTTGCATTCCAGAAAAATCAAAAGGTTTAAAACTCAATTTATGGGAGTAACATTTGTTGTGAGAAACAATTACACATCCAAAAGGATTAATTCTTTACCCAAAAAGGTGAGGAATACTCTTGATAATACAAAAAAATCTAAAAATATATTGTGTCAATTATGAGATGAAAAGGTTATTGGAATAAATTAAGCATAATAAATATGGAAATTAATTATAGATAATTATATCTACTATATATTATACAAATAAATTTGGACCTCAATCATAAATAGAGAAACAGACTAAGTAATCATGTGGGTTGATATTGCATGCATTTATCGTTCCTATCTCGAGTTACATTTTTATTTTTCTTAACTGCCTATTGAGTTAAATTCACTGAAAATGCAACGTTGCTGAAATATATTTAATTGCAGTAACATCCAAAGAATGTCTATCCTTCGTTGTCATGTTAAGTTGTTGGAAGTGAGGACTCAAATGTCTACTTCTATGTATTAATGCGGCCAGGGAACACACGCGTAAACAAGTTGCAGGTTAATCTTATATACTTTTGAGGTATTAATGTAGGGTCATCGCTTTCTGGTTATAGGTATTGCTTGGAACCATGGGCAAAACATTTTATGGTTAAGTGTTTGTATGGAAGGGAGCATGAACAAATCAAAACAAGAATATAGAAATACCGGTATAAGTTTAAAAGCATATATAGGTAGAGGGGTTGAGATAAATAAGAAACTGATGGCATGATTTAAAAAGACTTATTGGCAAGCAATATATTTTTAGAAGTGCTCCAAGTTATATTGTAACATAGAGATTCTCCTACTTGTATCCAGTTTTTTGCATTTCGATGATGAAAAAGAAGCTTATCTTTTGAAGTTGTTAAAGTTCTTAACGCAATTCCTCAACAACAAGGTGCCATAACCAATAGCCAGAAAGTGTACACTGACCTTGTTTTATTAAAAGAAGGAAAGCGCCTACTGTTGGGTAAATAAGTTGATACTTTACAAAAGAACAAGGACCAGTTAGAAGATAGAGTAGAGAATCTACATTGCATAATTACAGATAAGGAAACAATCCACATAGACATGACAAACATTTCCAAATTAGTCCCCTTCAATGAAAGTAGAAAGACTATATATATATATTACCATAGGATAACATCTCTGCCTTATTTTGCCACCTATCCAGAATTACAAAAGCAAGCTCTCCACTACCTCCATTATAGATCTACCTTATTTTATTTATGCTTATATATACTCTTTAACTCTATTACCTTCTACGGCGTTTAGTATCCACCTGCAAAACCACGCAAAACATTAATGCTAATATATCGATTCTTTATTTTGTCAGCAGAAAAAATTAAGTGAAAACTGCAGAGTATCATGTTTTTTCTCCTTCAAATGAGTAACAGTACTAAGCTCTGACCATATCCGGTTGTGGGTTTCCATAGCTTCAATCTAGATATGGCAACTCATGTATAATAATATCATTAGGCATACTTCAAGCAATGTTATGTATAAGAGTTAATCATCAAAAGGGAGGGGAAGAGAAATGAGAATCATATTTGAGTCTTCATCATGGATGTTTGTCATGATTAACCTTGTCTCAAAAGAAAATTTCATTAGAATTGGCTACACAAATTCACAAAGTGGTGATATATATGTGTATGTGTGTGTGCGTTCACGCACATGATATATACACACATAGTCACATACATAAAAACAAACTGATAATAAATCTTACAGAGAATAGAAGAATATTGAAGATATAATCATACGACAATGAAATATGAATTAACAAACCAATAAACAGATGGAGATATCAACTGTCACCATGGCATGAGCAAGTCAACTCAAATGATATTTTTAAGTGTTGAAAACAAACACAAATTAGACATACCTTTGTATCTGAAAGTCTCACAGAAGAATGAGAATTTTGCAACTTCTTTTGACCTTCAGCTGAGCAATTTTCACAAAAGAAGTGGTCAAGTCTCTTGGCTTCCTCCGCAGTCATGTCTATACAAGCAGGATGAAACCTGAATCAAGAATATTATGTTGAAGACTGAATCCACTCAAAGCCTGATATCCATATTATAATGGCCTATGTTGCAGAACAAGCTATTTTAAACATACAAATCTTCTATTTATCAAAATTAGCAATGAAAAGCCTCAAGATTGATCTACAGAGCCCATTCTTTAGAATGAATATCAAATAATCCTTACAAATTTATGATGTCTCCCAAAAAAAAGGTAAAAATATTCACAAAGCAACTCTTCAGTTAGTAAGAGAGCAAGTATGATCATCTTCTCAAGATGATCGCCATTTGAGAATGATGACTAAAAATAATCTCTGTGGATTTTAATTCAGCTGCTCCATGAATTCATTAGGTGATCGAGATGTTAATAATTTTAGGTCAGCCAAGTAAGTCAAGTTCATCATTCTATACAATATAAGGTTATTCCTTAATTAATTTCTCTGTATGTGCTACTATCTAAGTTGCCACAGGAATAATTAAAAAAAAAAAGATTCCCTTCTTAGAATAAGGAGGTACTACATCCCAAGAGCATTTGAGTTTTTCTAAAATGCAATTAACTCTCTGAATCTTATTCAGCACACATCACATCTTCATTATCCTTAAGATTCTGCTTGAGCATGTTTTAAAAATCCATTTTGATCGATATTTACGGGACCTCAGGGCTAGGCCATGAATATCGCATAAATGCAAAAGTGAAAAAGCACTTAAGTACAATAATGAATCCAAATGCATTGAGTTCTGTTATAATTTTTTAAGAAAAAAATATATGAAACTTCGGAGGAAATAATTTTATTAATTATATATGCTAGATAATCATAATAATGAGGGAAATAAGAAATAAATGAGGCATCTGATAAACCATGCCAAAGTAAGAGCACTCATTCAATGAGATACAAATGAAGAAAAAGGAAATCCTTCAAATGGAAAGTTAATTCTAATTCAATTTTAATGATTTTTTATCTTCTAGATTCATTCAAATATACTAATTGCATTAACTTTACATGTTATATTCAAGAATTTAGAAGAAAACTTGTTAATCTGCTTATTTAACTTCCTAATCAGCAGATTTGACTCTGTTAGTGCTTGGATTGGCACTGCATATACTTATTAGTTTCCAATTACTGCACCTACACACGTTGCAACGGCAATAAAGCTGGATAACATGACAATTTAAAAGTATTAATTTCTTTAGGTGCCATCTGGAGCCTACACATAAGATCAAGGTTACGAATAAAAAAGGGAGGTTTCAATGCACGAGGCTCCCACCTAGTGGGGTCTTTGGAGAGTAGATAATATGCAGCCTTACCCTCACAAGCGAAGAGGTTATTTCCAGGATTTGAATCCATGACCTCCAATAAAAACATATTTGTTTAGAGTTACATTCAAGATGTCCATAATCCAAACAAACATGAGTTAAACGAAATTTAATTACATGCACCCAAGAACGAAAAAAAGTATTCACACAGACGAGGAAAAGCAGAGTAATGAAAGATAGGTGGGGTAATTGAGAACATAAGTTGGATAACAACTGCAGAAATATTAGATTGAAATAAACCACTCAAAACATCATAAAAAAATAGTTTTGCACTGCTATTAAGAATTGGAGCAACCATTAAGCAACACCAAGTACCAAAATCAACGAGAAAACAATTTCAGTCTATCGATAACCCATTGAGATGATGCAAAGCATCTATAGAACTGGACATGATTAGAAACCAGACAAATCAAACAGATAGTGGACCTTAAAACAAAACAACAGAGTAGGATAGTAATGGATTAGAAATAAAATATATTATTCTTACCAGTCACTGCATCCCTCACACTGGACCATTAAGTCATCAGGATTGTAAGGCATCTCACATTTGCAATACCTGCAATGAAAAAAAAAATTAAAAACCACAACATCACATGAGTCAGAATCAAGATAAGTTCCCACAGGTTCTTCATTCTAACATAAAAAAACAAGACTTAGTACGATAGTAAGCACAACCAATTAAAGCAACAAAATTAAAATCACTAATAAAATCATAGAGGCCATTAACTAGAAGAGAACACCATCTAAACAAATTGCTAGTTGTTAGATGTTAGTATTAGCTTCTAAATATCCGTTCTAACGAAATTACACGATGAAGAAACTAGATATTTAGCAATCATCACAACACATGAATTACTAAATGTTTTCTCGGTATAAAAAAATAGTAAAGCACAATAAATTAACATGAATTAAGCACTTTATCATGAAACAAGCATCATAGTTGTAGTAGAATCAATTCATTAAGCAACATTACTAAAATCAGACTTATAGTATTATCAGAGTAAGTTGGTGTAACCGAATTAGGCAACAGAACTGAATCAGTTAGTGTTATAGTATTAACCGTAAAACGTTTTGTCGGTTTAATAAAAAAGAAAAAAAAAGAAGCAGCGATGAACTCACACAACGACTCTATCAGGATTGAAAGCACCAGTGGAGGAATTGTACTCGAAACGACAGAAGAAGTCATCGTTTCCAACAGCATCAAGGTTGTTGTACCTCTTGAAGGTGTGAACAGTACATTTAGATTCAATAGTGTCTGCACTCTGAATATCGAAGTGATCAGAAAGAAACAACTCCTTAGAGCCATGAAATTGACGGCGGCCACCAATAGACTCCTCCGGCCGATAGTACCACTGAACGTGAATCTTCACATTCGAGCCTCTCCAATCAGCTTCAATGCGATCTATCCTTCCAACATATGACGGTTTTGATGGATCAGATGGCCGCATCATCACACAATCCCCACCTTACAATACAGAAAATAAGCAAATCGTTACAAAAGGAAAACCTATCAAATTGTGAATTAATAATTTTGCCTAATAAAGAGATAAAAACAAGAGTGATTACCTTTAATTGTTTTGCTTATGTGTTTGACTGTGTATGACTCTAGGGTTCTTTTTCCAGCCTTCGGTTTAGCCATGGAAGCAAAGATTGATGAAGGGAGAGAATAAAGAAATAACACACCAAAATATTAATAACTTTCTATTTTACATTTTATTATCTATCTATATATACTTTTGTACTACCTAGCTTATTGGTTAAGTTCATTGTTCCAGTGGTTCGCGGAACACGCTGCCAGCAATTTCTAATCGTAATTACATGGAACTATTAAAAAGTGTATATATCTAAAATCCCAATTCTTTTTGAATTTTCTCTCCCTTAAGGAATATTTATAAAATCCTCATTAATAGGACGAAACTTTATTCCATATTTACATTATTTATAAATTTAAATAATAAAGATAGAGAAAATGATATATTATATTAAGAGTGTAAGATTTTTTATATTCTATATTATTTAATATTTATTTATATTGACTCTTAAGTAACATTTGATATAAATGAATGTTGAATATTATATTAATATTTATCTTGTCATTCCATAGATATTACATTCATAAAAATATGTGTTAAGAGTGTAATATATACATTATAATAAAGATCAATAGTGTATGAATTTTATATATTATCACTGTATCATTTATTCGTGAATAATGCATTAAGTATATTAATCTTTACCCTAAGGATATGTGTATAATATATTCTAAAAGTTTATATAGATTAAATACATTATTCATTATTCCTATATATTTTCTGATTTATGTGTCTGGCAACTATGTGAATTAGAATGAAGAAAAGAGAAAGAGAAGCCACTTCTATTTTGTTGCCCTTGTTAAGACCTAATGCCATATATACATTTTCTTTCCGAATAAATTTAATTTTAGTTTATATTTTGTGACAGAAATGCTAATTCTGGAAAGCCAGAGTGAGTGAGAACTCACCTTCACATGAGGAGATTGGCAGCAGCATTTTATTACCTCCTTATTATTAATTTAAATATACTATTGTCAAGATGGAGAAACTAAATGCTTAAAACTAAAATTAGAAGCCATGTTATTATTATGGTAGAAGTGATTCACAAATTAATTTTAAATTAAGTAATTACACCCGAAATCCTAAGAATTAATTCCATTCATAAAATTGCAGAATATAAAGTATGACCATCTGATTCAAATTCAGATAATTATAAACTTTCCCATTGAAAACTTTTTCTATACTTTTTTTACTCTATCTAAGTAAATAAAAAGCGTGGCTTCCATTTTCCAAAACCTAAACATTAATACATTATATAATTATGATTAAAAAATCATGTATATTTATCTTTTAATTTTGAACATTTAAATAGAATCTAACATTTCATATTAATTATTCTTATTGATTAGAATAATAACCATTTTTACTTGAAATAAGTCATAATAATTGGTGATATAGCAAATTGAGATATTAACATATCATCCACAAGGTGACAAGGATAACAATCAAAATAATCAAGGGATTAAAAATAAAACATATTAAAATATAGTTTGAGAAACTAAAATCAAAATTATGAGGAACATATTTAAACATTAGAAATACATACAATGACATGTGCATGTGATTACTGAATTGGGAGCATCAAATATGTGAAGAATGTGTTTAATTTTATTTATCCATTAATTAACATAACAAGAATCACAAGGACTTAACTTGTTCATATTTCTTTTTACTATTTCAGTTAGCTGACTTATCTCTACTGATTATGTACAATGTAATGTAAATTGAAACCATATAAAAACTTTACATGAGTAACACAAATCAACTAACTTAGTTTCTTAAAGTTTAGATTAATTATTAGTCTGTCAAAATCAAAATGGACAGCAAGTACATCCCTAAAACTAAAGTTATATTTAAGTCACGTCCCACATGATCTTTAGTCTAACAGAAAATTGTGCTGACTGTTTTGATTTTTCAGAACTTAATTGGTTGATATAAACTTTCAAGAATTAAGTTGGTTTTGAACACTCTTTGAACTGCATTGAATCAAGGATATATAACAAGTATTTTTATTATTGACGCTTTATTATGTCTCCACTTATGAACCATATCTCTTTCAGATTCAAATTATATATAACTCAATTTTTATACATTTATTATAACATGCTTAAATATATTTTTAATGTTTGTAAAGTAATTCCCCCCCCTCCTTATAAGAAGTTTTTTTTTGTTCAAATAAAAGTTGTTTTAAATTTAATTGGCTTGATTTGATTTAAGTCAATGTTATTATCCAAAACAAAAGTATATGCAACACACAATAAGAACATATAATAGGGACTTAAATCAAAATAAATAATTTTATAAGGAGGTGAACCATATTTTTCTGTTGTTGTGGGAGCTAAAACTAAAAGATGAATAATTGAATGATAGTGTATAAACCAAGACTAGAAAAAATGAAGAGAAAGTTCTAGGCATTTACATAAGGTGTAGTGAAATGGGTACAATTTGGTGGGCCACGACATGGATAAGGAGGAGGAGGGTTGAGAATTTGGTTGATATGAGAATGTTTCTTCCTTTTGTTATTATGTTCTGGTTTCTTCCTTTTGTTATTATGTTCTGGTTTCTTCAAATATTCCACTGATTGCACCTCCACTTCAGCTATGCATACAAATGATCTTGATTTACCTGCGTAATACCTTGATAATCCTCTCCTGCTCATACATCACACATAAACTTCCTTCTTTTTATTAACCTCACTTATATATATATGGTTCACATTTACAACCAAAACAAATTAATAAACATAAATCTTTCCTTAAAAAATAATCGGGTTTTCCACAACTCTCCAATTTCATATCAAAATTCACAACTTTGCTGTTACAATATTGTATTTTCTAGTTCATCTTACAAAATTCAACTATTAGTTTTTGAAATTGTACTGTTAATACCATAACATCAAATATATAATAATTTAAAAAACCTATTTGAAACAAAAATATTCTTATTTGTAGGAAAAATAAAAAATAACTTTGAAGATGAATTAGTTGATTGGCCTACATATAAATATATAATATGGTCAAGAAATATAACTCACAAATACATATAATTATAAATGGATACTACAAAACTGTTTTTATTTTATTTGATAATAATGGTAAGTGATTGAACTTACTTTTGTGGAAAAGTGGTTCCAAGTGAATCCATGTTGAATATGAGTTGGTCTATTTCTTGTTCCATTTTGTAATGTTAATTATGTATGAGCAACTTGTAAACGGGAATCAGAAACTCATTTAATAAGGACTCTGTTGGTTTTGAGCACAATAAATAAATATGGGTTGGTATATAGATTATGACCACACCCTTCACTATACTTGCTCTCAATCACTAAACATGTTACTGCTCTATTTTCAAGGGAATGTATTTATCATAATAATATATTTAAACCTGTACCCACCAATTCATTTCTCTCCTCATTCCTCATTCCTCATTCCTCATTCCTCATTCCTCATTTAGTATGTTACTACCACTTTTCTAATATTGAAAATAGAGAAACCACACAACACACATTTGAGCAATGGTGTTATAATAGTATACTCTATACGCATTATTTATTTCTGTTATTGACCTATGCGGGATAACATTATTTAAACTAATATTTGTGTCAACTCTTTCTCTCATATTGGTCACAAAAATTAATATTTAAAATCACTTTATTTAAATATCTATTAAAATTTATTATTTTATGAAAGAAATGGAGATAGCAAATATAGCACTGTTACTTCACCCTAAGCTAGGTTAAGGTAAAGTTTTGGTGTCAATCACAGGGGCTGTAGATGGACAATTTACTTCAATCCTGGGTCTCAATATATGTGTCAAACTCAGTGATGATACCAACAAGGTGTTTGTGGTGTAAGACTCTGCTAGATCCGAGGATGACCAAATGATGAAGAATTCGATTCCTGAGAGTGACACTTGTTGGGAGAGTCAACCATGCTACCTGAATGATAAGTTCCTTACTCAAAAAATATAATGGGATACCCTTCGTAGTACAAAAATAAGTGACGATATATATTGACTACATCTAACCAAACCAAGGGGAAGTGATGTTCTTTGAGACATGAATAAAATAAGAACATTACAGTTTCATTATGCTCTCTCATTAGCAAGTTTTTACTTGTATTGTAGCAGATAAACTATATCAGAATTAGTTTGAAACAAGGACCTTCATTTCTCTGTTGTACAATAGAGAATAACAACATAATTTAATCCAAGAATGACTGTAGATTGTTCCAGCCATAAATGGAGGTAATTTATATAAAGTTTTACATGCTTATTTTATTTAGTTATTATTGGATTTGAGTGGCTATTATGACCGCAGCCAAATCTTATGAAGAATATCAGTATTAAAATCAAATCTTGTTTACCACCATAAATTGCATCAGGTGGTTCAATCTTTACCAGACTTATGATCTAGCTCCCATGCAGAAACTTATTAATTCTCTCCAACTTGACAATCTTATATGGCCAAAAAGGAAAGCAAAAAAGACAATTTATATTAAAGTAAAAGGGTCTTTTGCTACCACAATGAATGGGCAATAGTCGGTTTCTTTGAACTTGCTTCTACAATTATTCTTTCTATTACTTACATAACAAAAAATGTTTAGACTACAAAATACCATATGTTATGATTAATGACATTGAATGCATCTATACTTACACATCAGTGCATTAATCATATTACACATCTCTCTAGATTCTAGAAGAAAAACAACATACAACGTCACTATCACAACAAAAATGTTTATGTATTCCTAGGAGTGACACTTTCATGACCGGTACTTTATACTATAAATCTGAAAGGTGTCGCTAGAAGTGTCATTCCTGGATGTACATGAAATATTGATCCTATTACAAAAGTAGTTGATACTGTCAAAAATGATCACCTTCCATTAAGATTGGAAAACTGAGAAAACATTGCAGTTCCAGAATGTTCATCAGTAGTAGTAGCCTGCACTTGTACCGATCCATTATCGTCTGAGGTGGTGGATGGTGTTGGAGAATGAGAAGGCACCACAGTCACAACATTAGAAGACTTAGCAGCCTCATCCTCAGCCTTTCCTTGTGTGAAAGCATCTTGAAGTTGCAATGAGTACTCCAAGTTCCACAATACATCACCCATTGTAGGCCTATCAGATCCATGTTCAGCCAAACACTTCTCAGCAGCCTCAGCAAACTTCTTCATCGATTCTGGATTGATCGAACCAACAAGAAGAGGGTCAATGATTTTGTCAAGCAATCCTTTTCTTTTCCATTGCATTGCCCAATCAGCCAAGTTAACTTGTTCTCTTGGCAATTGAGGACTAATTACTGGTCTTGCACAAAGTGCTTCAAGTAACACCACACCAAATGAATACACATCCGACTTATCGGTTAATTGTTGCCTCCTGAAGTACTCAGGGTCCAGATAACCAAAACTACCTTTCACTGCAGTACTAACATGACCTTGGCCCATAGGTGCATCCTTGGAAAGCCCGAAATCAGATACCTTGGCGGTGAAGTTTTCATCAAGCAAAATATTTGTTGTCTTAACATCGCGGTGAATGATACCTTGTGTGGTGCCAGTGTGGAGGTAGTGAAGGCCACGAGCTGCACCAATGCATATCTCTAACCTCTGCTTCCATGAAAGTGAAGGCAAGTTGTTTCCATAAAGATGGTCTCTAAAATGTCCATTAGGCATGTACTCATAAACCAAGATCATCTCATCATTCTCATCACAGTATCCTATCAATGACACCAAGTGCCTATGTCTAAGCTTCGACAACATTTGAATCTCGGTCTGGAACTCATTGATACCTTGTTCTGATTGTGGATTTCCTCTCTTAACTGCAACCTGAGTCAACTCATCAATCATACCCAAATACACATTGCCAAATCCTCCAACACCGATAATAGCACTAGAATCGAAGTTCTTGGTTGCTTCCTGTAATTCCGCAAAGGAGAAATACCTACCTAAACCCCTAGTTGAGGAGTAAAAGTTGCTCTTGTGAGACCCCATTGAGTTCTTGCTGCTCATGAAGCTTGTATCACCAGCATGTAGAGGGAGTAACCATGAAGAGAAGCTATTCTTCTTTTGCCAATCATGTGGCCTCTTGTGCCACTTGATTACCATAGCACCAAGACCAACAAAGGCTCCAAACATCATTCCAAATCCAACTGCAGCCACTGCCCCGCGATGTGAACCACCAATTTTTCTTCCATCAACTCCAAATTCTCCATCCAAACTATCCACAGAGTTGCTTATCTTCAAAACCTCTATTCCATTCATAATAGCATTTGCATTCACTCCCTCAGCATCGGTCGGACCAACCTGAACAGTTAGTCCCTCAGACATCAATGATGCATTGACAACAATGTCCTTGTAGTATGGTGTTGCCAAAGCACCAGTAGTAGCTGATAAATCCAAGTTAGGAATCGCCATTTTTGCATTAACATAGACATTAAAATAGAGTTCATTAAGCCCTTTGCTTACAATGTCACAGAAATGCAATCTGACCAGGTAACTAAAAGAAGTGTCTACATCAAATTTCCATGAGACATTGAAATTTGGTTGGTTAATACCAGCATCACCCATTTCAGTGGCAGAAGCATAAACAGTTTGAGGCGCAATGAGAGGCGATATAGTAGGCGTATCAGCAGGGAAGATGATGACTTTGGTAGCCACCGAAGTACTCTTTGCCAAGTTCTTATTTGTGAGGAAAGGTTCATCAGATTCCCATATCCTTGCCAATGTGTCATTTGATGGTGTGATCAAAGGACCTCCATTGTTTAAGCGATAAACAGGTTGAAAAGCATAGTTGCTTAAACCTGAAAACTGGCCCACTGGGAAAAGGGTTGCGGCATTGTCAAAGATGAGGTTATCAGGAGCTGAAACAAGCTCAATGGCATTGATAAAAGCAGCTGAGTTTTTTAGAGGAATGAAGGATATGGTGAATTTAGGTTGAGTTACATTGATGAGGAACTCCTTAAGGATAGGACTAGTAGCATTCTTATTGTTGTTGTTGTTATTGATATTGAAGGTGTGAAGCAAAACATACTTATCTGTGTTGACAGAGAAAGTGGCCTTTTGAAGATCAAATACATTGTTTTTGATAGGATTGAAATGAAGGCGAACCCAATGAAAACCAGGTTGAGTCAAGGGGAATGAGTATTGAGCCTCATGAATGAAAATCCTAGCATTTTTGTATATAGGGTTGATTGCATCATTGGCATCATCATTAGAAACTTTGTACTCATCATTGGCTTTCAAGAATGAGTTGGCTTGTTGGTCTGACTTGAATTGTCTTCCATCTGGTAAGGTTGCTACACTTTGTGCACCACAATCTATAAGAAAGTTATCTTTAGGAGTGAAGGTAGAATTACAAGAGGTTGAGAAAAAGAGAATAATCATGAGGAGTATTGTTGGTGCCATGGAAGATGAACATGATAGAAAATGTAAAATAGAATAATGAGTTTTTATCTTCCTTTTTCTATCTTCTTCATACCTCCTTGCTGAGGAGGTTAATTGGTTTGATACAAAACTTTGAATTAGTGATTAGAATTAGAATTTTTAGAATAACCAACAAGTTTGTAAAACAAAAACTTTGTCTTTTCATTCCTATGCATAAAACATGACTCTCTCGTGGTGGTAAGTGGAGGAAAAGAAGGGATCAGAATGTGACATATTAGTTTCCAAGTAATTAGGCAAACAATGTTCATTTTGCTAACTTTTGTTCTCTTTATTTAGCTTAGCCATTTACCAAGCAAGGGTCCAAAACTCCAAATGGTTCATTTGAAAGAGTCAAACACATTTACTTTTACTCTAAACTCAATCAACCGACCACTTTGCTTTTGGATAATTAATTATCTTTCGGGAAGCTTCCTAGGTGCTAAGTAATAGATATTCAGGCTATTATATTCTTCTTGTTTCATCCATGTGTGTGCTTCAGAAAAATACAAATTAAAATAATCTCATTTAAATATACATTAACATATTTTAGATATGAAGGTAAGTGGTATACATTGTGTGGATGATATGTTTTCATATACTCAATTTTTTAGGCAACGAAGAGACAAGATATGATAATCCGTTTTAGTCAGTTATAATTCAGAGTTTTAGAGGTTTGGAAAAATATAATAATTTTGAAATAAAAAACTATACTTTCTCCAACACATTATAAAAAAAATATAAGATGTATGTGATAAAGTAGGAGTATGATTATTAATAGTTGGTTTTGTTGACTAGATATAATCCTAATTCAAATAATTAAATTCTCCTGGAATTAATAGTTAAAGTGTGTGTTAAATTTAACAAAAGTACACTTGTAAGTGGAATTTCCGTTTTTGTCGTGTGTTAATGATTTTTTCTATTTTCTTACCAATGGGCTGCGGCGGGTATGGATGTACCGTTGTGGGTATTGTGAATATAAAAGTACTGAAATATCCCTACTGAAATATCGCCGTCGCAACCGCACCTTCACCTTGCTCTATCGTTGCACTTTCTTTCCGCCACCACCGACCCATATAGGTACTTTATTATCTCGTTAGTTATAACTTCTTTCCGACCAATAATGACAATTCGTGTTTTAGCTTTTGCTTTTTCATCCCGCGATTCTTTTAAGCTTTGTATGCAAGGTGTCTGTGTTTATGTCTGAACGGTATTATGTAAGATTAATCTCATTGCGATAAATATTGAACATCCTTACACTGGATCATCAAGATACAGGAGATAATTGTGGTCATGTTTCATTGTAACTTATTTAACTGCAATGTCAGCATTTACTTTCGTCTGCCACAATTTACTCCTCCCCTCCCCGACAAAAACTTCGCTTTCAAACTATTGGTTACAATTTATTTTGTTTGTTTGTTGAATTTGTTTTGTTATGATGCTGTTGCTTCTTTTTCAAAATTTGCGACCCTCAATTTGCTGCCTCAAATACTGTGCTTGCAAAGCACCATAGTTCTCAGTTTCCACACATGTAGTAAAAAAATTCAGTCTGTCTCTTTTGAAAAAAAAGTGATTTTTAGTTTAGAAAAACCAGGGAATTATCTTTTGCTAGGGTTTTGGGTTTCAGAAATGCATGCAACTTTAACTTTCATAATTTCATTTCTTCCCACTAGCCAATGCCAAGCTTTCAATTGCTAAATGCTTTTGACTACATTGTTGGTTGTGTGGATCTTAAATGCTTTTGATTTCTTACATTGCCTTTGTATAATCAATTAATCTTTCACCTTTTTGAGGACAGTCATGTTTTTGTCAAGAGTATTTGGGCGAACACTCTTCGCTGCTGCTAGATCAAAATCTTATACCTCTCCAGCTTGTTTGAGTCAACCTGACCTAACTTTTCAAGGTAAACAGGTCTTCCATCCTTATCAACTTCATTATGCCCTTGTGGGTAATATTTAAGAACTTTGTTTATTTCATTGAACTCGAAATCCTTAACAACACAAAAAAGTTTATGATTAGATACATGAAGAAGCTATACATAAGAACACAACATATGAAGAGTGATTTTTCTTTTTGTCACAGCAATACCTCCATGATAGTATCAGCACCAAATTCATTCCTCCACTTAAGCATATCTGACCACATTTGTTTTGTTTTCTCAATGTCAAACTTCCTAGCTCTCAAGAATCTGGATCATGGTACATTGAGATCATAGGGCATTTAGAAATTCTCAATTAAGGCATCAAATGAAGTTACTCATGTTTCAACTATAAGTAAGTAAAGGATTTTTCTAATCAAGAGACTAAATAAATTAAATCACTTTTCAATCTATCAAATCTAACAAAATACTAGTGGTTCTGTGTCACTGATCAAGAGAGTTTTTGTGCATAAATGTAGTGACGATTTTAAACATTTGAAAGATGATGAAAATTCTCTTCACCCTCCTTTCAAGTCTTGTAATCGATGATCAACCAAAAATCAGGGCAAAATATAAACTAATTTATTTTAGGATACACGATTGTCACTCTAACAAGTGTTGTTATCAAACATTGACCTTTACTCTTGTACGATATCTGAAAATCCAACTAGACTTTATATCCAACAAATTCTTTATTGATAAATGAATATGAATTTTTGGTAGATAAATGAATATGAATACGTAATAAAAAGTATTGATATGACTATTGTACATTTAATATAGTTAAAGGTACACATAGGAGGAATATATTATGGTTTTTGTGTGTCTAATAATATATTTTGATGTGTGTAGTATTACTATTTACTTTTATTTAATAGAGTGAATGCAACATATATGATGTAGCTTGATTAGTACATTAATTGTTGATGAGTTGAAGTATTGACAGATTTGAGCTGGCTTATATAGCTGGCAGCATGGCAAATACATAATGTGGTGGTCTACTAACTCCACACACACACACACACACACACACACATATATATATAAATCATCATGCCTGCCTCTTCTGAAAACTTTATCCCACGAACCCTCACAACAAGAGATAACCAAAACCTACACTTTGTCAACATCGAATAATTGCAATATATGATATAGAAATGCACATGCTTCATTTAACATACTTACACTACTACATTTTAACGCTTCCATTTCTAACGTGCTCGTTAAGAACATAAGACAATGGTTTTTTTTATGTTTATAAAAGGACGGTGTGAATACTACACGGTTATTTTATAACTTCTGTGACTATGTTTTAAAGTACGGTTTTATAACAGTTGCTGGTTCATTTATCATTCGCAACACTCATTAACTGTTCTCATACCATCCAATGGTTGTGTAATTTATAAAATTGAGGCAGTGGATCGGGACAAAATTCGAAATTCAAAACTCGTATCCGAATTCAATGAAGTTGGAAATAAAGGTATCATCTCCGAACTTGTTGGAGTTCGGATAACCTGAACTCAACGGAAAACCCGAGAGTAATTAATGTACTGAAAGATAGTTATGGTATCATTTCATTTCATTTTTCTATCATTTTTTCTTTTATCATTTCATTTCTATTATGTTTGACGAGCTAATAATATATACAGTTAAATTAGAAACTAAGAAAATAGATATATAATAGAAATTTAATTCAAAATGTGTTGTAATGATAGAATGAAAAAGAGTTAAGGGAGGGTTTTGCAGGAAAGATTTGGAATAAGAGTGAAAGGTTTGTTGATAGATGAAGGATAAGGTTTTTACAATTGATTCCACTCTCCACTACCTTTGTTTTTAGGTCATAATACTTTTCAAAATTTCGCGCTTCACTTTCAGATCGGTTAGTTACTCCCTTATTCACTTTTTCCATTTTTTATCTCTATTGTTTTTGCTTCCAAACATTCTTCTAATCAACTCTCTCGGAACTTCTTATGTCATCTTCTCATATAATATGTGTGTTTCAGTTAATATAAATATTCCACCATTTCTAAGGTTTTGAAATTATCTACTTTTTGAATTATATTGCAGAGCCTTTGAGGATTTTATTTTATTTTGATTTTATCCACACATTAGAAGCAGCATTTCTTCATGAAATTTATTTGCTTTATGCATCTTTTGAAGCAACTTAGAAAATCTGTTCTTTGTTTATCGTATCACACCGGTAGTGTTATTTATAACTATTATTAGCCCTAATTTATTTTCAGATTCCACTGCACTTCCAAAATAATTGGTTGTGCAGTCCTTGTTTTAAGACAACATCTTTCAGATTCTGCAAGTTTATGAGTTCTGCTATGGTCACTGATTCTTTTGCAATCTCCAATGGAAATGGAAATGGCATTGTGAATGTCAATGACAATGGCAATAGCAATGTCAATGCCAACCCATCATCTAATTTGATGAGGACATACCAAGTGGTAGTGGCTGCAACCCGAGATATGGGCATCGGTAAGGATGGGATATTACCTTGGAGATTACCTTCCGATCTTAAATATTTTAAAGAGATTACTACAACCACGGCTGATCCCGGGAAGAAGAATGCTGTTGTAATGGGTAGAAAGAGTTGGGAGAGTATCCCTCTTGCGTACAAGCCTCTTCCCGGTCGCCTCAATGTTGTCCTGACTCGCTCAGGTAGCTTTGATATTGCAACTGTAGAGAATGTTGTTATATGTGCAAGTGTGTCTTCTGCATTGGAACTGTTAGCTGCATCTCCTTATTCTCTGTCAATTGAGAAAGTATATGTTATAGGAGGTGGTCAGATATTTAGGTATATATCCTTTTCTTTTAAATCTGCTCCTTCGGTTTCATATTATGGTCATTGTCTATTATAACTGATAGTTTTTACATACAGAGAGGCTCTTAATGGACCCGGATGTGAAGCTATCCACATCACGGAGATCCAGACAAGCATTGAATGTGATACTTTTATGCCTCCAATTGATTTCACTATATTTTGGCCATGGTACTCATCTTTTCCTAGGGTTGAAAAAAACATCCGTTATTCTTTCACCACTTATGTTCGTGTAAAGAGGTCTGCAGCAGAGTCCTTGGGTCACAGCGCTCTAGATTTTGTTAATAAACCGGAGTCCATAAAACATGAGGTCCAAAACTTTTCCTTTCTTCCTAAAATGATTTTGGAGAGACATGAGGAGTACATGTATCTTAGGCTGGTTCAAGAAATCATTTCTCAAGGTGCAACTAAGGATGATAGGACAAGGACTGGTACCTTGTCACTATTTGGTCACCAGGTAACATTTTATTGGTAATGTACATTCAGCATTTCTGTAATGTGTGGTTTAACTTCATTTCTATATTTCCCCAGATGAGGTTCAACCTGCGCAAAAGCTTCCCTCTTCTAACAACAAAGGTCTGCAGTACAGATTATGGTTTAAGATATGTGTTTTATCTACAGTGCAAAGTCATGTCATTCTAGTGATTCTTATTTTTTCTTGTGGTTTGTTTTTGTGTACTGTTTATTAAGAGGGGAGACAAAGATCTATTATTATATTTTTTATAGAGATGCTCACATGATTTTCTTCATTTAATTCCTAGAGAGTATTTTGGCGAGGGGTTGTTGAAGAGCTTCTTTGGTTTATCAGTGGCTCAACAAATACCAAGGTAATGATACATTTTGCCATATTTTACACATGCATGTATTCTAAAAGTGTGGTATATGTTTCACATGCTCAAGGAGAGTTTGTTGAATTTTGTCTTAGTGCAATAGTGCTGTAATGAATAGTGAAAAGCCAGGCTTGAGGCGATCTGAAATCATGAGCTGATTGCTCTTATCTGTCAATGCTTTAAGAATTTTTAGTCTGGTATCTTTCTTTCCACACAAGTTGGATTGGATTATCCTGATGGTTCTCAAGGAAGTTCTTGCAGTCGACTTTATGTTGTACACTGACAAATGTTAATATCTTTGTGATGCTGTAGAATATTAATTGTTTTGATGATAACAGAGTTTGCACTTGCTTGTTTAACATGTCACATTGTTTCTGTATTGAAGTCATGAAAAGAATTGGTGTTGTACTAAATTTCAATAACAATACATCATTTGTTTGAGGTTTATATTTTTTAAGTTCTCAAGGGATCATTGTTACTATATGATTATTGTGAACTTAATTATGAAAACATGTTATGTTGACAGGTGCTGCAGGAAAAAGGCATTCATATATGGGATGGAAATGCCTCCAAAGAATACCTTGATAGGTGAGCGTGACCATAATTTGTTATAATTACAAATTGTACACTTTCTTCTTTCACTTAATAACTTGCTTTACATTTTACATTACAGTATTGGTTTGACAGACAGGGAAGAAGGTGACCTGGGACCTTTTTATGGGTTTCAGTGGAGACATTATGGGGCTAGGTAGGTAGATTTTATTTCTTTTTCTCAAGCGTGGTTTATGTGGGATTGCTTGGTCCTTAATTCCCCCTGTCTCACATTTTGTAGGTATGCCAACATGCATGGTGACTATTCCGGCCAAGGAATTGATCAGCTTTTAGGTGTTATCAACAAGATAAAGCATAACCCTGATGATCGACGGATCATTCTTAATGCTTGGAATCCAACCGATCTTAAATCGATGGCTCTTCCACCCTGCCACATGTTTGCACAGGTTCGGCAGCTTTACTCAGGTTTCTTTTTGAAAAAGTCTCTCCCCTCCTTTTTCATGCTTTCTCTATTATTATTTTTTGCAGTTCTATGTAGCAAATGGGGAGTTATCGTGTCAGATGTATCAGAGATCTGCTGACATGGGCCTGGGCATGCCATTTAATATTGCATCTTATGCCCTCCTGACCTGCATGATTGCTCATGTTTGTGGTAAGGAAATAATGGAAGCATTTGCCAGACTTAATCTCTACATCATTGAAAAACATCGCTACAAAAATACACTTGAAAGGGTAACTTAAAAAATAGACTAACCAACCCTCTTATTATTCTTGTCAGATCTTGTGCCAGGTGATTTTATCCATGATCTTGGAGATGCACATGTTTACCGCACACATGTGAGGCCTTTGCAAGAGCAGCTCGAGAGGCTGCCGAAACCTTTCCCAGTATGTGAAATTATTATTTTTCAATAATGGCCTTATGTAGAGAGTACATGATGAGAGATAAGATTAAAGTTTAAAGGGTAAAACTAGGAAACGGGATATTGTCTATCTGGAATTTATCAAAATTAATTGCATTTCTTAATATCTGTGTTTCTTCTCTTACTGGGCAGTTATTTTGAAACGATGGGAGTACCATTTAGCACAATTCTGAAATTTTTCTCTTATTGATTATCTTAATGAAAATGCAGATTTTGAAGATAAATCCAAAGAAGGATATAGATTCTTTTGTGGCTTCTGATTTTAAGCTCATAGGTTATGATCCTCACCCAAAGATTGAGATGGAGATGGCTGTTTAAAATCTAGGAGATTCTCAGTCCCTTCTTCAGATTGTTTTTTATTTTGGAAAAAAAGGCAAGTGTGCAATTTAGTTTTTATAGAGAGAACTCTGATGGGTATTATTCTACTATTGTTGTTTAGGTAAAGATCTATAGAATGTGGTTTGGTGATTTTATTATTATTCAAAACAACTTTGTTTTATTTTTTTAAACGAGTTTTGAGTTAAACTCTGATATTTAGTAACAACTGGGTCTTCAAATTTTGAATAGCCACCAAACGTTATAAGATTTAAAACCAATTTCATTCTTCCTAGTTATTTGGTTAAGTTTTACAAACCCCTCAAAATACATTATTAATGTTTTTGCTTTTAAGATAATTTCTGAGAATGCTTAGGATATATATATATATATATATATATATGTATATATATGAAACATATTGTTAGTAGAGATACCTAGGCACTTGGTTTTCTCATTTCCTTATTTGGTGATCCATATATGCTATGCTCAAAGCCTGGTATTCTCATTGTTTCAGGCAGTATTGTAAGAGGATTATGTTAACTCTGTGCACACATGAAGAACAACTCATTGGGCATAGACTTTAAGCTTTGTATATCTTGCTAGTGAAAATCCCTTAGATCCACTGTAAGGTGATTTAGTTTAATTGCATTCTCTTTTCTCTCTGATGTGGACATTTTGCCATACTTGGAGTAGGGAACTCTTGAGTATCTTCATGTTAACCACTACTGGAAGTTGCGTTGTTTATGATTCAGTGGTGGAGATAGCAAAGAATCAATGGTGAAGTCTAGCAGCAAAGAAATTATGACTATGTAAACCATGACAATGATAAAGTATACTTTGCTATTTTGAACAATGTGGTCAGTCGTCAATTCATCAAATTTCAAGGCATGCAACCTAAGTGATTAAATATATTTTTGGTTTTAGTTTATATAATTCATTTTGGGTTTTGTTGATTATATATTACACTTTTTTATTTTATTTTAGTGATGATGTGACTAACATGACCACATATTATACTAATTTGATGATGTGACTAATTGTGGTATTGACATATCATCCACATAGAATAAAACCAAAAATATCAACTAAGTTGATACTAATTCTCAAATAGTTGACTCTAATTTAGAGGGGACGAATTCTACACAAATAAGTTCCCTTTTTCAAGGTCATACCTTCCAATCTTTGATTTGTGGAACTACAGAAGGGATCAGAATGTGACATATTAGTTTCCAAGTAATTAGGCAAACAATGTTCATTTTGCTAACTTTTGTTCTCTTTATTTAGCTTAGCCATTTACCAAGCAAGGGTCCAAAACTCCAAATGGTTCATTTGAAAGAGTCAAACACATTTACTTTTACTCTAAACTCAATCAACCGACCACTTTGCTTTTGGATAATTAATTATCTTTCGGGAAGCTTCCTAGGTGCTAAGTAATAGATATTCAGGCTATTATATTCTTCTTGTTTCATCCATGTGTGTGCTTCAGAAAAATACAAATTAAAATAATCTCATTTAAATATACATTAACATATTTTAGATATGAAGGTAAGTGGTATACATTGTGTGGATGATATGTTTTCATATACTCAATTTTTTAGGCAACGAAGAGACAAGATATGATAATCCGTTTTAGTCAGTTATAATTCAGAGTTTTAGAGGTTTGGAAAAATATAATAATTTTGAAATAAAAAACTATACTTTCTCCAACACATTATAAAAAAAATATAAGATGTATGTGATAAAGTAGGAGTATGATTATTAATAGTTGGTTTTGTTGACTAGATATAATCCTAATTCAAATAATTAAATTCTCCTGGAATTAATAGTTAAAGTGTGTGTTAAATTTAACAAAAGTACACTTGTAAGTGGAATTTCCGTTTTTGTCGTGTGTTAATGATTTTTTCTATTTTCTTACCAATGGGCTGCGGCGGGTATGGATGTACCGTTGTGGGTATTGTGAATATAAAAGTACTGAAATATCCCTACTGAAATATCGCCGTCGCAACCGCACCTTCACCTTGCTCTATCGTTGCACTTTCTTTCCGCCACCACCGACCCATATAGGTACTTTATTATCTCGTTAGTTATAACTTCTTTCCGACCAATAATGACAATTCGTGTTTTAGCTTTTGCTTTTTCATCCCGCGATTCTTTTAAGCTTTGTATGCAAGGTGTCTGTGTTTATGTCTGAACGGTATTATGTAAGATTAATCTCATTGCGATAAATATTGAACATCCTTACACTGGATCATCAAGATACAGGAGATAATTGTGGTCATGTTTCATTGTAACTTATTTAACTGCAATGTCAGCATTTACTTTCGTCTGCCACAATTTACTCCTCCCCTCCCCGACAAAAACTTCGCTTTCAAACTATTGGTTACAATTTATTTTGTTTGTTTGTTGAATTTGTTTTGTTATGATGCTGTTGCTTCTTTTTCAAAATTTGCGACCCTCAATTTGCTGCCTCAAATACTGTGCTTGCAAAGCACCATAGTTCTCAGTTTCCACACATGTAGTAAAAAAATTCAGTCTGTCTCTTTTGAAAAAAAAGTGATTTTTAGTTTAGAAAAACCAGGGAATTATCTTTTGCTAGGGTTTTGGGTTTCAGAAATGCATGCAACTTTAACTTTCATAATTTCATTTCTTCCCACTAGCCAATGCCAAGCTTTCAATTGCTAAATGCTTTTGACTACATTGTTGGTTGTGTGGATCTTAAATGCTTTTGATTTCTTACATTGCCTTTGTATAATCAATTAATCTTTCACCTTTTTGAGGACAGTCATGTTTTTGTCAAGAGTATTTGGGCGAACACTCTTCGCTGCTGCTAGATCAAAATCTTATACCTCTCCAGCTTGTTTGAGTCAACCTGACCTAACTTTTCAAGGTAAACAGGTCTTCCATCCTTATCAACTTCATTATGCCCTTGTGGGTAATATTTAAGAACTTTGTTTATTTCATTGAACTCGAAATCCTTAACAACACAAAAAAGTTTATGATTAGATACATGAAGAAGCTATACATAAGAACACAACATATGAAGAGTGATTTTTCTTTTTGTCACAGCAATACCTCCATGATAGTATCAGCACCAAATTCATTCCTCCACTTAAGCATATCTGACCACATTTGTTTTGTTTTCTCAATGTCAAACTTCCTAGCTCTCAAGAATCTGGATCATGGTACATTGAGATCATAGGGCATTTAGAAATTCTCAATTAAGGCATCAAATGAAGTTACTCATGTTTCAACTATAAGTAAGTAAAGGATTTTTCTAATCAAGAGACTAAATAAATTAAATCACTTTTCAATCTATCAAATCTAACAAAATACTAGTGGTTCTGTGTCACTGATCAAGAGAGTTTTTGTGCATAAATGTAGTGACGATTTTAAACATTTGAAAGATGATGAAAATTCTCTTCACCCTCCTTTCAAGTCTTGTAATCGATGATCAACCAAAAATCAGGGCAAAATATAAACTAATTTATTTTAGGATACACGATTGTCACTCTAACAAGTGTTGTTATCAAACATTGACCTTTACTCTTGTACGATATCTGAAAATCCAACTAGACTTTATATCCAACAAATTCTTTATTGATAAATGAATATGAATTTTTGGTAGATAAATGAATATGAATACGTAATAAAAAGTATTGATATGACTATTGTACATTTAATATAGTTAAAGGTACACATAGGAGGAATATATTATGGTTTTTGTGTGTCTAATAATATATTTTGATGTGTGTAGTATTACTATTTACTTTTATTTAATAGAGTGAATGCAACATATATGATGTAGCTTGATTAGTACATTAATTGTTGATGAGTTGAAGTATTGACAGATTTGAGCTGGCTTATATAGCTGGCAGCATGGCAAATACATAATGTGGTGGTCTACTAACTCCACACACACACACACACACACACACACACATATATATATAAATCATCATGCCTGCCTCTTCTGAAAACTTTATCCCACGAACCCTCACAACAAGAGATAACCAAAACCTACACTTTGTCAACATCGAATAATTGCAATATATGATATAGAAATGCACATGCTTCATTTAACATACTTACACTACTACATTTTAACGCTTCCATTTCTAACGTGCTCGTTAAGAACATAAGACAATGGTTTTTTTTATGTTTATAAAAGGACGGTGTGAATACTACACGGTTATTTTATAACTTCTGTGACTATGTTTTAAAGTACGGTTTTATAACAGTTGCTGGTTCATTTATCATTCGCAACACTCATTAACTGTTCTCATACCATCCAATGGTTGTGTAATTTATAAAATTGAGGCAGTGGATCGGGACAAAATTCGAAATTCAAAACTCGTATCCGAATTCAATGAAGTTGGAAATAAAGGTATCATCTCCGAACTTGTTGGAGTTCGGATAACCTGAACTCAACGGAAAACCCGAGAGTAATTAATGTACTGAAAGATAGTTATGGTATCATTTCATTTCATTTTTCTATCATTTTTTCTTTTATCATTTCATTTCTATTATGTTTGACGAGCTAATAATATATACAGTTAAATTAGAAACTAAGAAAATAGATATATAATAGAAATTTAATTCAAAATGTGTTGTAATGATAGAATGAAAAAGAGTTAAGGGAGGGTTTTGCAGGAAAGATTTGGAATAAGAGTGAAAGGTTTGTTGATAGATGAAGGATAAGGTTTTTACAATTGATTCCACTCTCCACTACCTTTGTTTTTAGGTCATAATACTTTTCAAAATTTCGCGCTTCACTTTCAGATCGGTTAGTTACTCCCTTATTCACTTTTTCCATTTTTTATCTCTATTGTTTTTGCTTCCAAACATTCTTCTAATCAACTCTCTCGGAACTTCTTATGTCATCTTCTCATATAATATGTGTGTTTCAGTTAATATAAATATTCCACCATTTCTAAGGTTTTGAAATTATCTACTTTTTGAATTATATTGCAGAGCCTTTGAGGATTTTATTTTATTTTGATTTTATCCACACATTAGAAGCAGCATTTCTTCATGAAATTTATTTGCTTTATGCATCTTTTGAAGCAACTTAGAAAATCTGTTCTTTGTTTATCGTATCACACCGGTAGTGTTATTTATAACTATTATTAGCCCTAATTTATTTTCAGATTCCACTGCACTTCCAAAATAATTGGTTGTGCAGTCCTTGTTTTAAGACAACATCTTTCAGATTCTGCAAGTTTATGAGTTCTGCTATGGTCACTGATTCTTTTGCAATCTCCAATGGAAATGGAAATGGCATTGTGAATGTCAATGACAATGGCAATAGCAATGTCAATGCCAACCCATCATCTAATTTGATGAGGACATACCAAGTGGTAGTGGCTGCAACCCGAGATATGGGCATCGGTAAGGATGGGATATTACCTTGGAGATTACCTTCCGATCTTAAATATTTTAAAGAGATTACTACAACCACGGCTGATCCCGGGAAGAAGAATGCTGTTGTAATGGGTAGAAAGAGTTGGGAGAGTATCCCTCTTGCGTACAAGCCTCTTCCCGGTCGCCTCAATGTTGTCCTGACTCGCTCAGGTAGCTTTGATATTGCAACTGTAGAGAATGTTGTTATATGTGCAAGTGTGTCTTCTGCATTGGAACTGTTAGCTGCATCTCCTTATTCTCTGTCAATTGAGAAAGTATATGTTATAGGAGGTGGTCAGATATTTAGGTATATATCCTTTTCTTTTATAGAGAGAACTCTGATGGGTATTATTCTACTATTGTTGTTTAGGTAAAGATCTATAGAATGTGGTTTGGTGATTTTATTATTATTCAAAACAACTTTGTTTTATTTTTTTAAACGAGTTTTGAGTTAAACTCTGATATTTAGTAACAACTGGGTCTTCAAATTTTGAATAGCCACCAAACGTTATAAGATTTAAAACCAATTTCATTCTTCCTAGTTATTTGGTTAAGTTTTACAAACCCCTCAAAATACATTATTAATGTTTTTGCTTTTAAGATAATTTCTGAGAATGCTTAGGATATATATATATATATATATATATATGTATATATATGAAACATATTGTTAGTAGAGATACCTAGGCACTTGGTTTTCTCATTTCCTTATTTGGTGATCCATATATGCTATGCTCAAAGCCTGGTATTCTCATTGTTTCAGGCAGTATTGTAAGAGGATTATGTTAACTCTGTGCACACATGAAGAACAACTCATTGGGCATAGACTTTAAGCTTTGTATATCTTGCTAGTGAAAATCCCTTAGATCCACTGTAAGGTGATTTAGTTTAATTGCATTCTCTTTTCTCTCTGATGTGGACATTTTGCCATACTTGGAGTAGGGAACTCTTGAGTATCTTCATGTTAACCACTACTGGAAGTTGCGTTGTTTATGATTCAGTGGTGGAGATAGCAAAGAATCAATGGTGAAGTCTAGCAGCAAAGAAATTATGACTATGTAAACCATGACAATGATAAAGTATACTTTGCTATTTTGAACAATGTGGTCAGTCGTCAATTCATCAAATTTCAAGGCATGCAACCTAAGTGATTAAATATATTTTTGGTTTTAGTTTATATAATTCATTTTGGGTTTTGTTGATTATATATTACACTTTTTTATTTTATTTTAGTGATGATGTGACTAACATGACCACATATTATACTAATTTGATGATGTGACTAATTGTGGTATTGACATATCATCCACATAGAATAAAACCAAAAATATCAACTAAGTTGATACTAATTCTCAAATAGTTGACTCTAATTTAGAGGGGACGAATTCTACACAAATAAGTTCCCTTTTTCAAGGTCATACCTTCCAATCTTTGATTTGTGGAACTACAGAAGGGATCAGAATGTGACATATTAGTTTCCAAGTAATTAGGCAAACAATGTTCATTTTGCTAACTTTTGTTCTCTTTATTTAGCTTAGCCATTTACCAAGCAAGGGTCCAAAACTCCAAATGGTTCATTTGAAAGAGTCAAACACATTTACTTTTACTCTAAACTCAATCAACCGACCACTTTGCTTTTGGATAATTAATTATCTTTCGGGAAGCTTCCTAGGTGCTAAGTAATAGATATTCAGGCTATTATATTCTTCTTGTTTCATCCATGTGTGTGCTTCAGAAAAATACAAATTAAAATAATCTCATTTAAATATACATTAACATATTTTAGATATGAAGGTAAGTGGTATACATTGTGTGGATGATATGTTTTCATATACTCAATTTTTTAGGCAACGAAGAGACAAGATATGATAATCCGTTTTAGTCAGTTATAATTCAGAGTTTTAGAGGTTTGGAAAAATATAATAATTTTGAAATAAAAAACTATACTTTCTCCAACACATTATAAAAAAAATATAAGATGTATGTGATAAAGTAGGAGTATGATTATTAATAATTGGTTATGTTGTGGTATATAATGATTTTTCTATTTTCTTACCAACGGGCTGCGGCGGGTATGGATGTACCCTTGTGGGTATTGTGAATATAAAAGTACTGAAATATCCCTACTTATATTTAAACAAAATTGCCCTCATTCTTGTCCTACTCATTTCACATCTTCTCTCCCATTCTCGCCGTCGCAACCGCACCTTCACCTTGCTCTATCGTTGCACTTTCTTTCCGCCACCACCGACCCATATAGGTACTTTATTATCTCGTTAGTTATAACTTCTTTCCGACCAATAATGACAATTCGTGTTTTAGCTTTTGCTTTTTCATCCCGCGATTCTTTTAAGCTTTGTATGCAAGGTGTCTGTGTTTATGTCTGAACGGTATTATGTAAGATTAATCTCATTGCGATAAATATTGAACATCCTTACACTGGATCATCAAGATACAGGAGATAATTGTGGTCATGTTTCATTGTAACTTATTTAACTGCAATGTCAGCATTTACTTTCGTCTGCCACAATTTACTCCTCCCCTCCCCGACAAAAACTTCGCTTTCAAACTATTGGTTACAATTTATTTTGTTTGTTTGTTGAATTTGTTTTGTTATGATGCTGTTGCTTCTTTTTCAAAATTTGCGACCCTCAATTTGCTGCCTCAAATACTGTGCTTGCAAAGCACCATAGTTCTCAGTTTCCACACATGTAGTAAAAAAATTCAGTCTGTCTCTTTTGAAAAAAAAGTGATTTTTAGTTTAGAAAAACCAGGGAATTATCTTTTGCTAGGGTTTTGGGTTTCAGAAATGCATGCAACTTTAACTTTCATAATTTCATTTCTTCCCACTAGCCAATGCCAAGCTTTCAATTGCTAAATGCTTTTGACTACATTGTTGGTTGTGTGGATCTTAAATGCTTTTGATTTCTTACATTGCCTTTGTATAATCAATTAATCTTTCACCTTTTTGAGGACAGTCATGTTTTTGTCAAGAGTATTTGGGCGAACACTCTTCGCTGCTGCTAGATCAAAATCTTATACCTCTCCAGCTTGTTTGAGTCAACCTGACCTAACTTTTCAAGGTAAACAGGTCTTCCATCCTTATCAACTTCATTATGCCCTTGTGGGTAATATTTAAGAACTTTGTTTATTTCATTGAACTCGAAATCCTTAACAACACAAAAAAGTTTATGATTAGATACATGAAGAAGCTATACATAAGAACACAACATATGAAGAGTGATTTTTCTTTTTGTCACAGCAATACCTCCATGATAGTATCAGCACCAAATTCATTCCTCCACTTAAGCATATCTGACCACATTTGTTTTGTTTTCTCAATGTCAAACTTCCTAGCTCTCAAGAATCTGGATCATGGTACATTGAGATCATAGGGCATTTAGAAATTCTCAATTAAGGCATCAAATGAAGTTACTCATGTTTCAACTATAAGTAAGTAAAGGATTTTTCTAATCAAGAGACTAAATAAATTAAATCACTTTTCAATCTATCAAATCTAACAAAATACTAGTGGTTCTGTGTCACTGATCAAGAGAGTTTTTGTGCATAAATGTAGTGACGATTTTAAACATTTGAAAGATGATGAAAATTCTCTTCACCCTCCTTTCAAGTCTTGTAATCGATGATCAACCAAAAATCAGGGCAAAATATAAACTAATTTATTTTAGGATACACGATTGTCACTCTAACAAGTGTTGTTATCAAACATTGACCTTTACTCTTGTACGATATCTGAAAATCCAACTAGACTTTATATCCAACAAATTCTTTATTGATAAATGAATATGAATTTTTGGTAGATAAATGAATATGAATACGTAATAAAAAGTATTGATATGACTATTGTACATTTAATATAGTTAAAGGTACACATAGGAGGAATATATTATGGTTTTTGTGTGTCTAATAATATATTTTGATGTGTGTAGTATTACTATTTACTTTTATTTAATAGAGTGAATGCAACATATATGATGTAGCTTGATTAGTACATTAATTGTTGATGAGTTGAAGTATTGACAGATTTGAGCTGGCTTATATAGCTGGCAGCATGGCAAATACATAATGTGGTGGTCTACTAACTCCACACACACACACACACACACACACACACATATATATATAAATCATCATGCCTGCCTCTTCTGAAAACTTTATCCCACGAACCCTCACAACAAGAGATAACCAAAACCTACACTTTGTCAACATCGAATAATTGCAATATATGATATAGAAATGCACATGCTTCATTTAACATACTTACACTACTACATTTTAACGCTTCCATTTCTAACGTGCTCGTTAAGAACATAAGACAATGGTTTTTTTTATGTTTATAAAAGGACGGTGTGAATACTACACGGTTATTTTATAACTTCTGTGACTATGTTTTAAAGTACGGTTTTATAACAGTTGCTGGTTCATTTATCATTCGCAACACTCATTAACTGTTCTCATACCATCCAATGGTTGTGTAATTTATAAAATTGAGGCAGTGGATCGGGACAAAATTCGAAATTCAAAACTCGTATCCGAATTCAATGAAGTTGGAAATAAAGGTATCATCTCCGAACTTGTTGGAGTTCGGATAACCTGAACTCAACGGAAAACCCGAGAGTAATTAATGTACTGAAAGATAGTTATGGTATCATTTCATTTCATTTTTCTATCATTTTTTCTTTTATCATTTCATTTCTATTATGTTTGACGAGCTAATAATATATACAGTTAAATTAGAAACTAAGAAAATAGATATATAATAGAAATTTAATTCAAAATGTGTTGTAATGATAGAATGAAAAAGAGTTAAGGGAGGGTTTTGCAGGAAAGATTTGGAATAAGAGTGAAAGGTTTGTTGATAGATGAAGGATAAGGTTTTTACAATTGATTCCACTCTCCACTACCTTTGTTTTTAGGTCATAATACTTTTCAAAATTTCGCGCTTCACTTTCAGATCGGTTAGTTACTCCCTTATTCACTTTTTCCATTTTTTATCTCTATTGTTTTTGCTTCCAAACATTCTTCTAATCAACTCTCTCGGAACTTCTTATGTCATCTTCTCATATAATATGTGTGTTTCAGTTAATATAAATATTCCACCATTTCTAAGGTTTTGAAATTATCTACTTTTTGAATTATATTGCAGAGCCTTTGAGGATTTTATTTTATTTTGATTTTATCCACACATTAGAAGCAGCATTTCTTCATGAAATTTATTTGCTTTATGCATCTTTTGAAGCAACTTAGAAAATCTGTTCTTTGTTTATCGTATCACACCGGTAGTGTTATTTATAACTATTATTAGCCCTAATTTATTTTCAGATTCCACTGCACTTCCAAAATAATTGGTTGTGCAGTCCTTGTTTTAAGACAACATCTTTCAGATTCTGCAAGTTTATGAGTTCTGCTATGGTCACTGATTCTTTTGCAATCTCCAATGGAAATGGAAATGGCATTGTGAATGTCAATGACAATGGCAATAGCAATGTCAATGCCAACCCATCATCTAATTTGATGAGGACATACCAAGTGGTAGTGGCTGCAACCCGAGATATGGGCATCGGTAAGGATGGGATATTACCTTGGAGATTACCTTCCGATCTTAAATATTTTAAAGAGATTACTACAACCACGGCTGATCCCGGGAAGAAGAATGCTGTTGTAATGGGTAGAAAGAGTTGGGAGAGTATCCCTCTTGCGTACAAGCCTCTTCCCGGTCGCCTCAATGTTGTCCTGACTCGCTCAGGTAGCTTTGATATTGCAACTGTAGAGAATGTTGTTATATGTGCAAGTGTGTCTTCTGCATTGGAACTGTTAGCTGCATCTCCTTATTCTCTGTCAATTGAGAAAGTATATGTTATAGGAGGTGGTCAGATATTTAGGTATATATCCTTTTCTTTTATAGAGAGAACTCTGATGGGTATTATTCTACTATTGTTGTTTAGGTAAAGATCTATAGAATGTGGTTTGGTGATTTTATTATTATTCAAAACAACTTTGTTTTATTTTTTTAAACGAGTTTTGAGTTAAACTCTGATATTTAGTAACAACTGGGTCTTCAAATTTTGAATAGCCACCAAACGTTATAAGATTTAAAACCAATTTCATTCTTCCTAGTTATTTGGTTAAGTTTTACAAACCCCTCAAAATACATTATTAATGTTTTTGCTTTTAAGATAATTTCTGAGAATGCTTAGGATATATATATATATATATATATATATGTATATATATGAAACATATTGTTAGTAGAGATACCTAGGCACTTGGTTTTCTCATTTCCTTATTTGGTGATCCATATATGCTATGCTCAAAGCCTGGTATTCTCATTGTTTCAGGCAGTATTGTAAGAGGATTATGTTAACTCTGTGCACACATGAAGAACAACTCATTGGGCATAGACTTTAAGCTTTGTATATCTTGCTAGTGAAAATCCCTTAGATCCACTGTAAGGTGATTTAGTTTAATTGCATTCTCTTTTCTCTCTGATGTGGACATTTTGCCATACTTGGAGTAGGGAACTCTTGAGTATCTTCATGTTAACCACTACTGGAAGTTGCGTTGTTTATGATTCAGTGGTGGAGATAGCAAAGAATCAATGGTGAAGTCTAGCAGCAAAGAAATTATGACTATGTAAACCATGACAATGATAAAGTATACTTTGCTATTTTGAACAATGTGGTCAGTCGTCAATTCATCAAATTTCAAGGCATGCAACCTAAGTGATTAAATATATTTTTGGTTTTAGTTTATATAATTCATTTTGGGTTTTGTTGATTATATATTACACTTTTTTATTTTATTTTAGTGATGATGTGACTAACATGACCACATATTATACTAATTTGATGATGTGACTAATTGTGGTATTGACATATCATCCACATAGAATAAAACCAAAAATATCAACTAAGTTGATACTAATTCTCAAATAGTTGACTCTAATTTAGAGGGGACGAATTCTACACAAATAAGTTCCCTTTTTCAAGGTCATACCTTCCAATCTTTGATTTGTGGAACTACAGAAGGGATCAGAATGTGACATATTAGTTTCCAAGTAATTAGGCAAACAATGTTCATTTTGCTAACTTTTGTTCTCTTTATTTAGCTTAGCCATTTACCAAGCAAGGGTCCAAAACTCCAAATGGTTCATTTGAAAGAGTCAAACACATTTACTTTTACTCTAAACTCAATCAACCGACCACTTTGCTTTTGGATAATTAATTATCTTTCGGGAAGCTTCCTAGGTGCTAAGTAATAGATATTCAGGCTATTATATTCTTCTTGTTTCATCCATGTGTGTGCTTCAGAAAAATACAAATTAAAATAATCTCATTTAAATATACATTAACATATTTTAGATATGAAGGTAAGTGGTATACATTGTGTGGATGATATGTTTTCATATACTCAATTTTTTAGGCAACGAAGAGACAAGATATGATAATCCGTTTTAGTCAGTTATAATTCAGAGTTTTAGAGGTTTGGAAAAATATAATAATTTTGAAATAAAAAACTATACTTTCTCCAACACATTATAAAAAAAATATAAGATGTATGTGATAAAGTAGGAGTATGATTATTAATAATTGGTTATGTTGTGGTATATAATGATTTTTCTATTTTCTTACCAACGGGCTGCGGCGGGTATGGATGTACCCTTGTGGGTATTGTGAATATAAAAGTACTGAAATATCCCTACTTATATTTAAACAAAATTGCCCTCATTCTTGTCCTACTCATTTCACATCTTCTCTCCCATTCTCGCCGTCGCAACCGCACCTTCACCTTGCTCTATCGTTGCACTTTCTTTCCGCCACCACCGACCCATATAGGTACTTTATTATCTCGTTAGTTATAACTTCTTTCCGACCAATAATGACAATTCGTGTTTTAGCTTTTGCTTTTTCATCCCGCGATTCTTTTAAGCTTTGTATGCAAGGTGTCTGTGTTTATGTCTGAACGGTATTATGTAAGATTAATCTCATTGCGATAAATATTGAACATCCTTACACTGGATCATCAAGATACAGGAGATAATTGTGGTCATGTTTCATTGTAACTTATTTAACTGCAATGTCAGCATTTACTTTCGTCTGCCACAATTTACTCCTCCCCTCCCCGACAAAAACTTCGCTTTCAAACTATTGGTTACAATTTATTTTGTTTGTTTGTTGAATTTGTTTTGTTATGATGCTGTTGCTTCTTTTTCAAAATTTGCGACCCTCAATTTGCTGCCTCAAATACTGTGCTTGCAAAGCACCATAGTTCTCAGTTTCCACACATGTAGTAAAAAAATTCAGTCTGTCTCTTTTGAAAAAAAAGTGATTTTTAGTTTAGAAAAACCAGGGAATTATCTTTTGCTAGGGTTTTGGGTTTCAGAAATGCATGCAACTTTAACTTTCATAATTTCATTTCTTCCCACTAGCCAATGCCAAGCTTTCAATTGCTAAATGCTTTTGACTACATTGTTGGTTGTGTGGATCTTAAATGCTTTTGATTTCTTACATTGCCTTTGTATAATCAATTAATCTTTCACCTTTTTGAGGACAGTCATGTTTTTGTCAAGAGTATTTGGGCGAACACTCTTCGCTGCTGCTAGATCAAAATCTTATACCTCTCCAGCTTGTTTGAGTCAACCTGACCTAACTTTTCAAGGTAAACAGGTCTTCCATCCTTATCAACTTCATTATGCCCTTGTGGGTAATATTTAAGAACTTTGTTTATTTCATTGAACTCGAAATCCTTAACAACACAAAAAAGTTTATGATTAGATACATGAAGAAGCTATACATAAGAACACAACATATGAAGAGTGATTTTTCTTTTTGTCACAGCAATACCTCCATGATAGTATCAGCACCAAATTCATTCCTCCACTTAAGCATATCTGACCACATTTGTTTTGTTTTCTCAATGTCAAACTTCCTAGCTCTCAAGAATCTGGATCATGGTACATTGAGATCATAGGGCATTTAGAAATTCTCAATTAAGGCATCAAATGAAGTTACTCATGTTTCAACTATAAGTAAGTAAAGGATTTTTCTAATCAAGAGACTAAATAAATTAAATCACTTTTCAATCTATCAAATCTAACAAAATACTAGTGGTTCTGTGTCACTGATCAAGAGAGTTTTTGTGCATAAATGTAGTGACGATTTTAAACATTTGAAAGATGATGAAAATTCTCTTCACCCTCCTTTCAAGTCTTGTAATCGATGATCAACCAAAAATCAGGGCAAAATATAAACTAATTTATTTTAGGATACACGATTGTCACTCTAACAAGTGTTGTTATCAAACATTGACCTTTACTCTTGTACGATATCTGAAAATCCAACTAGACTTTATATCCAACAAATTCTTTATTGATAAATGAATATGAATTTTTGGTAGATAAATGAATATGAATACGTAATAAAAAGTATTGATATGACTATTGTACATTTAATATAGTTAAAGGTACACATAGGAGGAATATATTATGGTTTTTGTGTGTCTAGTAATATATTTTGATGTGTGTAGTATTACTATTTACTTTTATTTAATAGAGTGAATGCAACATATATGATGTAGCTTGATTAGTACATTAATTGTTGATGAGTTGAAGTATTGACAGATTTGAGCTGGCTTATATAGCTGGCAGCATGGCAAATACATAATGTGGTGGTCTACTAACTCCACACACACACACACACACACACACACACATATATATATAAATCATCATGCCTGCCTCTTCTGAAAACTTTATCCCACGAACCCTCACAACAAGAGATAACCAAAACCTACACTTTGTCAACATCGAATAATTGCAATATATGATATAGAAATGCACATGCTTCATTTAACATACTTACACTACTACATTTTAACGCTTCCATTTCTAACGTGCTCGTTAAGAACATAAGACAATGGTTTTTTTTATGTTTATAAAAGGACGGTGTGAATACTACACGGTTATTTTATAACTTCTGTGACTATGTTTTAAAGTACGGTTTTATAACAGTTGCTGGTTCATTTATCATTCGCAACACTCATTAACTGTTCTCATACCATCCAATGGTTGTGTAATTTATAAAATTGAGGCAGTGGATCGGGACAAAATTCGAAATTCAAAACTCGTATCCGAATTCAATGAAGTTGGAAATAAAGGTATCATCTCCGAACTTGTTGGAGTTCGGATAACCTGAACTCAACGGAAAACCCGAGAGTAATTAATGTACTGAAAGATAGTTATGGTATCATTTCATTTCATTTTTCTATCATTTTTTCTTTTATCATTTCATTTCTATTATGTTTGACGAGCTAATAATATATACAGTTAAATTAGAAACTAAGAAAATAGATATATAATAGAAATTTAATTCAAAATGTGTTGTAATGATAGAATGAAAAAGAGTTAAGGGAGGGTTTTGCAGGAAAGATTTGGAATAAGAGTGAAAGGTTTGTTGATAGATGAAGGATAAGGTTTTTACAATTGATTCCACTCTCCACTACCTTTGTTTTTAGGTCATAATACTTTTCAAAATTTCGCGCTTCACTTTCAGATCGGTTAGTTACTCCCTTATTCACTTTTTCCATTTTTTATCTCTATTGTTTTTGCTTCCAAACATTCTTCTAATCAACTCTCTCGGAACTTCTTATGTCATCTTCTCATATAATATGTGTGTTTCAGTTAATATAAATATTCCACCATTTCTAAGGTTTTGAAATTATCTACTTTTTGAATTATATTGCAGAGCCTTTGAGGATTTTATTTTATTTTGATTTTATCCACACATTAGAAGCAGCATTTCTTCATGAAATTTATTTGCTTTATGCATCTTTTGAAGCAACTTAGAAAATCTGTTCTTTGTTTATCGTATCACACCGGTAGTGTTATTTATAACTATTATTAGCCCTAATTTATTTTCAGATTCCACTGCACTTCCAAAATAATTGGTTGTGCAGTCCTTGTTTTAAGACAACATCTTTCAGATTCTGCAAGTTTATGAGTTCTGCTATGGTCACTGATTCTTTTGCAATCTCCAATGGAAATGGAAATGGCATTGTGAATGTCAATGACAATGGCAATAGCAATGTCAATGCCAACCCATCATCTAATTTGATGAGGACATACCAAGTGGTAGTGGCTGCAACCCGAGATATGGGCATCGGTAAGGATGGGATATTACCTTGGAGATTACCTTCCGATCTTAAATATTTTAAAGAGATTACTACAACCACGGCTGATCCCGGGAAGAAGAATGCTGTTGTAATGGGTAGAAAGAGTTGGGAGAGTATCCCTCTTGCGTACAAGCCTCTTCCCGGTCGCCTCAATGTTGTCCTGACTCGCTCAGGTAGCTTTGATATTGCAACTGTAGAGAATGTTGTTATATGTGCAAGTGTGTCTTCTGCATTGGAACTGTTAGCTGCATCTCCTTATTCTCTGTCAATTGAGAAAGTATATGTTATAGGAGGTGGTCAGATATTTAGGTATATATCCTTTTCTTTTATAGAGAGAACTCTGATGGGTATTATTCTACTATTGTTGTTTAGGTAAAGATCTATAGAATGTGGTTTGGTGATTTTATTATTATTCAAAACAACTTTGTTTTATTTTTTTAAACGAGTTTTGAGTTAAACTCTGATATTTAGTAACAACTGGGTCTTCAAATTTTGAATAGCCACCAAACGTTATAAGATTTAAAACCAATTTCATTCTTCCTAGTTATTTGGTTAAGTTTTACAAACCCCTCAAAATACATTATTAATGTTTTTGCTTTTAAGATAATTTCTGAGAATGCTTAGGATATATATATATATATATATATATATATGTATATATATGAAACATATTGTTAGTAGAGATACCTAGGCACTTGGTTTTCTCATTTCCTTATTTGGTGATCCATATATGCTATGCTCAAAGCCTGGTATTCTCATTGTTTCAGGCAGTATTGTAAGAGGATTATGTTAACTCTGTGCACACATGAAGAACAACTCATTGGGCATAGACTTTAAGCTTTGTATATCTTGCTAGTGAAAATCCCTTAGATCCACTGTAAGGTGATTTAGTTTAATTGCATTCTCTTTTCTCTCTGATGTGGACATTTTGCCATACTTGGAGTAGGGAACTCTTGAGTATCTTCATGTTAACCACTACTGGAAGTTGCGTTGTTTATGATTCAGTGGTGGAGATAGCAAAGAATCAATGGTGAAGTCTAGCAGCAAAGAAATTATGACTATGTAAACCATGACAATGATAAAGTATACTTTGCTATTTTGAACAATGTGGTCAGTCGTCAATTCATCAAATTTCAAGGCATGCAACCTAAGTGATTAAATATATTTTTGGTTTTAGTTTATATAATTCATTTTGGGTTTTGTTGATTATATATTACACTTTTTTATTTTATTTTAGTGATGATGTGACTAACATGACCACATATTATACTAATTTGATGATGTGACTAATTGTGGTATTGACATATCATCCACATAGAATAAAACCAAAAATATCAACTAAGTTGATACTAATTCTCAAATAGTTGACTCTAATTTAGAGGGGACGAATTCTACACAAATAAGTTCCCTTTTTCAAGGTCATACCTTCCAATCTTTGATTTGTGGAACTACAGAAGGGATCAGAATGTGACATATTAGTTTCCAAGTAATTAGGCAAACAATGTTCATTTTGCTAACTTTTGTTCTCTTTATTTAGCTTAGCCATTTACCAAGCAAGGGTCCAAAACTCCAAATGGTTCATTTGAAAGAGTCAAACACATTTACTTTTACTCTAAACTCAATCAACCGACCACTTTGCTTTTGGATAATTAATTATCTTTCGGGAAGCTTCCTAGGTGCTAAGTAATAGATATTCAGGCTATTATATTCTTCTTGTTTCATCCATGTGTGTGCTTCAGAAAAATACAAATTAAAATAATCTCATTTAAATATACATTAACATATTTTAGATATGAAGGTAAGTGGTATACATTGTGTGGATGATATGTTTTCATATACTCAATTTTTTAGGCAACGAAGAGACAAGATATGATAATCCGTTTTAGTCAGTTATAATTCAGAGTTTTAGAGGTTTGGAAAAATATAATAATTTTGAAATAAAAAACTATACTTTCTCCAACACATTATAAAAAAAATATAAGATGTATGTGATAAAGTAGGAGTATGATTATTAATAATTGGTTATGTTGTGGTATATAATGATTTTTCTATTTTCTTACCAACGGGCTGCGGCGGGTATGGATGTACCCTTGTGGGTATTGTGAATATAAAAGTACTGAAATATCCCTACTTATATTTAAACAAAATTGCCCTCATTCTTGTCCTACTCATTTCACATCTTCTCTCCCATTCTCGCCGTCGCAACCGCACCTTCACCTTGCTCTATCGTTGCACTTCCTTTCCGCCAACACCGACCCATATAGGTACTTTATCATCTCGTTACTTATAACTTCTTTCTGACCCAATAATGACAATTCGTTTTTTGGGTTTTGCTTTCTCATCCCGCGATTCTTTTAAGCTTTGTATGCAAGGTGTTTGTGTTTATGTCTGAACGGTATTATGTAAGATTAATCTCATTACGATAAATATTGAACATCCTTACACTGGATCATCAAGATACAGGAGATAATTGTGGTCATGTTTCATTGTAACTTATTTAGCTGCAATGTCAGCATCTACTTTCGTCTGCCACAATTTACTCCTCCCCTCCCCGATAAAAACTTCGCTTTGAAACTATTGGTTACAATTTATTTTGTTTATTTGTTGAATTTGTTTTGTTATGATGCTGTTGCTTCTTTTTCAAAATTTGCGACCCTCATTTTTCTGGCTCAAACACCTGTGATTGCAAAGCACCATAGTTCTCAGTTCCCGCACATGTAGTAAAAAATTTCAGTCAGTCTCTTTTGAAAAAAATGTGTTTTTTACTTTAGAAGATCAGGGAATTGTCTTTTGCTAGGGTTTTGGGTTTCAGAAATGCATGTTACGTTAACTTTCATAATTTCATTTCTTCCCACTCGCCAATGCTAAGCTTTCAATTGCTAAATGCTTTTGAGTACATGGTTGGTTGTGTGGATCTTAAATGCTTTTGATTTCTTACATTGCTTTGTATAATCAAATAATCTTTCAGCTTTTTGATGGCAGTCATGTTTTTGTCAAGAGTATTTGGGCGAACACTCTTAGCTGCTGCTAGATCAAAATCTTATACCTCTCCTGCTGGTACCACTGCCACAGCTGCTGCTTCTAGCAATGGCAAGGAAAAACACAACCCTCTTCAGGAGTTCTTTGAGCCAGATAGGAGTGTTGATGATGACCAACCTGTTGTCTATGGTATGCTAATTTACATGTGCTTCTCATTTATTATTGTTTTAGTTATATTCCATGGCTGCTTGGTAAGTTTAATTGAAAGTCGATTACAAGTCATTTATGCTTTATCTTATTATACTCTGCTGCTTGTTTTTCTCTCTTCGTTTACCCATTGTAGTTGTTCCAGTGTTTTTTTGTACATTGAGCTTTTCTGATTCTTTGAAATTTTAAAGATCGTACCACTTTTGTCCTACTTTGTTTCTTTATCCATTTATCTATCATTGTTTTAGGCCGGGGTTGGAAGGCCTCTGAACTGCGTCTGAAATCTTGGGATGATCTTCATAAGTTGTGGTATGTGCTGTTAAAGGAGAAAAACATGTTGATGACTCAGCGTCAAATGCTTCATTCACAGAACCTACGTTTTCCTCATCCAGAGCGCATCCCCAAGGTTATTAAATTACTTCACTTCTTTATTTGTAATTGGTCAGATTTACTCATATGTTGCTTTTGCTATCGTTGGTTATGTGGATGTTTACCATAAAACTGATTAGACAGAATTTATTGTTGGATGCTTTTTTGTTGACTTATATTTGATGTGAAATTATAGGTGAGAAAATCGATGTGCCGTATCAAGCATGTACTTACTGAGAGAGCAATTGAAGAACCAGATCCCAGGAGGTCTGCTGAGATGAAGAGAATGATAAATGATCTTTGATAGCCTACAATGAATCAGTTGGTTAGGGCATTAATGTCTTTGTAGTTTGAACAGGACTATCCTTCCATGAATGTAAGATTGCTGACTTGAGATTGTTTGTCAAAAAACATTTTTTACATGATGAATTCTTGTTTAGTTTTGCTTGTCTGAGTCAGTCTCAGCTGAAATCTGACAATTCCCAGTGGCCTGGTGGTTACTTCATAAAAAGGATGAAAATTGAAAAGTTGCATCTCATTTTCAACCCTTGCTTAAATATGAAGTGTTTTTTGATGCCTTACTTTCTATTTGCCACTCCCAGATGTATGAAGCAAATAACACAATATTGGTTCACAATGTTGCTAACTATCACAACTGGTGGCTGAAAAAGCATCTCCAATTTCATTTGGTTTCCTTTTCTTTTTCTCATTTCAGATAAGATCCTCACATTAGGTATGATACGCATATCACAGACCTCACCACTATCACCATATTCAATTCATTCAGTTTTTGCTTTACTTGTTTTTGAGTCTCATTTGGGTGTTGGCACCATCACCATACTATAATAGCAAATTCGCTCAAAAAGCCATTCCCTGGGTGCGGAGGATAACATCCACCCAAGAGTTGTGATTGTTATGTTATAAACTTACATACCCATTGATGGAGAATTATGATGGATCATCTTAGACATCAACTATCCATCCATCTATAGCCTGTATCTATTTACAAGTCAAATCTAATATCCACCAATCACATAACACAATTAAGTCAAATATCAAAACAATATTTGAAACAACAAACTTTAACTACTTTTAATATTTAATAAATTTCTGATGACTAGTTAAGATTAGAATATAATGAAGAAAATTCTTTGCCTTTATTAAATAAATGATGGTTGGTTCATGATGAATGAAGAAAATCCTCGAATGACGAAAATCCTGGTTGGGAGAATTAACCCCACTGTTATAGATGTTCTCTACTCAAATAATATTTCTCAATGTGGTAGATATTTGTGTCTATATCAAAATAAAAAAAATAAGATAAATACATAAGACAATGGATATAGATGCAACATTAATTCATATGAAATACCCTATAGCACTTTGAAACTTTAGAATAACAAAACTGGTAATGTAAGGTTATGCTATATTTAAGCTAAAAGTCAATGCTCGATCTTCACTTTATGAATCTGTTGACACATGTGATACCTCTTATTTATTTATATTGTACTTTAAATTATTTGCTTTGGCATAACTATTTATATTTATTTAATTTTTGAAATAAGGTGAAACATAAAAGGATTTCATATGTAAAAAGTTTAGGGTGTGGCGTAAGCGGTGTGTTGAACACATTATTTGTAAACTCAACCTAACCATGACTTCACGTCTTAAGCATGAAATGGAGCCAATCCTATGCACTATAAATATACATCCTCATTCTATTTACCATTATATCAATTAACATAACTGAGTTAATTCACATGGCCAAGTTCCTTATGCATACTCAAGTCCTAGCAGCTTTCTTTGCTATCATTCTACTTGTAGCATCAGGTAAGTAACATTAAACTATATACTTATGTGGTCATTCATGTTTAATTTTATTATATATGAATTAATTGTATTAGTATATGTGGCAGGTCATTCAGAATCAGAAGGGGGGAAAGGGCAACCAAAACAGAAACATAAATGTTGGGTTATCAGTAAAACATGGCCTCATGCAAGATGCTTCCATTCTACAATTTGTAGCACTCACTGCCAGAAAATAGATAATGCAATCTCAGGACAATGTGCTTTCTTTTTCAAGAAGTGCCAATGCAAATTCTGTGATGAATAAAATCAAAAGCTAATGCATCTTAATAAGATTTCATTCCCACCTAGCATCTACTACTACGTCTTAATAAGATCTATTTCCTCTAATGTCTTATTTAGGGGATCAGATTAACCTTTTAATTAAGTAGTTTAATCTTATCAATAAACTGTCACCACTCATTTCTCCATTACAAATTTCTTGTGTATTTATCATATGTGCATTGGTGATGCTTATGTTTGAATTAAGATGTTCACGTTTTAATTATATGAGACCTTTCATATTGTTCTAACACATACAAAATCTAAGATGACTTCATGGCTGAAAAATTGAAAAGATTTTTCATGCTCTAAGGGTGATCTTCTTGGAAATTTGTACTGGTTAAAGAATGACTTGTATTTGCTTAGGAACTTGAATATATCCACCTAAACTTAATATGTGCTTCTACAAATACAACCCATTAGATTTTAATTACACTCACACCCCTGAGTTTTAGTGAAATTACATAAACCACCCCTCACTTTTTTACATATGTTACACTGACTACCCCTGCATGATATAAAAGTGTAATATTTTAAACAAAAAATGTATATTGTGTAACACTTCAAATAGTACAAAAGCGAGTGTTTCTTTATTATTTTTGTGTCATTAAAAAATACATTAATAATTTCAAATAAATGTTTAAATAACTAGTATATTATTTTATAACGAGTCAAATAATGAAGATGCATTGACTCTTATATTATTTGAATTTGTCTACACAATATGCAATATTTTGTTTAACTTAATTACATTCATCACACGTTTTTTCTTTAAAATATTACACTTTTATAACATGCAGGGGTAGTCAGTGTAATGTATGTATAAATTTAGGGGTGGTTTGTGTAGGAGGAAGGGGTGGTTGATGTAAGGAAAAAAAAAAGGGAAGGATGATTTGTATAATTTCATTAAAACTCAGAGGGTGTGAGTATAATTTACTCATTTAATAATTACATACTCATCAAACTCAAATTTGAATGAATCCTAAAAATTTATTATATTTACAAAAATTGTTATAAACAATGAAATAATAAAAATAAAGTAAACATAAAATATAAATAAATTCAAATAAAATAAAACTAAACAAATATTAGATAATATAAAATAAAACTATTATTATTTGAGAAAAAATGTCTATAAGTTTTATATATTATAATTGCATCATTCATATTTAAATATTATTTGACTCAATTGCATAGATAAGTGTTATTATTTTAATTAATTGCATTTGTTAGTGTGATCCCTTAATTCTTATCTCCACATGGTTTGTTAATGTGATGATCCCTTAATTCTTATGTCCACATGGTTTATTTGTGTGTTGTGTGGTTAGTGTCAAAATTAGAATATTTTGTTATTATAGCAATTAAAATAGTATTTGTCAGTGAGAAGATGATGGTAATGGTTGAGAATGGAGGTAACAACCATGTCCCACGCTCTCCAACTCCACGCCCAAATTGTGAAACTTGGTCCCCAAAACGACGTCGCCTCACGTAACCTCTCAAAGCTATTCACTTTCGCTGCTCTGTCACCCGCGGGTAACTTAAACTATGCTCGTCTTCTTCTGAACTCCAACACCACTCCCTTCAATTCTTATTACTACAACACTCTCATCCGAGCTTATTCTCGGAGCTCCGACCCGACCCATCATACTAAAGCCTTTTCCCTTTTCATTTCCATGCTCCGTGGCCCCCACCCGCTTCCAAAACCCGATAACTTCACTTTTCCCTTTATAATCAAGTGCTCCTGCAACCACTTCACACTCCAACAGATCCACGCCTTCGTTACTAAGATGGGTTTTGCTTCTGATCGCTTTATAATTAACGCTTTGATACACGCTTACTCAGAGTTTGGGGAATTAGGTATTGCACATAAGGTGTTTGATGAAATGATTGACAGGGATGTGGTGTCTTGGACAACCATAATTGATGGGCTTGTTAATGGTGATAGGCCTATTGAGGCCATGGGGTTGTTTGAGTCAATGTTGGAAGGCGGAGTTGAGGTGAATGATGTTACGGTGGTGTCGGTTTTGAGAGCATGCGCAGATGCAGGAGCCTTGAGTTTGGGGAAGAGAGTGCATGGGATTGTGAAGGAGAAGGGGATTGCTTGTAAGGGAAGTAACATTAGTACCGCGCTTATTGATATGTATGTGAAAAGTGGGTGTGTTGAGAGTGCGAGGAAGGTGTTTGATGATGTTGTGGATAAAGATGTTTTTGTTTGGACCACAATGATTTTTGGCCTTGCTAGCCATGGGCAATGCGAGGAAGCTATTGATTTGTTCTATGAGATGGTAGCGTCGGGAGTTAAACCTGATGAGAGGACAATCACTGTGGTTTTATCAGCATGTAGGAATGCTGGTTTCCTTCGTGAGTGTAATATGTTCTTGAATGACGCTGAAAAGCTTTATGGTGTAAAACCGACAATTCAGCATTTTGGTTGCGTTGTGGACCTTCTGGCTAGAGAAGGGCGTTTGAAGGAAGCTGAAGATTTTGTTAGTACAATGCCTATTAAGCCTGATGCGGTGCTTTGGAGGACTCTGATATGGGCATGCAAGGTTCATGGGGATATTGACAGGGCTGAACGTTTTGTGAAGAAACTTGAGCTTCAAGAAAAGAGTGCAGATGATAGTGGAAGTTACATACTTGCTTCGAATGTTTATGCATCGGTAGGGAAGTGGTGTAACAAGGCAGAAGTGAGAGAGTTGATGAATAAAAAGGGACTGATAAAGCCACCAGGGTCTAGTAGGATTGAAGTTGATGGCGTTGTGCATGAATTTGTGATGGGAGATTATAATCACCCTGAGGCAGAGAAAATATACTTGAAACTGGATGAGATTGTAGATAAGATAAGAAAAGAAGGGTATGATCCAAAAGTATCAGAGGTGTTGCTTGAGATAGATTATGAGGAGAAAGCAATTCAGTTGCTTCACCATAGTGAGAAGCTAGCTCTTGCTTATGGACTTATAAAGACAACTGAAGGATCCAAAATCAGGATTGTGAAGAACCTAAGATCCTGTGAGGACTGTCATGAGTTTATGAAACTAATCTCTAAGATTTTTCAAAGAGATATCATAGTGAGAGACAGAATACGTTTCCATCATTTCAAAAATGGTGTGTGCTCTTGCAAGGATTACTGGTAGCACCACCACTGCACTCAAAATTATATGGTTTGGTATAGAAGATTGGTTCATTTTGCTACTTGGCTAAATGCATTAAGATGAATGTGTTGTTAGGCATTTGGGTATTCTCAATTGCTTTTTTTATGGAAGTGTTCAAGTAGAGGAAAGATATGGAAACAAAGTTTTTGTAAATGGTCTCAATTACGATGTGACATAATATTATGTCAGAGCACCTGAATGTTAAATGAAGGTTAAAGAGTTCTAGGCTTGTAATGAAGAAACATACACTAGAGCCATGTAAGTCAGGTCCAGCATCTTAAGACTGAACATAAAAGCCTTTATTTATATAAAGGAAATGGGTGATGATTCTAGAGTCTAATTTGGATGGACAAATTTATTCATTAAAATCAACCAGATCAACAAGCTAGTAATATTAAAGTATCAAATTGAGACTCTTCAACAACAAAATGTACCAATATGAGAGACAATCTGCCATCAGATATTGAGCATCATCATTCCTATTTATTTTTTTAATTTCCGCCATCAGATATTTAGATAAAATGGTTATACAAATCCTCCTACTTCAACTTTTCTAGAACATTCTAGCTAAATGATATCACAGCCTACTTCAGTTAGATCCCAAATAAAAAACTAGTCCACAAGTAAACACAGTGATAATTAGGACAACTTTTTCACCAAAACATGTGAACCATTCAATGTTATGTTGTGGCTGGCCACATGCTTCCCTTATTTTTCTAATGCAAAAAGAAACCATCATGGGAGATTTTATCACCCTTGTCCCCTCTTTTCACATGTCGGAGCTATATGCCTTACATCATAATATAATAATATAAGTAATCTTATATATATTGCCTTATCTCTTTTATTTTTATATGTATCTGCATCTAAAAGACAACAAAAATTATCATACATTGATTCTCAAAAGCTACATCATTATATCTTGGTAGTACACTCATTCTCCCCAAACCCCATAATTATAAAGTATAACCACTAATACAAAATTAACCCACTTTTCTATTTATCAAGAATGAGAAATTGAAATGTTAAGTTGGGCGTACTCACCATCTTTCTTGTTAACTTTTTTGTAAGTTATACAAATAATAGAAATCTAGTTAGAGTCACCATTCTTGTAGTTAAGCCTAGTATTGCATGTGTGGGGAATCTTACTAGTTATGTTTTAACTAAAAAACAAGGGATGGTCAATTATTTTTCCCTAGAATTGCAATCTAAGTCTATTTATACTTCTAGAAATAATTAAATATCCAACTTAAAAAAATGGACAAAATAAGGAAAAATGTATTAACTTTTTTACCTTACTACTACTCATCTTTCTCACTTTTTTTCTAATAACGGCTCTAAACGTACGTGAGAGTATAGATAGAGAGAAGATTTATTATCTGATTGGAAGATGCTTGTATAAGAATTTTGGAATTCCCCCACATAAAAATGGCACTGTAGAGCATCATATAAAGATATAGTACAATATTTTTGCTTTCATCTAATGACCACAAACCGTCCATTCTTTTAAGCATTTTCTTTTGTAAACTGGGAATTATTCTTTCTTCATTAGTGTACCAATATTTAACAGAAAGAGCATGAATTCTTAATAAGCAGATAAAGAAAAAGAATATGTGGGAAAATATATATTATATATAAGAAGTAAAGGTTAGAAGTCTCTAAGGCACCCTAAGACAAAGTGGTTAAAAAACACAAGATTTATTCCTTAGTGTACAAATTTAAATTGCAGATAAGTTAATGACTGGTCCTGTTAGTAAGGAATAAAAAATCCCATCACTGAATTTGATGGTTTATTATTTATTGTCTTAAAATAAGAAGAACCCCTCAATCAAATAAAAAAGTAATAATACAAGCCATCATACCTTTCAATATACTTGTAAATAAAAATGATTTTTATAAGTACAAGCTGGCCCTACTTACCTTTTATTTTTGAATCATTAACTCCAATGTCTAGGAAAATAAAGCAAACCTCTGTACAAAAAAGCTTAAGCTAAGAAAACAACTTAAGTTATTAGTGCTTAAGTTGTACTGTAAAAGGAGCATTTCACCTTGTACTTTTTTATTTTCTGTCTGCTGCAAAGATTCCTGGTCCAGTAAGATTCATTAGTGGTTTAATTAATTTACAATGTTTCATATTCATTTCTTATAAATTACTTTAAACTTAGTTTTAGTAAGCTCCATGTGACTAAACCACATGCTTGATTTCAGTTATTATTAACTTAATAAGATTCAGGTAAAAGTAAGCAGCAACATATGCAAACAATAACTTCAATTCCATGTCTGAAGATACTTAACTAATCCAGAAACTTTGTTCCCAACACGTGGAATTGGTGATCTATGAAACATCATGAGCGCACTCATATTTGTTCTTTACCAAAACATATCTTGATCTTCATAACTTTTCCAAGAACTTGGTGTAGCAGCTTTACTAAAAGCTGCAACCTTTACTTTGATTTTCTTAGTGGTTGGGTTAGTGTTTCATAAAATTGAAAACGAATCATTGTAGCATGTGGGTGAAATGTCAGCCATTACTATGTGGTTCTTCATTGGAGATATTGTGTTACATTTAATACATTAACGAAGCTGAATATTATTAATACTTTGTAATGAATCCAACTTTGTTCACTAAACTATAATCCAAGAGCAAGTAGCAAAATACAAGCACTGACTTGAGGGAATACTATAAATTATTATGTAGAACATAGCATTCGAGTTAATTAAGCATTGTTTTAAAGAATGAGATATACTGAAGGGAGAGCTTAGTCAACATTATTATCATTATAATTTAATTATCAAAGGAGAGTGATACGTGACAACAATAATAATGACTTAACTCATACAACATAAATAATATAGATTGATAATTGAACACTACAGGGTCCATTTACAGAACCAGTACCCTTAATACAACATTCATGATTGTTCCTTGTTACCACTATGACCCAACACACTCAAACCTAACCTTATAGAAATCTACAATACCACTCTTTCATTCATATCTCAAACTAAAATCCAGAAAGCCCAATGAACACAGATCTCATCTGAGGGATTTGGGTTGAGTGCAGCTTCAAAAGTCATGGATGTGTGTGATACATGTGTCATAATATTATTACAATCACAATAGTTGATTTCTTAGTCAAAATAGTCATGTTCTCTTTGTAAAGTACACTTGAGGAGTTGGATTCAGAGATCACTACCCCACACTGTACCAAATCCATAATCTCAATACTGCAACATGGCTACTTCAGCAGAAGCCATGATAGGCTGATTCGTATGACTCACATTGAAAGGGTTGAAGAAATTATTGAGTGAAGGGTCAATAAAAGTCCTTGAAGCAAAATCCATTATATGATTCAAGGAGTGGAGTCTATGGCTTAGTTCACCTAGTTGAGCCCTGAGCACAGAGTTTTGAGCCTCAATGATGAAATAACGTTGAGTAGTGTGGTTGAGAGTTGAGAGTAATTGATGATTCTGGTTGGTGAGGTGAGCCATTTTTGCAGACAAATCATGAAAGTGCTTAAGTTTCTTCATCCGAGATCTTCTGGCAGATTCACGGTTGGATATCATTCTCTTCCTCTTTCTCTGATCTATCACAACCTTCAACTCCTTCTTCTCAGAACCCATCAATATTATATAATAATAAAGTGATAAAAGAAGATTGTTAAGGTGGCAGAACCCAGATACTAACTAGTACTAGTACTAGTACTACTAAAGAAAGAAGAAGAAGAAGAAGAAGAAGAAGAAGAAGAAGAAGAAGAAGAAGAAGAAGAAGAAGAAGAAGAAGAAGAAGAAGTGGATTATTATGAAACGTAGTAGAGCCAGTAAAGGAAAGTAACAGAGAAAGATTGAACAAGATGAGTCCTGCGACGCCTAATAGTAGAATTGATCATACAACCAAACAAGTAGATTTCACTCACTATTCGATACATCAATAACAATACTATTATTATTATTAACTTCAGCATTTAACATTTTGATGCATGGTTGTCAACAAAGGACCATATATAAACTATTGCAACAACATTTATCAGAATCAAGAACCAGAAAAGAGGAAGAAGGGAGTGTATGTGTGATTCTAGTACCCAATTTATACAACCAAAAAGGCTAACAAGTTTATCAAAATTATTATTTTTTCTTTCATATTTTAGACGAGGAGTCTAACTCCAACAAATGACCCTCTTTTTTTACTTTCTTCAAGAGAAAAATAATAATATATTCTTATATATAATATGTTTGTAAATATTTTAATACATGATATGTCAAATTTTATATGTAGAAGATGATGATTTTATAACATGATATTATTATTTTTGTAAAGAAAATGAGGTTATTGCAAACATGTGTCTTTTTTTAAGTATTAAAGAGTTCAGTTCTATCGTGTAAATTAGATTTTACTATGAAGTAGAAAAACCATTAAAATAGAGGAAAATGAAAATGAGAAAATGTGGTTATATTTTTAATTTTAAAGATCGAAGACTGTGTTAAGGTTTTCTTTACCCGGTCCTAAATATTGGTCGAAACATTTTTCTGAATCCGGACTCGACCCTAGATTCGTAGTTAAACCTATCATAAATATTTACAAGGTCAACCTTTAAACCCGAACCTTACCCTAGACTCGATTAAATATAACGTATATTCATTTTACATAAAGTCTTTTAAATATATTTATTATTGTAAATAATTTGACATATAAAATAATATATGTATTTATATATATTATTATTATTAAACATGTATATATGATGAAAAAATTGGAGAATCGATAATATTTTCGACCAAAAGCTATCATTAGTGTGTGCGAACACATACACATATAAACATCATGAAGTGAGTGGTCATGAGACGGGTCATGTTTGGTCCCTACTCGGCCCTAAATATTGTTTGAGTCTAATTTTTGAATCTGAACTCGGCCCTAGACCTAACCCTATTTAAACTTGATGGTCGGGTCATATCAGGTGAGCGGATATGGGTCATATACAACTCTGGGAATCCAATAAAGGCATCTTTTTATTTAGTGTCACGTCCACTGATTTTACAATTTAATATCTAATTAATATAATATAGTATCTTGCTTTGACTTTGAGATTATTTTATCATTTCTCAATATTTATTACATCCAACAACTTACAAAAATAATGCAGTTTCTACATGTAATAATTGTATATATTATTTAAAATTATTTTTCTGTACTAATAGTATTTCTTAATAGTGAGTAAATGAATTTCCATCAATATTATCAAAACACTATTATTTTTTGTAAAGGTAGACTCACCAACTTTTTTGTTTCTTCATGAGAAGAAATTTGAAAGTAAGATAGTTTTTTTTGCAATTATTATAATGTCCTTACCTTTATCAAATGTAGATTTTTATTTATAGAGGAGGTATCCATTGACTCAAATAATAAGTTTTTTAAACTTACTCCACATATTGGTCATCAATTCTAGGAGAATCTAATTGTTTGATTTAGTGAGTAAATCTAAACCATTGGATTTCTCTATAGTTGATAGCTAAGATATAGAGTAAGTTTAAAAACACTTACTCTTACCGTAAGTGGATCATCACCCTTATTTATAAAGGTAAAATTGTTTTTAATAAAAACATATTTTCTCTCACTTCTAATTCTTATGATCAACTCATTTTCTGAATTCTTTCTTTCTACTCTCATCCAATAATTGAATTGATAGAAATCGGTTGAGTAGAAAGTCTTAACAATCAAATTTTAGTATGAGTTTAATTTTATGGTAAAAAAATGTCTATGATTTTTAGTGAGTATACCCAATCAAACATGTGGTAAAATGGGTCGATTTCGCTACTTGCTCATATTTCTCCCAAAAATATGGAGATTTTGATTTAATGCTCAATTATTAGTTATTAAAGAGGATGCATCTTCTTTATTTAGTGAGTAGGATGATTTTATTAAATTTTGGTCATTAGATGAAGATCTAACAACTAGAATATTTTATTGAAATCAAAATTTGAACCTTCTAATTTTCTTTGCCTAATAATCTAAATTGGTGAAGTCAAGTGATCTGACCCATCCAAAACATATAGATACAAAAATTACAATATTTTGAAGAAAAAATATGGCTTATAAATGGAGATCACTCCTATTTTGTATTTCCATCTAATTAAAAAGTAAAACTTAATTTGAAATAAAAATTAAAAAAACATAAACTAATATTTTTATATTATTAATATTTAATTAGTTAGGAACTCATATACATAATTTTTTTTTGGGACATTAAATATTTCTTTACATATTTTTTATAAACATATGGATGGCAAGAATTTTGGGTTGTGATAAATGCGCAAGGAGAAGAGGTGGACTTTAGTACTAGATTCAAACATTCTCTTAAAAACGCCGTTGAAAATATATATACACAATTTTGAAGGAATGGCAGAATTTATTTTGATCACAAGTTTATAAACAAATAGTGGATAAAACAAACAGATAAATGGAATAGGCAACCGATGGGGTTGATGAATAAACAACAGAAACTTCACATTCTCTCTTTGAGGTCACACAGCAATAACAGTAATCAACACCTACCAGTGGAAGCGAAACTGCAATGCAAAACACACAAAATATATAAGTAAATAAAACCAGTACTCCATACAAGATTCTCTTATAAATGCTTTAAGGCATGTATGTATATATAACATACCAACTTCTTTTTCTTCTTCTTTTTCTTTTCAATTTGGTCTTCCAGCTCCACTTGTTTAGCAATGGCATCATCGAGTGCCTAAACCCAAATCAAAAAGAATTACAACTACGTTATCACACGCTTACAGGAACACACATGAAACTTAAATGAATGAACATACAGCTTGAAGGTTATATACCCAGGAAATACTTCACGTACGTGCTTAACATGTTTAGGTCAAATACCTTTTTCTTCTTCATTGCAAACCACTACCCCTTCCTAGAAGTTAAACATGTTTGTAGGACACTTAAAGCTATTTTAACAATAATTCCAGAAATCATGACATTATATATACATTTGTTGTTCCAATAAATAAATAAATAACTCTATTGAGTGCGTAATAATACCTTTTTGGTTGCAACCAAATTTTGTTCTAGGGCTTTGACCCTGCATAGAGCATTATTCAAGAGTTCCTCCTTTTCAGGTGGCATGACTGGTTTCCTACTGAGAATAGCCACTTTCTCTTCAAGTTCAGCCATACGCTTCATCATAGTCATGTGATCATCGTTTGTGATGGTAGGAAGAGTAGGTGCTTTCAGCATAGTGTCATTATAATATTCTGAGTTACTGTATAGTGTTGCTTCTGTTATTTTACTTGGCATGGTCCTTGTCATGCGGATCATGGTTATAACTCCCATAACAATGGCCATTATTCCACCAACAAATTGTTTGCTAAACCCATCAGTTGTGTTGCTAACTTTATTACAAAATATAAAAATTAATTAGAATTTTTAATAAAGACATATTAACATGTATAACTTGCTTGTCAGTGGTCAAATATAATTGCAATGAGCATTTTTTTTAATAATTTCTCACAAGTAGTAAGTTATATAAAATAAAAGCAAAAGACATATAGAACTACCAAATACCTTGATGAGAAACTGAGTATTTAGCATTTCCTACTGATTTATTCCAAGATGAATCCACTGGCTTGTCAACAAAGGTGCTATACTGATAAACATCACATTGCTTTGCCTGCAATGCAACAATTTTGAATTATAGAAACATAAAAATTAACATGACGTAAATTGTTTTACATTTCATGGAGTCATGAAACTAGCTTGCTATATATAGTTTTGCTTTTGATAAGAATGTATGTCCAAATGTGACTCGCAATGTGTGTTCTCATAATATCCCCCTACTGTTGTATGATCCGCTACATTTTACATTACAAGACTAGATAAACTAGGTAGTTTCCTTAAACTATTTCTTCCTAGAAGTAATTAATGTATAGAATAGGAACAATAATTGATTGAAGCCAAAGAAACTTACTTCTGGAACAACAAAGGATTTTGGTTGCTCCATGTTCGATGGTAAACATTGCATTTTATGTGCCTTTGGAACTGATTCTTTGCATCCCTTCATATTGTAAGGTAAAACAAAACAAGGATACTAACTCGTCAAATCTTTCTTGCAAATAAAATACAGAAGTTTCAGGACACAACTTTGCATTCTGAAATGTCCAAAAGTATGAAATTGACTACCTTCTGATATTCTGATTCATCTTCTGTGATTATTTTCTCATCAAGGTCTGATGAGGTTTTTCTCTTGGCTTTGCCCTTTCCATTTTGAACCATCTAAATCACTCAAAGGAATATTTTATTAAATTATGGTTTCCCCCTTGATATATTAGATGACTAAAGAAATTGATCTTGAGCAATAAATTACATTCAATATATCTGGGTCATTCCATGGTCCCTTGTCAGAAAGCATACATCCACCTTTATCTGCACAAGTACAAGTACCACCCAAGAACTCTGGAAGTTCACTGGTAAATAAGAAAGAAACCTGAGGTGTTATTTACTTAGTTTTTATGAGGAGTGATATATATTTCCATATTGGAGCAACATAAAAGAGTTCACATTACCCAATTCTACATTATGTTACAACATATGATCTTAGAAAGGGAAAATCAAACCTGGCATCAATGATTTCAAGCAACTTGCTCTGGTATTTATTACCTAGGACCTGATCATTAAATCATTAATTTGTTCAGTGTCCTTACTTAACTAAACTCGACCATAATTCAAATAGTAAGTAGATTAAAGTGCTTACATGGATCTTTGAGGTGGTCTTAGGATCAAGGAATGACTTAACAGTATTCCACAGAAGCCTAAATCCAGAACCAGCATTGATGATGAACATACGGTTAAGGGACTGTAAGGAAAGGAAAATTTCATTAGGACAAATTCAAAAGACCATTTAAGCTAGAGTATAAGGAGGGAACAAAAACTTATGGAGTTATATAAACCAGTACCTCTGGGTAGTTGTCACCATCAATCTTCTGAAGGCGCTGGAGGAGATCCCTTGCAGTTTTGTTCATACTTTTAAGACCCTGAGCAAATTAAAGCATGCTAGTCAGAAAAATTGTGAAGCATGTTTACATATTAAAAACATACATAACAATAGATATGATCGTAATATATAGTAGAATTTTATGCACACCACTCCTTGCACATCCAAAATAGTTGTGCTTTGATCAATGTGCTTCTTTGCAGCGATTGAACATGCCGGCAACTTAACATTGATTGTCCTCTCAAACTCCTTAACATGGTACTTGAGATAACGTTCCATACTTGTTACTTGCAACAGCTTGTTAGAGTCAACCTGACCTAACTTTTCAAGGTAAACAGGTCTTCCATCCTTATCAACTCCATGATGCCCTTGTGGGTAATATTTAAGAACTTCATTTATTTCATTGAACTCGAAATCCTTAACAACACAAAAAATAGTTTATGATTAGATACATGAAGAAGCAATACATAAGAACACAACATATGAAGAGTGATTTTTCTTTGTCACAGCAATACCTCCATGATAGTATCAGCGCCAAATTCATTCCTCCACTTAAGCATATCTGACCACATTTGTTTTGTTTTCTCAATGTCAAACTTCCTAGCTCTCAAGAATCTGGATCATGGTACATTGAGATCATAGGGCATTTAGAAATTCTTAATTAAGGCATGCATCAAATGAAGCTACTCATGTTTCAACTATAAGTAATAAGTAAAGGATTTTTATAATCAAGAGACTAAATAAACCACTTTTCAATCTATCAAATATAACAAAAGCTTAGTGTAAATAAATAAATGAATAAGAAATCATGTGAGAAGCAAATACCTTAGCATCAAATGATGATCATCATGTTTTGAGGGCAATAACTCTTCCAAGATAAGAGCTTGGCGAAAAGCATCAACTGCAATCAACTCTTCTGTGTCAATATCATCCTCAATATTAATAGACATGACCCTGCTGTGCCTTCTCCCCTTCTTTGCAAATGAATGTTTGAACTTATTTGAGGCACTGAAAGCCATCTTCTTAAATGACCCAATCTTTTTCTTCTTTTCATCCTCAGAATTGTCAAATATTTCATGACCTGTGTTTACATCAACAAAAATATTCCAACCTATAACTTTTTTATGAACATGATAGGTAGAAAGAAATTCACAGTGTGAACATCTTCAACCTGCTGCTGTTGTGTCTTAGTGCATGCATATAACCTATAACTAAATTCATATATACAACTAAGTGATGAAGAAAAATGCAGGGAATATATATATGAAATTTCAACTAATTAGGCTTACCAATCTTCGTTGGTCGGTCAATTAGTCCGGGCATAGTGTCACACATGATTAATAATATCGTGAGCTTACTTAAATATGCACAAAACTTTATGGCAGAAGATAATCAAAATGCCTTCATGTGTGTATAGACCTACACATTTTAGCCATGAACAACAAACATATCAGGAAGCTTAATTAATAATAAATTCTTCATGTACTGAAATAATCAACCATAGTTTATATTTAACTTGCATTGAAAAAATAAAAAATAGAAGATAGATATCTCAATAATCAACTGCAGAAACGTTACAAAGGTTGATGGATCAAATATCCATAAGTAATGAAGAGGGAGATAGAATCTTAAGAAGAGAGATGATACCTTGCTACTAAAAAATGTAGAGGTTACAAATCAATGAGAAAAGTGCAAATATATCTCTCTAATTCACGACATGATGAGAGGCCAAGTTGACGTAAAATAATACAATTTTAGACTTTGCTATTTTTAATTTATTTAAATGTGATTTGGCATTGACTAAGTCTTCCTTTAACCATGATTTACTGTCTAAAATCTTAGCTCCCACTAACAAAAATTTACCATATTAATTAAAAAATTAAATTTTAATTATTTTTTCTGATACAAAACAAGATTTAAAACAACTTAACATTATTCTATCTTTTTTTAAGATTAGTTTGCCTAAAGTAAATAGATTGGATTTGGTTTTGGCAAAATGCAAACCACTCACCTTTATTCACAATCTCACCTAACCTTACCAACTCATTCATGTATTAGTGTGACAATAAATTGTTTACTTTATGAGATAAACATAAATTCTGGAAATAATTGAGGTTGTATATATTTATCATTCATACATATTCAAGATTTCACTCTTGCTTGCATAAGCTTCCAGTACATGGTTATAAAAAATGATTCATGTCGGCTAGGTTCCAATACATGTATGGTACAACATTTATATCAATTATGCAATTATATCGGTCAAACCGATCATATAGGCTGGTTTTCAATTGAACCGTATTGGTCGGTCGATTTTTATTTAAAATTATTTTTTTAATAAAATACAAATATTATTGTTTTTCAATGGATTTTTCAACATTAATATTAATATATTATATATGTATATCTAACTATGCGGTTTAATTAGTAAACCACCGGTTAAACAGTTATACTACTATCACTACCAATTTAATACCTGATATGATATTAATAACATTGCTATGTAGCAACTGACTTACTGGCACATTTATTTTTACACGGTTGACATTTAGCAGATCAATAATGATAATACTAATAGTTGATGCAGCTTCTCCAACTATAACATTGGCCATAATTTTATTTAAAGAAGATGCTATAAAAATATATATTTTAATGAAAAAGGTATAACAGGCCTGGTATATTGGTTTATTTAAATAAAATTGACTTTGTATAAAATTTTAATTAGAGTAAGCAAGGAAACGGTTGCCACCTGATTCTATTGAGTTCATTATTTATATATATTTAAAATATTAAATAGTAAAAAATAATAAATGAGGCGAAATGAAAATAATAAAATTAAGATGATTTATGTTTTAATATGTGAGGGGTAAACTTTTATAAAAATAGAAAATATGAATAATTAGTATTTTTAAGATTAGATACATTTTCATTTTAAAAATAAAATAAAAAAACTGGTAAATATGATGAAGTCATATCAAAATATTAATAGATGGAAAAATAAACATGGAATGATTTTGCATGGTGCAATAATGGGATATCCTATTGCTTAAATTATATATTTTACATTATACATCTCATTCAATTTTATCATTTTAAATTATTCAACTTCTCCATATAATAAAATATTATGTTTTCTCACAATTTAACATTTTGTCTAAGTTTCTTACAACTTTTTTCATATTTAATTTTTCACGGGTAATAAGATTTTTCAATAATTAATTTTTGTCATAAGTTAACATTTTATCCATCTTCCTCACAACTTCTCCATCTTTAATTTTTCAATGATAAAATTTTTCACAAAATGAAGAATTAATGACTAAGAGTTTTCTAACATTTTTCTTCCCTTGAGTCACTCATTTTATTTTTTATCATAAGTTAATATTTTGTCTATATTCCTCATAATTTCTCCATGTTTAATTTTTCGTTAGTAGTTTTTCCACAAACTTAAAAAGTTAGGCTAAGACTTTTCTAACATTTTTCTCTACCCTCACCCACTCACTTTACTTTTTGTCCCAAGTTAACATAATGTCCACCTTCATCACACCTTCTCAATATTTAAATTTTCACACATAATTTTTTCGTTCGCCCAATAACATTTTACATGGCATTCAAATTTATCATTTCAAATTATTCAACCCATTTTTTTATTTTACACCTTTGTACTATAATAATCTGACTTCAATGGAAGCAATATGAAGCGACGACTCGTACAAACACACAAATTTAATGCTTGTAATATCAAAAGTGTAGACCTATTTTGGTGCCTAAAACTTTTTATATGTACCAATTTGATTCCTTGAAAATTGAAAAACTCAAAATGGTCATAAAAAATATTAAATATGAGTCAAATTAGTTATTTTTAAAAATTTCATTATCTCTAACATATATTATTTTAACTCGCACTCGCAATTTTTGAATACCTATTTATATTTTTATTTTCCCGAGTATCAAATTACTACTCACAAAAATCTACAAGGATTAAAATAAGTATTTATTCTAATATCAACAAATATAATATTAATAATTATTCAAATAATAATAATTTAATTAATAAAATATAATTAATAATTGATTTTAATAAGTTTCTTTATAAAAAAACTATTTCTTATAATATAATAGTAATAAATGGTATTTCTAAAAATATAATAATATTTTTATCACTAGTTTTTAACATTAAAATAATAAAGGTGAGAAGGTCGTGACAATACTTCTATTTTAAATTATATTTGAATGGTTATAAAATGTCACCTCTATTCGATTTGATAAAAAATAATTATATTTTGCCATAACAAATAATTATAAAACAATCAATAAAATATTTTTTAAATAATGAATAATATATGTAAAAAGAAATATTTTCTTAATTAAGTTAAATCTTAAAATATAATTACATTAAATATAAATTCTTTATTTTCATCAACTCATATTTTGAAGGGTCACGTTATATCGCTTTTATTCATAAAAATAAATAAAAATACACTCAACTACTCATGTAGTCTTAATTTCTTATTGCTCATAAGAATATACAAGAGCAAAATCAAATCTAGTTAGAAACAAAAATAAAAAAACATTATTTTGTTTTTAAACATATTAATAAAAAATTAGCATATGCAACTAATTAATGTGTCGTATACTATTCATGTGGACAATATACTAATACATTTATCAGTCTGTAGTCCGTAATCGATTCCTTAATCAAGATCTCCATTTTAAAGACTAATGCACACTGAAATTTTTTTATAAAGAGAGTTTTTGTGCATAAATGTAGTGACAAATTTAAACATTTGAAAGATGATGAAAATTCTCTTCACCCTCCTCTCAAGTCTTGTAATTGATAATCAACCGAAAATCAGGACAAAATATAAACTATTTTATTTTAGGATACATGATTGTCCCTCTAACAATTGTTGTTATCAAACATTAACATTTAGTCTTGTACAATATCTGAAAATCCAAAGAGACTTTATATGCATGACAAATTCTTTATTAATAAATAAATATGAATTTTTGGTAGATAAATGAATATGAATATGTAAGGAAAAGTATTGATATGACTATTGTACATTTAATATAGTTAAAGGTACACATAGGAGGAATATATTATGGTTTTTGTGTGTCTAATAATATTACTATTTACGTTTATTATATGTACATTAATTGTTGATGAGTTGAAGTATTGACAGATTTGAGGTGGCTGATATAGCTGGCAGCATGGCAAATACATAATGTGGTGGTCCACTAACTTCACATATATACACACACATCAATCATCATGCTTGCCTCTTCTGAAAACGTTATCCCACGAACCCTCACAACAAAGGATAACCAAAACATAGACTTTGTCAACATCGAATAATTGCAATATATGATATAGAAATGCACATGCTTCATTTAACATACTTACTTACACTACTACATCTTAACGCTTCCATTTCTAACGTGCTCATAAAGAACATAAGAAATTTTTTCGTCATTCGCAACACTCATTCACTATTCTCATACCATCCAACCATGGTTGGTTGTATAATTTAGAAAATTGAGGTCATAAATGACAATGCGGTGAATCGGAGTGCGATTTGCACATACCAAAATTTGAAATTCAAAACTCAAATCCAAATTTAGTAAAGTTAAAAATAAAGATATAATTTCAGGTAACCCAAACCCGGCGTAAAACATGAGAATGATCAATATAGTAAAGGAAACTTATATTATTATTTCATTTTTTTTACCATTTCTTTTTTTCTTATTTCATTTCTATTATGTTTGAAGAATTAAAAATATGTAAATTTAAATTAGAAAGTAAGAAAATGGATATATGGTAGAAATTTGAATTGCAAATTTGAATTTTGGCTGATGAGAAAAATGTGTTGTAATGATAGAAAGAAAAAGAGTTGAGGGTTTTGTGGGAAAGAATTGGAATAAGAGCGTAGGGTTTGTCGATAGATGAAGGATAAGGTTTTTACAATTGATTCCACTCTCCACTACTTTCGTTTTTAGGTCATAATACATTTCAAAATTTCGCGCTTCGCTTTCAGATCGGTTAGTTACTCCCTTCTTCACTTTTTCCATTTTATATCTCTTTTGTTTTTGCTCCCAAACATTCTTCTAATCAACTCTCTCGGAACTTCTTATGTCATCTTCTCATATAATATGTGTGTTTCAGTTAATATAAATATTCCACCATTTCTAAGGTTTTGAAATTATCTACTTTTTGAATTATTTTGCAGAGCCTTTGAGGATTCTATTTTATTTTGATTTTATCCACACATTAGAAGCAGCAATTCTTCATGAAAATTATTTGCTTTATGCATCTTTTGAAGCAACTTAGAAAATATCTTCTTTGTTTCATATCGCATCACACTAGTAGTGTTATTCATAACTATTATTAGCCCTAATTTACTACTTTGCTGATTTTCAGATTCCACTGCACTTCCATAATAATTGGTTGTGCAGTCCTTGTTTTAAGACACCATCTTTCAGATTCTGCAAGTTTATGAGTTCTGCTATGGCCACTGATTCTTTTGCAATCTCCAATGGAAATGGAAATGGCATTGTGAATGTCAGTGACAATGGCAATAGCAATGTCAATGCCAACCCATCATCTAATTTGATGAGGACATACCAAGTGGTAGTGGCTGCAACCCGAGATATGGGCATCGGTAAGGATGGGATATTACCTTGGAGATTACCTTCCGATCTTAAATATTTTAAAGAGATTACTACAACCACAGCTGATCCCGGGAAGAAGAATGCTGTTGTAATGGGTAGAAAGACATGGGAGAGTATCCCTCTTGCGTACAAGCCTCTTCCCAGTCGCCTCAATGTTGTCCTGACTCGCTCAGGTAGCTTTGATATTGCAACTGCAGAGAATGTTGTTATATGTGCAAGTATGTCTTCTGCATTGGAACTGTTAGCTGCATCTCCTTATTCTCTGTCAATTGAGAAAGTATATGTTATAGGAGGTGGTCAGATATTTAGGTATATATCCTTTTCTTTTAAATCTGCTCCTTCGGTTTAATATTATGGTCATTGTCTATTATAACTGATAGTTTTTACATACAGAGAGTCTCTTAATGGACCTGGATGCGAAGCTATCCACATCACGGAGATCCAGACAAGCATTGAATGTGATACTTTTATGCCTCCAATTGATTTCACTATATTTTGGCCATGGTACTCATCTTTTCCTAGGGTTGAAAAAAACATCCGTTATTCTTTCACCACTTATGTTCGTGTAAAGAGGTCTGCAGCAGAGTCCCTGGGTCACAGCGCTCTAGATTTTGTTAATAAATTGGAGTCCATAAAACTTGAGGTCCAAAACTTTTCCTTTCTTCCTAAAATGATTTTGGAGAGACATGAGGAGTACATGTATCTTAGGCTGGTTCAAGAAATCATTTCTCAAGGTGCAACTAAGGATGATAGGACAAGGACTGGTACCTTATCACTATTTGGTCACCAGGTAACATTTTATTGGTAATGTACATTCATCATTTCTGTAATGTATGGTCTAACTTCATCTCTATATTTCCCCAGATGAGGTTCAACCTGCGCAAAAGCTTCCCTCTTCTAACAACAAAGGTCTGCAGTACAGATTATGGTTACAGTGCAAAGTCATGTCAATCTAGTGATTCTTATTTTTCTTGTGGTTTATTTTTGTGTACTGTTTATTAAGAGGGGGGACAAAGATCTATTATTATATTTTTTATAGAGATGCTCACATGATTTTCTTCATTTAATTCCTAGAGAGTATTTTGGCGAGGGGTTGTTGAAGAGCTTCTTTGGTTTATTAGTGGCTCAACAAATGCCAAGGTAATGATACATTTTGCCATATTTTACACATGCATGTATTCTAAAAGTGTGGTATATGTTTCACATGCTCAAGGAGAGTTTGTTGAATTTTGTCTTAGTGCAACAGTGCTGTAATGAATAGTGAAAAGCAAGGCTTGCGGCGATCTGAAATCATGAGCTGATTGCTCTTATCTGTCAATGTTTTAAGAATTTTTAGTCTGGTATCTTTCTTTCCACACAAGTTGGATTGGATTATCCTGATGGTTCTCAAGGAAGTTCTTGCAGTCGACTTTATGTTGTACACTGAAAAATGTTAATATCTTTGTGATGCTGTAGAATATTAATTGTTTTGATAATAACAGAGTTTGCATTTGCTTGTTTAACATGTCACATTGTTTCTGTATTAAAGTCATGAAAAGAATTGGTGTTGTACTAAATTTCAATAACAATACATCATTTGTTTGAGGTTTATATTTTTTAAGTTCTCAAGGGATCGTTGTTACTATATGATTATTGTGAACTTAATTATGAAAACATGTTATGTTGACAGGTGCTGCAGGAAAAAGGCATTCATATATGGGATGGAAATGCCTCCAAAGAATACCTTGATAGGTGAGCGTGACCATAATTTGTTATAATTACAAATTGTACACTTTCTTCTTTCACTTACTAACTTGCTTTACATTTTACATTACAGTATTGGTTTGACAGACAGGGAAGAAGGTGACCTGGGACCTATTTATGGGTTTCAGTGGAGACATTATGGGGCTAGGTAGGTAGATTTTATTTCTTTTTCTCAAGCGTGGTTTATGTGGGATTGCTTGGTCCTTAATTCCCCCCTGTCTCACATTTTGTAGGTATGCCAACATGCATGGTGACTATTCCGGCCAAGGAATTGATCAGCTTTTAGGTGTTATCAACAAGATAAAGCATAACCCTGATGATCGACGGATCATTCTTAATGCTTGGAATCCAACCGATCTTAAATCGATGGCTCTTCCACCCTGCCACATGTTTGCACAGGTTCGGCAGCTTTACTCAGGTTTCTTTTTGAAAAAGTCTCTCCCCTCCTTTTTCATGCTTTCTCTATTATTATTTTTTGCAGTTCTATGTAGCAAATGGGGAGTTATCGTGTCAGATGTATCAGAGATCTGCTGACATGGGCCTGGGCGTGCCATTTAATATTGCATCTTATGCCCTCCTGACCTGCATGATTGCTCATGTTTGTGGTAAGGAAATAATGGAAGCATTTGCCAGACTTAATCTCTACATCATTGAAAAACATCGCTACAAAAATACACTTGAAAGGGTAACTTAAAAAATAGACTAACCAACCCTCTTATTATTCTTGTCAGATCTTGTGCCAGGTGATTTTATCCATGATCTTGGAGATGCACATGTTTACCGCACTCATGTGAGGCCTTTGCAAGAGCAACTCCAGAGGCTGCCAAAACCTTTCCCAGTATGTGAAATGATTATTTTTCAATAATGGCCTTATGTAGAGAGTACATGATGAGAGATAAGAATAAAGTTTAAAGGGTAAACTAGGAAACCAGATATTATCTATCTGGATTTTAACAAAATTAATTGCATTTCTTAATATGTGTGCTTCTCTTTCTTGGCAGTTATTTTGAAATGGTGGGAGTACCATTTAACACTACTCCTAAATTTTTCTCTTATTGATTATCTTAACGAAAATGCAGATTTTGAAGATAAATCCAAAGAAGGATGTAGATTCTTTTGTGGCTTCTGATTTTAAGCTCATGGGCTATGATCCTCACCCAAAGATTGAGATGGAGATGGCTGTTTAAAATCTAGGAGATTCTCAGTCCCTTCTTCAGATTTTTTTGATTTTGGAAAAAAGGCAAGTGTGCAATTTAGTTTTTATAGAGAGAACTCTGATGGGTATTATTCTACTATTGTTGTTTAGGTAAAGATCTATAGAATGTGGTTTGGTGATTTTATTATTATTCAAAACAACTTTGTTTTATTTTTTTTAACGAGTTGAGTTAAACTGATATTTAGTAACAACTGGGTCTTCAAAATTTGAATAGCCACCAAACGTAATAAGATTTTTAAACCAATTTCATTCTTCCTAGTTATTTGGTTAAGTTTTACAAACCCCTTAAAATACATTATTAATGTTTTTGCTTTTAAGATAATCTCTATGAGAATACTTAGGATATATATATATATATATATGGAGCATATTGTTAGTAGAGATACCTAGGCACTTGGTTTTCTCATTTCCTTATTTGGTTATCCATATATAAAGCCTGGTATTCTCATTGTTTCAGGCACTACTGTAAGAGGGTTATGTTAACTCTGTGCACACATGAAGAACAACTCACTGGACATAGACTTTAAGCTTTGTATATCTTGCTTGTGAAAATCCCTTAGATCCACTCTAAGGTGATTTAGTTTAACTGCATTCTCTTTTCTCTCTAATGTGGCATTTTGCCATGCTTGGAGTAGGGAACTCTTGTGTTGTTTGTTTGGCTGTGAGTATCTTCATGTTAATGACTACTGGAAGTTGCAATGTTTATGATTCGATAATGATATATCCGGTTACAAAATCTAATTTACTCGCCAACTTATGAACTTAGGAATCAGTGGTGGAGATAGCAAAGAATCAATCATGAAGTCTACCTGCAAAGAAATTATGACTATGTAACCATGACAATGATAAAGTATACTTTGTTATGATGAACAATGGGGTCAGTTGTCAATTCATCAAATTTCAAGGCATGCAACCTAAGTGATTAAATATATTTTTGGCTTTAGTCTCTATAATTTATTTTGGGTTTTGTTCATTATATATTACACCTTTTTATTTTATTTTAGTGATAGTGTGACTAACATGACCACATATTATACTAATTTGATGATGTGACTAATTGTGGTATTGACATATCATCCATATAGATTAAAACCAAAAATATCAACTAAGTAGATACTAAAAACTTAAAAAATAAAATTGGAGAACTATAGTCAAAGTTACTTACATTTATAGGGACACAGAACATGTTTCAACATTTCATTTAAATTCCAAAAATAGAATCACTCCGAAATGAAAACTAAAAAATATATATTAAACCAAGGTCTTACTAATTCTTAAATAGTTCACTCTAATTTAGAGGGGACGAATTATCGAAGCGTTATAGATGAAGTCTTCCAAGTTGGACCTTTGCAAAATCTATTGGTTTCCATAAACAAATGAATTTATTATGAGTGGGCTAGGAAAGCCCACTACAAACCTTGTTATCAAAAACCCTACATAGGTTTGTAGTGGCTTCCTTCTTCTGCTATAAGCGTCTGTTGAATTGAGATCTCCTCTTGTTTCATCCGATCCAAAATCATGGTAACTTCTTTCTCCTTTTTTCATTTTTTACTTCCATTCCCAAATTATTCAATTTATATTCTATCCTTTTCCCATTTTTATGATTCCAGGCTCCAAAGAAGGATAAGGCTCCTCCACCTTCCTCCAAGCCTGCCAAATCTGGTGGTGGCAAACAGAAGAAGAAGGTTCAATTTTCCTCTTCATTTTGTTTTTTTCTTCAAAAAGGGTGTGTGATATTAATGTCAAAATTTGTGGTTGAACAGAAATGGAGTAAGGGAAAGCAAAAGGAAAAGGTGAATAACCAGGTGCTGTTTGATCAAGCCACTTACGACAAACTCCTCTCTGAGGCACCCAAATACAAGCTCATCACTCCTTCCATTCTCTCTGATCGTTTGAGGGTATATTATTCATATTTCTTGTTCCTTCTATTTTGATGCTTATTCTTTATTTTCTACATGTTTTTATTCAAATTCAGAATTATAATATTTGTGCTGAGGTAACATGGTCCCTCTCTGTATGCTTTTACTTAATTAGTATTCTTATATAAGATCTACTTTCCTATACTGTTTTATATAACCTATGGAGTGGAGAACATAGTTGGTATTCTGTTATCTATTTCTGTTCTGAGATTCACAACTTCAACAATGACATATTGCACACTTCATTAATTTTCTGTATTATTTGAGTCAAATTACAATATCTAGATTCCATGTATACATATGTTTTTTTATGCGGAGGTACTGGCATGTAATATTGCATAGCCCTGTTGATTAGTTTATAGGGCCTTTCATTTTGTCCTTTTGAGAATAATCCTAGAAAGGTGGTTGTATGTAAACTTTGTGTCAGACTTCTCATTCTCAATTGAGTTTTTTGTATAGTCTAGGACTATCTTTTGTACTTGAATCTTAACAATTGCAGTTGTAAAAGTGTCTTGCTTGGACTTTCATGTTATGAAAACAAGTTTCTCATAATTTTGTATGTGATTTCCAGATTAATGGATCACTTGCAAGGAAGGCTATTAGAGATTTGATGGCTAGAGGATCAATCAGGATGGTGTCTGCCCATTCTGGTCAACAGATTTACACTAGGGCTACCAACACCTAAATGAAATAACTCTGCTCACACTTTATCTAGTATTGTGGCACTGGTGAATTAGTTTCTTTTTGAAGTATTGGATTAGTTTTTGACTGCTGCTAAATCCATGGTTTATTTGAGATTATTATTGTATCCATGTGTAACATATTTGACATATGGCTTCCATATAATCATTTTGGTTATTTTGTTAGCATGTTATTCTATTATTTTGTTTCATTAATAACAGAACTGGATATTTTATACTAAGTATGATAACCCATATTCAGGATATGATAATAGAAGTGTAAGTTTCACTTCTAATGTTGTTGTTGTGTTCAATATAGCAAACCATTAATATCACACATATTCAGGATTGAGCACTTGTCCAATAAAAAAGTTCCTTCTCCATCATATCTTCTGTAGTGAGGAACAGAAATGGATAATCTGCAAAAAAAATTATTCTAGTTTTATTTGGGATTCTCATACAACCCTCCTCTCCAATTACACTTATCCTTTCTTCAACGAAAGCAAACTCTTCCTTTTCTTAATTCTTCACTTTCATTTCTTTATTATTATTATTTTTGGAAAATGATATAATTCATCATATAATATTTTCCTACAACACAAGAAATATGTCATTTATGAATTAATTATTCATGGTAGAATGTTTGGACGAAGCATTAGATGGGTCCCTACGTTATGAAGATATACTCTTCAAATTATGTTTGGACAAAGGAGAATGTTTTTTATCCGTATTAAAATTTAATTAATTTAGGATCATTAGTTTATCTCAAACAACATAATTCGAATATATCAAATTTATAAGAACAAGGAGTAGAAACAAATAAATCAAAATATTCAATGTCAGCTTCTTCTTCATAGCTGTTCTTTATTTTCATTCCTTGATTCTTCAATGTGACTATTATTATTTGGTGTTGGATCGGCCGAATTAAGATGGAAAGTAGATGAGAATGATGATCATTTTGTAAAAATATTAAGGTGATGAATTCTTAATCTTTTTATCAAAAAACAAAGTGTCAAAAATATATATTCTACTTCCCTATCCTTAAACAAGCGTTTTTTCTCTTGGTCCATTTTAACTATAGTTTTATTTATTTATTTTAAATAAATTTAAAGTTAGAACACAAGTATGTTTAACACATTTAATTTATAAACTAATATAAAAAATGATCTATGTTTGTGTGGGTATGTCCTGATTAAAGAAATATTAAAAAGTAGATAATATGAACCAAAGTTGAATTAAGACATGACATTATTTTTTCCAAAATGAAAAGTATTAATTTATAGTATAAAAATAATCTGAAAAATAAAGAGAAAGCATGAAATAATAATTGAGTAGTGTGTGAGAAAGGAAAATGGAGACATTGAACGAGGATGTAGAAGAATACAAGTACAGAGAAGTGAGGCTTCCTTCATTAGAGAGAGAAACAGGGGAAAGAAGAAGAGGAAGGAATATAATTATAGCCATAGATCATGGTCCTAATTCTAAACATGCTTTTGATTGGGCCCTTATTCACTTTTGCAGGCTTGCTGATACCATTTATCTTCTTCATGCTGTTTCTGGTTCCTTCCTCTTTTTTATTACTTTACTCATTTGAAATTTCATTTTTTTATTATGATTCTGGAAATATTGAATATGTTGCAGATGTGAAGAACCAACTTATTTATGACCTAGCCCAGGGTCTGATGGAGAAGCTAGCAGTTGAGGCTTTTCAAATCACAATGGTCAGTTACTACCCTAAATTCTGAATGTTGTGTTTTACAAACAAACAAAACTTGAGGTTTTTTCTTATTACAGCCCAAATTGTGATGATTTTCCATTCAAAAGTGTAGTTGCTGATATTAACTTCACTCCAGAATGTGTTATGTTTAGGTCAAATAATCTCTAGCAATGTTAATACCATCCATTTTCTACTAACTTCCACATTCCCTAATCCAAATTGGTTCACATTGGGTGCTCCAAGTTGAAACATCCTCTCACCAGTTGAGATGTTTCTTTTCTTTATATGTTAGTCCCTATCATGTATGTACCAATTATCCCTTCCAACTTTTCTCAGTTGAAATACAATGAATAACATTTCTTCTGAATCTAATCTTATGGTTAAACTCTGCATGAATAGTTGTCTTTTGAATGTACAATGGAAATTCTCATGTAGTACCTAATCCTATGTGATTGTGATAATATAAACAGGTGCAAACAGTGGCTAGGATTGTGGAAGGTGATGCAGGAAAAATAATTTGCAAAGAAGCAGAGAGGATCAAACCTGCAGCTGTTGTTATGGGGACCAGGGGCAGAAGCTTGATTCAGAGGTTTTTCCTTTTCCCTCAATTCTCTCCCAACACCTATGGCTCTGTGCTAACTTGATTAACTGAAAGCTTATCATATAAGGGAGGCTTAGATGAACACAAGTAGCTGAAAACTTATAAGCTTGAAGCTGAAAATTGAAAGTTGATAAACTATCTGATTGAATAAAAAATGTTCGATAAGATTACTAATAAGCCGGTTATTTGTATCGGAAATGTTTGATAAGATTACTGATAAGGTAGCTTATAAATGTGGACTGAAATGATCCCCTTGCTTATAGGCCACAAGCTACCTCAATTAGCCTATCAAATGCATACGAGTTTTTAAGCTACTAGCTTATTGAAATAAGCCCCTTTAGCAAATTGCAGTAGGTAGCTTATGTTGTTGTTGTTATTACCAAACATACTCTCTAAATCGTTAAGTTCTTTGTCATTCTGATGCACAAGTGGAATTGCTTTTTTGTGTTTTTATTCAGTGTGCTACAAGGAAGTGTTGGTGAGTACTGCTTTCACCATTGTAAAGCAGCACCTGTTGTGATTGTTCCTGGAAAAGGTGCGTCTCTTTCTCACCTCTGTTAAATTTTATTGCAGCTGGATATATAATTCTAATTTAGTTTCATTCTTGGATTGATAGATGCTGGAGATGCCTCAATCATCTAGTGAGCTATGCTTTGTATATTGGCTTTGTTTGATTAGTATGTAATAACATTAGATACAGTGTGACTAAGAATAGAATTATATGTTCTAGTCTTTTGTGATAACCCACTTTCCAATTCGGAAATTCATTACCTTGGTAGTAATTGTGCGTCTATTTTATTTATATTATGGAGCAGTATACAAAATATTATGTATGCTATGTGGGCATTTGGAGTGAGCTAATTCATGAAAATGGTAATAGAAGATCTCTGGTCTACATCTCCATAAGATTGCTAACTTCAACTAGACCTGCAAAGATATCAAACCATAATGCACTGAGCCAAACTGCACAGAACATTTACTTCCCTGTTCTCCACATCAACATTTTAGTGGTCCATTTATAATTCAATGATTAACATCACTAGGCCAATTCTTTCTGTGTATGATTATACTATCTACTTTTAAGATATCACATAAATAGTTAGGTACCTGTGAATTGTTGACAATAAAAAGGTGTTGCTATTGCTTGATCAAAAGCCATATTGTGAAGGCTTTGGAAATCACCTTCCCATGTTGAAGAGGGGGGTAGAATTTGCTGCAGTAGACAAATATAAGATCAAATTCAGAAAAGTGTCCATCACGGGACAACCACACTATGTGACAAAACATATAAAATAATGTTTCTGGTATAGGTGACAACTTTCAGGTACAAATAATAGAATAGTCTTCAAACATATAAGAGGGTAAATAAACCTACATTGAAAATGGATGAGTCAAGAAATGTTTCATGGATGGAACCATGCACTTCTGTAGGCATTTTCAGTGTATCTAATCCACAACTTGAAACCATTTCTTGTTGTGATATGAATTGAAGATAGGCAGGGCTAGTCATGTCTGATGACATCCCTATAGTTGAATAACTTGGAGTACAAGTAGGAAACATCTGTGAGAATCATATGAAACAAAAATGCTCTTGGATATGATGAATATAATTGAGATAAATTCAAAAAGAGGAACTGATTAATGAAGTATGCCCCAAAGGAGTTTAGCTTTCATTATCTTCTTAGGATAATAGTTTATCTTCCATTATTTTTTAGGATAATTAGTTTATCTTTCATTATTTTTTTAGGATAATTAGTTTATCTTTTATTATTATTTTATCTAATCTTAATAACTGATCATTAGATTAGGTTTTCTTCTTCTATTTAAAGCTGTAACTCAGCCAGATAAAAGCATGAATAAACCAGTATTTTACTTAACTTTTAGTCTTTAGATATTAGTTCATTTAATCACATCTGCTAGGGAAATTTCAACCCTAACATATGCATTAATTCCCTTAACTCTTTGGTAAACATATCATAAATGTTGAAGTTCTTTCTTTATCAAAAAAAAATGTTAGAAGTTCATAGCAGCTAATTTCATTGACAAGAACTGCATATAGTCATAACTCATAACATATGGTGTTAGTTACATGGCCTTTAACTTGGGATTTCTGTGTGATTACCCGAATGTACATTTTTAAGTAAAAGAAATATGTATCCTTGTTTGATTACGTATGTATTTTCCTAGGTGCATGTGTGACAAATTGTTTTTATGGGAAAAGGGTATATATTTTAGATTTGTTGTTAAAAAATTGGGATGTGAAATTTATAGGAATCTTAAAACCGTTGAGGTAAGACTACCAAGTAATGAATCCTTTGGACAGTTTTAGTAAATTCTTAACTAGAATTTAACGATAAAAAATGGAGAGGGGAAAGGAAGTAAGTGAATTAATTTCAGAATAAGGCAAGGACTATCCATGCAAGTATCAATACTCTGCACCGAATGTACTAAAATCAAGTCAAGGTGCATTACTGAACTTTCATGTATATTGTAGTGTCTCGATCATGGCATATCGTGGAAAAGAACCATATCTTTAAGAATAACTTTACGCCATAAATACATTATCAAAGCCAAAAAAAACTTTTAATGTTACCTTTTATTTGATATATACTTCCATGCATGCACCCTTGTTCACTCTCTTTTTGCTTTGTGGTCTATAAAATTTATGGTACAAAATTCCTTATGCCAAAGACAATACCTCTGTCCTTGCAACTTATATCTCCACACGTTAATATTCTCGTTGAAACATTGAAGATTCACGTAACTCATAATTACCACTGACCTAAGATAAAAAAATAATAATACAATTGAAGAATGTTGGTGAGGACAAAGATCCAAAAACTCAATACAGAAGATATGATAAGAAGTGAATAAAGATATATAGCTTTAATTTGGTGATGCCCAGAAATTGATACCTTCTTACAAGCTCAATACATGAAGTCGTTATAAGATATATTCCAAAGATTTGTGTCAAAGGCCACATATCAAATATATCAAGCATACACTCTCATCCACTTCCTTCAGATAAATAGTAAAATTAGAATAAAATCTTCTTATGTAGCCTAATTGCATATATATTTTTTTAAAGACCCACAATATCACTATCTTATAATAACAAGAATATTAGTACCCAAGCTGATTTTAAAATACGTGGGTCTAGTTGAATTTAGAATTCCTATGTACTAATGGGTTTTATTTATCCAAATATAGAAATATGAAGCTAACGAACCACTTTATTGTCTATAGTGAAGTTGAACAACATTAGTTGTTATGAGAAAGTATAGAAAGATGGAGATGAAAAGAGAATTGAAATCCAGAACCAGATTCATTTGAAACTTATTCCACCTTTAAATTTTAGCTATACCTTGTCTGTTTCACTTGGTGGTTCCAATGCAAAAGCTTTCCAACTCTTTTGCAGTTTTGCTATTCAGATTCGCTTATGAGCTAAAATCCACTATCCAACCAATATTATTAAGTACTAATATTCTTTTATCCTAAAGAAGGGCTTATTTCTCTGCACCACAAAAAATAGTAAAATAATTGTTAATTGGCTTATTTTACTTTAATTAAAAAGTATTATTTTAAAATTTGCTCTAGGCCTAGATACATATTTGGCCACATAACCTGAGCTATCATTTATAAGCACAGCTCCTACGACATTTTCTTACCCAAGCCACTTCTCTTCTCTTCTCTTCTCCTTAGTACTTATAAAAAATCTGTTAGGTTCTTATTACCATTGAACAGAAGTACTAGTTATGGCATCATGTTCAGTGAACAAAGAAAAGTCGAATTTGGAGTCCAAAAGAGAACAAGTTGTTTGAAAGAGCACTTGCGAAATATGACAAAGATACACCTGATCGTTGGCATAATGTAGCCAAAGCAGTTGGTGGAAAATCAGTTGAAGATGTTAAGAGACATTATCATTTACTCTTGGAGGATCTCACCCACATTGAATCTGGTCGTGTTCCTATTCCCAACTACAAATCAACATCAAATCCCACCAATGTTAATGATAATGATGGAAACAGGTATATATATATATATATATACCATTACTCACTTACTTTATGTTTTTATAACTGACTAACTAACAAAAACATAACATTGTTTGGCCTAGGCTTATGAAGTATCTTAAGCTGAACTGATTTGAAGCAATGACTAAGTCACCATCAGCTATTTGCACTGCAGCATGCATAAAATATACATACCATGAATCTTTCTAAATCTATATCCTCCTTTTTCCTACCGTTGTAATTTTATATCATTTTAATTAATGCAACTATCTTTCTCTATAAACGGCTATAAAATTATTCTTAATTAATAATGAAATTTTCATACTCGCTCGGCTCCTATGTACTTACTAGTCTAGAAAAATGTTTAGAGGGAACATGTATAACTAAAGCTGCAGCTCAAAACCATGCACATATATCTCTTCTAAAAGACATGCATGCCTTGTTGAAATATTCATCAAAATTATGATTTTTTTTGCAACACCAATGCTGCTATAAATTAGTTCTGAAAGGAGGGGATCAGTTTTTATCTTCTTTAGTTTCCTTTATTTCGTTGAACCACTGAATAGTGAGAACCTGAGAATTGAAATAAAATGATCTTATACCAAATTTGTTCAATTTCTAATTTTTTTTCTCATACCAAAGTCAACTTAGCTTAGATATTTTATTGGTCCAATGAGCTGGACCTTTCTTAATGTGAAGTCCAGTGATGCTTAAGGCCTATATTGATAATTGGACAGAATGAATGGACTTTTATCAGTTATGGAATATTTTTATGAATATAGGAAACTCCAATCAGGGAAGGAACAAAATGTATATTTTTAACCACCAACAATAACAAATAAAAAGTATATACGTATTCATGAATGGTCCTATACTTTTATTTCCTTTGACAGATTCAGTTGAACAAATCAAAATAATTACGCATTAATTTTAAATCTTATTCAAACTTCAGTGTTTAAATAAAGAATACTAGTTTCTCACTTGTTCACCATGTATAATTATAGAGTTTGGCTCCTCTCCTGTAATGGAGAGGCCAGTGAGCCCTCATATTGCAACACGTGTAATAAAAAAAATGGACGGCTGAGATTTAAAATTGTATTACGTGTAATCGATTACCATATGGTGTAATCGATTACACCAGTTAAACAGTGTAATCGATTACACACCCATGGTAATCGATTACATATTTAAAAAAAAAATAGAAAGACATGGTTCTGATAAGTGTAATCGATTACCACATGGTGTAATCGATTACACCAATTAAAAATTTAAAATACAAACTCAACGACTTTCTGTAATCGATTACAACGTGAAAAATGCACATATCTGATGTTTTTAATATGTTGTAATCGATTACGAGTATAGTGTAATCGATTACATCATGTAAAATGCACAGGTCTGATTAGTTTATCATCATGTAATCGATTACCATGGGTGTGTAATCGATTACACTGTTTAACTGGTGTAATCGATTACACCATATGGTAATCGATTACACGTAATACAATTTTAAATCTCAGCCGTCCATTTTTTTTATTACACATGTCGCAATCTGAGGGCTCACTGACCTCTCCATCACATGAGAGGAGCCAGACCCATAATTATAATAGTTCTCGCCCACTTGTTCCATAATCCTTAAAAACATATATTTGAACAATTAGCAAAATAAAAAGTCAGAGTTACACAAAGTTTGTGAATGAGTGAGGTGTTTCAACAAGCAATGTGTTTGACTTAAAAGTTGATAAGTAGTTAGTTTTAGCCGAAATGGTAAATCACACACTATTGTGTTAGATTCAACAATTTCAACTTCAACGTTCAATAAATGTTAACTTCAAGCCCTCCATGTTCTATAGTCTTTACTAAAGTGATTTTTTTTATACATACATATTTTATGTGAAATTATATTGATTCCACAAATAATGGACTAATGGTATGGCTAGTTAAAAAAGACATATCAAATCTCATCTTTGGAGCTAATAGCATGAAGGTGGAAAATATTAAATATCAATAGGCAATTTCTGGTGCAAATTTTGTGTTAGTTAAACTTAAATTTGCCATTTTTTTAATAGGGGTGAAGCACAAAAAAAATTGTGTACTTCAAAACAAATTTAGGAGTAAAAGCTCCCATTACATCAGCTATAAGAATCTGACTCCACTCAGTAGGAGGGTTATCAACAATTACCAACTCCCATTGCAATTTGCAACCAAGATTCAGTAGAAAATCTGCATACTTGTAAATATAACCGTGGAATTGTAATTAATTTGTATATTTTTATTATATTTTTCATAACTATAACAAAAATAACAATTCATGATTTACAATTTTGCATGTTAAAAATGAAAAAGGATAAACTGTCGTGTTCAAATATTGTCTTGATTCATGTGGAAAAGCTGTCGTGTTCAAATGGAAAAACCGTAAAATTTACATAAATAAACATGAAACATAAAATGAGGAAATATGTTATATAGTTTTTTTGGTAGAAAATATAGATTAGTAAGGACAAAATAGGAAAACACAAATTACACCATCATGAATAGTTATTTTGTGTTTTTCCTTTATATATTAGTATAGATAAAAAAAAGACAAAACTACTCTTTGATATAAGTATTTTTAGATTTAAATAAGTCCTTAGTTTTTTTAAAATTTTAAATTGTTCATTAGAAGTAATTTTTTTGTTTCAAATAACCAGAGGAAAAAACATAGATCTCTTTTTCTTTTAAGAAAAATATGTATACATTGAAAGTGTAGAAGTTTTATACACTATTATTCTATCATTCACCGTTCATTTTCAATTATTATTGACTCTTTAGAAAAAATAAAAATGAACGGTAGATGATATACTGAATGTGTATAAATTTTATATTAAAAGTGTATAGATATTACAGTGATTCATTTTAGAGGTTGTTATTAATAAAAATGTGGAAAGCTTGAAGTATAAGAGTGGTGGATGGAAGATATGACGTTGGTCACATTGAGTGGGAAATTCAAAGGACGGTTTTAGTACCCTTGCACACGTAAAAAATAATAATGTCATTACTCAATTACTCTACCAATAGATTTGCCCTTTTAGTCATCTTGGTGGTTTTGAAATCTTCCACATTAATTTTACCTTCGCAGGGTCCCTTTGTTTGTTGGAGCTTGGAATGTATATCCTTTTTACTACTCATTATTACACACTTACCAATTACTATCTCACACATTATTGATTAAATGATTAAATGATTATATCAAAATAAAAACTAGGTGGAAATATAACACCCAACCTCATCCCCTTTTCTTTTACATTGCTCTAATCCAAAGGCCATGTTCTCTACCTAACTATATCATATCTATTTGTATACAGAATAAACTTTTTATAAAGTTTAAAAAAATAGTGTTATATCCACCTTTGAGTTGGTATGCACATCTTTATGTTTTCCCTTTACGCACTTGCCAGGTCATATACACAGTGAATTAATAAATTAATAATTAATACTATATGTATGTGATCTAAGCCCATTCATGAACTCTAATCATGCTCACCTCAACTAACAAGCGTGCCACCAACTATAATTATATACCACTAATTTCTAATTTCACAATGAGACTTCTTGGATATTAAATTGCGTTAGTAGTTAATGTTTGGTCTAATCTTCCCCTTGTATAAATTGCATGTCTATTTTTTGTATTGCCCTTATATAAATTGTTTAAATTATTATAAATAAATAAATAATAAAATAAATCTACTTCATCCCTCCATTTTGTTCCTCCAGAATCAAGCATACAAATGATACCGTGGAATCACAATCTAAACTCATAAAACCAGAGATATAGTTATAAAATGAAAAAGATGCAATGAAAAAAGTATCAGAATCTTGATCCGTTGTCCCCTGGATTATTAAAATCCCCAAGGTTTTATTATTCTTTTTAAACTATTCAGGAAGATGAGGGAATAATCTACACATGATTACTCCACCAAAAGCCATAATGCACCTATTATGTTGAGATCATATTATTATTAATTACTATTCCTAATTGGGGTCACTAATTCAGATATGTGATTTTATTAATTAATAAATAGAACTTCCATTTCAGCATGTTAACGCTCACATCCTTCTACTCCAAGCACCACCATCCATTTTCCACTTTCTCTTCAACATCTCTTATCTCCGTTTCTTCTTCTTCAATCAACGTCATCATTTACCCAATTAGATATAGGAAACATTAAAAAAAAAACATAAATAAAACAAAGTAACCAAGTTCATTTAGGACAGATTCTATCAACTGAAGACAATTATATTTGTTTTGATACAAACTTGATGAACACAAAATTTTACAAACTACATCCATATTAATCTCATTCTTATTTTTCATTGGTGTTATTTACATGTTCTCAAATAGGAAAGTGCTTCCACATCATTCATGGCATGTACTCATTTACGATATTCCCAAGGGAGATGAGAATATAAAGTGTTAACAACTATTTAATATTATATAGTTTTACCAAATGAGTTTAATTTGGACTCAATTCAGTTCGGCTTAATAAAAAATCAGCTCAACTCAAAATTCAATGAGTTCGATAAGAGTTATCATTTAGCTTGAATTCAAATCGTTTGAGTTTGTAAACTCTTTGGTTCATCTTGTCAGTTTGAATTAGTTTAGTTTAATATGAATTTGCAAACTATTTAGTTTAACTTATTAGCTCGATAGTTTAACTTATTAGCTCGATTGGTTTAGTTAGTAAGCTTGAATACTAATTATTTATTTATTTATTGTTTATACATTTTACACATTCTCTTAAATAGCTCAATTTTTAGTTTAAGTTTAACTCATTTGGTTTATGAACCAAATTTATCCACCTAAATAACGAGTTGAGTGGAATACATTATTCAATATAAAATTTGATAAAAAATATAAATTATAACATCTAGTGTATTATCTAAAACCAAATTCTATTCATAGAATATGATTTCTTTTACTGAAAATTCCTACGGAATAAAAAACCATACTAATTAGGTATACGTTAGTTTTATTCTCTCTTATTTTTTGGAAAATCTTACTATGAGGTTGGGATGATAATAAGAAACCTAAGAAATAACAATTTATTAAAAATAACAACAGTATCACACTCTCATTCTATTAATAACAAACTAATCTTTTTTAAAATTGACTTTCATCTTAACAGGTGTTTCTCAGAAGAATTTTCTTATATGTTAATATAACCCTTTTAAATAACATTTTGTGGGAAAAAGTATAAAATATTTACATCTCAAAGGTTACGTGAGAGATAATATTTTCTCACATGATTGCTGCATGATTGGGACACAAAAGATATATAGTGACAGGTCAATCACAAAAGATGATTTATTTATTGCTAAATGTTGTTGACTTAGTACTCATCATTGTCTTAATCACTACTATTACTGTATTTCTTTCTTTTTCATTGAATTTTATATGGCAGACATTTAATAATGGTAAAAGATAATGCGAATAAAGTTAGTTTTTGTATTTCAAAAGCTTCTATTGTTGACCAAAATTTAAATGTGTAATTAACTATTTGTATCAAATAAGAGTATTTAAATATTAAAAATTTATTCCCTCTAGATAAAATAATACTTCAGAAATATGAAAGAACTTTTCTGGTTTGACAAGCCAGATAAGGAAGAAAATAACAAATAATTGCACTACATAATCTTCCACGAACTTTTCCACATTTTGGAAAAACTTTAACACAATTAAATATAAAATATTTTTTATAAAATTAATGGTATATCAATTATTCTGAAATAAAATAATATGTTACTTAATCTATATGATATGAAGTGACTTAAATTCATTGGAAATAAAGAGATGAGGTGAAGAGTATGGTTATGATTTGAAGTTGTGTAAAATTCCATCATGTGATATGATGCATATGAGCTAGCAGTAAACATTTATTGACATAGGTTTTACTTTTGTTGCCCCATTGAAACAACATAAATGCACCTTAATGTTATATATAGGCTACTTAGTATAACATATAGCAGTTCAAAATAAATCTGGGATCCGTACAAGTGTGGTAATGCCAAAATTCAATCCCCTCAACCATTTATACGCGTTTTTCCATTATGAGGCAGGTAAATATGGAGCTGATTCTTTAAGAAACTTTTTACCAATCTTTCATGTGTTTGGTTAGCCAAACATGAAAATTCATCACTATTATTGTCTCCTCAATTTCACCCCTCAACTATAATCATGTATAATGTTCATACTAGATTGTCTCTTCTTTTTTGGTTAGTTTCTTTGTGTCATGAACCGATCAGCATAAATATAATGAAGAAGTTCTCCAGTCATGAGGTTAGTTCTGATATTTTAGCACGGGATGGAAAACTATATGATGAGCTCCATGGCCAATTTTTTTTGAATATTTGATAGGAACGTAAAATAATGTGCGACCAATTATGTGTTATGATCCACATTGGTTTCATAGATTTTTTTGGAAATATGGCAGTTGGTGGAATGGTGGAAATGTGACAAAATTTTAATAAAATGGTTTGAAACTAATATGTCAACTTATCTTAAAAAGTAAAATGGAAAATATTGAACATGTAAATGGAAACTTTTGTAATGGGAGATTGAATATTTCTAGATGTTGCAGTAGTGATTTATGGAAAGAAGGTGAATAGCATTTGAAGTAGAATTGGGCTAGACATCAAAAGATAACATATAATAAATGTAATATAATGTAAATTAACTAAAATACAATTGAAATGAAGTTATGTTGAATAAAGTGAAATCTAAGTTCTTGGTCCAAATATTTAAATACACAATACTAATATAATCCTTCATGGAAATAACTTTACTCAAGTTAGCAAACTATATATACACACATGTGACTAGAGTAAAAGGTGGTGGGGGAAGATTTGGTCACCTTTTTTTTAAATTAGATATAGCATTGATCAAAACGTATAGATATACTAATGAATTGGATTATATTTAAAGTCTAGGTGGAATTCCATTTTCGAGAATGTTCTAAAATGTTAATAAATGTTTCTAAGACATTGTTTGAATATTATGTATTAAAAGTTGTTGTATTTACTATTTTGAAAATAATATAGTTATGATTTGTAATAAAAAATTGTTTTTTTAACCCATAAACAATACTCTTGATCTTGTGGACCTTAAGTTAGCATGACCCTTTCGTTTTTACCGACTACAACCTTCAAAAATCTGAACTTTCATGGTTTTAAAAATAGAAATATTATTTAGCAATAATAATAATAATAATAAAGATCATCAGAGTATGTCTTTAGTAGGTGAATTTGGAAATTTCTTTGAGAAGTTCATCATAGTTCCCATTTAATTATATACAATATTCAGCTCGTCTTTCAAATAGCCTTTAGTAGCTTAAAATACTTAAACATATCAATAAAAATTAAAAATTTGTGACAGAACATAAGGTTGTTGACTCTATCCAGGTGATTGTTTTTTTGTTGTTTGGACCACAGGATATGCTGAGAAATAATTGAGTTAAAGAATTCTCTAGTGTAAGTGTTTGATATAACTACATTTTTTAAGAACTTAAATTGAAAAGATGAATTAACCTAAAACAATAACTTTCCACTCGTTAACTTATGGACTAGGTGATTGAATTTATTTGTTTGATATGGAACACAAATAAATATGCAATCCTTATCATTCCATTTACTTTCTATGTAAAATTTAAATAATGAAATGAAAGTTTCTCACGCTTTTACTATACAAATATTTAAATGACAAGCAAACTTTTGTATCATTCTGTTTCTTTATCTGTTATTTTATTCAAAACGTCATGGAATATTCAAACTAACATGATATATAATGTCAATTGCAGGCTTTTTGGAGAAGAAAATAATATGTATAGTTATATTGTTTTTTTGTTGGTGGTACACCAATCTTTTTAGTTTTATACTATTGAAACCAATATGTATCTTAACTTGGTCAAATGTATTTTGAAGATGTACCAAAAAATTGTATTTTGATGAGATAGTGTATGCTCCAAGACTATTTTTTAATGGGTAACACGAATTAACCATTTAAGATTTATGATTTGACTTGTTGAATAAATTAAACAGGGCAATCAAATCACAAAAAATAAAATAAGTATGATAAATTATTTTTCATCATTCAATGCCTAAGAACAAAGATAACAAACAAAGAAACTCATCTCCATCTACATCTTTTCCCAATTCCCACCACCATATACAATAATTCAACTAATGAATCACATTTCCATCATAACTTAGAATCCTTAACCCCCATAACAGAATGTGTGCTTCACGTTTAAGTTAATCAAGCCAATTACAATGTTATTATCAACTCTATCCTCTCTCAAGGTGGATGGATTTCATTTTACTTTATTTATTTTCTGCTATGTATAATTTTGGGAGTTTATCATCTTTGGTTTTAAATTTACCACTTTTAGCAAAGCAACATGTCAATCTTATTTTTTTTAATGAAAGAGGATATCATCCAATAATAATGGATCATAAAAAGCGATACTATAAAAATATACTTTTCCATAAAAAAATATATTCCAAAAATGTTAATAAGACTAACAAGTTTAGAATATAAATGTTCTAAAACAAAATGATCTAAAATAGATAGGTGACGTCATAAATGCATATCCACCAATAATGAAGTAAAGTTAATTGACATATGATCCCCACAAATGATATGTTAATGGTGTCAATATCTTACTTAATATTGGCATACACTAATTAAGGCTAATTTTGCTGTTTAGTGTAGCAGAGTAGACAATGTTAGAGGTGCAAAGACAAGTGTGCAATATATAGAGGGAGAGTCATAGTGGGCTTAGCTGGAGTAGGCGAGATTAACGGTGGTCAAACCCACCTAAAACCATACCAATTACTTCCCCTAATATCATTTCCCAATTACACACATTCCTACTTTACTTATCCACAATTTAATTCTTTTATTTTATCACTTTTTAACTTCAAACCCTACTCACCCACATGTTTGATGCTTTAAACAACTCATTTCAATTTGATTTGATTATAGTGGTGTAAAATTTTACTAGATTTCATATAGACTAAGATGTCAAAGATAGTAACACAATCTGAAACAGAACCCATTTCCTTCACCAAACATGTGTCATATTCTTCATTTTCCATAAAACTGACCTGTCCCTTGTGTTATTCCTTCATATGGTAGAAGAAGAAGCAGGTAGCTACTATTACTCACTCATACTTTAATATAACCTTATTGAATTTGTCATTTTTTATATCAACCCCCATTAATATTATTTAATAACATCGGTTTTCATTTTTCTCCTTTTTTTTTAAAATATTTCCCATTTCCCTCTGTCACTCTTATTCCGTCAACTCAACAAGAAAGAACGATTCAGAAAAGAGAGAGAGAGAGAGAGAGAGAGAGTATAGAATAGTGTCTCACTTAGAAAAAAAGATAGAAAGAAGAACGAACGAATCCAAAGCAACCTTGTGATTCAGGTAAAACTTTTGTTTCCTTTCCTTTTTTAATGTTTGTTATTATTTTCATATGAAAATATAAAGTACAAGACTTTTCATAGATACAAAAATCAAAATGTGTTTTTGTGAATTGGGTGTCTCTAAATTGTGATTACATACAGAGATACATAGTTTGGAGATGGAGATGGGAATGTTTGGATCTTTGGATCAGCACTGAATAATAACAACATAAAACGACATGTTGGATCGGAGAAACATAGTGTTGTCGTTTTGGTCCTTGTTGTTTTTGTTCCTCTCACTGTTTCAGCTCACATTGGAGCAGAATATTGAGACACTGAGTTCACCCACTGAGCGTAAAGCACTTCTCCAACTAAGGGGCTCGCTTGGTTTGAGGAGCAGAGAATGGCCAATAAAACCAGACCCTTGTTTATTCTGGGTTGGAATAACATGCCAAAATGGTAGTGTTGTTGGGATCAATATCTCAGGGTTCAGAAGAACTAGACTTGGTAGAATAAACCCTCAATTTGCAGTTGATGCTTTGGCCAATTTCACTTTCTTGCACTCATTCAATGCCTCAAATTTCATTCTCCCGAGTCCTATTCCTGATTGGTTTGGACTTCGGTTAGGGTCCCTTCGCGTGCTTGATCTTCGGTCTTGCTCTATTATTGGTGCTATTCCTGGAAGTGTGGGGAATCTGACCAGCCTCACAAATTTGTATCTTTCTGATAACAAGCTTACTGGGACAGTTCCGGATAGCATCGGCCAACTCTTGGGGCTTTCAGTTCTTGATCTTTCGCGGAATTCGCTTACCGGGTCCATACCAACATCTTTGGCCATTCTTGTTAATCTGTCATCCCTTGACATGTCTTCCAATTTTTTGTCTGGGCCGATTCCACCGAGCATTGGGGGACTTTCCAAGTTACGATACTTGAATCTTTCAAGCAATGACCTAACTTCTCTACCATCGCAAATAGGGGGTCTTGGTAGCTTGGTTGACCTTGATCTCGGTGACAATTCTTTCACTGGTGGAGTAGTGCCTTCAGATTTGAAAGGGTTGAGGAACTTGCAGAGAATGATGCTTGGGAATAGCATGCTTGGTGGACCACTGCCTGGGAATTTGTTTGGTACTTCATCACAGTTGCGGTCTGTAGTGCTGAGACAAAACAATTTTACTGGTTCTTTGCCTCTTGAGTTGTGGTCGTTGCCAAAGTTGACTTTCCTCGATGCATCTGCCAATAACTTTGGCGGTTTGCTTCCTAATTTTAGTTCTGCACCTAACGGTACTATTGCTGTGCTTAATATTTCTCATAATGTGTTTTATGGAAACCTCACTCATGTACTTGGAAGGTTCGGGTTTGTGGATCTGTCAAACAATTATTTTGAGGGAAGGGTTCTAAATTTCATACATAATGCATCTTTAGCTAGAAACTGCCTTCAAAACATGACAAATCAGAGGACTACAGTGGATTGTGCATCATTTTATGCTGTAAGGGGACTCACTTTTGATAATTTTGGACGCCCAAATGCGACAAATCCCAGCACAGAAGATGGGTCTGGGAAGAGCAATAAAACTAAGATTATATTGGCAGCAGTCTTAGGTGGACTGGGTTTAATTGCATTTTTGGTGTTGCTGGCGGTATTCTTGCTTCTGTGCGCTCGTAAGCGGGGTAATTCAAATCAGAGGGGAAATGGTGTGGGTCCTGCTCCTGCCGGAGGCAGTCCTCCACATCCTACTGATGCACCAATTGATTTTTCAAATGTAGGAGAGTCGTTTACTTATCTTCAGTTGCTCCAAGCCACAGGAGATTTCAATGATGCAAATCTGATCAAACATGGTCACTCGGGGGATTTATTCAATGGTGTTTTGGATAGTGGAGTTCCTGTCGTCATCAAAAGGATCGACATGCGCTCAACTAAAAAGGATGCTTACCTATTGGAATTGGAATTTTTCAACAAGGTTTCTCATCAAAGATTTGTTCCCCTACTGGGCCATTGTTTAGAAAACGAGAATGAGAAGTTTCTGGTTTATAAAAATATACCAAATGGGGACTTGTCCAATTGCTTATACTTCAAAAAAACCACACCTGAAGATGGTACTTTGCAGTCATTAGACTGGATAACTAGGTTAAAAATTGCTACTGGAGCAGCAGAGGCCCTATCGTATCTGCATCACGAATGTATTCCACCCCATGTTCACAGGTATTTCCAGATTTCCTTGTGTCTTGTTTTTGTATTTCCCCCATTCTTGTCCACTTTAATAAGCTATGATTTTGTGAAACCAATATGATACCTGATTATAAATTCTGATTCAGTCTAAACCCAGCATGAAATTAATAAATTACAAGCTTGCACAAGTAAAGTTTAAGCTAAATGTTATGCTAGTAGTGACAAGTGTATTTTCAAATTATTGTAGGGATATTCAAGCAAGTAGTATACTTCTAGATGATAAATATGAAGTTCGGTTAGGGAGTCTAAGCGAAGTCTGCGCTCAAGAAGGCGATTCTCATCAAAGTAGAAGACTGCGATTTCTGCTATTGCCTCAGTAAGTACACCACTAACAATTTTATTTAATGGATATGATGGAAATTATGTCTGATACACTGTTTATTATATTGACAATATTGTTTAATTTGAGTTAATCCTTTCAGCTGTTTATCTATTCATGCTTATGCTTTGTACTTGACTACTAAGCTACTACTACTTTTGAATTTAATGTATTTATGATATGTCATCTTATCTTTTGATTTGTTTCAATGATGGGTATCACCCTGTTTAGTTTCCACATAAAACTATGTATTTGACATATTGTTCTTTGTAACTGGTTAACAAATTTCGCTAGCCTCTTTCTCATTTTTTGCCATAAATTATTTTAACAATTTTTTATAAGATTTTTTTATATGCTATATTGCAAATGCATATTATTTCATTTGTTATAAAAACATTATCTAATTTATCATTCCCCTTCTAATATGCAGGTCCTCTGATCCAAGCTCATCTGGTAAGTAGAACTCAAGTTCAGTTTTAGACATGGATTTGTAGTCAGTTCCATTGATTGGCTGTGTATCCATATAGTTCACATGATTTGAGGAACTATATATGAGAGCACATAATCTTGTACATCAGAAATTGTTACATATTAGTTGATAATGGTATATAATTTTGCTTTTCTGGACTATAACTGGCTGTGTTACATATTAGTTGATAATGGGAGCAATTTTCAGTCTCACAGAAAAGTTGGGCTTCTAGCCAATGCATTTTCAAAGAGGCTGTTGAAAGTCATTCTAAGTATCTAGAGTTATGTGATATTTTCGTCTCTGAAATAGTAGTAAATGGTCAAGATAATAGGGTGATTGTGCTTATATCAAATTAATGAGCTAGCTTGACAAGTTTTGCTGTTTGACTCATGTATCAAATTAATTGTCTTCCGGTCTTTTATGATTGACCAAAGTGCTTTGCTCTTCTTACTCAACATTTAGTCATATAGTTCTATTTTGATTTGTTTCTTTGCATTTCTAAATCTATTTCCTCATTTAATTGTTAATCCCTAACTAATATTTTGACACAAATTTTGTTTACCGTGGAAAACAGGTTCATCAACATCAGTTTGTGCCTATGACGTGTATTGCTTTGGGAAAGTGTTACTTGAGCTGGTAACTGGTAAACTGGGACTCAGTGCGTCCAGTGACAGTGAAGTAAAGGAATGGTTGGACCAAGTTCTACCTAACATTACTATGTATGACAAGGATCTTGTGACAAAAATCGTCGATCCATCTTTGTTTCTTGATGAGGATTTCTTAGAGGAAGTGTGGGCGATAGCTATTGTTGCCAGGTCTTGCCTTAATCCCAAACCTGCAAAACGACCCCCGATGAGATACGTTCTCAAGGCTTTGGAAAACCCTTTAAAAGTTGTTAGGGAAGAAAGCTCAAGCTCCGCAAGACTTAGAGCAACCTCTTCTAGAGGTTCTTGGAATGCTACTTTGTTCGGTAGTTGGCGTCATAGTTCATCTGATGTTGTAACAGTAGTAATTCCACCAGCCTCTGGTATATCAAGAGTAGAAGGAGCCGGTAGTTTAAAGCTTTCAGGAACGCCGGGCTCACAATCCCAGGGTAGTTTCCGCGACGGTGGTGATGGCATTTCATCATCGCAAAGACGTTACTCAAAGGAAATATTTCCCAAGCGGACTGGCTTACATGATGTAGAGAGGGTGGATCACGAGTAGAGGTTTAAGTCTTAAACTTATCATTGTTCTTCACTATAATACCCTTGTGCTCTTATTGGTTTGAGCATTGCTTGAGTATTTGGAATTGGAGAAGTGCACATTGTGCATTTCAACACACAAATGACACTCAAATTCTTGAACAAAGGGAGTGATTGTATTTCTTTTCAGTGGTTTTGGTCACAAAAACTTGGTTGAAGAGATAGAAAAAATATTGAAGGCCAAGTGCAATGATGGTAGATGTGGATACTTCTTTGACTATGCTTGTTTTGGATTGCAACAAGCTCCAAATTTTTTTCACATGTAATTGATTTTTTTCCTTACCCCTTTGTTTCTAGTCTTCTAATGGAATGTAAATTTTAATTGTTCAAATTTCTTGATTCAGAAAAAGAAAGGGGCAAAATCAAAATTTGAAAGAGTGAAAAAGAATAACATTACACTATTATTCAGCCTTGAATTAAATTGTTGGCTTTGGAATTAAGAGCAGTCTATAACTCTAATATTGAGAATGCACACAATTTGAATGCAAGTCCTTCACAACTTAGTGAACTGGATTTGCCATCTTCATACAGCTGAATCCAACAAAATTGTGAATAGAGAATACAAAAATTGTGGTCACATATAATAACTACCTAAAAATGAGTGGAGCACATATATAAATAAATAAAAAAGTAAAAGGTCCCACCGAGATTTGAACTCGGGTTACTGGATTCAGAGTCCAATGTCCTAACCACTAGACCATGGGACCTTGTTGTGTTCAGAGCCAATACATTATATATTTAATATCTATAACATTTATTTTGATAAAAGTTATTTTTGTAATATTTTAATGTATGAGCAGATCTTTTGCATCACAAAAAGAGAAAGAAGGATAGGTTGAATGCTGTGAGTGATGGAAGATCAACTTATTCAGAGGTTGGAATCTGCAGTGAAGCGCTTGGAGGCGCTATCAACTGGTGTCCACGACGGTGGCGACTCGCCTGGTGCGTCGTCGGATCCTTCGATTGTGGCGTTTGCCGATCTGGTGGATCAGTATGTAGGTAGAGTTACCAGTGCTGCGGAGAAGATTGGAGGACAGGTGTTGGAGGTTACTAACATCGTTCGTGAAGCTTTTTCGGTTCAGAAACAGCTTTTGATTCATATTAAGCAATCTCAGGTTACCTCTTCTAACTCACACTTCTCATTTTATCGATTTTATTTATTTATTTATTTACTTTCGTTTTCTATGTTCTGATTAGCTGAGTAAGTTGATTTTGGCATGGCGTCGAATTAATGAATTTAAATCCATTGTCACACTAGTTTCAAATCTTAAGACATTTGCTGTGGAAACAACTAGATGATAGATTTGAGTTAGTTAGATTAAAAAATGGTGTGAAAAAGAGAAATGAATATTTTCCTTTATCAGTTTTAGAACATTCCTGGGAATGTGATGGCAAGCGATTGTTCATATCGGGTTCAAATATCTGATTGTTCATTATTTTAATTTGCAATATGATCAATGAACTATGTGCATCTGCTTCTTTTTGAGCTATTGTTCTTGGTCGGCAAAATAATAAGGTTTTGTGCTTTTGTCCAATTTTTTATGCACCCTAACCTATACAGTAACGTAGTTCATAACCTTTGACACTAGTTTCCTAGTTCATAACCTTTGACACAGTTGAGGTTGCCATCTTTCTGGAGGCAATCTGTGTCTTCTTTCATGTTTGTGTGATTTCACTGATAAGTTTGTCTGTTAAAAGATAATGGATGAACAATGTTGTGAACTAGGATTTGAATACAATAATTGATGATGGTTTATTACCAAAAGAGAAGCTGAGTTTAGTTGGCTGTAGGGAAACTAGTGATTGTTACCCGTACAGTATTGATGTTTTGTCTTCTGTGCTATACTTGTCCTGGCGTTTGTGAATGCTGTCTTAATTTGTTACGTCTCCATTGTACAGAAACCTGACCTTGCTGGGTTGGCTGAGTTTCTAAAACCATTGAATGAAGTGATCATCAAAGCTTCTAGAATGACAGAAGGAAGGAGATCTGATTTTTTTAATCACTTGAAGGCTGCTGTTGACAGTCTCTCAGCTCTAGCATGGATTGCATTCACAGGGAAGGATTGTGGTAAGTGATGAATTATTCTTTACTGCAGTGACAGTTTACTTTTTAGTGAGCATTATGGTGTCGTTTGATCCATGTAGCCGACCCCACCTACTGGGATTAAGGCTTGGTTGTTGTTGACTTATTACTGCGACTTATTTGTCATATGTATGTTGTTTCAAGGTATGAGTATGCCCATTGCACATGTCGAAGAAAGTTGGCAAATGGCTGAGTTTTACAGCAACAAGGTATTGTTGATGCATACCAGAAACTGTTGATTTTTGCAGATTAAGTTTCATGAAATATTGTCTTCTCTTTCACACTGAGGGGGAAAGGATGAGATGAGTTTTTCTTTGATTTTAACTTTAGCAATTAGCATTGTATCCTCGTGTTGGAAAATCTTCCATATTTACTTCAGTGTTAGTATCTATATCTGCTTCTTGAGTTGCATCACCCCAATGGATGAGAAAGGATGATGATCGGCAAGCTTAATATTTATATGACTAGACTCAGTGATTGTGGCTTTAAACGTTTTATTTCAAATATACTTTTTGAACATTTTAGATGCAGAATGATTTTAGTATTGCGTTGTCTTTCTAGACTTTTCCTGCAAATAACATTCTTGTTTTTGAGTTGGGACTGCTATTCCCTGAGTATAGAATATTGATATTGCGATTTCAACTGCAATAACCAGGTGCTAGTTGAGTACAGAAACAAGGACCCAAATCATGTTGAGTGGGTCAAAGCTCTGAAAGAGTTGTATCTTCCTGGTTTGAGAGATTATGTCAAGGGTTTTTATCCTTTAGGCCCTGTGTGGAGTTCAACAGGAAAAAATATTGCTCCATCAAAAGCTCCTGCCCCCCCTGCTGCTCCTCCTCCTCCTCCACCCGCTTCTCTCTTTAGTTCTGAATCAGCTCAAGCTTCATCCTCTAAACCGAAAGAGGGAATGTCAGCTGTTTTTCAAGAACTCAGCAGTGGGAATGTTACTTCAGGTACCTGCTCATGCCTTCTCTTACTTTTCTCATTGAATGACCTGATTATATATGAAATTTAAATGTTATCTACCAGGTTTGAGAAAGGTTACAGCTGATATGAAGACAAAAAATCGCTCTGATAGAACTGGCGTTGTTGGGACTATTGAAAAAGAAAATCATGCAGGCTCACATGCATTATCTAAAACAGGACCCCCAAAGTTAGAACTTCAAATGGGCCGCAAGTAGGTCTACATATTTGTATTACTTATGTGTGTGATTTTCTTATATGTGTCAATGTCAATTTGTTAAGATTCTTATTTATTCTATGCTGTGTGGTAGGTGGGTTGTTGAGAATCAAATCGGAAAAAAAGACTTGGTCATTGAAGATTGTGATGCAAGGCAGTCTATATACGTTTATGGATGCAAAGATTCAGTTTTGCAGATTCAAGGTAGTCATAATTATTGTATGTCTTTACATGTTTGGTATATTAGATTTTGTTCTGTTGCTATACAACTTATCTTTTGATGAAATTGTTATAATTTGCAGGAAAAGTCAACAATATAACTATTGACAAGTGCACAAAGATGGGAGTTGTTTTTAAGGTTGGTATGTCATGTTGGAAATAGAGATTGATATTTGAAATTGTTGTAACAATTCATATTAAGGAAACTTATCATTTCTCTCTCTGCATAAAATGTAGGATGTTGTTGCAGCTTTTGAGGTTGTAAACTGTAATGGGGTTGAGGTGCAGTGTCAGGTACCCGACTTCTTTTTCTTCCTGAACAACCTTCAGTAATGTTGGTATCTTAGGTGAAATATGATTTTAGTCTGCCAAATGTTATGATAGTTATAACAATCCTACATCACTCCTATTTATGTAAAAGATGAGATGCAGAGGATAATGGTAAATTAAATGTGGTTTTAATTGTAATCATGCTTGCTTCCACTAATTTAGGGTTCGGCTCCAACAATTTCGGTGGACAACACTTCTGGCTGCCAGCTTTATCTGAGCAAAGATGCTTTAGAAGCATCCATATCTACAGCCAAGTCAAGTGAGATCAATGTGCTAGTACCTGGTGCTGGGCCTGATGATGATTGGGTATGTTTTCATATTTCCGTCCTAATATTTGTCCGACAATGCAAAATTTAGTTCGACTATGGAGCACGAGTTTGCTGGGCATTATCTCTCCCCGGGAAACATAATTAATGACATCTATTATTAACATTTTGGAGCCTTTTGACGTTCTTTTGTCACTCCAGGATGTAAAATAAGGAAATGAATGATAACTTTTTGGAATCTTAATTTAGGTGAGGTGTAGCAATTTTTGTCAGATCAAACTTGACATGCTTGGTGGTGAAACTGAAATAGACTGTTAGTTTCTTATGCTGCATAGGACATTAGGATTCATCCGAATTGCTTGCATTTGTCTATATAAAATTGAAATTACAAAGCACTTACTAGCTTGGTCTTCCTAAATGTTAACTGGATTCAGCAATTGTTGAAAGTAACACTTACTTTCAAATTTTAATCACATTCATTCATTTTAGGCGGAGCATTCATTGCCACAACAATATATTCATGTGTTCAAGGATGGTCGTTTTGAAACAACTCCTGCTTCCCATTCTGGAGGTTAAGTTGATTGGCGATTTGAAGTTCCTATTTATTTTTAATCATCTTATTCATTGGATTGCAGTGGAAGTGGCTTCAATTTCTTGTTTCTTTAATTCATTTACAAATACAATAGTATAGTTGGTTCATATATGTTAATGCTTGGCAAACTTTTTGTGATTTTTTCCGTTTGCGTGTTGAATCAGTGAAAACATTCATAAGTTTTTGTTTGGCAGAGTTTGCTTCTAGTTGAGCGTGTTTTCTTGTGAGTTACATTATGTTACTGGATTTAACTTTACAGAGGACCTTTGAGTAACGTTTTCCTTTGTTTGGAATGTATGTTTCATTCTATTGTATTCCTTTGAAGATTGGTAATGATGGAGCTTAATGACACAGTCCAAGAGTTGTCAATCACATATTATTATTGGATATGTTCCTCATTTTTATTTATACACAAATTTCAGATGTACAATTCTCTAATGAACTCACAATGATGAAAATAATAGCAGAATACAAACCAAAATATTTCGAAGAGAAACACTGAACAAGTTGGGACAATCTGAATTGTTTAAATTGTATGAGAGAAGTGTTTGTTTATACCACTAAATAGGACAACTTGGTTCTTCACAGTTTTTAGCACATAATAAACAATTGAAACCGGCATCGTGCATTAAAAATAGCTGGACGGTTAACGAGAAAGCACAATGGTAGAAAGTTTGGAGCAATTTCAATTCATTTAGTTTATTTAACATGTTCAATTTCTACAACGATTGAAGAAAAGTGCTCTGCTTTTGCCGAACTATCTCACCATCACTCTTCGCATAAGCTCAAACTACAAAAACATGACTTAGAGGAATGTTATGTATTCTCAACTGGAATATCTTAGTGTTTCCCATCAGTATAGACTTGTCTTCTACAATCTACAATAAGGGGAGAAATATTTGAAATATTAATTATTATTCATTTCAATTTCCTGATTCATGTCCATTAGCTTGATTACTTTTCCATGTTCATTTACGTCTTGTCTTAAAAGACTAGCCTTTGAATAAATCATTGGAAATACTCAATCTGAGGTACTCGGAAGGCATAATATGATTGAACAGAGATCTGTTGTCCCATATACTGTCTTGCGCCAAAAATAATGAAGCAATAATGGAAGTTTATAAATATTTTAATTGACATGTCATGTTTTCATTGGCAAGAGATAATATATGGGATAAAATTTGGGACATGAAATCTTTGTTATGTTACGATTACTAGTTTAGTAACAAGATACACAAATATGAAAATGCATACTTGCACTGTTGAAGTGATGGCTGGTGATAAGTAAGAATACACACGCGAACCCTTTTTATAATCTGCACTTAACATTTATTGTCTCAACAGAAAGGCTTTACTGGCTGAGTGGGTAAACTGAATTTCCATCTGCAGTTGCAGATGGGAATGGATTTGCAACAGTAGCAACCATGGTGCCCACAGGTGTAATAACCGGTGGCCTATGGGTGGGATTCATGATGATCTGAGGTCTAGGGACTGAGTTTGCAAAATTCATCTGAATTCTATTGACTGGTAGGGATGGTGGCATACCTCTAGATGAGAAACCAAGCCGGGATGCAATTATCAGAGAACGCTCATGGTAAAGCTTCTGCCGTGATTGGACCAATTGTTCTCTTACCCTCATCAGCACATTCTCCATATCATTGAAAAAAGCCAACTTGGTTTCCAACTTATGCAACTGCAGGTTGATGTAATTTACCAAGAAAGTCAAAGGAACAGAAAATACAAATACAACGCAATGAGAACACTATCAAGACATGACAATACCTGCTTTTCTATCAACAATGAAGCAAGTTGTCGGATTTGATCTTCTGCCTGATTGGCTAGAAGTTTTGCTTTTACTGATGCCGCAGCTAGCGTAGAAGCTGCACCATGTTTTACTTTCTCAAAATTGTTACCATGTTTTGTCTTCTTGCTATCATCTTTCACTCTGATTCCATTTTCTCTGTGATCTTCACCTGCCACTGGATGAGGATTTGATTCAATTTATAGACTTAAATTGTAACATGACAATAACTATTGAATTACTGAGTGATGTTGTTATTGCTCCAGTATAACCATTTATAGCCTTTCATGAATAACAACATTACCCATAACCCATCCCACCCGTGATGCGTGTGAAAGAGATACAGACAAACAGACAGACCTGTGCTATGTTCAATTTCAGCACCAGGATTTGATTTAACTGGATGTGGAAGTTCATTATCAACATCCATCACTGTATCTGCTTTTTCCAGAGACTCCCCAACTGGATCAGCAGATGGCAGTGTTTGAGACTTGCTCTTGTTAGAGGGTACAGAATCAGATACCATATCAGCATCTTTTGGTGTCTCTGAAGGCTGTGAATTCTCCCGTGCTAGCTTGGATTTCATTGATTGCTGTAGTTTTTTATTTTCTGAGGGAAGGGCGTCAGACACCTCAGAACTATGGAGAATTTTAGGTTTGGGTGTTGAACCATATGAATCATGTTTGCAGCTTGGTGCTTGATCATTGAGTAACTTTGAATTGCTAGAATTCTTAGGATTATTAGACCGAACCTCCTCCTGATTGACCATTGCTTTCTCATTTAAAGCAATTTGTTTTTCTGAGACTCCATCATCAGGAGATTCCAGCTGTCTATTAACTTCTAAAGCATCATCTTCAAGTTTCTTGTCGATGTGATCATTTGGTGAAGCTTTATCGTCTAACATTGATTTATCCTGTTTTAAATTTCTGTCATCCTGGTCTCCCTCCCTTTTAGAATCCCTACGACCCATCCAGACACAACATTTAAGTCCCTCAACAATAGCAATTAGGCTAGTTATGGAATTGCCAAAATGCATAATCTCCACATAATATCTCATACCTCTCAGGACTGGTAGATTCCTCATCATCTGGTGGATCTTCCAGAAGAAAGCAATGCCGTGCAGCAAGCTCAGTGCTGGGAGAATTTACAGACATGGACTTTAAGGAGCTATGAGCTAAAGCAACAGCTATATCAGAACCTACTATGCGTGAAAGGAAAACTGCCTGTAGAAGAAAGAAACATTGTGTAACTCTCCAGGAGAGAATGAATATGACTGAAAACAAGGCAGTCATACATGACTTGATACGAGTAATGAAAGAACAGAAACAGTGAACATGATAAAGTAATAGAAATACACGATAACTTAAAAGGAAAATAAACACTAGCAATTTTGTAAAGCTAGTCATCTGTAAGAAATTTATATGATGCAGTGCACAAATAATAGGATTCTAGGTACAGCAAAATTTAGTAACTAGTTTAAGATTCTAGCTGAGGCGATTTACCATCATTACTATTGTTAACAGGGATGCCTATTTATAACCCTAGTCAATATTGCAATTTATCTAAAACACTAACATTCAAAACCAGGACCACCATCACGTACAAAGTCAAATGAATCCATTTCAAATCATCCATTTTTCCTTTAAAAATAACACTTAAAAATAAGCTCAAGACACAGGATGGCATGCCTCAGAAGCACAAAAAATTAAAGTCCTACTATTCATGCACCCATGCATTCTACTTACCAAAGCCATGACAGGATTACCCACTTCAGCAAATGATAATGGGCCTTTAGGTTCAGCAGAATAACCAACTGCTGCAAATGATTCCTGAAGAGCACTTAGAGCATCGTTGTTGCCTGCTTCCTGAAAAAATTCCACTTCAACAGCACCTTCTGATTTAGATATTCCCTCACCAGTTTTCTCATCACTAACATCTTCTAGCTTTGGAGTCTCCTGATTAACTTCCACTTTATTAACATCTTCAGGTGTAGAAGTTTCATCATGTAGAGTCAGCACCCTGCCTTCATTGCTATCACTAGCCTTATTCTCAATAGCTTCTGAAGCATCCTTGTGCACAGATGAATCTTTGTTAGTTGTATCTGGATCAGCAGTTTCTTTGCAACTGTCATCAACATCATCACCACAATCAACAAAGGCATCCTCTATTGGCATTTGAAGAAAATGTAATATGCATTGAGTTTTTGATTTTGTTGCAACATGTTCTGCAATTTCATTCCAGTTTTCATTATAAAGTTCTAGTGCTTCAAGGAGCAAAAGGGTTTCTTGATCAGTCCACTTTCCACCACTGACCCCTGGAACTTCAGCTGGCTCCATGAGTATAAAATCCAAAGAGGACATGCATGAGCCAAATTTTCCATTACTAAAGCAATCAGCACATAGATCAAAATCTGCCTGTCAGACACACCATACAGATCATAAAATACACATTAGGTGGACAAGCAAATCAAATAATCATACATGCCCTACTTTTCCTATAAGAAATGAGCAACTAAATGACAGTCACTACACCAAAAAAATAAATCAACACAACAATCACTCCTTAGTTCCACTAGGTGGGCTGAGCTACATGGGCCGAACGACACCTAGCATATATCATTGTCATCGCCAAAATATTTATCCCTAAATCTTTCTTAATCGTTTCACCTATGGTTTTTTATGGACTCCCTCTGCCTCTAGAAATTGGACTAACCTCCATTTGGTCTACTCTCCTTACCGGGGCTTCTAACGGTCTCCCCACACATGCCCAAAAGCACTTAAAGCATGATTCTACCATCTCTTCTATAATAGGATCTACACTGACTTTCTTCCTAATGCACTCATTCCTAATCTTGCCTAGCGTGTCAACTTATCCAATGCAACATTCTCATCTCTACTATATTGAGTTTATTCTCTCTTTTTTACCGCCCAACTCAATGACCATCCACAAATATTTACCATCCCTTGATGAATGCATCACCTTGAAGGGTTTTCTAAGCCATTGAAATTGATGATGCCGTTAAATAATTAACTTCTGCTTATGTTTCCACCACATTATATATAAAGGTCTAAATCAATTAAGAAAATAATGTAAACCAATTCCTAGCCAGAAAGTCTTTTTCCACTACTTGAGTGAAACTGCATGGACCAAACACCACCACCGTGTCCAATAAAAACCAAATATATAGAGAGGCCATTTAGATCTACAATTCTAAACCCTTTCTAATGGTTTCATTGATGTTTTTCTCGGTCTAGCTCAACATCTTCTACATCTAATTATTGAGTTACTCTCCCATCTAATAAACTCTTACTACAATGAAAATATGCTAATAATATACTTGCTCAATGATGAAGGGAACTAAGACTACACAAAACAATGTAAATACTAAATAATCCTACAACTTTTATAAGATTGCCAAGCTTGGGGCAACATTAAAGTTGCATATTAGAATTCAAACATAAATAAATATCTAAAATAATAACTGAAAAAACCAAATCAGATATCTTCAACATATTAACACATTACACAACTCAACTAATTATCCAATTTATAGGTGACAACCTGCTTCTGACAATGATAGCGTTTGCGAGAACAGTCAGTGGAGCAAGAATTGCAATGGTACTCAACTGATGGACCTTCTTGTTTCACCAACTCTTCAGTCATAGACTCTGGAAACAAACCAGAAGTAACAACTGGAGTCGTTCGGCCAGTTTTCAGAACAGTAGGCAGGAGATGTGGACTTTCAAAGCGATACAATTTATCAAGCAAAGAATTATTTTTTGCTGTCCCATCATCATTGTTACTGGCCACATCAGAGCCCATAGAAAGGGATGGTTGAAAATTAATTAAACCCCAATAGTCCAAAAACTCCACTACCTCTTGCCTAGCATCCAAGTCTCCAGCATCAAGCTCTAACAAATCTTTCAATTCAATTTGTACATTTGGATTTGCATGGAACCTCTTCATAATATAATTCCGTATCGTCATGTATGTATCCGGAGTCCGATTTTCAGCTTTTCCATTAAAGAAGGAAGGCAATGTTCGTTTTTCAATTCGATGAATATCCGTCCATGAAAACCAACCTGAAATCAGTTCCATGGATGAAATGGTTAGTTTGAGACTATACCTTTTGACCTTCAGATTAAAAGTCAAAGCTGTTTAGTACAATTAAATACTGAATTGTTGGAAAATCAGAAGCTTAATAATTCTAATTTTATGGGCCACCCAAAGAGATACTTGAAATGCAAGATTTGCAAAACAGTATTTCTAGTCAATTGTTGGGCAATGGAAGCATTGTACTTAAAACTAAAATCTAAAAGTAAATGCAGTTAGGACTTCTATTGTTCCCTTCTTTATGCTTTTTGACTCGATATTACATCTTTTTAGACTTAATAAGGTTCTGATAAAAAATACATCTACAAATACTGTCAGTGAGTATAAAGTTCCACGAATCTTCCTAGTCTTCCTTGTGGTTATAAAGGACGGCCTAGTAACAAGGGTCCCACCTAGTAGGGTTTGGGATGGTAAATGTATGCAGCCTTACCCTCGTAAGCGAAGAAACCATTATGAAAATTTGAACCCATGACCTCCAAGTAACAAGGCAACAACCTTACCATTGCATCGAGGCTCGCCCTCTTACTGCTCACGGTCTTCCTTGCAGTTATCCACAAACAAAAAATAAATAGAGGTGGTTCTTGAGTTGAAATTTCAATATAAGGATTCCAACACCAATAACCTTTACAATTAAGGCACTCTTACAACAGTTTTAAATTGCAGACTGCAACTGCAATTGAGGTTGTACATTGTGGTTTTCCACCACGTTTTCCCTCAACTGTCCACAAGGCCACAATTGCATTAAACACAAGTACCTATGACCGTTTAAAACCTTAGTAGGGTTGGGAAAACAATATGAAAAAAGAATTCATAGGAGAACCATAAAACTATAGCAAGGAAGTATGTAACCATAAATTACATTGCAAAATAATACTAGTTAAACTTGGCTGATCAACAACAGACACCCATTAATCCCACCTACTATATGGATCAATGAGACCATAATATTCTATCGTAAATTATATCCATTAAAAAAGGGTTGATCTCCAAATCCTTAATTTTTTCACCCATCGTTTTTTGGTCTCCCTCTGCCTTTATGAATTGAACTAACCTCCATTTGATTTGATCTCCTTACTTGAGCTTCTAGTGGTCCCTCCACACATGCCCAAAACACCTAAGGCGAGATTCTACCATCTTTTCTAGAGTAGGAGCCACCCAACTTTCTCTCTAATGCAGTCATTCATAATTCTATCTTATCTAGTGTCTCCACTCATCCAATGCAACATTCCAATCTCTCCTACATCGAATTTATTCTCTTGTTAACATTTTATCACCCAACGTTCAATTTCATACAACATTGCATGCCTTACAGACGTGCGGTAAAATTTTCTCTACCTATGTTGTGCTTAGTGCTGTACATAGTGGATCATGAAAATTGTGTTGGGCAGGGATACCCAAGATAAAACTTTGTTGAATCTGAATGATATGGATTAACTAAGTGTGATCAAATTCAAAAATTACAACAACCAAACAAAATCTCTTGCATCAACGTTTTTCCTTTCTAACACTCATTCGTAGAACACAAGGTATATAACAAACCAAACAAATCATATGTTCCCCGTTCAACATTGCACAAACAACTTCTAAATCTAAAACACAAATAATTTAGGGTTTAAAATAGGCGCAAACTCTCACCGCAGTGAGTGGGAACGACGTGAGCATTGGGAGCACGAGATCTAATTGCTTCAAATTGAGCTTCAATCGAAGCTTCCAGAACCTCAAACTCATTTCCCTTGTTGATTTCCTCCGTGGTCGGAACCACACGTTCGGAGTTTTTCACGGCAGCGGGAGCAGAAGCGCAATCGCCGCCACCAACCGCCTCGGATGAACCGGAGAGGGTGGTTGGGATTTGACGAGCCCTAGTTAAGGGGCCATAGTGGAGAGGAGTATGAGGAGCAAAGGCTTTCTCACGCGTGGAGCGTTTTGAAGGTGTAGACGAAGAATTCGAGGAGTTGAGAGCGTTTGATTTCCTTTTCTGAGCTGAGACGCGTCGACGCGAGGGAACCGGCTCCGATTCGGGCGAAACGGCGGTGGAAGGTGGCGCGTCACGGCGTTTCAACTCCATGAAAAAATGGATAGTTGAAGCGAAAGTGTGTGCTTCGTTAACAAAAGGCAGTCATAAATGGCATTTCATTGGGGATTGCTAATTCCAGAGACGACTACGATGCCGTTTTATGGTTACACTTTTTGTGCTTAGCTTCGTGCCAATCACTCTCTGTAAAGAGGAACTGAGAAGGAAAATAATCAAAAATGTTTTGTTTTTTTCCCATCATTTTATCCCCGGGCTTTATTTATACATTTTTGTTCGTTATAATTTAGGTTGATGATTATCTTGTTCTATCACAAAAATTATGTACTATATTTAACGATTTTTTTATAAATGTATTTTTAAAAATTAAAAATATGACAATTGGAGTGGCAAGATGAGATAACTAGGAAATACTTTAGCTAAATATAAAAAAAACAAAATATTTCGATAATTTATTTCACTTAATCATTATAATCATAATATATAGATTATTTTTTTAATTTTAAAAAATATTTTTATAGAAATATTCAAATAAAACATATATAATGATTTTATGACAGGATAAAATAGTTATCTCCAAAATATATTTCCTATGAGGAGGGATCAACTTACTCCACATCTTAACCATCTAAGATATGATGATTAAGATGTGGAGTAAGTCATTTTCCAATTACTCTTAGAGTAAGTGGATATCTCTCCCTTTCCCATAATAACAATCTCATTACTATGATTCAAGGTCCACTAGGAATGTTAGATAGAGTGGCCCAATAATAACCTTAGTGACCAAAACCAGCAAAATCATCCATTAGAATTGAATATATGAAAAAATATAATCACCAACATATGAATTTTATATATTGTTATTATATCATCTGTTACTTACATTTAACTATCATTACTCTTTAAAAAAATAATTTAAATAAATGGTAAATGATACAATAATTGTGTATAAATTTTTACACTCAACATTCATAAATATTATACTTATATACTTATGTCTAAAAAACTTAACCTTAGTAGGGAGTTAATTAATGGGAGAAACGATAATACAAATATAGGATGTTGTTATATTCTAATGAAAGGAATTTTGTATCCACATAAAAATATGGTTTTCTAATTTTGTTGTATTTAATAAAAGCAGATAAAGTAATAAATCAAACCATATACATTCAATTCCATTAGATTTTTAGATTATGAATAAACAAAAATCAAATCATGTACCTTTGTATGGTTCGGTTTCCGATCTTCTCCAAAAAAAAAATGAATCCGATCATTACACCTCTTATCATATTAGTACATAGAATTGTATTTAATGTAAGTGGTTGAATACTGTTCATAAATGGTAGCAAGTAGTCAAGTACTATCATTTAGTATTGCATATTCAAACATAATTCCCATAAAACCAATATTTATTTTATTTTAGGAAAAGAAAACTCATCTTCGAAAAGATGGTACATCATGTCATATTGGCCATTATAATTTATTTTTTGAATCAACATTCGTTACAATGAAAATACAACCCACAACCTTATTTATTAAGTTACAGTATTGAAATTGTAGTTCTACTCATTTTTTCAACATAGAGATATTAGGCATTGGCTCAAAATTACTGGCTAATTTCTTGCCATCAGTGTTATTGTTGCCATAAGCTGAAATCTTAGATTAGTTATTATCTTCACCGTAAGCAAAAATATTTGGTCTTGATTCAAAATCAGTCATGAACTTTTTATCGTCACAATCATCTTTACCATAAGCTGAAAGGTTGGATCTTGGCTCAAAATCCTTCACGATATTCTTTTCCTTGGCATCGATGTCACCACCATAAGCTGAAAGGTTAGGTCTTGGTTCAAAATATTTCACGACGTTCTTTTCCTTGACATCGGTGTTGTCACCATAATTTGAAACTTTGGGTCTTGGTTCTAAATCTTCCACTTCTTCCCTTTTCTTGGTGTCAACATCGTTCTCACCATAAGCTGAAAGGTTGGGCCTTGGCTCAAAATCTTTCACGACATTCTTTTTCTTGGCATCGATGTCCTCACCATAAGCTGAAAGGTTAGGTCTTGGCTCAAAATCTTTCACGACATTCTTTTTCTTGGCATCGATGTCCTCACCATAAGCTGAAAGGTTAGGTCTTGGCTCAAAATCTTTCACGACATTATTTTCCTTGGTATCGATATCGCTACCAAAAGCTGAAATGTTGGGTCTTGGCTCAAAATCTTTCATGATATTGTTTTCCTTGGCATCCATGTCGTGATCATGAGTTGAAACTTTGAGTCTTGGTTCTAAATCTTTCATGTCTTCCTTTTTCTTAACATCAACGTCATTCTCACCATAAGCTGAAAGGTTAGGTCTTGGCTCAAAATCTTTCACGACATTATTTTCCTTGGTATCGATATCGCTACCAAAAGCTGAAATGTTGGGTCTTGGCTCAAAATCTTTCATGATATTGTTTTCCTTGGCATCCATGTCGTGATCATGAGTTGAAACTTTGAGTCTTGGTTCTAAATCTTTCATGTCTTCCTTTTTCTTAACATCAACGTCATTCTCACCATAAGCTGAAAGGTTGGGTCTTGGCTCAAAATCTTTCACGACATTCTTTATCTTGGCGTTAATATCTTCATCATAAGCTGAAAGGTTAGATCTTGGCTCAAAAGTTGAAACTTGGAATCTAGGTTCTAAATCTTTCACGTCTTCCTTTTTCTTAGCATCAACGTTGTTCTCACCATAAGCTGAAAGGTTGGGTCTCGGTTCAAAATCTTTCAGTACTTTCTTGTCGTTGGCATCCATGTCATTGTCACCAAAAGCTGAATTGTTTGATCTTACTTCAAAATGATCATCAACTAGCTTCTTTTCTGTGGTGACTAATTGTGCATTTGTGACTAATGAATCTTCACATTTGTGTTGGAAACCTTCTTTTGGCAGGTTCTGGTCTTTCATGACCATTCTCCAATATTCTCCCGGGTCTTTTCTTGGTTCCACAGTATCTACAAACTTCTCCAGAGAAATATAAAATGAAAATTAAACTAAGGAAGAGACGACGAAAGTAATGGTCATAATACATGTAATATAATAATGCGTTCGTATCTTAATTACAATGCATGGCAATTAGTAGCTTCCAAAACTAAATATATTGCATTTTCAACCTGTTCTGTACAATAGAACTTAATTAGTCCTTGAGAAGCAAAATTAAGAAGAAAATATTTAATACTCTCATTTCAATTATTTTTATATGGAGTGGGTGGTTCATCCTTTAGTTGTTTTTCTTAGATTTATTATTTAATGTATATGTGTATATGAAATTAAATTACACAAAGTAGCAAAAAAGTGCAACATATTGTTAATGTATAATACATGCTGTTTTTCTTGGATGACAAATTTTAGCTTTAGCAGTTATAAAAAAGTATAAACAAATAAGAAATGATGAAAATGAAAACATACTAAGTAAAGGAAGAGAAGAGGAAGCAAAGCAACCGCGGGTTTCATTTTTAGAATAAATAAATGCATGGTACCCTCACTTTCTCTAATAACTTTCAATTGTTTTATGTTGTGTTGATCATCCCTATCACCTTTCTATTTATAGCTTCAAGATATAACATGATAGGATATGAGATAACCTTTCTATTTATAGCTTCAAGATAGAACATGATAAGATATGAGATAAGATGAGATAGGATATGAGATATCTCATATGTATGTAGGGGTTTTAATGTGTCATTGTTAGAAACTTCACTAAATTTACTAACAATATAAAAAATTAGTACACATGATTATTAAATCCAAATCAATATATGAATAATCACAATTAATCATGCTATTTAAAGAAGCAAAATAGAAAGATGATGAAAGGAATTTGTAATGATAGGTAGACAAAAGGTGACATATTCAAAAATAATTTGAACCTATTAATTTTAGAATAATCTCAATCTTGCATAGAGCAACATGCCCAATCTAAACTATTATAATCATTTGGTAAACAAAAATTGGATGAAGTTTATGTGAAAAGAGTTTGTATTATTTGAAAGCTAATTTTTAAAAACATAGCTTTTAAAAACTCATCCAAGCATTTTTTCATAAATCATAAGAGCTTTCAAAAAATCATTCGTTAATTTTAGTCATTTAAAATTTACCAAATTTCATTAATTAAATTACATAATAATTATTATAAATTAATTATATAAATCATTACTAATAATTTTACCAAATTCGCAATATTTATTTTATTATAAAATTAATAGTAATTTTACCAAATTAAAACTATTTATTTATCTACATATTTAAATAATCTAATTAAAAATATAATTCAATTAATAAAAAATTAAATGGTAATTAAATAAAGAGTATATGTCATTTTTAATCATTTATTAAATTTCAGATGACTCCACCACTAGTTTTATCAAATAAATTTAATTTAATAAATTATAGAATATATCATTAATTTATATATATATAAATATATATATATATGTATGTGTATGTCTAAGATCCATCCAGGTGAGATAAGCCAAATATACTTCATAATTTGGGAACATGAGTCACATGACTTAACATTATTTTCCAATTATTAATATGTGACTAGGGACATTTGCCCCACAAATTCTGATTATTTATATTATATATGAATAATATTATATTCTCTTACTAAATCCTCTACAAATTCTCATACCTATAAAAAATAATATATTTCATTTATAAAATAATTAATTATAAATAAGATATCAACATCATTTTTCATTGCATATATATATTTAATGTAGAGAATTTGTAGATGATTTATTATTAATTAATTTATAAATTAAATATAACATTATCTTTTGAGTACGAGAATTTGTAGAAGATTTAATAATAGAATATAATATTAGAGGCATAAGATATAAATAATTGAATTTGTGGGGCAAGTATCCGTACATCATGACCCATTGATATAAATAATTGAATTTGTTGAGGCATGTGATTCATGTCCCCAAATTATGAAGTATATTTGGCTTATCTCACGAGGATAGTGTGTGCAGTTCTTCTTTTAACCTCTATCTATCATTTTTCAAAGCTAAAAATGGGGATCGCTATTATTAGCCTAGGGAAACACAAATGATCCTTACATATATTCCCACTCAAACCTATTTGTGCATATACAATCATTAAAAAAGACAGCAAATATAAACAAATAACACACCAAATCAGGTGAAATAGTTTTGTATGAAGTTACTCATGTTGATCGAATCAGTAAACTTATCCTGCCTTTTTGCATAGAGTAAAATTTATTAATATATATTATAAAACAACCTCATCAAATAATACAATGCTACACCCATATTGTAATTGAACCCTTTGGACTTTGGAACAACCGATCTATATACTCTACTAAATAGAAATTAAACTAAACTGAGAAAGGAATTCAATATATAGAAGCAGAAATATGGGAGTAAAGTTTGTGCCCTGGATTCTCTTTCTTCATCTACTAGTAATTTTGGTATCCTGATCAGTGTTTATTAATTTTTCTTGAAACTCTTCTTACTTTCCTAAATTCCTTCATTAAACAACTTTGTTTTTGTTGCAGTGTTCCTATGGAGATCAAGCAAGGGAATTTGCTCTTGAAGATGGTGACAATAAAGTCTCTTCTAATATCAAAGATATAATACATCACGATGAACATACACATGCACATGTTATGAACCATATAGACCCTTCATTAATGGTATTCTTCACCTTGAAAGATTTTAAAGCAGGGAAAAGAATGCCAATTCATTTTCCAAAGAGAGATCCAGAAACTTCTCCTAAGTTATGGCCAAAAGAACAAGCTGATTCAATTCCTTTCTCATTGAACCAACTTCCATATCTTCTCAAACTTTTCTCTTTCTCACCAAACTCTCCTCAAGCCATAGCCATGCAAAGCACACTAAGTGAATGTGAGAGCAAACCCATCAAAGGAGAGATCAAATTTTGTGCCACATCTTATGAATCAATGCTTGAATTTACACATAGAATTATAGGGTTGAAATCTGATCTTCAAAGTTTTGCTACTTTGCACCAAACAAAGTCAAGTGTCACTTTCCAGAATTACACAATCTTAGATACCCTAATGAAAATTGAAGCTCCTAAGATGGTGGCTTGTCACACCATGCCATACCCTTATGGGATATTTTATTGTCATAGCCAAGAAAGTGAGAATAGGGTATATAGGGTGTTATTAGAAGGTGATAATGAGGACAAGGTGGAAGCAATGGTTGTTTGTCACTTAGATACATCTGAATGGTCACCAAGTCATGTTTCATTTCAAGTTCTTGGTGTTACTCCAGGAACCTCTTCTGTGTGCCACTTTTTCCCAGCAGATCATCTCATTTGGGTCCCTAAAATGCAAATTCATGGTTCTTTAAGCCTGTGATTTATGCACCTCTATGTTCCTACTAATAACTGCAATTTATGCAGAGCTGAATGATGTAAAATTTCTTATCAGCTATATATGTGTGAGTCTATTCCTTGTTATATGCATCATAATTTTGATTTATATAATTCATTATATGATTAACTTCAGGAGATCCTTTCCTTTTTCTAATAAGAAAGGAAGGATAGGAGGAGGAATGTAGTTCTTCCATTTATGTTATTTCATCATATAACAATAGGGCTTATTAAAGAGTGGAAAAGAGTAAGTTATGTTGGTTCCATTATTTCTGACAAAATAACTAATAAAATCAATTCAGAGTTTATATTTAGAACTAAAAGTATTTGACAAAATTAATTAATGGATTCACTAATAAGTATTTTATGTTAGACTTTAAAACTTTTCATGAGCTTTTAATGGTTCATAAGAACCCTTTAATTATGATCTTGACATTATGACATTTACATGTGATAAATGAAGAGATCGAAGAATATCTGGTTCCATTGTGGTATCTCTTCTACTGCACTTTCTACTTGCCTTTCTGATTGTCTTTGTTCTCACATCTCTGTCTTCTCTTTATGCGTTCCTTAATGATTAGAAACTCAGTTTTCTTCCTTCTCTATATGGCACTTGTGAAAGTGTTTCTATTCATGAGATTGAATAGTATGACTTCTACTATGCACAAGTGCCTCTATTTATAGAAGAAGATTAGGAGGAGTTACAACTCCTCATCTATCATGGAAACTTCCCATGAAGTGAGAGGGGAGGGAGTTACCAATAACTCTCACTAGTTTAATTCATCAATTGTCAAACATGATCACATTAAGTACTTTCATTCAAACTAGTAACTTCCAAACACATGAATCACTTAGATTGCTGAATTAATCTAACAAAAAAAAAGAACAAAAATTTAAGAAGTAACTATTTCTTCTTTGCGGCAAATATATTAACATAGTAATTACGTAAGTTTGCTCCAAAAAATAATAGTCTAATATCAACTATATAAGGCTTATTGGATCGCTACACTTCTTTTCAGCAGTGAATTTACAGAGGCCCCAAACAAAGCCCAAGTGGACACTTCCCACTAATGGATCTGTAAGCCTAATCTTTGGTTTGTTTTCCTGTATCAATTTTATGGGGAGAGTTTTTTGACCCAAATCTATTCATTTTGAATCCAAACTTGCAAATAATTAATATCATCGGTTTCAATTTTCCTCCCACAATCCCTTCTCACAACTTTACACTAACTTTTCATCTTCTAAAATATGAGACTATACAATACCGGCACTAAACTAACTCCTTGTTTATGGTTAGATAAAAATATATCTTAAAATATCAAAATATTCAATACAGGTGTGAAACTCTCTATACAAGCAATATATAATTTTGGGGTAAAACTGTAATTGATCAACACATATCATAGATATACATACAATTTGGTAAACAAGCAACATTCTTAAGAATATATTTTATGTTTAATCTTAGCATTCTGAAACACGTTTAACACTCGGTATACCATATGCAAAATTAAATTATGTGAGCAATATTTTCAATTGTCAAGTTCACGTCATGGTTCGGTGCCAGGATGTCAAAATCTTCTAGAACTGCCAATAAAAAATTTGGCTACTTTCTACGTTCATGTGGGATGGTTGCAATTTAATATCATTGCATAAGGAAGGGGAAGTTAACTTCAAATCTGAAACTCTTTTGGACCATATTGTTTTTCTGGCAAAATAATATACGTAGAGGAGAGGGGAAAATGGGGATGATTTAGACATAGCTTCTACTCTCAACACTAGAAGAGATTCATTCCTAACTCTAATACCAAATGAAATTGCATACTCAACCATCATTTTCAACAATTTTGGAACAACTTTCATTTTTATAAAGGATAATTATTTTGCATTATGAATATATATAAGGTAAAAAGTATGCCTACGTGTATATCCTACAATTTTTTGTGGGTATGACATACAAATTTTTATATTTGTTCGTTTGTTACCTATCCCATTTCTGTTGGGCATTGCAGGCGGCCCGCATACATGATGTAAGAAAAAAACAAAAAAAATCAAATAAATTATGATCTGATGTTAATTAATATCTTACAAAATTGTGATGGATATGAATTGTTCAATTTCATATAAAATATAAAAAAATTGAAAAATATTCTCTTGAACAAATTTATTTTTAATTTATTATATGAATTTTCTTATACTATTTATCGATGTCTGTAGGCCATCTGCATGTGTGATAGGACATACAATTTTGTCTCTTAAGACAATAAAAATATATTTATGCTCATTTAAATTTTACGAGCATTTGCAAGCATGGATAAAACAGGTCAGACAAACAACAACTTTAGAAAACTGTGATGTTATAGTTAACAAAGTTCAATTCCTATTCCAATAAACATATTGTCCACCACAAATTAAATTTCATTCCAATTCAAAGAGGGGTATTTTTTTTTATAAGTGAAAAGTTTATTAAAGATGAACTAAATTACAAACAAAAGTTTAATATATAAAAGGAGATTAGAAGGGTATTTATCTCCATTTTTCTAAACAAACCTAACAATAATAATCCAAACATTACATGGGATTAGAAATATTATACTTTATCATGATTGTTATAGGTAACAAAACTCTCCATCCTAATATTGAACACAATTGTATATTAAGAACTTGAACTTAGGAGCATTCATTAAACTAGAACAACGCCCTACTCGTTAACCCATTTGCTAGGCTGAACATACATGACTTTTGGTTTTTAATATCAAAATTAAAAAAAGGTGAAGCTAAATTTTTATCATAATTATGAAAATCACCCCACCCCAACTTGACCAAACAAATTTTTCTGAGAACTCTCAAGGGGAGAAGTTTGGGGAGGAATATATAAAAGTTAATTACACAAGAACTTATAAAGAGAAAGCGTGTCTATTGTTGAAATTTGTGCAGGACACAAAAACAATTGCATCAAAGGAAGGATAAGCACAAATATTAAAGAGATATATCTATAACTAAAGGGTTCAAGCGTTGATGAATACATAATTTTTGAAACATGAATAGCTCAAATGCAAAATAAGCCTTAAATGCTAATCACTATATCACAAATAATACAATATATAGAGTACTGTACATCATGATTTGTGTATCTGCCTTCTCTAATCTTCTTCTTATGATGGGACCCTTAATTTAATCCTTTTTGACAGTTTGTTCAACCACCATAACCTCAGGTTTCTTAAACTTTGTTTCAATTTTCTTGACAAAAGGATTTTTCTGCTTCTGCTCCTTGGATACAACATGAGTGTGATATAATATGACATTAGGCTTTATATCAAAGTCCCTAATGAAACGAGATTTTCCTGCATCTGATGCTGCTACTAGATCATAAGTAAGGTCTTTAATTGGTTCTGGCATAGGTTGACCCTTCATTTTATTCTTCCAATAATCTTCCACATCTTTTCTTGCACAGCTGAGATTGGCAACCTATATATATATATATTCACACAGAGAAAATTGAAGAATGTTAAAGCTAAGTATGAACCCAGGTTAAAGAATAACTTAATTTTTTGATAAAAGAAGATTTAGAAAACTTACCAGGAGAAGAGAGAAGACTAGGGACATAACAAATATGGAGCTCATGTCTATGGTAATAAGTGAAGAAAAATTGTTAGGAATTGGTAGGCTATGACTATTTCCTTAGGCTATATAAGTGACCAGGATGAACACATATTTATGCCTATATTATAGCATATTATAATAGTTAGAAAAAATGAATTAATTGATTAATTCAAAGTCCAAATGGTGGGTATGCGACCATAAAGTGTTAAGTCGGTAAGCACCTCAAATAGGACAGTTATATGCGACCGTTTACAAGTACATGGCTCACCCAGTTTCTGTCTTTTTTGTCACACATTTATACAAGGAAATCTGTCACTTTATTGGTTTGTTCCTTTTTAATTGATGTAAACAAATTAAAAGTCACAGTTAATATGTTTATTTGTATTAAAAATCATAATTAACAATGAAAAGTAACCATTATTACATTTTTTGCTTCATTTGAGCTCAAACAATCCAACCATTTTTATTTTAATTTTAATGTCAAATGTTGCCAGTTCTTATAATTAAGAAATATACTTCATTTATGCTAAGGAAAACAGCATTAGAAGCAGAATCAGATTATTACAAGACCTTATTATAGGGTTTTTGGCTTTTTCTCTACCTATTGCACGTGTTTTCAATAATGATAGCACCTCCCTACCTATGCATTATATTTTATAGTAATATATGATTTCAACTTCAATAAAGTTTAGAATATGTTATTAGATCTATTCTGACTTTTGCTTTATTAATATTCATTACTTAACATGAAACATGTTTGAATAACATATACCTATGCTCAACATTAATGTCATCGTTTCTAGTTAAGCCTTGGGTCAAGAGTTGTCAGGTTCTGTCTGCTGCACAATTGCAAAAATACTAAAATGCAAAGAAACAATGTTACTCTCTTCTGCTTCTACTTCATAACAACAAAAATATATTCTGAATTCCATGCAACATATGGTAACCTGATATATTCTAAATTCCATGCAACATATAGTAAAATAATATAATTTTATTTTGGAGTTGTTGAATTTAATAATTTGAGAACTAGTAAAGTAGTTAACAAAATATTTGTCTAACTTATGATGCATTTTAAGCATGAAAATGATAATCTTATACCTCTTTCGATTAAGCTCATTTTTCACAGATAATCAACTATCCAATATTATTTTCAAGCAAGTATTTTTATATCAAAATATGGGATGAATTGATGTTCCTTATTATCAATATGTTTTAAATGTGTGAATATAAAAATATAGTCTTCAATTTTAATTTTCAAATAAGATAGCTCTAGAAGAAAAGTGAATGGAAAGTGCGTAAGATGATGGTCACGCTGAAACACGGCAAAGCAACTATCTTATTGGTGAATGAGAGCGTTGACACTATGTCACTCATGGAGAATATGAGTAAGAATTCATTTTCATTAATGGAGAGACAAATGAGATATAAAATAAGGTAAAAATAAAAAGACAAATTATGTCATTCTATTTACATATATAATGACATTTTCATCATTAAACTAAATGTAAAAATATCACTTAGTTTTCCATTAATAGAAATGATCTATACTCAAAGAATATGACATACATGCCTATCCTACAAAATGTGCTACTCACTACATCACTTTTCTAAATTACTCAATAAAACATTAATTATTACCCGGTAAAAATATGATACATTAAATGACACTTAATTGTAGGATAAAATAATACATTCATAAAGATGATAAAACCTTTATCTTAATTATTTTAGTGATATTGAAGAATTTAGTAGGTATTCGATCTGTTTATACAAAATTTATTCTCATACATGTGATAAAAGACTTATATGGATGTTCAATTCAACCCTGCTTTTCATTTTTTATTATGTATTATATAAGTTATGGTCATGTTAAATGCAGCCAGAAGATTTAATCAGTGAAACATGTAATAAAATTCACTCAATGTGTTTGTGTATTATAAGTAACTAACTTTTAAGTTATTAAGCAATCAAGTATTGTTGTAAGGTCTTACTATATCTTCAAGTATCAAACTTGATTTTTTTAAGTGATATTTGTTGTGAGGGATAATCACGTACCCAAAATGAATTAGTTACTTGTCAGAAGATATTATTGATTATACAAACAAACAATTATGAATGTATTTGAAAGTTTATGCAAGTAAGTTGTGGTTCTATTTTATATAAGTGACGTATAATCTAACTAAATGCTTGTAAGCTATCTGCCAGATTCTAAATCAGGTGTTGAAAATTGAAAGATGATAAGTTGTTTGATTGAATCAAATCTTTTTATTAAGATTCCTTAATAAGTTAAATGACATAAGTTGATGGATTAAAATTGTATAAGATATCTCAAATAACTTATCATATATATTATATACGAGCTTACAAGCTTGTAACTATATATTGAAATAAGTTCATTCGTCAATAGTTAATAGGTTGCCTATTTTTGTGAAATAGGCTAATTGAGTAGCATATAAGCTTCTTAGTCGTGTTATCAAATACACTCTATAAGCTATCCACTAAATATTTGATATTATTGTTTGAAATAGCCTAATTGAGTAGCATATAAGCTTCTTAGTGTTGTTATCATATACATTCTATAAGCTATCCACTAAACTATTTGATAAAATTAGTTTTTTATTTATTTGAGATATCTTATGACTTAAATAGAAGGTAGGAACTTATACAAATTTCTATCTAATAGATAATATTATCAAATAATGATAATTGAATAAGCTAATTTATTGAGTTCCAACTACCTTATAAGTTGGGAGTAGTTTATAAGTTAAATTTTCAATTTCATTACAGATTCTACACAATTCCATGACAATCATTAATCATACTTGTCTTCCCTCTTTCTCCACTCACTTCATCCAATGTGGAATTTTAATTAATTAATTCAGTGGAGGTATCAATGGTTGCACCCCATGGATGATTCCAAGTTTGTTTGTTAGCCCAAGAGAATATAGAATTCCGTGGGAGTAGCCGAAGTATTTGGTCATAAGTGGGTGTATTTATCAATCATTACGTTTAGTGTATAAGACACAACCCTACAAAAAAGATATAGGAGTTTGCCAAAATGGCCGGTAGCCTTTTTCCTTCAAAGTCAACTTCACATGTGCATCACTAAAAAACGATTATGGTGCTCAATCCATATTTATTTCCACTTACTTTTGTTCCCTTACTTAGATTCTCTCATGTAATGAAGATATAAGTACATTTAAAACAAGATAAAAATATAATATGATTTGACATTTTTATCCTTAAAATATAATGTGATGACATTTTTATTCTAATGTACAAAAATGATCACTCATCTCTTCATTAGTAGAGAAGATGTTTCCCTGGTTCCTGTATAGGCTATAGCTTCATGTATAGCATGTTGCATGTGTCCCTATTTTCGGATAGGATTGTTGCCCTCGTTTTGTTTTTTGTGTGTCCTATATGGGTGGGATGTGATATATATCTAGAAATGCAAAGTCAACTTAGTTTCTGCATCAGAAACCCTACCCTACTTGTCCTTATAATACTTAATCAAATCTTTCATTACGAGTATCTATCGGCTTGAAACATTGGAGGAAACACAATGGACTATCATTACATGCCATAAATAAACCTTCCAAGTTAATTATGGTTTTTTATATATAAAAAATATAGAGGAAAAGAGGAGTTATCATTTTTGAATGAAGTAAGTGGTGGGTATTGGCTATGTACTTTTCCGCATTCAATTAGTGGAGGAACACTTAGTTAGCTATATATCTTCCCCATTTCCACATTAACTATTGTTGGGAAGGAAAACAGTGTAACATTTGGTTATGGTCAAAACCAAGAAATAGGGTGATAGCCTCACTTATCATATTATAATGTTCAACTCGCATTATTATAAAAAGGATTCAAAGCCAAGATGGGTATGAACCACATGTGTATACGGCTAAAAGTGTCATTATCTTATAAAATTCGTCATTTTCTTTATCCTTTCTATGACTCAGAAAATGGGTGTCACTTTAATTGGCTGTTCCATTTGAGATTTTAACTGAAGCGCATCACAACATTTAATAATTAATAATAAAGGATGATTTAGTGGGGTGGGTCAGAGTTGGAAACATTTAAATGCATTTGTGGGATGAGCTAAGCCTTGATGAAGCTGTAGCAGATTGAATATTATTGTCAACATTCTCACTTTCCCACTATAAGACTCACAAATAGTCAAATGGGGGTATTATTTTTATATGAATTATTACTGATCAAATTCAACTTTTAATTTAACCAATATTGTGTATTAGTTTATTAACGAATTATTAGTTCCTTAACTACCTAAGCCTTATTAATTTAAAAAATCAGCAGATGCAATAACATATTGTGGTGTTCAAGCACCAAATAGACAACCTCTGTCTTGCCTAGGAATACTTATATTCTATTATATATTGAAATTTTGAAATGTTCCATCTCATCATCATTCCACTATGCAAACAAAAGGGAAAACAAACAAGTCTAACCTTTGAACATAATACTTTAATTTTCTTGTCCCATATTTATTTCCATTTGTCAGCCAAAGGATGCAAATCAGAGTTTAACCAAATGATTATATAATCGATAATACTCTCGGGTAATTAAGAGACAAGTATATTCAAAATAATAAGAAAATATAATATATTTGGTACTTTTATTTTTGAGATATAACAGGATCATATATTTTTATGCTCAAATACAAATACAAATGTAATAACTTCTGTGAAGAAATATTATTTTCCCTAGGTAATGTGTATATATGTTTGACAGTATTGATAAATATGGGTTATCTTAATGTGAATCATATAGTATATTTGAAGTTATTAAAAAAAAAGGTGTGTTGACATTGAGAATTGATAAACACAGATTTATTGATGCACATAAATCCCATAAGTAAATTAATTATCAATATGAACTTACGTTAGAAAAATCATATAAAAGATTGACATATCATATTTAATTACTAGACGTGAAAGTCATTAAGTTGCACGTAAAAATAGAGTGAAGAAAGTGTTCAACTATTGCGGTCCACTATGTATAGAGTATCTAGATCCATCCAAATAAATTGACAGGGAAGCAGAACAAGGAATAAGTCCTCACCTATCACCTTATAGTTTTTATACCTTCTATTCCCTTTGTGCTATAAGCTACAACATAATTAAGATCTAAAGTTTCTAAGGGAAACAAAGAAATGAGACTTGGAGTTTCTTCTTTGAGCTTCTTCCTATGCACCATACTTGTCTTTGTGGTAAGATCTTGCTATTCTATTCATTTGAATTATATCATATCTTTGTTGACTTTAATTTTATTTTCCTACCGATTTTGAAACTTTCGTCCTATTCTTAACCTGTAGTAAAAACATTTACTTCATATACTTGTTTCAATAAAACTGTTTGTCAAAGGATTTTGGTTCCTTTGTTTTCATGACACTTTTGATTCGGGAACATAATTGCTTTTATGAAACATCTGTCCAACATCATTTGACTTGTTTTTTCAACTTTTCTCTCTGCCTCTTTGATGTTGCAGATTATACAAGACAGTTGTGCTAGAAAGATTCAACTTAAGGAAGGGTCATATGATTTGCAACACCTTACTACAAAGGGTCATGTACTTGATCATATTCTGCAGGTTGAAGGTGGTGATCACGTAGAAATTAGTAAGAAGCCTATCCCGAAAGATGATGATGACGACGGCGACCATGATCACAAAAAATTCAAAGGAAACGACGTAGAAGAAGATGACCATGATGACGACGAAGATGAGGATGATCATAAAAAAATCAAAGGGAAGTATGTGAAAAAATATGATGAACACAAGAAGATAAAAGGAAAGGATGTGCATGCTAATAAGCCAAAAATTTCCATGGATCACAATCACATGGACCCTGAACTAAATGTGTTTTTCACACCAGCTGATTTAACTGTTGGGAAAACGATGCCTATCTATTTTGCTAAAAGAGATTCTTCAACATCTCCAAAGTTTCTGCCTAGAGAAGAAGCTGACAAAATTCCTTTCTCAACAAGAAACTTACCCTCCCTTCTCAAATTCTTCTCTTTCTCAAAACACTCTGTCCAAGCCAAGGCCATGAAATATACACTCAAACAATGTGAATTTGAACCTATGGAAGGAGAGACCAAGTTCTGTGCTACTTCCTTAGAATCTTTGCTTGATTTTGCTAGTGACATGTTTGGACCCAATTCACAATTCAAAGTTTTAACCACTACCCATCTCACAAACTCCACAACCCCTTTACAAAACTATACAATAAAAGAAATTAGGGAAATTTCAGTTCCAAACATAATAGGGTGTCACCCTATGCCTTACCCTTATGCAGTTTTCTATTGTCACAGCCAAAAAAGTGACACAAGTATGTATGAGGTGTTAGTAGAAGGCCAGAATGGAGGGTTAGTTCAAGCTGCAGCTATTTGCCACATGGATACATCTAAGTGGGACCCTGATCATGTGTCCTTTCAAGTTCTCAATGTTGGGCCTGGAACTTCTCCTGTGTGTCATTTCTTCCCTCCTGATAATCTAGCTTGGGTGCCTTTGCATCAGGCTCCATAATCTGTTATGTTTCTGTGTATAAAAGCTATGCCAACAATGCTATTAGTTACTAGGAACTGCATCTTGGTGAAAAACTATGTATTTATAGTTTGTAATAAGAATGTTATTTTGGTGTGCCTAGAGTAACCTTTAATCATGTGCTTATACTCAGTTGTGGGTGAAGCTTCCAAGTTGCCTATTCCAATTATGGAGCAGCCATGTAAAAAAGGCGTCCACCAATTGGGGTATGAGGATGGTACAAGTAAAAATGTTGTTTTAAGTATTTAAATCTACAAACTTCACATCACAAGTAAAAATGTTGTTCCACCAATTGTTTGATTTGAATGAAAGTCTTGTTTCTTATTAGAGTTAGAATTCAACTTCTTCCTAGGCTAAAAATGGTCCAAGGGACTTTTGTAGAGAAGCATGCTGAAAAATAAGTCTCACATCGTATGCCCTATTTCCCCGGATATAATTTAAATACACGTTGAACTACTACTTTCATTATCAAATCAACACGTTACCATAGTGACGTCTCATAAATTATTTTATACATGACCATGTGTAGGAGACTGATTACCCCCTATTGAATTGCATTGCAGAATGAACATATGATGAAAAACACCCCAAATCATCAACAAAAATATAATCTAGCTGATTACACATATAAAAACCATACCCATCCATCACAAAACAGTACCAAGATGAATCTTAGTATGAAACTACATATGCTTCATGGAAACACACCCATCAGACACATCATGACAGTATCCATATAGCCCAACTAACCTTAGCATACCCGGTACAGAAAACTCCTAAGGATCACAAAGCACATGGGTAAACCATATACAACTTCCTATTATTTGTATACCATGGGGGTTGGTCAAGCCTCAAGCACCTGGCCATGTTATGTAACTAGATCTCCTGCTTAGTCAATTTGTGTGATATACATAACAAAAAAAGTTAAATATCACCAACAGAAAATAAGAAGAATTGAGGATTGTTTAACCAAGCACAGTAGTGACATCCCTTAGCACAAGGCTAGAATTTTTTATTTATTAAAAAGGCAGGTACTTAAATGTATATCAAATGTATAAAGCGGTTCAACCTAAGTACAATTGGCCTGAGAAATATAAGACTTTACACTAAAAAACATTAAAGCTACTGAGCAGCATCTTCAGAAAACCTGGCATCAAAAGCAGCTGATGGATGAGAAGGAGCTGAATTAGCAGCACCAGTTCCAGAGCCATGCTGCAATTCCATTACAAGCCACCGAACTGATTTACTCATCTGTTCTAACCGAACTGCACTGATCGGGGGAAGATCGGTCGTAGTAGCTTGTCCAGGCTTTCCAGCCACATGCCCCGACGCCTCATCCACTAGACACTCTGATCCTATTCTTTGCTTCATAGACTCCACAAACTCCTCGGATTGATCACATACTATTTTAAATGACTCCCACTTCTGCTTGAAGTTTTCTAAAGCAGCATCAGTTGCCGTTGTCTTCTGAGCACCAGCATTTTGTTTGGTTTGTAGCACATTCGCTGCTGCGGCAACAAAATCTTGATAGGCATTATTTAGAGAATCAGCTACCCCCTCCATTGTGCCTGTTTATTAAAAAACAAACATGGACTAAGATTCTCTTAATTACAGATACTGGAAGCAATTAAGGCTATAGAACACTAAAAGCTCTCCCCCGATAAGGACCACAAATCCTAGACCAGATTGCAAATCAAAACATGAAATCCTTGGTCAAATGTAAAGGCTCTGTAACTACAAGTTCAGAAGAATCAACACAGATAAGATATCAAGACTATATAATAAATAAAAAAAATCATGGACCAAAACCAAAATTCGGTATATTTTCAGGGATCAAGAGCATATTTAAGACCAAAAAAGTATGCACGTGCAAAAAAAATACATTTTCTTCTCTGAATGCGTATAAGTGTAGAATAAATAAAGGCATGAGCATCAAATGAAGTTTAGGTATTCATCTTCGTCTAAATAATAAAAATCAGCTGACAACAAAAATATAATCTGTTATACAATAGGCCCTTTGCTTTAATCAAAGTATTAAGCTGGCTTTGGGGAAAAACTTATAAGAACAACTTACGAAAAGAGCTTATAACATGCTTACAAGCTCTTTTTAACTTATTTCAGTAAATTTATCGTGGAAGATTACAAAATATAAGTTATTTTTAGCTTATTGAGTAAGGATTTAGTGAAGTAGATGGATGGTGTGAACAATCATGGAATTACTAAAAACCCAAGTTGATGCATGGTATGAAGAATCATGGAATTGCAAGTCTGAATTGTCAAGTTAAGACACCAATTAAATTTTCAAAAATTACAAGTCACCGCATTAGAAGATCCCTAAACAGTAATAATAATAATAATAATAATGAATATGAAATAAAAGATGGCATCATTTGTAAAGAAATGGAGAGGGGGGAAAGGGAGAAATGAAAAAGCAGAGTTAGGAAAAGCGTTACCTTTGTGAAATGAGAAAGAAGATAGGTTATCTTTGATAGAATGAATTAAATGAATTAATAGATTTTCCAGCTTAAGGTGTTTGGTATATATAATCTACACCATTATCACTGCAAAACTGATGAGGTGGCATGTCAGTGGAGACTCCTATGTCAATTTTCAGTCACGCCGTTCATCCTCTACATTAAAATATATTTTTGCTATATGTCACTTCATATTAAGTGATTTTTGATAATCACACACATATTAATATAATATATGGAAGATGTAAATCCCATTCTAACCCAATTATATCTTAATATTTAATGTTCAAGATAGTAAAGTTTACGTAAATAGATATTATAAAATTTTAATTCCTTCCTAAACTAAAATCCATAGAATTGGTTCTACCAATAAAAGATTTTGTTATAAAAAATAAGCTTATATCAAATATTGAAACACAAATTAACTATGCAGAATTAGAAAAATAATACTTGCTTTATTAAAAGTATAAAGTATCTTATAAAAAATTATGAAATATGACTTGTAGTATAAACACATTTTTCACTCCCTCCGTCCTTATTTATAAATCACATTTTTCATTCATAAATATGAATTACTTTATAATATTATTAAATAATGTACACCAAATACATACATAGTGTTTTATTTTTATTTATAATATTACTCATTCTACATTCCAACAAATATTTTTACTTTTCCCATGATATTGATTTCATCATTCTATGTTAGTACATATAGTTATTGAAGTGATAATTAAATTAGATAGAGAAATGAATATATTCCCTCCGTCCAGCAATCTTGGTAAAAGTAAAAAATGTCAAATAAAATAAAAATAAATATAGTAAATGATTCACTCATTAATTATAAAATGAATATTACACATAACTCCATCATTGACTCATTGTTCTATATTACAAAATATCATAGTTGCTAACAGCTTAGTATATCTGTAATATTTATAAAATATTAGTATAAAGATTTATACACAATCAATATATTATTTGTCTTTATTTATATTATTTTTTGAAGAGCTAATAATATTTAAATTAACATAAATGATAGATAATACATTAACAATATATAAAATTTATACGATATTGGTGCATACATTATTTCTCTTTACTTAATTACTCAATCATAACATACTATTTAAAGATATTTTATTTATTATTTTAACTTTAATATCAAATTTTACCTTTTATGTTTTGACCATAGATAATGGGATCAATGGAGTAGTTAATTGATAAAATTTTAAATATGAATAATTTTGGAATGTGGAAACCTGACATCAATAAATGTATTTTCATGATTTTCTTTATGCATGTGAATTACTTCTTTCATTCCATATATCATGATGTTTAATATTAAACATATAATTTAAGAAATAATTAAATGATGTAAAGTTTGGAAATTAAAATAGAAATTGTGGAAGACAATTGAGAAAAGTTTCTTATAACAAAGAAAATAAATGTTGGTAAAACTTCATTTACGTTGTCACGCATGTCCATGCTTAAAACATAAGTTTCGGTGATTACAATGAGATTAGCTCATTTTAGACACTTCAGAATTCAAGGAGGTTTTCATATAGTTATTTTTATTTATTTAATTCATTACATAATTTAATGGGAAATTGCTATTCAACCTCTCACGAAAGAAAATAGGTGATAATAAACCCATACAAATCCGTTACTTACCACCCATCTCACAGTAAGTACAACACATACAATGCACCTACCCTAGTTTAAAAAAAAACGAAATATTGATTTATCATTTTATTCATATTCATGATGATCCTAAGTCACTTTATTTAATTAATGAATATGAGAAACTGAGCATGCATCCCTGCTTATATATTCTGTATGCAACCATTTTTTTTCTTTTCTTTACCACAATACACCATTTTGGCAATTTTCATCTATGTGCATTCTCCAGATTTTGAGTAGTTGTCGCATGAATAAGTCACTTTCAGAAATTGAACACTTGACCTTTCAGGAATAAGGATTATATGTTTCGAAAAATTTATGACTCCATATCCCAAACCAATCACATTACACCAAATAATATAATAAAAATTATTTCCGATTTATGATTTTTTTTCTTAATTAGTTGACACTTCTTGACTTATTGAGGTATAATGAAATACCAAAAAATAAGATAAGGGATCTCCATTAACCTCTTGGTCGTTTTGGGGACTAGTGAAATTTTACACGACTAAACAAATACATTATTGATTTTTTTTTAATAACTACCAAATATATCCCTCACTGTTTTGAAATGAGTAACTGTTATTCCCAATATTAATAAATATTGCTATTAAGTAGCTTGAGATATAACAAAATCTCACAACACCTTAGTAGTACATAATTGATAATTCATTTTATAAATATAAATATGTATATATATAAGGGGAGGAATCCACTTACTCCAAAAAACACTTACTCTTCATCTTAGCCATCCAATCTTAAAAAATTCAATGGTTTAGATGTACTCACCAATTCAAACCATTGGATTTTCAAGAATGAATGATCATGATATGGAGTAAGTGTTTTTCCAATAGTAAGTGAATCCTCCCCTATATAAAAACTTGATAATGCAAATTTAATGTCAATGTGTTTCTTATCTGGCACAGTAATTTGTCTTTCGCGCGCAGGCACACGCTGTGGGCCCAATTAGAATTATTATAATTCAAGTAAAGTAGAATCTAAAGTCATTCTAAACCAAACAGGAAATCAAAAACAAAAAAAGAAAAGAAAAGAATAGAAAACATAGCCACAGCATGTTGCAACGATCATAACAAGATCACGATGCTACTCCCTTCTTAGTACACACAGAAAGAGAAAGAATCATCGAACTTAAATTCAATTACCAGATTTGCCCTTCATGGAAGCTTTGATGGAATTGTGCGACTTAATTGCGCTGAATCCACCGCAATTCCACGATAAGTTATCCTGGATATGCGATAAATGTCCTTCGCCGGAATACCTATCGGCGGGATCTCCTAGGGTTTCCCGTTCTCAACTCAACGCCGTCCTCGCCGTCGCTCGCTTCTTATCCAAATCCCCCGATTCTGCCGATCTCCGTTCTAAATCCGTCGCTCTCGAGTTCCTCCGTTCAATTCCTCATTCCTTCACTCAATCCTTCTGGCCTCAACCGTTTAGCGCTGAATCCGTTTCTTCCTTCTTCATCGATTTCCTTGGTTACATTTCCAAGGCCACCGAATCATCGCCAGTTTTCGCCGAAGAGGTTGCGGGATTCTCCGGCGAGGTAGTTTTATCCGCGATCGGTAACGGCAACGAACAACAACAGTCGCCAATAGCTAGAGCTTTTTTGATCGCGCTTTCTCAGAACTCTCTTCCGATTTCATCTTCCGATGCTGATAAATTGGTGACATGTTTAATTGAACAATTCGCGTTCCCGATCGCCATTCCAGGCATGCCTTCGCCAGTTCACATTGACGTTTCTTCGTCTCAGAGCTCGCCTCTCAGTGTAAACCACCAATCTCAAACCATTGGCAGTCCTGTCAATGAAGCAATGAGCAATGTGTCCGGTTCTTCGAGCGGAGTGATGTCAAATGGCGGAAGCCATATCTGGAAGAGCAATGCTGATCAGTTGGCTCTGAATTTGGGCTTAAATGATGGCACAGCTTCGTCTGGACAACAAGTTGCATCGTTTGAGGAAGAGTCTGTGGGAATATTGGAAAAACAAGAAATAGCTTTTAAATTGATTGCTCACATTTTGGAAAAGGTGCAGATTGAACCTGCACTGTTGGAGCAGGTTAGGTTAATTGGGAAGAAGCAGATTCAGTCTATGTCTGCTTTTCTAAAGGTAAACTTGCTACATTGTTTTCCTTGTCAAATTTTCCGCTTAAGTGTATATTTTGGATAGAGTAAAACATGATATGCCAAAGAAAGTACCGCCGGACATGTCGCTGAAAGTTTAAAATGTCATAACTAAGTGTAAAGTTAAATCCGTGCCACAAAAAATTAAGTGCATAGAAGGACTAATGCAGCGACATTTTTAAACTTTCAGAGACTTATTTTAGTGACAATTTTTTGTAAGGGTGAAGTTGGTGGCGTTTTACTCATTTGGGTTACTCATTGTGGTTGGAAGTAGTTAAAAGTTACTAATTTAGATGTTCAGGGCGAGGCTTGTTTTAACTCTTCATAGTTCTCGCAGATAAGGAAGAGGGATTGGCATGAGCAGGGGTCACTTCTAAAAGCCAGAATCAATACCAAATTGTCAGTTTATAAAGCTGCAGTGAGACTGAAAATCAAGAGCCTCGCAGCACTGGATTCTTCTGATCCGAAATCTGTCAAGAGATTGGTTTACGAAGCAGTTGCAATATTGATAGATGCTGCCGAGGCATGCTTACTATCTGTATGGCGAAGGTCGAGGATGTGTGAAGAGCTTTTTAGTTCCTTGCTTATGGGGGTAGCACAAATTGCCATCTCCCGTGGAGGTCAACCGTTGCGCATTTTGCTGATTCGCCTAAAACCAATTGTTCTCAACGTTTGTGCTCAGGTGTTTGTTTACTTTACAAATTTGTATTTCTGTTGACCTCCAATTTTCTTTTCAAACTTACATTCCAATTTACTTTCAAGTTCATGCAATTTGCTATTTTTTTGTATGTTCAAAATGTTATTGTAACAGGCTGATACATGGAGTAACAACCAAGGGGCCATGTTTGAGAGTGTCACAAAGGCTAGCTGTAAGGTTATTGAATCCTGCTGGACTAATGAGCGGGCTCCCGTGGAAACATACATCATGGGATTGGCAACAAGCATACGTGAACGAAATGATTACGAGGAACAGGTTCATATTCTAATTTTCACATATCCATTAAGCAAAAAATGACAATAAATAAGAATAAATATAACATTGTACTGCCTCCTTTTCACATTCTTACATTGCTAATGTATAAAATGATTATGTCTATATATTCAGATAAACACATTGATTTGGCATTTCATACATTCCCACATATTTTCTGGTGTTCACGGTTCATGTGTCTTCTGAAAATTCATGTTCGTTCAGTTTACTTTATTAATTGCGTTATTGATTATATACATTGACACAGTTGGTACACTTCCCCGTTTTGTCACCATAGTATCTTGTGCTCCAAAAATATTGGCATCTTCTTAAACATGTTAATGTTATCTTACCTATTTGTACTTTAACTCATTGGTTGCCTATGGAATATTGTTGAGATCAGGATAACAAAGAGAAACCAGTTCCATATGTACAGCTTAATGTTATACGTCTATTTGCTGAACTAAGCGTTGCAGTCAACAAGGCTGAACTGGTAGACACAATATTACCACTTTTTATTGAAAGCTTAGAAGAGGGTGACGCTTCAACTCCTAGTTTATTGAGACTCCGGGTAAGGAACTTTGTCTTTAGAACATGTATTGTGAAATTGATGTGAAGTTCTGCAAATTTATTTCATGGCCCTCCATTTTGATCAATAATTTTTCCACCCTTTAGCTGCTATGGTATGAACCTTACATTGTTTTGTTGCAACCAATACAGCTTCTTGATGCTGTGTCTCGAATGGCCAGTTTAGGTTTTGAGAAGTCTTACCGTGAGACAGTGGTTTTGATGACTAGAAGTTACTTGAGTAAACTTTCCAGTGTGGGATCAGCTGAAAGCAAAACTGAGGCACCCGAAGCCACTACAGAGCGAGTTGAAGTATGTAGTATATCTAAAAATGTCAATAACACATGTTAGAATTGATTTGTTTGTGGTATACAATATCAAGTGAATGCTCACTAGTTCAATTACATTCTAGACTCTACCTGCAGGATTTCTACTCATAGCTAGTGGCCTTACCAGTGATAAACTGCGTTCAGATTATCGCCACCGATTGCTTTCCCTGTGCTCAGATGTAGGTTTAGCTGCTGAGTCTAAAAGTGGAAGGTATACCTTTTTCCTATGCTGAGCTCATGACATGGCTATATAATATTGTGGAGAGTTTGGGAAGGTCTTACTTTATTTTAATTTTCTAGATTAATTATGTTTTCGCAAGATTTCACATCCGATGCTTATTTGCTACAGGAGTGGAGCAGATTTCCTGGGTCCTCTGCTCCCTTCAGTGGCAGCAGTATGTTCTGATTTTGATCCTACACTAAATGTGGAGCCATCACTTTTAAAACTGTTTCGCAACCTTTGGTTCTATGTTGCGCTTTTCGGCCTAGCACCTCCACTACAGAAGACTCAGATTACCACAAAGTCAGTTTCTAGTACACTGAACAGTGTGGGAAGCATGGGTAAAACTGCCCTTCAAGCTGTAAATGGACCGTATATGTGGAATATGGAGTGGTCTTCTGCTGTACAGCGTATTGCTCAGGGGACTCCTCCACTAGTAAGTTGATTAAAAAAGATTTCTTGAAGTCCCAGTGTAAACATTTTTGCTAGTTATGTTTATATAATATCAATAGGAAATCTGTCATTAAGTTATAGTTATTCATGATTCGCCGCTGTCTGGAGGGATCATGGTACCATTTAACTATCTGGGATCTTCTCTTCCGTATATTTTTTTCAATAATAAGTTGATTTGAATAATGTTAACTAGATTGCTATGCTGCGCTTATGGTCAATATTGTCATGGCTGGGCTTGTTTGGTATACACTTTTTTTGGTGATGAATTTGAGCAAGAATGGAATTGCTTGGCGTGAGATTGTGACATAACCATTATTGCTCCACTGTTGTTTAATTCTTTTTGTTTGATACTTGGAATCAATATAGAATGGAATCATCAATGTAAGCACACCAAACTAGGAATACTTATTATAGCTTGCTGGGAATGGCTGTTCTCACCTCTCTTTGAGGGAATAAGCATTCCTTCTGTGAAACTGAGGCCCAGAATGAAATAATCATTGCATGCCTTCCTTCTATCCAAATAAAGAATTATTATTATTGTGGAATAGAGGCTCCATGTACCAAATGTGCTCAAGGTTAAACTTTGTTAGGTGTGTGTAACATTGTAAAAAGATTACCTATTTGTTATTACATTTCCTTTGTTGTCCAATGCTTTAGCAGAGGTATCCACCTTAGATTACTGCCTTGGCAATATGTTCGGTCAACACGTGCATACTTTGGTTGAATGGGTTGGCATAGGGATCCGAACTAAGTAGATCTTGAAGACCTTATTTTGAAGCACACCATGATTGTTAGGATGCAAATATTGAAATAACAACTAGAACGTAATTTAGGTCATGAGTTTTTTCTTTTTTCAAAGCACAAAATATAAAATGGCGGCCCAATGATGAAGCTCCAACATGGTGAGGTCTTAGGAGGATAAATGTACACAACCTTGTCCTTGCAAGGAGAGAGGTTGTTTTCAGGACTTGAAACTGTGACGGAGGTCACACGGCAAACAACCTTACTGTTGCGCTAATGCTCACCCTCAATGCACATAAATTTTACTATGAAATAAAATTAAGTGAGGGGAAACCAGTGGGAGATACACATAGCTCCGTGAACTCAATTAAATCGAAGCATAGACAGCCATAAAGGTAATGGTGGATATGCCATGTTATAGGTGTAGGGTTAGCGAAGAAGGAAAAGCGAGAAAGACAGCCAACCATAAATCGTTAAAAGATATGACTGATATTCACGATGTGTTATACTAACCTAACCTAATACTCCATTTAATACTAATAATTAGGTCAAGTAGTTGTAGTCTTGCACTACTGTGACATGGCCACTAAGAATAAGATTAGTAACCCTAATGTCTTAACAAAACTAAGTTTTTTGCGGTGATTTTCTAGATTTTTGTTAATCCAATAGCTTTGTATTTTACCCCACTGAATTAAGATTTTACTGTATATTGGCTTGAAGGTTTTTTTGTACCTCTCTGTTTCTGCTCAGGTCGTGAGCTCTGTGAAATGGCTTGAGGATGAGTTAGAATTAAATGCTCTGCACAACCCAGGTAGTGGCCGAGGAAGTGGCAATGAGAAAGCTGCTCTTGCGCAGAAAGCTGCTCTGTCTGCAGCTTTAGGAGGGAAAGTCGATGTTCCAGCAATGACCACAATTTCAGGTCTACCACATTTAGTTGATATTCATTTTCATTATGTTCATACCATTGACTTGTATCTCGTGTTGGGCATGCATCATAGCATTGACTTGTATCTCTTCTCCATGTCAGACACATTACTGTTGGAAATATTGCATTGTAAACATCAGATGATTTTTTTATGCTCTTTAATGTCTCTAAACTAGAACATGTATATACATGGCTTGACATGTCTTAGGCATTTGCCAGGAAACTTGTTCATAACCTTGTACCATTGACAAGCATCGGGATAAATTATTATTTCTAATATGATAGATGTTTTGTCATTAACTTGATATCATATGCATGAAGTTAGCCATTTTTAGTTTTTGAACATAAAATATAACCTTCCATTGCTGAGGTCATTGATTTTATTTTTAATCAATTTCATGTGTTGGTTAAGATATACACCGTAGTTCTTTATCTACACTAACACACAGACAACTTGTGCATAGCTTCTTTCTGTTGGCAAGCAATCCCTTGTTTTCTATATTTGTTTGAAGTTCTCATGTCTCATGTTTGTGGTCATGAACTCGGTTAAATTTGCATATCTCTTCTGACTTGACTAATTGGAAATTGTATAATGTGATTTATAGTTTTCTGTTTGGGCTCCTTTGTCCCTTCTTAACTCCTATATTCATTTTATACCACACCAATCTATCGTAACTGTTGGGATGATTTGTGCTTGTTTGTTTTGAAGGTGTGAAAGCTACTTATCTTCTTGCTGTAGCTTTTCTCGAGATCATCCGCTTCAGCAGCAATGGTGGAGTCTTAAATGGTGGAACTGCTATGGATGCTGCAAGAAGTGCCTTCACTTGTGCCTTTGAATATCTCAAGACTCCCAATCTAATGCCTGCCGTCTTCCAATGTTTAACAGCAATTGTCCACAGGGCCTTCGAGACAGCTGTTTCTTGGCTGGTAGGCTGTAGTTTAACAAAGGTTTTAGTTTTGCTATATTTTTGGCAAAAGCTTGAGCTGATTGGGAACAGATTCAACTAAATTAGTTGTGTTTAACCTGATGATACTCCCATTTATGGGCATTTTGACAAGCCACTAAGCTTCAACTAAGGAGCAGGGGCATGTTTGCTTAGTGCTAAGCAGTTATTTTCTAAATGTGAGCTAGTCCCTTAAAAAACTTGAGCTAGTAACTTAATAAACAACTTGTTCTGTCAAAGCTTCATGTACTATTTTCCCCAAAAGCTTAAGGTGCTAGAAAAAAATCTTAATCTTTTTTTCCTGAAGTTATATCTTTTTCCCCTATGTAGCTTATTTAATAAAAAAATAAGTCTGTGAAACAGGTATATTTATTTGCTTTATAATTGCTTAATATGTATCCGCATCCATTGATCTTTACGTCCAAAATTAATCTATATATGTATATTGACAAATGCAATGATTTCATGATTGTGGGAGATTGTATTACTATTATCATATGGTGATCTAATCTAGATTAGGCTTATGTGACTAAATGGTTATGTTTAGCTGACTTATTAGTGTTCTCTTTTATGTGTTTGTCCATGTCTTTCTCTTTGTTAGAGGCTGATTTGTATGATGTTATTTGTCTCTCTGCTCCATATCAACATGATTGACTGGTCTGGCTTCAGGAAGATCGAGTATCAGAAATAGGTCATGAAGCTGAGGCCCGGGATTCAATACTTACTATGCATGCTTGTTTTCTAATCAAAAGCCTGTCCCAAAGGGAAGATCATATAAGAGATATCTCAGAGAACTTGTTGCCACAAATTAGAGATAAGTTTCCACAGGTACATTTTTAACTATGTATGATATAAATATGTGTATGTATTATTTGCCTAATGTGACTTCTAATTTTTCTGTAATTGTCGATCATATATAAGTAACTTGGGTCAATCATACAACACTATGGGGAAATTGAGGGAGATGTAAACCATGGACTCAATTGGGGTGAATGAAATGGTGGAGTGCATCGTCATGTGAGAGAAAGGCGCCACAGAAGTATAAGAATGAATTTTATCACATAACTTAAGACCTGCAATGTTACATGGAATTGAATGTTGAGATTTAAAATGTTAGTATGAGAATAAAATCAACGTAACGTAGATGAGAATGTTGTGTTGGATGAGTAGACACACTAGACAAGATAGGATTAAGAATGAATGCATTAGGAAATATGGTTTGTACATGTGTGGAGGAGACCGCTAGAAGATCCAATAAGGAGAATAGATCAATGGAGGTTAGACCAATTTCTAGAGGCAGAGGGAGACCAATAAAAATTGTAGGCGAAACTATTAGGAAAGAGGTAGAAATCAATGCTTTGTCAATGAACACGATTTATAACAATGCATTATGACGTCGTTCGGTGTATAGCGGACCCCACCTGATGGGACAAAAGCTTGGTTGTTGCTGTTGTCCATCATATTTAAGATAAAAAATATGGCTTTTCAGGTTTTATGGGATACTTCCTGCTTAGACTTGTTGCTATTTTCATTTAATGACGACTCCTCGTCTGCTGTCATCAATGATCCTACTTGGACAGCAACAGTCCGTTCCTTGCATCAAAGAATTGTTCGGGAATGGATTGTTAAAGCTCTTTCAAGTTCTCCATGCACTAGCCAGGGCCTTCTTCAGGTGACATGATCTGTTTCATCAATTAGAATCAATATTTAAGTTTCTGTAATTTCTTAGGAAAAAAATTTGAAAATTAATGTGCAAGATCCTATTCTATGCATGTCGCATGAGTCAAATGCTGGATAATATTTTTTCCTCTGGGGATGGGCATCATTTTTGCACCAGAAAACAAAATATAGAAAGTTTCATACTATAAGACAACTCCAATGGTTTCGGTATTTCAATCTGTCATAAAAATGACAGAATGACTGGGAGAGTTACCGGTGTTGTATTCGATATCTGTACGGATCATAAGTATAACCTGCATATGGTTGTGCTACTGGTCCTAATTGAGTTGCATTCTGAAATTGGTCCCAAAATGTGGCGGGCACATTAGTTTTATTGTGCCTTGATTCTTTCCATTTAAATTTTATATAAGGTTTATTGTGAAATATTTTTTCCCTAGTAAATCCCCAGTCTTTCTCTGAACTTCTCTGTATATTTCATGTCAGGATAAACTTTGTAAAGCAAACACAGGGCAAAGGGCGCAGCCAACAATTGATATTGTTTTACTTTTATCTGAGATACGCATCGGCTCTGGGAAAAATGACTGGCCAATACAAACAGCAAATATTCCTGCAGTCATGGCTGCAGCAGCTGCAGCTTCAGGTGCAAACTTAAAAGCATCAGAGTCTTTTAATTTAGAAGTTATTAGTTCTGGTAAGTGCAATCAAGCTGCAGCAACAGTTAAGTGCAACCACGCCGGAGAAATAGCTGGCATGAGAAGGTTGTATAACAGCATTGGTGGGTTCCAATCCGGCGCTACACCTGGTTTTGGGCTTGGAGTTGGACTTCAAAGAATTATATCTGGAGCTTTTCCTCAACAGCCTCAAGCTGATGATGACTCATTCAACGGAATGTTGCTTAATAAGTTTGTACGTTTACTTCAACAGTTCGTCAACATAGCAGAGAAAGGTGGGGAGGTGGTCAGGGCTGAATTTCGGGATACTTGCTCTCAGGCTACAGTGCTTCTTTTATCAAATTTGGTATACATGTCTTATTTGTACTTAGATGGCAATAGTTAGAAGTCCTTGGCAATCTATGCTCCTGTACCTTTATCTGAGTTATGTTTTTCTTATTGGCAAGAGTTCCGGATCCAAATCGAATGTGGAGGGCTTCTCACAACTTCTTCGACTTCTTTGCTGGTGTCCTGCTTATATTTCCACCCATGATGCAATGGAAACTGGTGTTTTCATATGGACTTGGTTGGTTTCTGCTTCACCTCAGCTTGGATCTCTTGTCCTTGCTGAGCTTGTTGATGCATGGTTATGGACAATTGACACCAAGCGTGGTCTTTTTGCATCTGAAGTAAGATATTGTGGGCCTGCTGCCAAACTGAGGCCTCACCTATCCCCTGGCGAACCTGAAGTGCAGCCTGGGATTAATCCTGTTGAGCAGATAATTGCTCATCGACTATGGCTTGGATTTCTCATTGATCGCTTTGAGGTTAGAAGTTTCTCATCTTATTTGTTAATATATGTTTTCTCATTTTATCACTTGTTTATCTAAACATTATAATGATTGCTATGTTAACTGTATGTCCGTTTTGACTGTTAGTGTCCATACCGTGTTTTTATATTCCCTGTCGTGCCCAAAAATATTAGTAATTCATGACTTCCTTGTATATAATATATAGGAAGTGATTCAACTTAGAACAATTATTATTATGATAAATGAGAATAATTAATATGGACCATTGAATCTTAGGTCAATTGTTTTGTTTGAGTAACATTGGATTTGCTTTGGGCATTCACTTCACCTTTCATAATCATTGCAAGGTGATAATAATCAACAAATCATTATTTGAAGATGCTGTCAGATTTACATTGATGTTATCTTTCGATTACTGCTATACTTGAAAATTGGCAATGCTGGATCTTTTATTTCTCTTTCGACCTACTGTATTTTTAGTAAAACATCATGTTTCAGTTATTTTATGTGGATTTTTCAATTCAGGATTCCGGAATCTATTCATGAATCAACGCATATTTAAATTGATATTCAGTTCTTGGCTGCGGATATATGGGATATTTGTTTTTATGGTATTAACTTGCCACCAAATGTTCATTGCTATTGTTTTTGTGCTGATAATACGATTGATTAATTAATACTGAATTTTTTAACATTCAATATCTTGATACACATCATAAGCAACGTAATGAACTAAGATTGATGTGCTTGAAGAAGGTATTGTCATGTTGCTTACTTCCATTAAATATTATTATTGTATCTAGTTTCAACCTTAAGAATTTTAAATTACTTAACTCGTATATTTTTGTTCCCTGGATAATTGCTTAATTTTTTACGTTCCCTGAATAATTACTTATCTTGTCTTCTGTAGGCGATTCGGCACGAAAGTGTGGAGCAACTCTTGCTTCTTGGTAGGATGTTGCAGGGGACAACAAAGATCCCCTGGAACTTTTCACGCCATCCTGCAGCCTCAGGCACTTTTTTCACTCTCATGCTTCTAGGTCTAAAGTACTGCTCATGCCAGTTTCAGGGCAATCTGCAAAAATTTCAAACAGGGCTTCAACTGCTGGAAGATCGGATTTATCGGTGAACATGAGTGTCTCTTACAGTTTATTTTTGGCATTCTTGGTGCATTTATCCTAAATTGTTCTTTTTCTTTACTTGTGTGTAAAGTAGTGCTAACAATATCACTTTGTTTTAATATTAATTGTTGCTAAATATGTGTCCTTTGTTGTTATATGAGCATCCTTTTTTTTCTCGAATTTAGCATAATTCATGGAAGGTTACGTACTACATTCCTTGTTTATTTTCTGTTTCTCACAAGGTTTTTATTCTTCGGAAAGTTACCTGCCTTATGGCCTAGAGGTCATGGGTTCCAATTCTGGAAACAACCTCTTCGCTTGTGTGGGTAGGGCTGTGTAAATCTACCCTCCCCAGACCACACTAAGTGAGGGTCTGATTATGTTCCCTGATTTTAAACATCACTGATTTCTCACTTCCGTTCTCTTTTAATTCTAACAATAAAATGTTTTGAAACTTATCGTGTTTATAAATTTATGGTTAATTCAGGTTGAATGCTTTACGTGATAAATCTATTTTCAGAAACCTACGTAGATGATCAAAATACATAGTGGATCTTCTGTATTATGTCTTTTCTATTTTCTATGGAACAAGCAGAAGATCCAAGCCTAATAACAACTACAAAGAATATTTATCCCTCTTAATACTGTTTAATCTATTCTTTACTACAACTGAAGTTGCATCTGTTGGTGCTAAATATGTGGGTGGGCAGGGAATCTGTTATAGCTGCAAAGGACTTGTCTTGTTTTTCAAATTAGCTTTTCCTTGATTTCTTAGGCCTTCTAACAATGTTTCCACAGCATGCTTCTCAACCTTTTCATTGCAAGTTGTGATAGAGCAATTAGTTTTGGAGGATATCTATCCAAATTGGATTTATTAAGTTCACCTTTTTTGAATTAATCGAAAATGTCATTTGGTGCATTTGCAGGGCTTCTCTGGGTTGGTTTGCTCATTATCCTGAATGGTATGACACTGATTATACAAAATTTTCTCAGTGTGAGGCCCAGTCTGCTTCTCTATGTGTTCAATACCTTTCAAATGTGAAAGGAGATGCTGTTCAACTTGGTTCGAAAGGAAATGGACAAGAAAATGGAAACACTTTGGCTGATGTGGTAATAATTCTATGCCCGGCATTGTCATCTGCTTTGCACTGTGGGCTTTGGAACATTATTTGCTCACTTTAAACTTTTCCAAGGGACTAAAACCTATTTTGTGCATTTATCCTAACATTTATGTATACAGAATGATCACCACCATCCTGTTTGGGGTCAAATGGGGAACTATGCTGTTGACAGAGAAAAACGGAAGCAACTACTTTTAATGCTGTGCCAACATGAGGCTGATAGACTTGAGGTTTGGGCACAACCGACCAACACAAAGTAAATATATTTGTTTTTTACCACAGGAATTTTGTTATATCTTTGGTTTTCCCCTTTTCTTTATTTTTAAGATACTTGGTCTGTACTTTCAGGGAAAGTGTTTCGCGACCCAAGTTTAGCTCAGATAAATGGATAGAATTTGCTCGGACTGCTTTCGCTGTTGATCCTAGGATTGCTTTATCCTTGGCTTCTAGGTTCCCGACCAATGCATTTTTGAAGACCGAAGTAACTCAGCTGGTTCAGGTATGTTTTCTTATAATATTGTGAACTAGAAGTCCTAATCAGTTGACTGTCTGCGAAGTAGGAATTGATTTAATAAGTCAAAACTTAAATGTTTTGAGCAACAATTGCTCCTTTAATGTTTGATCTTGGACAGTGGAATGTGACTTACAAATTGGTAATTGCCAGAGGAGCATATAGTGTGGGTGAAGTGTAAACAGTTTCTGCAGGAATAGTTTTTTTTTATAGTTTTAATAGGCATAAGGGAAAATTCAATGCGAGACAAGGCATCTAAAGTTTTGAAGGAGAGATTGTTTTATTCTTTCTATTTTCTACCAAAGAAATTAGGTCTGGGTACTAAAAAGAAAAAAGAAATCATAATAGTATCTGAGAAGACTAGAAACCTTGGACTCACACAGACTTTGATTCAGAGTTATCTGATACACAATTAACTTTGGCATTGGTAGTTAGGTACGGGTATGCGGTACACTAGCATATTAAATATATGATGTGTTAGGGACTTAGGGGTATAGTTAGTCCTTAAGCTATATGCGGTACACTAGCATATTATTTGGCATGTTGTTAATATAATTTTTTTTATAACCAATAGTTACTGTTTATATAGTCGGTCATTGTTATATATTTTTTATATAACTAATGATATCTCTTCACCTTGTGGGTAAGGAACTAAACTCTTTCGAGGTCCGTGACTGTATTTCCCAATAAGTGTCGCTTCCAGGAATCGAACCATTGACCTTTTGGTCCATTTGGTATCCAGTGGGCCTTAAGGAACTAAACCCTTTCAGGGTGCGTGACTGCTTCTCCCAATAAGTGTCACTTCCAGGAATCGAATCATTGACTTTTTGGTCCATTTGGGATCCAGTTGAGCTTACACCACTAGACCAATGCCTTGTTGGTTATTTTCTCTTTTAGTGTGCCAACATAAGTTTATTTTTAAATTGTTTTACCTTGCCTAGGTAGCTTGCAGTTATTAAAGTAGGAGGAGGTGAGTATTTTGCATTGGTTTTTTTATTAGAAAAAAATATTTCAAAAGACAGATGCTGAGATTTGAACCAGCCATGGACCACGGTAAAAAAAGTGTTATACAGCCTTATTTATTGGCTTTATACTGTTTAAAAAAGAAAACAAAAAAAGTTAATGGGATAGCTTTTTTCGATGCCTCTTCATCTTCCTCCTCTGGAAAAAAGAAAACCCTAAAACAGAATAAGCATGGCAGCTTCTCTCTCACCCACTGAAATTATCAAACGTCAACATTCGCAGTCTGAGCATTCTTTCGAAACAAAACATCGCAATGTATATATAGAACTCTCGTTCCTTGTCATATAAAATTTAGGAATAGATTTTAATCATGATATGGACTACTATTAAGTATTAACCCATAAGAGAAACTTGGACATTAAAACCTAACCCAGTAATACCCATAGTTGTATAACTTGGACTGGTAGCTGACTCATGTCACCCCAGTCAGCAGTCTGACTTCAGGATTATTGTTCAAACTGGAAAACCTGGACAACAAATAAAACAAAACGCCATATAAAAAACCACTCTAAATCCATAATAGAAGATGCACTTCTTTATTTTAAGAAAATTTTGATTTACAGTATATTTTTTGGTAAAAATCTATTTGTTTGTGTGTAAGTTATGTGTTGAAATTTCTTCTTTGAAATTATAATATTTTGTAATTATTATAGGCTGTATAATTATAAGAGTAGATTATTTCTTACCTTATTTTTTCATAATTATTTCTCCTGAGTATATTTTGGTCATTGTAATTAGATGTCAATCCATGTAAAGGGGCTTACTTATTTGGTCATCTGATATTCAGATTTTTCATTTTTCCATTCAAGTTGGTATCAGAGCCTATTCCCCTGTTGGGCCACCAATATATTCCATTCTAACAAACTTCTGAGTGTGAGGGGTTGTTAAGTGTTCAAGTCTCACATAGGTTGAGGAAATGAGCAAATAAGCATTTATAACAGTGAAACTTAGTTGGGTTATATCTTCTGTCATGTCAGATTATGCTTCTGTTATATATTTTAAATTTTAAATTTGAATAGCAGATTTATTCCTGTGGTGTGCTATTTTTCCCCATTTCTCTGATCCAAGCTATTCTCCCTCATGACTCCTGCATATATTATCTGGCAAAAAAATGACATAATAGCTTGTCTTTACAGGCACATATACTGGATGTGCGCAACATACCAGAAGCATTATCTTACTTTATCACTCCCAAGGCGGTTGATGATAATTCAGTGCTTTTGCAACAATTGCCTCATTGGGCTCCTTGTTCTATTACACAAGCTCTAGAGTTTCTTACGCCTGCATACAAGGGACATCCACGGGTTATGGCATATGTTCTAAGGGTTCTAGAATCCTATCCCCCTGAAAGAGTGACTTTTTTCATGCCGCAGCTGGTGCAATCTTTGCGACATGATGATGGGGTTAGATATCTACTGAAATTTGAGTTCATGATTTTCCCCACTTAGCATGCCTGTCCTCAAACTGTGTAACACTTAAAACCTGATTCTACATTTTTTTACCTTTCACCATTTAACCATTACAACAACAATAACCAAGCCTTAATCCCATTAGGTGGGGTGGCTACATGGATCGAACATGGGTCGAACAACGCCATAATGCTATCATAAATCATGTTCGTTGACATTTAACACCTAAAGCATAACATAAATAAGACTTCTGTTTCAAGTCACATAATGACATTCTTAAGATTTTGAGAAGGCTATTGAGAAAAGATATTTTGCACCATTATCTCACTAGTATTGTGGGAATTTGTGTTATCTCTCCAATTTTATATACTCTAATTATTTTGGCATCTAAATTTAATTTCATCCCCAAATCAAAATCCTACTTTGGCTCATATTTGTAAAATGAGCTTTTCTTAACCCTCTTTGAATTTATTCTTCAATAAGTGAGGTAAAAGTGTAGATAACTTTATGTCAACATATGACCTTATGTATAGTGAATTTCAACTTGTTTTTGCTTGATAATAACCAGTTCAATATTTTATTTTATTTTCAGAAATTAGTAGAAGGTTATTTGCTTAGAGCTGCTCAAAGAAGTGATATATTTGCCCATATTCTTATCTGGCACCTACAGGTATAACTTGTGATTGTCAATTGTCATTATTTCTTTTATGGAAGTTATTCTTATTTCACTCAATTATGTTGTGCACATTATTTTTATATATAGTTTATTATTTTATAACTTTTGGGCAGGGCGAGACTGTACCTGAGCCAGGAAAAGATCCCAACAGTGGGAAGGTATGATAACACCAAGTTTCTTTGTATCCTGTATAGTTATTGTTATCATATATTGATGAAACATCATGAGTTCCAAACTAAAATGAGCATCAAGTGCTAGAACTATGCTAGTCCTGTACATCATTTAGGCAATGTTTAATATTTACTGATCACTGAAATCAGATGCACTGATTTCAATCATGAGTGCTGCTATAACATCAACAGCAGTAGTAGTAATAATAATTATTATTATGATGATGATGCTTTGTCTCCATTGATAAATTAAATTTGAGTTATGTTGATATTATTGATTCTCTGACAAATTTTGCTTCAGAAATATTACTCCCTCGATCCTCCTATACCATTTTATGTGTTTAATTTGACTTTTCATAAAGTTGAAGAACTCCTTTCCTTTCTCGGATTAAAAAAACATAATTTAATGCATCAAATCAAGTATTGTCAAAACAACTCTCAATGTTTTTGAATTTGAAAAAAAAAATGAAAGTGAGAGCAATTGAGGAATGTATAAACTTGGCATATTCACTCTTAAAGTGACAGGCATTTTGGGACTGCCCAATATGGAAATTTAAAACATGAAACTTGCGGAGTATTATTGTAGTTTCAGGCTTATTAACTATGAAGTTACTATAATCAGAACATTACCTAGTTCTTCGCTTCAGAATTAAACTGAGGTGCAGTATGTAATCATTTAGTTGTTATTATAATCAGGACATTACCTAGTTTTAGTTGTCTGGCCATTGTAAGCTGGGCTTACAATTGTACGGAGGTGGAACATGTTTATTGTGCAGAAAGCCATGAATAAGCTAGGAGAAAACAGTATCAAGAATAACATTAACATGACGGATGCTCCAGATTACATTTAGTTCATCAGAGCAGAAACATTTTTCTGGTTTTGCCTAAAATCTTTGAAATTGACACTCAACTTTGTAGCACTGCTTTGTGAAGATGTAGAATATATTCAATGTAATCCTTTGCTTTTGTTAGAATTTGTTTTGGTTTTTCCACATCATAGTTAATTGTTTGTATTTGTTTGCACTTTATTTCAGAATGGTTCATTTCTAGAACTTCTGCCCGCTGTAAGGCAACGAATAATTGATGGTTTTAGTCCAAAGGCACTTGATATATTTAAAAGGGAGTTTGATTTCTTCGACAAAGTTACTTCCATATCTGGTGTACTATATCCACTCCCTAAGGAAGAACGCCGAGCTGGTATCCGGAGGTATTATGCAGATATTTGTGGCATGATCCTTATTTGGAACTCCTAAGTCAAATTTCAAATAGAACTTGACTAATGAATTTATCATCTTTGATAGGGAATTAGAGAAAATTGAACTGGAGGGTGATGACCTTTATCTGCCGACAGCTCCTAGCAAGCTTGTTAAGGGTATCATAGTGGATAGTGGTATTCCCTTACAATCAGCTGCGAAAGTCCCAATTTTGATAGCATTTAATGTAGCTGATCGAGATGGGGACCAAAACGATATAAAGCCACAAGGTTGCATTTTCAAGGTTAGCTGGTCTGTATTTATGATGATATCCTTCGCAGACTCAAAACTCAAGCGTTGGTGTTTATAATTGAGTTGTTATCCTGTCCACACAACAGCAAAACATTGCGTTATACACTTAAACGAACATAACAAAATAGCTTTCTTTTTTTAATACATTGTATGCTCTGGTTACCCCTAGATTGAAGTTTATTTTCATGCATTGTTGTCAGCTGTGCTTAGTCTGTTTTCTTATCATTCTTGGACTAACCGAGTTCTCTTCATTCAAGGTTGGAGATGACTGTAGACAAGATGTTCTTGCCCTTCAAGTAATTGCACTGCTTAGAGATATATTTGAAGCTGTCGGATTAAATCTTTATCTATTTCCTTACGGTGTTCTGCCTACTGGTCCTGAGAGAGGTATAATAGAGGTGAGTTTATTGCTAATATACTGAAGCATCATGCAAATTTTGTGGCACCAACTAGTTCAAATAAAGTAAAAGTCTGGTCATAGATCAGATTGGGTGGAATACCGATCCAGCGATAACTGCAGCCATGTTAGTTCTTGGAAGTGTATTTCTGAGGGGTATGTTTGTTTTCGATGATTGATATTTTACAATGTAAGTGATGGTAATCACGTGGTTGCCAAACTCTCAAGTTAGCTCCTGAACTCTTGCGAGTTTAATATCTTGGAAAACAAAATTGAGTTGTTATGTGTAAAGTCTCTTTATTTCAAACCTGTATGCACGGTCTTGGCCTCAAATGCACACTTATAGTTGATATTGTTTGGTACTTGAGTTGAAATACCTATGTTTTTCATTATCTGTTGGGTTTATTTTTTATGTATTTTATTATTATTATTGCTCTGCTGTGTTAAACTACAAAATAGGAAGTCCTGAGCTAAGTATATAATATAACAATAGTGTCCAGTTTGAGTTGTGTTTTTACTTGAGTACTTTAGTTTGTTTTGTAACGGAGTTGAAATGTGAAATATTAATTAGGGATGTACCGTTTAATTATGTTTGATTCTTAAGGTATGTTTTCTGAATAATCAGCTTTAGTGGAGCACCTGTATTATTTTGTGGGAGGATTAGCTTCAGGGGGCTAAATAATTGGGGATGTGTCCTAAAAGGAAAGTAAAAAAGTTTTTGAGAGTAGATTAATTCTCAATTTGGATTTGTCAATTTTCCAATTGCAGTTCATCTTCATATGTAGTTTGGCACCTTGTTTTGATCAATAATTTTTTAAGAGATTAAACATTGAAGATTCTTTTATCAATAGCTTTTTCTTTAAATTATCTCCATTTTTGGTCTAGTAGTTTTGTTAGTTTTTTTTAAGTAATCGTTAACATGTTTAACCAGCTATCGGTTCCGGATCAGTATTAGGAACTATATTAATGTTTTATTATTTCTTCTATCCTATATTGAATAGCTATTTTGTGCATTCATAATTCATATTTTATATTTTTCAGGTTGTGCCTAATACACGTAGTAGAAGCCAAATGGGGGAGACAACTGATGGAGGTTTGTTGGAGATATTTCAGCAAGATTTTGGTCCTGTTGGAACTGCCAGTTTTGAGGCTGCACGTCAGAACTTCATCATCAGCAGTGCTGGTTATGCTGTTGCTAGCCTTTTGCTTCAACCAAAGGATAGGCACAATGGAAATCTTCTCTTTGACAAGTAAGATCTTTGTCTTTCTTTGTCAACAAATCTGATTATAATTGCTTGCGGAATTGATTTTAGCCGGGTTTCCTCTGAAATATTTAAAATCTTCTTTCTCTGCCCCCTTGGTTGAACTCTTCTGTGATCTTCAGTTCCCCTCCTCCCTTTGCTTTCTTCCCCTACCACAAATATGTAAGTTGTTGGTCCAATAAATTCTTCACTATTAATATGTATGCTGATGCAGTGCTGGGAGGCTTGTTCATATTGACTTTGGTTTCATCCTAGAAACTTCTCCTGGTAATAATATGCGATTTGAAAGTGCACATTTTAAGCTGAGCCATGAGATGACACAATTACTAGATCCATCTGGTGTTATGAAGAGTGAGACATGGAGCCAATTTTTAAGGTAGTGATGGAATTTTTCTCTTTTTTACCCATTCCATATTATCAAAAACTAAGTGTTTGTGACTGGTTATTTGTACATCTAGTTTGTGCGTGAAGGGGTACCTTGCGGCCCGTCGTCATATGGATGGTATAATCACTATTGTGGCTTTAATGCTTGATAGTGGGTTACCTTGCTTCAGCAGGGGTGACCCAATAGGCAATCTTCGGAAGAGATTTCATCCGGAGATGAGTGAGCGTGAAGCCGCCAATTTCATGACCCACGTGTGTAAAGATGCTTACAATAAGTGGAGTACTGCTGGCTATGACTTGATACAGTACCTGCAGCAAGGCATCGAGAAGTGAGAGGTAATATAGAGTTTACCTAACTGTACATGGTTGCTTGTAATTTTAGTCATTGTTTTATTATGATTTTGTGACGAATTTTCACGGCTATAATATATTGAGGGAATAGTATAAATGGCAGATGAATATTTAAAAGTTGTGTATTGTTATTTTTGTGGGTTCATCATGCTGTAGAAATACAGCTGTGTAATCTTGTTTATTAGTGGCAAGTGCAATTCATTCCCTTAATGGGTACAAGACCCTTCATCCTCTTCTTTCTAGAACTTGTGGGAAATTTGGTGAAATAAAAGAAGGGATTACGAATCTGAAGAATGATATGCTTCCATAATTGTCTTACTTAGTTCAACAAATGGTGGGTTTTGGATCCTTTTCAATACCAGAATGCTAGCTCAAATCATTTAATTGTTGATGGTTTAGGCTTGAGGATAAAGCAAAAAGAAGTAAAAAACAAATTGTTGAGAATGACAGGAGGGCATACAACTTCAGTTGCAGCCAGACATTACTTTGCAGTGTGATGTTAACATATTTTCGGGTAGTTAGTTAGATGATGGATGGAATCAAGTGAATCTTTGGAGGACTAAATATGATGTCTTTACCATCATCATTAGCTGCATAATATGATACTACTTATCAAAAAGATACTTAATATGATACCATATAGCTTGGAAATTTAGAAGAATTTTTATTATGTCATACAAGCATCCCCACTTTTTGGGTCACACTAATTCTCATCACCTTGATTTGAACTTTTTTACGCTACAAATGAAGTTAGAGATAGAGTTGCTCACTTGGCCACACCACATAGTTTATATTAAAGGTTTTTTTAAAAGATAATCTACTTCCCAAGTTGCACTGTTAGATAAGCAATGGATACTACATTGTATAGAGAGAGAAATAAGGAAAAATTAGAATAATCATTCACATAATATGATTGAAATGGATCTTTATCATTCTAATATCATTGAAATTTGCAAGTACAAAAATAATTAACATGAACAATATTTTGAATCTGCTTAACAATATCAGTCTATGCCCGATGTCTTTGGAAGCCCAAAGCAACTTGGAGCATGCTAGAATTTTCTCACAAAGAATTGAAATTTTAAAACATTTGTTCTCATACATTATTAGATTACTTGAAAAAATATATTTAAGTTAATTATATTTTAATATTAGATAATTATGATGTAAAATTCCCTTTCTAATCAAGATTTTCAAATCCAAAATCTTTCTTAATAGGAAAACTATATGTATTATATGGAACAATCATATTATATCAGTCAGAAAAGCATACCTTAATATATGCTTCCAAATTAGAAAATAAGAAATAAATAATTATTTCTCAAATATAAAATACTGATTAATATAATTCTTATAGTAATAAGGAGCATTGCGTTTTTAAATTATAAATTTTTATTTATTGCTCAAATTGATCAAAGACTCCAGTTATTTTCATAAACCAATTTGAGTATTCATTTTTATGAAAATGGTCTAAGTATTAAGAATGTTAAGGGATTAAATTGACAATTTTGAATTAGAATATCATATATATAATTTATACATATAGCTTTATTATTTTTATATTTTTAATTAGTACCGGAAAAGGTACAAAAAGTAATTGCATAATATTTTTTTAAATAAATAAAAATGATTAAAGGGAAATTTAATTATTGAATAATAGGTGAAATTACACTTATGTACGTTGTGAATGTCTCGATTATCTTTGGGAAACCAAATCTACTATCCCTTAAAAGAGGGATAAGATGGTCTTTTAATTCTTGTCATCATTTAAAAAAAACAAAGGCAGCCTCTTTTGATTTGTGTAAGATACACATAATTGATCTCATTCTAATCACTGAAATAAATTGATTTTTTCCGTTTCTTCTTCCCCTCTCATTATTATTATTATTATTATTATTGCAAGATACAATATGGAGAATGGTGAGTGTGAGAAACCCTGTGATATGGAGATTGTTGTAGGTGACGTCACTTCGCAACAACAAGGTACTGTTGATGATGATAACAAGAATGACGATTCTATCCTCACTCCTCTTCCTCTTCAAACAATTACTCAAAATAATCATCCCAAGACTAAAGAAATCAAAAGCGTTTTAAATGACAGTGAGGTACATAATCATTTATTATCATAATTTCCTTCTTATTTATATACATTGTAGTCATTATTTTGCATGAACAGATGAGTGAGTATGATGAAACTGGTTCCCCTTCAGAGCAAGAAGCGTTTATGAAAGAGTTGCAATGTTTTTATAGAGAAAGGTCTTTGGAATTTAAGCCTCCTAAGTTTTATGGTGTTCCACTCAATTGCCTCAAGTATGTTTTCATTTTATATCCTTCTTCATATGTTACACTATCACTCTAAACCCTTATTTAACCAATGCATATGTGTGTGTATATGTATGTGTGTATGTGTGTATGTATGTCTCTTTACTGATACCAGATTCTGTGAGTTGTAGGTTATGGAGAGCTGTTATCAAATTGGGTGGCTATGATATCGTAAGCATCACTCTCCTGATTTTATTCATTACTTATATCTCTCTCTCTTTTTCATGGTTCTTGCTTTCTAAACTTTAATACTCTTGTTTAATACATATATTGCGAACTTCAAACTCAAGGATGCTATTCATCCTCCTCATGGCTTTTGTTACACAAAAGGGGTGTTTTTTGTTTATGTCAAATCTAACTTCAAACATGTTAGTAAACATCCAAACCACTCACCAACACGCTTACCATGTGTTTCATCGCTGTACTGACACTTCAGATATGGGCAATTCTATATACACCCAAAAAATTACCGTTTACACTCACACGGTTATTTACAACATTTACACTAATGGGAGGATTCTCCATCTGTCTGCCTATTTACAGCATTTAGGTTGATGGATAGTCCATTTGTCTGGGTGTGAGCAGTGGTTTCTTGGCTGTTGGTAGAATTGCCCTTCAAATATTCTCTACTTGTTATTTCCATGCTTGTGTTTATTATGCTTTCTCTATGTTTGAAGGCTGTGTTCATACTCTCAAAACTGCTCAAATGACTTGACAGACACCACAACTGGAACTAATGTTGTCCAAATCTAGCATTTTTCTAGTTGGTCCTGAGTCATTTTACCAACTTTACAAAGAGCCAAACATTTAGGATTTGTCTATTAATCCTTTTGTAAAATAGAAAGATGTGATAAGACTGAGCTCAAGTAGCTGGGGTCTCACTTGTGGAGACATAGTAATATCTTGGACGTAAGGATTTGAATGTTTGACTTCCCCTGTAGTGGGATTGCGAGCCGTATCCCATATTTGTCAACTTACTTCTATTATGTAACTTGATGAGCAAATTATTTTTTGTAAATATTAGAATACGACATATTATTACATGTTTGAGTGGTTGCTAAATGTTTTGGGCTTTTTGTTAGTTATCCATTACCAATAGGTGACAGAGCTGATCTCACTGACTGATTATATGTAGGTAACTGGATCCAAGTTATGGCGACTAGTAGGAGAGTCTTTCCATCCCCCTAAGTAAGGCCTCAATATATTATTGTTTTCATGTTTTGCAGTTCTAACTATACTATGTTGGATGGTCCCACATCTGGTATTTTCTGCTGATAAAACACTTTGTTGTATGAGTTGCTTCTAATTGATTATTACTTACATATATAATTTACATTCTACGAGATAGAAACTCTTTCAAGAAATCATTTCAAATTAACATCCCTTTGCTCATTTCTATATTGAATACCTTTTTCTCACAGGACATGCACTACAGTCTCATGGACGTTTAGAATATTTTATGAGAAGGTGATGGTTATTTTTTATGGACTTTATGCTTAGTAAATAGTTCTCGTCATTGGTTCCGAGTAAGACCTCTCTGGATACCATGAGACTGAAAACAAAAGTTCTTGTTATTATCTACTTTCACACCCTGAAATATTTCAAGTGACTTTTGTAGCCTTTTTCAGCCACTTGCATGATCTCCTAATCTCCTCTTTCCTGAATTTTTTTTAATCTGCACAGGCACTTTTAGAGTATGAAAAGTATAAGAGAGAGACTGGGGAGCTGCAGCTACCTGTTGGATCATTCCATCAACCTTCAAGTGTAGAAAAGGAGGTTTGTATACTGTTATTTTATTTTCCTATTGTTCTTTGATTGCATACTTGCTTGGAAGTTTACCTTCATTGTGCAAGATGAACATTTGCCCCTTTTTCGTGTGTGATGAGTTTGATAAGTTGTGAACATGAATAACACTCCTTGTTCCTTTAATTACATACCTATCTTACAAGACATAAGTGTGGATGGATGTGAGTACTGTCTGCTAAAAAAAACTCATTCTGTTTGGTCTCTAGTCTAGGCATTGAATGTCGATGGTGGTCTCCTCCTGCTGGTTCTGTCCAGCAAAAACGAAATACAATATGTTTATGCTTTATAACAAGGAGCAGCTGAAAGATAGGGACTTGGAAGCATGTAGCAACATTTCTCCCTCTGAACTTTTTATGTAACAAATAATGAGTTTGTTTTGCAGACCACTGTTTACCAGACTCCAGGCTCAGGTAGAGCACGAAGGGATGCGGCAGCACGTGCAATGCAAGGTTGGCATGCTCAGCGCCTTCAATATGGTGATGTTGCTGAGCAAGTTAGTAAGGTTTGTTGAGACCTTTAAACTTAATATGGCGTTCTTCTTAATATCGTTTTGTTGTGTGTTCACATATATGCATGAATGTTTTATTTATGGCAATGTTTCTACCACTAGAGCATTTATTTTATTTTTGCACAGGACAAGAACTTCAGTCCCACGACAAAGCGTGAAAAGAACCTCAAAAGTATTGGTATGCTCACTACAAACATCACCAACTGTTACTCTAAATTAATTTCAACCTCATTTCTTAATGTTTCAATGCATTAGGTGTGATTAATAAACAGAGGACCCTGACTGGTCTAGAGCAGGCTGAGAAAGCTGCAAATATTGATGGAGATAGGCAGTTAAGTTACTGGTCCCTTCTTTTTGGTCCCATTCATACATTTATTATCTCCTTTTCACCGTTACTTCTCCATTCATGGTCCTTTAATTCATGATATTAGCCACCACTTGAAGTTCTCTTCATAGTAGCAACCATTGTTGATTAAATTACTTTTTCCATTACACAATAATAGATACTAGATTTCTTGGTTTATACTTTACAGAACAATACAATATTATAATTAACGAGAACAATTTGGTGCGTCCCAATAGTGCCACCCCATCAATATTTTATTCAAGTCATTGAAGATTGCCCCTATGGGTTTGTATATCTGCTGCATCACTCCTCCCCAAAGGTTTAGTGAACCAAAAATAACAGACAAAAATATGCCATAATGCCAGTTAAACATGTTTCATCATTATTAATTCCTTAATCAGAGTAACTATTTATAATCCCTACTTTGAAGCTGAAAAAAGATATGTATGCTCTGCGAGCTTAATTCAAGTTTCTTTATTTTTATGTAACCAAGGCTAAATGATTCATCTTGGCAGATTGGTCACACCAGTTGTGGACATTGGACCCCCAGCTGACTGGGTGAAGATCAATGTGCGGGAAACTGTAAGTCCGTTCAGTGTTATTCTTTACCGAATTCATATCTTCCTATGCACCATAGTTGTTTATGTTATCTCATATATAATTTGTTTTGAAAAATGAATAAATTTGGACCATTTGCTGTGTCCATGTTCAGAAGGATTGTTTTGAGGTGTATGCACTAGTTCCCGGGCTCCTTCGTGAGGAGGTAAATGCTTTGGCTCGTTGTCTTCATTATTTGTTGTTTTTATGTGGGAAATACTTGCATGATATTTGTGTATTTAATTCTGTTTGATGGAACATTTGCTATTTTTAATTGTCAAGTAATCCAAATGTGACAAATTGACAACGAATGAAAATAATAAGCGAAAGCTTAATTATTACTTTCTATTACAGATTTTGGATGGTAAACATAAGTGGCTGAGATGGGATGTTTGTTAATATTTATATAGGTGAGAGTCCAATCAGATCCAGTTGGACGTGTTGTTATAACTGGTCATCCAGAACAGGTTGACAATCCATGGGGAATTACCCCTTTCAAAAAGGTAACCCTCTATTGTTTATCACTTATCACTTGTTCTTTTCTGGAGGATATCTCGCCCCTTTATGCTATGTTTGGGAGTGCCGTTATTGAGGGGGAAGAGAAGGGGTGGCTTTGGAAAGCCTCTCCCTTGTTTGGGAGTCGGATGAAGGAGAGAGGAAGGTTTTGAAGGGTTTCTCAAGCCCTCTAAAACCCTTCGCGTGTCTATTTTTATAGTTCCTCAAATTTGGGGTTTCTCCTTCCCTTCCTCCCCCTTCAGCCCTTTGATCTCTCTTATTCACTTTTCCCTCATAACTCCCAAACATATGCAGTAGTATTACAATTTAGCCTTTTGGGTGAAAAACTTGACTGAAATTGCTGTTTTGTTTTCAGGTTGTGAACTTACCAGCAAGAATTGATCCACTGCAGACAACTGCTGTGGTTAGTTTGCACGGTCGTCTATTTGTGCGTGTTCCTTTTGAGCAGGGAGCTATATGAAGTTCCCTCCTTTCAATGGGGGAGTTTGTTTGCTACTTTGTTGGGTTCTGTAGGGGAAGAGAAGAAGACTCACCGGCCCGGCCCGGCCTGGCCTTCTCACAAATGTATTTTATGGTTTGTAAGTTTTTTCTTTTTTCTCTCTTCCCTTCAACAAACCGAACTAGTCTATATACTCAATTGGATTAGTTGAGACTACTACCAACTTTATTATTGTACTACTATTTTATTTTTTTATAGGTAGAACAACCAACTTAACTAATGCAATATGCTTGATGTTCCTATATGAAATAGCTTTTAACCTATTTATATAAAAATAGCTTTCACCTTTGTATAACAACCTTTAAGCATTGGTTTTTTTTGGGGTCCTGAGTTTGAGTATTTGAGCAAAGCTTAGTTGGAGGACTAGCAACTTTATTTACAACTCCCTCTATCCCATAAAGATAGTAAAAATTTATTATATTTTTAGTTAAGAGTTAATTTGTGTACCATAAACAACCAAAATTTGTTTGGTTCGAAATTCAGTTGGCAATTTGAATTCTGTTACAATTCAATTCATATATTTCCAAATTTGTTTTCATTACTGTGTCTCCCCCTTAGAATCTGCATAGCTAGACAAGCAACTGAACCGCTTGTTGCATTTGGTATGGCAAATGAGAAATTTTACCTTCAATAATCCACGATTTGCCTTTAAATTTTCCATGAAAACTTTCGTTAATTAATTGACTTGTATATGTAAGGTGGCAAATAAATGTATGTAATGCACAAAAGGTAGTATTATCCTTCCTCCCACTTATATGCAAGCTTCAGTTCCTAATAAAGCCTTTCCAAAAATTATTGTCCTTACTTTTGGATCTTGGGTTTGTAGTTTGGTTTCTAAGGGGATATAGAAAAATGTGATTATTTCTTATGTAACAATGAATTTTTTGTACTATCAAGGGTATCATCTCACCTTATCTTATGGGTAAGGAATTAATCTATTTCAGGGTATGTGGTTGCCCCTTCTAGGATTCGAACTCTTGACATTTTGATTATTTTAAGGAGCTAATAAGGTTTTACACCATTATATAAGAATTATTTGAATATACTTCAAGACTTATTGGAGTTGTAAGGTATTTTGATACTATTCACGCCATCAGAAAAGGGAAATTGCTTCTTCCATCAGAACCATATAATCCCTTGAATAAAATCAAAATGATATCTCTACTAAAAAAATATGAATTGAAGTTTGAATAAGGAAAGGGAATTATTGAGTGGCAAGAAATAAAGAAGAATCCATTCAATCACATGGTTGGAATTTACATTTTAACAAATCAGTTGAATATGATTCGGGAAAGAAAAACAACAATTTAAATAAACATAAAGAAGAAATACAACGAGAAGCATTCCTAGTTCCAATAATATTTTAATGAGTTTTGTTATTTGAGAACAAAAAAAAAGTAACATATTCTTACATATACTACTGTATGCATCTCAATATGGAGAAGATGTCTTAAGTGGGTTTAAAAAACATTATTTTCTTTTCTAAAAACTTCAAGTTTCAATGTCACTGTTTCCGATAATTCCTCAGTATCTTTATTCAAAGTTGTATGAAAATGAGTTTTCTCGTGGTTTGATTAAATTGTGTCTCTCGGAAAACCAAGTGTCACTTTTTTTAGGAACCGTATAAAAATTATGTTCCTAATAAATTATGTTTAGGTCTAATAAAAAATGTCATTTTATTAAAAATAAAAATTATAAAAATATAAAATAACATTTTTATATCACTTTGAGAAAATTGATTGGTTTAGGACATAAAGATATAATTATTTTGGAATAGTTGATCCCTATTAACAATTGACATGCAAAATGTGTATACTTAAATGAAGAGATGCAAGTTTTTGTTGTTCTTTATAGTGGAACTAGGGTTATACACTTATACGTGTAAGGACTAAGGAGGAAAGAGGCTTTTGTGTATGTGTATGTGTATGTTTGTTCTCCATGCTGCTCTTTAGGACATCAAGCCACAAAACATAATATCAAACTACTACTATCTATCCGTTTAATCACTTTCTTTCAAGGTAAAGTTGGTCATGTTCCTCCCTCCACCACCAACACCAGAAGACTGTGACGTGGCGGGTTCAGGTCTCATAGACAAGTGTGGTATAAGGTTCTTGTTGTAAGGACTGCCTTTGATGCTCCAAATGAAACCTTAATTAGCACTAAAAATATATTCATATCAATCTCGTATGTATGTATGTATATATATGAGTTACATCTTCTCCATTCACAAACAAATGCTTCAAAAATCAAAGAAAATGCAATACATATATTCTTTTGATTACAATGAAATTACATATTTACTATTAAAAACAAAGAGAAAATATCACATGTATCTCCATTAATGAAAAATATATGATGCAGCCCAAAGACACTCACAAAGGCCCACTAAATTACCCAACTGACTCAAGGACTATAGCATGGGTTAAAGGGGACAGCTGTTTATTTTTATAACTCTTGCAATTCTCTTTAGGTAAGATCTCACCATGGTGTAGATCATCTTAAGTTCTTACATTTTCTCTTTATAAGTGTGCTGCAATGAATGAAAATGGGGAGAAAAAATGAATTATCACTTTTAGAATTTTCTTGCCTTTTATTAATTCTTAGTCCATATTTTCCATTAAGGAAACTCTTCCTAACAATATACTAGTTCATATATATATATATATGGAAAATATGTAAAGTAGTAATTAATTACCTGTGGTTGGATGATGAGAATGCATGCATGGTCGGTTAGCTAGGTAGAAGTGAGAGGAAGAAATGAAGATGAAGATGAAGATGAAATGTGATTTAACTTTGAGTAACCCATGAGTTGCAAAATGAAGGTAGGTAGCTATATTTTAATGTTGTTATTATTTAAGAAGAGTACAGTGTGTTAGATGGTAAGGTGAAGATAAGGAAAGAAAGTTAAGGGAGTTGAGAGACAAAATGTGTTCCACTCTTCATCACTCCCAACCCACATTTCTTCTATTGCAACTCAACCCTTCCACCTAAATTATTAATGCATAAGGCTCTACTATTCACTATTCACTTGCTTTATCATGTGCAAGGATGCATGTCATATCACAATGTGTCATGTCATAAGATTTACTACTGGATTCATACTTTTACACTTCACAATATTTTTTCCATTACTCATTGATTTGTTATATAATTAGTATTTAATATGTATTAACAGTGTAAAAATACATGTATCATCCACTTTTTGTTATTATTTATTATTGACTCTCTTAAAATTTATAAATGGTGATTTACATTATTAATATGTATATATAAGCAATTGAGTGAATGAGATTGTGAGTTAAATCTCAGTAATAAAAAAAAGTTTTATAAGTAATTTAATAATAGATATTATTTGTTTTTTGAGTTAGTGTTGATTCATTGAGAGAGAAAAGTTGTAAATACCACATTCATAATATTTTAATCGTAAATCAAATCACCATTTAATTCTAATTTATTATGATATAATTAGAATATCATTATCTGTTAGCATTAAAATTTATCTTATTAAAATATAGAACTTTTATATGCATAGTTTGACTAACCTAAACTTAATAACTTTTATATAGTTTTTTAGAAGTAAAATATTAATATAAAAAATAAAATATCTTGCTAATAAATAATGAAATCACGTTAATTATATTGAGAAATTTGTGCATTGCATCACGAGATAATATATTTAACAAAGATATAATCCTTAAAAACATGAAGATAAAATTATTAAACATCTCATATTATCTAAAACTTTAAAATGAGCAAGATTTTGACAATTGTAATATTCTGTTTCAACCCTTTCCAATAAACACTAAAGGTAGCTCTTTTATTTTTTGATATTAGACTTCACCACTCAATAATCAAATTTAAATGCTAGGCCTCACAAGGGATAAACAAATGTTAAATTTCACATTCAACTCCCAAAAATAAACACATTTCAACAATTCAATAGGCATAAACAAATGTTAAATGTATATAAATATGAGAAGAAGAAAAAACATCACCTAATTAGATTAGATTAGAAAATTCAAATTACTGCAAAATAATATAAAACCGAGTGAAAGTATGAAAAGTATGTTAGTCTAAAACAACAATTAGGTTAAAGTGACTATGCTTATTGCTTATTACAGACTATGGCCTATTATTCCATCCATGCATGTAGTTGAACATTTGAGGTTGAAGTGCATTTGTATTGTATAATCCATTAAGCTGAAAAGGTGCCTCATAATGCAGGCTCTGAGAATTAGGAGTCTGAAAATGAAGCATAGAGGACTGAGAATTCTGGCCAAGGTTGAAAGGGTAAAATGGTACATGGTTGTTGTTATCACTAACTGGCTTCATATGAGGAATAGGATAAACTTGTCCTTCATATATGTTAGTCAAGAAATTGTGATAGCTGCTTGAATTTGAGGCCAAGTTAGGTATAACCATCTCACCTTTGATTAATGGTAATTCTTCTGTTATTACTCTTCCCTTTTGGTCTTGTTTCAACACATTGATTCTTTGATTACAAACATCAAGTTTATTATCCAACATAGTAGCAAACATCCTCAATTGTTCTTCTCCCATTGCATTGAAAGAGTCATCCCAAGTTGGATACATGATCTTCAACTTCTCTCTTTGCACTTTGGCTATTTCACCTTCAACTTTTTTAATCCTATCCTTATAATATTCTTGCACATCATAGATCTTAGGAATCCTATCAATAGTGGTGTTATTATACTTTTCAATAATTCGGTATACCTCTTTGGTATCTTTAGGCCATGTCTCAAATTGAGACCCTTGGTCATCAAAGTGTGGGGCATAGATAATTACACAAACATCAATGCCACAAAGAGTAGAAAGTTCATAAGCTTTCTTCATTAACCCTTCCTTTCTCTTTTGGAATGTTATCATGCGATTTTTCTCCTTCTTTATCAGCTCCATTCTTCCACGACCCATTGTATTATATTCACAACAATATTATAGCGTCTACACAGATATAGAACAGCATATAACACCAAAAGATTAATATAAAATATATAAATATAATATAAGGCATAAATCAAATAAGATATTGCACTACACACGAGTTCGTGAACATACCTTTTTTCTCCTATCAGGTGTGTTTTCTTCTCAGTCCTTGTTAATTCTATAACTTTGTCCTATTCATATAAAAGTATATAAAGGGTTGGGCTAACATTACAGATATGAAAGTTATAGAAAGTTTTAAAATTATTCCTTACTCGAATCTTGCTCATTTAGGATTAGGATCGATCGATAGATTAATTAAAACCAAACTTCTACTTTTTTTTAACTCTAGATTCTCTTAATAAATACCAGCTTTTCTTATTTTAGCATTAGCCTTGCACCAGGAAATGGCCCATAAGAAAATAAAAACTATACCTATATCTATGCATTTATAAGGATCGTGACTCAACAAAAAGATATGTATGTTTAACTTAATTGTAAATTTGATCTCTCGTCTTTTATGATTCTACGATTTTAGTATCTCCATTTTATTTTGATGACTATGAGATTAATTGTTTATTGATAGAATTTGTATGATGATGATATCGATGTTGATTGTTAAATAATTGTGCTTTGTTAGTCCCTCTACAAGCTCTCCCCATCAATTTTTCTAGACACTCATCAACCAATTTTGTGAAACCCGAGCCAAATATTAAGTTGGAAAAGTTTTCGTATTAGGTCTAACCGGTTTAAACAGTTAAATCGTCTGGTCGGACCGAATGATTTTAAATATAATCAATAATTTTTATCTATAAATATATAATTATATATAAATGTAAAATGAGTAAATTACACTCACACCCCTTGAGTTTTAGTGAAATTACACAAATCACCCCTCACTTTTTTGTCCTTGCACCCCTAATTTTGTACATATGTTACACTGACTACCATTGCATGATATAAAAGTGTAATATTTTAAACAAAAAACGTATGACGTGTGTAATTAATTAAACAAAATATTGTATATTGTGTAGACAAATTCAAATAATATAAGGGTCAATGCGTCTTCATTATTTGACTCGTTATAAAATAGTATAAGAGTTATTTAAACATTTCTTTGAAATTATTAATGTATTTTTTAATGACATAAAAATAGTAAAGAAACACTCGCTTTTGTACTATTTGAAGTGTTACACAATATACAATATTTTGTTTAACTTAATTACATTCATCGGACGTTTTTTCTTTAAAATATTACACTTTTATAACATGCAGGGGTAGTCAGTATAATATATGTATAAATCTATGGATGGTTTGTGTAGGAGAGATGGGTAGTCAGTGTAAGGACAAAGAAGAGATGAGTGATCTGTGTAATTTCATTAAAATTCAGGGAGTGTGAATGTAATTTACTCATGTAAAATTTTATATAACTATATTGAACTAACATTTTTCTATCTAGATTGAAATAAAACAAAATATTAGAGTAATGTTTTATTTTTTTTTAAATTTTAAAAGTGAATCATCCGATTTTTTTCCAATTTAACCGGGTTTAGTACAGTCGAACCGAAATTTCTCTGATTCAAAGAGGTCTAACTACTCATTCGGTTAAGACTACAAAACAAAGTCATTTTCAAGTCCAATCAGAGATTGAACCAGTCGGACCGTCCGGTCCGATTATAACAACATTGTGTAAAACACTTATCAACTTAGTATTATTGTTATTATCTTTTATTTTCGTATTAAATATTTATCTTGTTCGATGGACACGTCACTTTTAAAAAATATTGATAACCAATTAGGGTATATTTGAGATACGGTTTGCAAATTTGAATTTCGTTGAAAAGAGTTATACAAGCCAAGTTTTGGTCAAAGCAAGTCTAACAGTGAATTTAAGTTTGGATAAGTTATGATTAAATATTATTTTGGTATAATAAATGTTATTTGGACTCTATCATCGAACTGACTTTTAAATATATAATTGTCAAAGTACCCTTCAATTTTATTTTATTATTTATCTCTGTGTTTATTAAAAATGGAATGATTTGATGTATCAATTTCTTTAAAAATGTAATAAGTTATTAAATTAAAAAATATAACTCTCTTTAAAATAACATAAATTATAATCAACAAAAAATATATCATATTAAATTAGCCCAATTACTAGATATTTGAACATACAATTTATGTAATAAAAATTATTAAATTAAAAATATATAACTAACGCTGAAAAACATCACAGTTTATATTAATTAAAAACAATGTTATTAAAACCGTACCGGTTATCAAACCGGTCAGGGTATTGGTATAGTGGTAAAGTGGTTCAACCAGTGGTTTAATAATTAAATCGCATGCTAGTTAAACTGGACATACTTACTTTTATATATATATATATATATATATATATATATATATAAACCTATAACAAAAAATTTCAAATAAATAGATATTCATATTTATAATCTATATTCATAATTTACTTCACATTCACAAAAACAAACAATATTAAGTCTTTAATAAAATCAAAGTGTAAAGTGCAAAACATATATTAATCCAAAATTATCACTTAACAAACGCAAAATACAAATAAATGACCCAAATATCAATAATTGAACTTGAAGAATTAGTGAAGAATTGAAAATTTAAAATTTAAAAAAAAAATTAATGTACAAACCGACCGGTTTAAACCGGTTTTGATCGGTTCTATTGCATATAAGGTATAACATACGTACCGTACCGGTTAGAGGTCCGGTTCAACACGGTTTTTAAAACATTGATTAAAATACATTAAAAAGATAATAAGTATTATTATCATGTATCATTTTGGTGTACATGATTGTTCTTCAAATAAGTGTTATTATGAGGAATCTTCCACTATGACAACATTTTTTTTATATCGGAATATATATATATTAGACTCTTAGGACATTAGGTAGCCTAGCTGGCATTAATGATTCTTACTTTCAACTTTCCACACTGTCAACCCACATCATTTAGCAACAACTACTACCATAATTGATTTCCCCTTTTCTATTTTCTTTCCTTTTAATTTCTCTCTATTTACTTCTAGGGTTTTCCTTTTTTCTTCAATTAATTAAAAACCAAACAACTTTTTTGATTTCCACTTTTGCTTCATTAGGTTAGCCTCTGATCACTGCGTTTTTTCAGTTTCTCTATTCTTCGATTCTCTCAACTACTTCCTCTGATTCACAGTATATTGTAATCTCTACACTATCTCTTTCATTTATTCAATTCAATATCATTAATTTGGAGAATCGATTTGACTTATTTGGAATTGTGATTGTTAATGGAAAATGAAGGGATCCAACTAATGAACTCTCCGTTGGGTGACACAACTTATACGAAGGTATTCGTTGGAGGATTGGCTTGGGAGACTCAAAGCGAAACCATGCGCCATTACTTTGAACAGTTTGGTGATATTCTAGAAGCTGTTGTTATCACTGATAAGAATACTGGCCGATCCAAAGGCTATGGCTTTGTCAGTATCTTTATTATCACTTTATTTTATGTTCATTTTGCATACACTGTCACACTCATGGTTTTAAATTGCACTCTTTATTTGATTTACTATCTCATATATGCATGGAATTGGAGGGTATAGGTGACTTTCCAGGATCCCGAAGCTGCTACGAGGGCTTGTGCTGATCCAGCTCCAATTATTGATGGTCGAAGGGCTAATTGTAATTTGGCTTCACTTGGTCGACCACGACATCCTCTGCCTTATGGTATTACATACCAGCCTCATCACTCTCTTTTTTATCCAATTCTACTGTATACTAAAATTTAACTTTAGTGTCACTTACTTACATTCTTTTCACTAGTGTTGTCATCAATTTTGTTTTTTTTTGTTATTATTATTTATTAATATCATAGAGCTGATTGGATTACAATATTCACATGTCTCTTTTTTTTTTAAAGATAAGGTCAAGTCATGGGCAGTGTTGGATAGAGCTTGAGTGCTTGTCCACTTGAGTCTCCCTTTACTGCACACTTAATTTAATTTTTAAAATATACACTCCTTTCAAAGATACTTGTTCACATAATGGATTTAAGTTCTGAGTTCTGACATTTAGAGTGTTTGATATCGTTGCTGTCAAGCCATCTAACTCTTATGCTTCATATTTTCTTAAGTTTGCTTTTGTATGTTTGTGTCTGGTCATCTGTGTTTGCTATTTACCATTTTTGTTTTGCTTAAACAATTGTTGACTCATCTGTGCTTGCTGTTTCTGATTGACCATTCTAGCACTTCTGATTTTTTGCTACACCATTTGTGTTATGCCCAACCAATATTGTTTTCTTTCCCTGATATGCTTAGTCTGTGGCAACATAAGTATTCTCTCTTATTCTTCCCACATAAATTACTTCAATTTTGTGCTTGCTTCTTTTGTCTTATATAGGACGGATAAGATCAGCCTCCCATTATGTTGGAAGTTTGCAACCAACTCGTGGTGCATATGCTGGAGGTTATGGCTACCAGCAACCAGTCGTCTCCTACAACTATCAGCAAGGATTGGTTTATCCTCCTTATGGGTGAGTTGGATGTTGTTGTATATTATCATTGCAAACATATATGTGGAAAAACATGTCAATAGATGTAATAAACTAATAATTATTTGCTATATTTATGTTCACGTGACCACATGTGGGAGGGTTTCCTGACTACATTTGAATTAGGATGTATTACAACAGAATCATGCTGTAGAGGTTATTTTTTCAACATTATATGTGGTTGTTTTATCTTTGCAGGTATACGCCATATGGACCTGAGTACATTTACCCACAGGTTATTTTAGTTTACTTTTAATAGGCGTAGGAAGAGTTTTTAGTGTTGTCTGTGCGCTGATGGCTTCTTCAACTTTTTCTTAGAGTGTGTACAACCCTTACATGGGTCAACATTACCTTCAGATATATGGAGTGCCTGGGGCAGTGAACACAACGGTGTATCCTTATGGACAACTGGGTCAGGCTATTCCTAGCAATCATGGTTATACAGCAATGCAGGGCTACACCATACCTGGTCATCAGATAGTGCCCTATGGTGGATCAAATGTTAATGCCATATCAGCTTCACTCGTGCCTGCCATCCAAGCACCATACCCCAGTGGTACGCTCATCTGCCCTATGCCTGATTGAAAGAGTGTTGCCATTCATTTTTATGTAAGAGCGTGCTTGAAGAACCTTTCTCTTTTGAGAAACGAATGATTATATAGCCCAGGAATTAACATTCACTGGGAAACGCTTGAGAATGAACTACGTAGTTTTAACAGGCATTGATATGCCAAAAATGCATTAAGCATTGTCTATGCAGTCAATTTTAGTTTTCAAACTTATATTATGTACGGGCTTGGACTATGGTAATCTATCTGATAGATTTTGGAAGTTATTGATATAATTGAGGTAAATGGAAGTTCTGATGGATGGCAAGTTATAAATCTGTAAAGAACGAGTGACGCTTTTTATACGGAGATGTATTGTAAGATGTATATATGGAATGAAGCATTCAAATGCCAACTGTATCTCTTGATTATCATTCAGAAGAAAAAAAATCATTTAAATGGATGTGATTTGCAACTCTGTTGTCTTTTTAGGAATTGCTGCACCAGTTCCAGGCCAACCACAATTTGTTGTTCCTGCTCCTTCTCAGTTTATGCAAGGTAGTGGTCCTGACCAAACAGCCGGGTGAGGAGGCAAATAAGGTGGGATATTCACCTAGCATCTTACTCCATTTCTCTATTTCCAGTATAAACTTTTGTTTTGAAAGTACTCTATCGCAGGTATCCTTAGTTTGCAGCAGGATTAAGAGCAGTGGAACAGCTACTTGAGTGGTGGGCTTCTCCAATCTAGCCTTGCAAGTTACTTATTTTGTATTCTATAGGTATTGCGCTTTGTTTTATGCAATATTATTTAGATGCACATGAGCAGCTCATAACTCAACTTGCCTTATGGTTTGATTATGTTGTTTAGTAAGAGGACAGCTCTTAACAAATCTTGTATGTGCAGGTCATATGTAGTCATGCTCACCAAGTTGTGTCTGAGTCGCTCCAGATGGCAAGAGAAACTGGAATTTGAGGGTTTAAACTAATGTATTTAATTTATACCTAATACTGCTAGTACTCACGAAGAGTGGTGGTAGTATTGGATCAATGGATGCCGGAATAGGTTTCTGGCGGCCATGTTGAAATAAACTTGTGTAAAAAAAATGAAATTCATGTCTGAATCAAAATATGATTCTTTGTAGTCATGTCCAGCAGCATTGAGCTTGTAGATAGTCTGGTCAATGTTGGTGCATTTTGTGAATATGGATGGTCCATCACATTGAATGTGATTTTTGTGCATAGTAGTTGTCACAGGTTCTACCATAAACTTGGACCTAATTTTATGACTTTGAGAACCTGCAGTTTATGCAAAAGGTAGAATCATCAGTATATTCCATTAGAGAATATTGCAGTGGTTCCTTAATTTTTTCCTATAGCAAAGCAACCTATACATGCTCTAACTTTAGAGTCCTTTTTAATTAATTCTTAGTTTTTTGTTATGGTAAAACATGTCAACTGTGTTGACAATCAAGTAGTAATCGACTAGATTATCATTACAAAGGTGTCTTCCTTAGACTATTCTCTACAAATTTTGTTCATGTAATATTTTATGTTATGCTTAGTGGTACACGTTTCCCTCATCGTTACTCTGATCATAAGTTTATAATCATCGTGGTTATGTTTTGGTTGACGTTTTCCTCACCTTTACAGTGTGTCAGTTTCTAAAAAATTGTCAAAAATTGCACTAATTTGATCCCCAAAGACTAATTTGACACTTGAGAGATCTAAGATTCAATTTATAAGTATGCATATTTCAAGAGCAGACGAATTAAACAATTCTAGCATTTTCAAAGGTTGTAACATAACCAGATGGAACTGGATACAGTTAGGTTACACATAAGATTGCCATTTTTTGCTTACAAGTAAGGTGAAGAAAAATTTAATGAGGGAGTGCAGATAAAGAAGATATAGTCAGACATTAATAGAAAAGATGAATAACTATAAGAAAATCTCTCCCTCACAGACTCATTGTAACCATTTCTTCATGTGAACCTAAATGATGCAACCACCTGCAAAATCCAAGTGGAACCTGAACCTTAGTATATAACTTAGAAGCCATTTAAACAATTATGCTGCATTCTCAACAAAATTAGATTCGAAAATGGGGAAAAAAGCTTATCTAAAGTGTGAGAGAGTAAAGGTGCATATACTCTTACATCATTTACTAAGTTGAGATCTCTGTGTACTAAATCAAATGAAGGGTGAACACTTTACTATTTCACTTTAGTGGCAAACTCAGTTTACTATTTTCAGAGCATGATAATATTTGCCTTATTAAATAGTTGAAATATGTTGTAACTACAAGGAGTTCACCTTCTTAATCTTGGATGCATACTTGTCTGTTTCCTCTTCCACAAACTGCAGGCATGCAGAATGTTAGAGTTGATAGTAAGTAGAATTATACTATGCACCCAAAGGGTAAATACACACATTATATACCAAGGTATATCTAGTTATTATGTGACCAACAAACCTGTCCTGTCACTGTATACAATCTGTTATACCATCCATTTGTTGCCATCCCAATTGCTGAATATAGATGCTTGCGACTCTCACCAGGATTTTGCAGAGAATACTCGATATAATATATCCCTGAACCATTGTTTGAGATGAGTTAATGTTAAATCAAAGCTTTTACACCACATAGTAATATAATAGGTGGAAGAGTACAAGTACCATTTGATGATTTAGAACCTATGAGTTTAGCAGCCACACCCGGTGGTCTTTGCCAGCTTCTGTCCAACCCACCAACCTAATGAACTCATTTTAAGTAATTAGGGGACAAAGTTAGCATTATCTGAAAAGAAAAGCAATGAATAATAGTTTAAAATCTTATCATAAATCACACCAGAGTCTCAGCAAATTCTTCCACTTTGCCAAATGATTCCATCTTTGTAAAATCTGGACCAAGCCCCGTGATCACAACACTCACCGAACCAACAAATTCGTAACAATTTCTTTTATTAGTAATAAATTATTAAAATGCAAATTGGGTAATAAAATTGAGAAGAAGAGTAAAGAGTGTTAATACCATTGGAGTCAGAAACCTCTTGTGGGTAGAAAGCAGTTACTGATTTAAATCCATTAGGCTCTCCTTTTCCTACTTGCCACTCTAATCCAATTTCAAATTAAACAATTGAATTCAATTCATGGTTATGGTTTGTTTCACTTTCAAACTTCCAATTCAATTCAATTCAATTGAATTCACCTTGAGGAATAACTATCTTGAACTTGTTCACTTCGTCTGTGTAGATACGAACATCCTCGGACACATCTAAGATTCAAAGCTCAAACACAATTGAATTAAAAAACAGCAAGTAAGAGTAGAAAGTAAGATAGAAAGAATAATAAATAATCACCATTGAGTGCCAATGCAATTGGAACAGTAGCTAAGGATGTAATTGCAGCAACTGAGGAGTGAAGAAAAAGCTGTCTTCTATTAAGTGCATATTGTTTTTCAGTGAAAGAAGAACTAATAGATATATTAAGTATGTTAGTGTGAGATGATAAAGAATATAAATTGAGAAGCAGAAAGGGCAAAGGTGCATTAATTCTTACGGCAAAGATGGTGTTTGTTTATGTTGATGATGCTCGAATGTAATGGGAGACAACAATAGACCTGAACAAATTTGCAAAAAACAACCTTAACCAAATGGAAGAGTAATGTTTGAGGATGAAAAATGAGCAGTGAAAAGAGAGGACCTTTGTCGGGCGCAGATGGTGTGGGTTGGATATGCAGACAACTGATGCAAACAATGGACGCCATTCCTTTCTGATCACCTTCTCTCCTCACTTTTCTATTTTTATTATTATTATTACTATTAACATCTTCATCATTGTTGCTATTTTAGAGAAATTTCATAAAATTTAGCTCTGTCAAACTAATTTCGGTATAATAACAAAATAAAGTTCTTCTTGCCATATGGCATCTCCTCATCATTTCTTTTCAGTTGACCAAACCTTCAAAACATATGGTATGTACTCAATCTCATTATATATATATATACATCCAATTGCAATATTCCATTTGTTTGTTTTTATTATTGATATATTTATTTCGTTCTTAACATTTTCTCTCTTCATTTGTAGTTTGGTTATCTATTCTAGCATCTCTACACTTTAGTTTTATATATCTTAATCTCTTATTTTATTTATACACTTTTTTATACATATAATCACTAATTTAATTTTTTGTTTTGCACGTTTCAGAAACACCTGAAGTATATTCTACTCTGAAAGTTATTTACGATTTTGTATTTTATTTTTTTATTCGATGATTTTAAAAATCTATTGTTTAAAATATATATTTGTTGCTTATGTTACCGCAGTCATTTGGGTCTATTGAGAATGATAGAACCAATGGATTCAATGATTTTCTCTTCTTTGGCATTTTGGCTATCTTTCACAATTTTTTGGATCGTTTTGTATGATATAATTAAAAATAATAATATGTCATAAATTCTAACTTTTCTTTTTACATCTACATGTACTAAAATAGTTATAAATTTAAACATTTCATTTTTACGTTAATATTTAGTTAACTAATTAAAAATATTTCTCCATTTTTATACATAAATGTAACAAAAATAAAGATATTTCGTTTTCAGATATAATTTCCTTATATTATTACAATTGCTCGTAATTCTTAACATATGTGAATGCATATCACATTAGAGACAACCTTTATTTTGAAAAATTAAGGCCTAAATAGTGTTAAATAATGTGTGATAACAATTAATATATTATTTTAGTGGCCGTAATCCAAAAAAGTAATCTCTACTTTATTTTGAAAAAAAATCTAAACATTTAATTACAACATTTTAATTTCATGTATTACAATTGTTTATGCATTTAAATAGCGTTGATTGCTAATCATTTATTACTATTACTTTTTAACGTTCATACATTTTAATTTCATTTATTACTACTTTAATTACTAATTAGTTGCAAACTAATAATTAATAATTATTTTGAATAAATAATGCCGATCATTAGGATAGAAATAAAACTGATAAACATGTCTAAGAGAATAAAAACAGATATTGTCATTTAATGTGGTGCTTATTGGTGAGATCGGTGATGCTACTCAAGTTGGCAAATAATGTATAGTAATCACTAACTACAAATTAGTACGTATGTTTTATTTTTTAAAAATTAAAAATTTAATTAAATTGTTCTCATTTTCATTTATTAATATTATACATAAATTTCCATTATTATCTTTAAAATATTTTAGCAATTTTAATCCTAAATAATTAAGGTCTCCATTATTTTGAAAAAGAATCGAACTATGTAATTACAACTATCCTATTTCAATAATCATTTATTACTAAAATTTGATTTCTATATATTAAAATATTATTCTCTAAGTTTTCATACTAAATGATTAAACTCATATTTATTTCGAAAAAAATTTAAGTAATAATTACAATGTCCTATTTTGTATACTTTTATAAAAATACTAAATAATAAATCAGTTACACAAGTAATAAAAAATAATATCCTAGAAATAAAAGAAATTATAAACAAGTTACATTAAGAAATAATAACAATAATATCATAAAATTAAACAAGTTCTTCATATGTAAGTGTATATTAAGAATTAGCGATATAAGTTATTGTATTTATTAGTTACTCAAATATATAGATTATAGAATATGAAAATCAATCAAAAAAGTACAAAATATACGGATAACATGTATGTTCTTAGCAGTGCGAATGTATGGATAACATGTGTGTTTTTAATCATGTGATTGCATTAATCACGTGTGTTCTTAACAATACAAATGCACATGTAATATGTGCGTTCTTAACCATATGAATGCACATATAATGTGTGTTTTTAATCATACTCAAAAATACTATCTTTGCACATATTACTTGCTAGTTGTACCTTCTAAATCTAAGGCCATGTTTCTTTCAAAATTACTTTGCTATTACTTGTATTTTTACTTTTTTGATACTTTAATAATTGGTCTAATTTTGATAATTTGTAGAAATGATTGAAAAATATGTTTGGTTGATGATGTATATTTTTTGGAACATCTTAATTTCTAAAATACTCATATCATAGGAAAAATGGTACAAACATGCCTAAAAAAATTAAGACATATACAAAGGAGACAATTATAAGCCCCAATAAAATAAAACAGAGGAAACAGTTATAAGTATCAATTTCTAGAGAAAGAAGACAAAAAAATAGTAGGCAAATCAATTAAGAAATATTTAGGAATTGATATTTATCAATGAATATGATTTATGCCGTTTTTCAATTTATGTAGTCGATCTCATCTACTAGTATAAATGTTTAATTGTTGTAATTATTAAAAAATAAAATAAAAACAATACTATTTATTTTTAATACTATTCATTATTTTATTAACATATTGTTATATAAAATATTTAAGATTTATTTATTTGAATATACAATTGAAAAATAAAATACTATATAAAACATATACTTATTATCATAATTTAAATTTAAGTGTATGATTTAAATATATATATTTGTTTTCAAGATTCCAATAAATTATTTTCAAGTTTCACTGGTTCGTTGACTTCGTATGTTTTTTATACCTATTTTAGAAATTTTAACTGGTTTTAGTGCATTTTAAATTCAATATTTGAAAACTTTTTTATTTATTATTTGATTTATAATTAGAATTTGAGTGTGCATAAAATCTTCTAAAATATTATGGTTATTATTCGATCATCTAATAATTTTATGGAGCCTACATTATTAAATTCATATTTTTTATACTTCTTTTTCTTATTTCCATTTTCTTGCAAACATATATCTTAATTTATTTCCATTTTCTTGCAAACATATATCTTAATTGTCTCACTAGTATTTTTCATTCTGTAATCTAATTTTTTTTTTGGGTTCTCTTTTCCATTGTACTTTTCGAATGTTTATAACTTTGATTAGATGAACTCTTCCATTAGTTATGTTTTCTTTTTCTTTGAAAGAGCATATTCAATATTTCAATAGATAACTTTTATTGTATTTGTATATCTATTGTGTTTTCATTTTTAAGCACTGCATTTGTGTTGTATAGGTGGTATTCAACTTGGTTTTTTATTTTGATGACATATTTCTTCCCTCTTTTTTTGAAGTTTTGATATTGGATTCCAAACTAAGTTGCTTTTATGTCTCATTTAGTAGAGGTGAGTGTGAGAGAAGAGGGAAAGTAATGATAATTTATAAATTTCTTTTATTTGGTTGTAGAATAAAATAGATAAAATAAAGAAATGTGGTGACAATGTCAAATTTATTCTATTTAAATAGGAGAAGAAAGTGTGTTATGAGAATAAAAATTTGAAAATTATTCCTATCAATTTCATACGATTACATGCTAGTATTAACATTTTAAGATCCAAACATAAATTAAAAAAAAAACTTAAATATTCAGATTCAAATGGTATCTTCATCCATTCCATCATTACTTCTGATTTAAATATGTATTTATATTATTTTAATTTTTTACTCAAATGTTTTTAGAAACTGTTAGATTCATATATATATTTTTAAAAGGATCAGTGTGGTATAATTTAGGATCTTGGAAAATTAAGAATTATAATTATTTTTAAATGAAAATCTTTAAGATTCAAATATAAAATAATAATGATTATAATCATTTAGCTAATATCACAAGGGGAGGGATCCACTTACTCCACATCATGACCATTCATTCTTGGAAATCCAATGGTTTGAATTGTTGAATACATCTAAACCATTGAATTTTTCAAGATTGGATGGCTAAGATGAAGAGTAAGTGTTTTTTGGAGTAAGTGGATCTCTCCCCATATCACAAAACTAAATAACATGATATCTTTAAATAAAAAAGTACTCCTCCATCCAATCGTCTTAGTAAAAAGTAAATAGAAACTATTTCGTAAGTAAATTTAAATAAAATAAAAAAAATTGAAAATGATATTACCTTTATGAATTAATAATTAAGGAAATGCACCATAAATAATTAAGAAATAGAATATTTGGTCATTAAACCGTGGAAGAAAACAATGATAGAATTATGTGCACCATAATACATTTCTAACTAATGAACAAAGGATGACAACGAAAACCGAACCCGCGGGTACCCGTTCGAACTCAACCCGAATATAATGGAAAAAACCCGATTTGAATGGGTTCGGGTTTTACCCGAATTCAAATTTCGAGTTCGGGTTCGGATTTGGTATTAACAATATCAAACCCGAACCCGATTAATATATATAAAACTATAAAATTACATATAAATACATACATAAAAGCTATATATATATAAATTTCACATATATATTATATATGTATAATTTTCATATATATATATATATAAAAAACTATGCATATATAAATTTCATATATATATATATATATATATATATATATATTAAAATATATGTTTTTCGGGTTTTTTCGGGTTCGAGTTACCCGAAACCCGACGGATTCGGGGATGATATCATTGTTTCTAACCCCGCTTAATTCGGGTTCGGGTTTTGAATATCAGGTTTGGGTAAGCACAAACCCGACCCGACCCGCCCCGTTGCCATTCCTAAATTAGGATTATTTAACTTTTTAAACTTTTACCAAGACTTTGGGACCAATGAGTAAATTAGTTAACACGCACGTGCATATATAATCCGATTGATTTTTTAAATAATATATATTATTTTATTTTCATACATATATGATTTGATTATTTATGTTGAATATATATATATCTTAATGCCAAATAGAGGTCATATCTTTTAGTCTTTAATTCTTTTCCTAATTTATTGCCAACTACAAAGCATGTTCATTAAAACAAAATTCCATATTCAATGTATATAATCATAATATTTGTATTCTGTACTCTTAAAATTATTTTTATAATTCCAACAGAAAAAATCTGTATAGTTTCATATACCTCACTCTACTGTTGTAAAATTAAGGTTTTGAACTTTGTCTGGTTTCTTTTTCCCCCTTTGGTTTTAGATTTTTTTATGAGGAAGGGAAATTTTAGTTTTGATATTGATGCTCACAATTTATATCTTATAGGTCTAAAATTTATGAAAGGAGTGAGTTGTTTGAAGACATGAATGAATTTAAAATTTGATAAGATCATGAGTTAGCAGGATTTGGTGAATGGATGAGACTTAATTGGATTAGGATTAGGGTTTATAAATTGATATGTGAAATCCAGTATTGAACGCTCATTTGTGTTGTTTTTGTTGAACCCAGACACAGGCAGTGCAATTGAATGAACATGTCGCATCAACATCTCACTATTTCGAAACCCTTGGAAGCACCCACCACCGTTCCAATTCCCGTGGGAAACTCGGAACCTGTGAAAAGGAAGAGAGGAAGGCCAAAGAAAAATGAGGTCAATGATTCAGTCACAACTTCTTTTGCCCCAACTAGTTTGGTTCATTCTGGATCAACAGATACAGTAGCTCCTGCTACTCCTTTTCCTGCTGTTGATGCTTCTACCTCAACAGTGAAAAAGAGAGGCAGACCTCGTGGTTCAATTAATAAGCAACGTGACATCACAGGTAATGATCATCCATTTTGCTTATTTGCAATTGCATGTCATATATTTATCCATGCAAATGTGAATCATTTCCTTTTACTGCATTCTAGAACTGAATAATCAAATTTTATGTGATGTTATCCTTTCATGGAAAATCTTTTTGCAGAACCCCAAGATAAATTGACACATCATGTTATTACTGTGAAAGCTGGGGAGGTATCTGCTTAATCTTTCAGAAATATTTCATATGCATTGACCAATTTTTTTATATTTCAATTGTCAATGATTGCTAAACTTTGCCTTCTATTTCCTAGATGATAATGTGCTATTTATTAATATTCTATAACTTCTGTGCATATCTAATTTGCAAGTGTTTAAGCTTTTCAATATATTCATTAAATTAAGGGGCCAAGTTGATTATTAAATATCAAAATTAATTTGTAACCTTGGGAAGAATATAGGAAGTTCATTGATAGAAAACCTAGAACACATTTAGAAAACTTCCGTTCTTGCTGAACGGTATAGAAGATTTGATCCTTAAACTGATGAAATATATATAATGTACTTGACGCGTGAATGAACAATATTTCCAATAACAAACTGTTTCTAGAGCAACAAATTGACTTTGGATTTTTATCATTAAAATATGAATGCTAGTATCAACTATTAATTATGATGGTCCATTTTGCTGAATGGTTTCATAAACATTGGATCTCATGTGAAATTGCCCCTGGAACTGCCAAATTGTTTTATGTTATTTGGTTATAGTCCTAATCAAATTTTATTCCCTTTTGCGTGGTTTAACTTTCCTCATAGGGTAGTTATCTTTATTGTACTTTTTGTACTACTTAGTTTCTGTTAGTATACCAAATATTGATGTTTGATATTCTGATATGCAGTGTATTTCGACAAAGATAATGGCCCTTTCTTTTGATGTCAATAGCAATCTTTGCATATTAACTGCGAATGGAACCATTTCTCGGGCGACACTTCGTCATCCTTCATCTGGATCAGTGACTTATGAGGTTTATAAACATCCTATTCTTCTCATGATTTTTTACACTTCGCCCTTACTTAAGTGTTAATGGTTTTGGTGGATGGGTAGATTTTGATGATGATGTGACAATAAACAAGTTGCATACATGGCCTTGTGTGTTTGATTTTTCAGGGACAATACGATATCATTGCACTTGGTGGGTCGTTGCTGTTGCTTTCTGATAAAAGTGGTTCATCACACAGGTCTGGTGGATTGAATGTATCTTTGTTTGGGCCAAATGGTCTTGTACAAGGTGGCGTTACAGGTGGTTTGATTGCTGCTTCCACTACTCAGGTACTTCTTCTTTCTTCATCATTTTTATATAATATAATATAGTATAGTATAGTATACACTATTTAAAAGAATATTTCCTCTATCATTCTTTTACTTGACCTTGGGAAATTCTTGGAATGACTATGCAGATACTAAGCATGGCATATATATATATATATATATATATATATATATATATTGCAGGTAGTTTTATTGAGCTTTGCAGGTAAATATTGCAGTGAATCCGAGTTGGTGAATCAAGCAACAAGTTCATCTACCCCATTGGGTTAATTAGATATGCGAAATTGAAAAGGAAAAAGTATTCATGAAGAACTTGCATCAGAATGGGGTTTACTGGTGAAGTTTTCATGGGTAGCTGTACAGTGTGAGTTCATGAAGACACTGTGCTCAGGCTTTATGAATAATAAATAATGTGAGTTGCTTTTTATAAGAGAATTAAAAAAGAACTTATTAATAGTATATTTATGAGGAAGATGCCTTTAACTCTTTTATTTTCTTTTTTCCCATTCTAAAACTCAAATCATTCACCAATACCAGCTTATTTTGCAGTATTATTATATATCTATGGTTATGCACGCTCACTGAGAAATCAAGTTTTACAATGATGTCCAATAATATTTAAATTGATCATGTCAAAATATTATAAGTGGATGATGGCGTGTGAAAAAATAACTAACTCATAATAATATACAACATTATAAAAAGAAAGAAAAATTCACCATCACCATCAAGTGCCAATGCATTGAATGAGTTTTGAACAAGAAAAGCTTTTCATTTTCATTTTATTTTTTATAAAAGTATCAAATTAGAAAATCCACTACAGATAAATAAGATATTATTTAAATGTTAATTTTGGTGTTGTAATACTTCACTTTTAGTCATTTTTAATTGAATTGCACAAAGTGGCTATTTTAAAAAAAAGATATATCATAACATTATAAATTTTCCCTTTTAAGTCTGATGGAAAATTCTACAAATTTATTGTTTGTCACTAAATGTCAAATAGAAAATATTAAATGTGGCATAAGAGAAGAATGAAAAGAGTAAACCAAATGATTGAATATTATTATTATATTGAAAGATGTTACATTGCTTCAAAGGAAAAGATGAAAATGATGGACACTTTAGATATAATAAAAGGGAAGAGAAGTAATTCAAGCAATAGATGGAAACTTAATTATTTCTTCTTAGTGGGATAAGAAGCCATCTTGTAGATTCCACAAATACCCTCAGGCTTTCCAATGTTCCTCTTCATCCTTATGTATCCTTTCTCTCCCCACTTTGATCCCCATGAATTTTTGACTGTGATATAATCCAACCCTTTTGATGTTCCATATCCAACTGCTGCCACACCATGATCTAGCTCAGTTCCACAATGTCCATCAAATACACCCTACATATATTATAATAATTAGTTTCTTCCAATGCACATTCATAACATAACAACTTGTTTATAATATTAAACATTACCCCACTATAAAATTGGAAATCTTTGCTTGAAGCCTCTATGGCCACACTCAGGGGTTGGTTTGCTAGTGCCTTCAATAAGCTTTGTTCATTGTTTTGTGGCACATCATGGTACCCATTAATGGTCACAACTTCGGTTTCTTCCTGTGGAATAACAAGTAAATAAAACATTAGGGGACAATTGTAAGTTTGAGTATTAGATTAGTAGAACTATTTTATAGGTACAACAACATACACTATTTACCCACATTCATTTCTGCATCTATTTTATAATATCATTCATCAAAAAATATGAACTTGCTAGCTTACCTTTCTCATTTCACATGTGCCTTCCTCCATAAGATAAGGATAATCTTCCTCTTTATGTAGTCCTCCATTTTGTACAATATAGGTGAATGCATAGTCCATGAGACCCCCATTGCAGCCATTGTTGTAAGTTCTGTCACAGTCAATCAGCTCTTGTTCAGACAAAGATGTTAAGTTTCCTGTCACAATCTGGTTTATTCCCTCAACTGCTACAACAGTGGAAAATGCCCAGCAGCTACCTGCAAATGGGTTTATAGTCAACGTATAAGTAATACCAATCATATAATATATAAAACAAAATCCCAAAAATATGCCAAATTTTGTACTTTGTTGTGCAAATGAATAACTGAATACTCACCACATGAGCCTTGATTCTTGACTGGGGTGACAGCACCTTTTTTTCTCCAATCAACTGACTTAGGCAAATCAACATCTCTGTAAGTGAATTCCTCAGTGGACTCCCTTCTTCTAGAAGAATCAACCTTGAGACCAAGGTACTTATGCTTAAACTCTTGGTGGCTCAAATCAGCAAACTCATTCAGTCCAAGCCAATAGTTGTTAACCACCTTGTTTGTCTCATCAATGTGCTTGAGGTTATCCTTGAAAATCTCAAACCTGAGCAGTTTTTCCTCAATGGTCTCATAAATCTTGCCATGTTTTGACATCCATGATTCAAAGAGTTGAATGAGCTTATTCATGGATACTAAGTCCTCAGAGGAATAGCCCACAATAGAGAAATCATGTGCAAAAGCCAAAGACAAAAATAGGCACATGGAACATACTAGGACAAGTGTTTTGGAGGAGGAGGAGGAGGAAAAGGCCATAGTGATTGTTAATTGAATTGTAAATAGAAGGAAAGAGGTGAGGAAGAATGAACAAAGAGAGTGGTATATATAGGTTATGTTTTAATCTTGCTTTGAAGTAAAGTTTGTTGGATTTGTTATAACATATATGGTATACTGAGTAGTCTTTAAGTAGGTTCTTTCAGTTGCCTTTACATCAAAGCATACAATCTCATGCCTTAATTATGTGGGTGAAAATATAGTCTATTTAATATATATATCTTGGATGTACCAGGGTTACAAAATTAGAGTATGGCTACTAAATAATTTCAATAAACTAATTATACATACTTTTTATATATTTGCTACATGAAATGTTAATTGCTTACTGCAACATGGTTCCACACATTCACCACTTTTTGTTGTTTAGTTATAAGGCCACAGGGCCTCGTTTTATTTTATTTTCTTTGTTTCATATTGGGTCTGTTTCTGTTAAGCCTATTTAGTGTTGCTTTTGTTTTTATCTTTCAGTTGGTTAAGTCACTTAAGGGATTTGCCAAATATGCCATATTTGTAGAGAATTCTATATTATTGTGATATATTTAGCTTTGTTTCTAGAGACTTCTATAAAAAATGTGGCAATGCATAATATTTAGCTTGAGTCTAGAAACTTTTAGATAAATTATATTAAGATAGATATAACATGTATTGTCTAGAAGTTTTATGAGATTCTTAAGGGGTCCTATAAATATGACTTAGGTTCATTGTAAAGTTTGATAATGAAGGGTGTTCTACTATATATGAAAATCTAGGCCTTTCAACCCACCAAAGTACTACTCCAACTATTGATCAATCAAATATATGTTTAGTTTATCTAACACAATCTCCTCAAATGTATGTTCTAGCTCTTCATCTAACATAATCTCCTCCTATATCCAGCTATCATTTCTATCACCCTTTGAAACCCAACAAGAGTATGGTTGATGGTGTAAAACTCACTTTTTTACATTGAATAAAATTACCTTATCCTTTACCTTCTTCTTCTTCTTCTCTCTCTGGATGGGTTTTGGAATTGACATGAAACTGAAAGGATTCGTGAAATGCAGGAGTTTCTTGCCAATCAGGGAATATAAAAGAACAAAAAACCGCAACTCACATAATTATTACTCTTGCGTGTTAAGAAGATTCACAAATTTGTAATGAAGGACTGGCGTTAAAGTTGCCACACCAAGTACCATACTCTTTCATTGTCACATTATATGTATTATATAGTTTTACTAACTTTTAAAACCATGTAACCATCCAACTTTACCAATAACAAGTTGATTAATGGTGCAAGTTTGCAATAGATTTTTAAATGTATTAAGTATTTGATTCATGAGAACAATATTTGTTAAGAAGAACAAATATACATTCTAAAAGTGATTATTTCCTTACCAGACAATACCATTTGTTATTCTGAGTGAAAAAACATCCAACACTTGATAATATTTTAGTTTATACCATCCTTGGAATCATGGGTTGGTGGATGTAAATGAGGTTTTATATGTTAGTAAATCATTTTCTAATTATTTGTAACTGAATTTTGATATGAAAATTATGATTACAAAAGAAGGAAGAATTTTTTATTCAAAATGAAGTAGAGGGGTTATTAAAAATGCAATATGAGTAGGAAAATTCACTCAATTATCTGCTCTATCAAGGGGCCACAGGACAAGGCCCAAACTGTAACTACAGCCCTGTATGCATATTTTTATTTCTTTTAAACATAAAAAAAAATAAAAAAAAATAGGCTTGTAGTTTAGGGCATTTCAATCTACTTGGTAATTTTTATTTCTCATGAGCAATTTCTTAACTCTCTCCACCCATATATGAATTTTATACACATTCACTATATTATCTACCACTCATATTTAATTATTATTAAATCTTTAAAAATTAATTTAAATAAATGATAAATAACTTATTAAAGATATATAAATCTTTTATATCAAAAGTGTATAAATATTAATGTTTCTTTTTTTTTTCAATTGTATCTTGTTTATTTAAAAAACTAGGCCTGCCCCTATAAAAAAAACTAGGCATATACAACAATAAGCGACCACGTGAATTAAACTTTTTACAGCATACTTGTAACCCACTGTCCAAATCATATTGTTGTATTTTTATTTATTTTGTGAATGTAAACATATTGTATATATGTAATTTAAAAGACTTATCTATAACAAGTGACAGTTTTCCACACAGAAAAGCTAGAACATAACTATGTTTTATGTACAACAAATAATCAACAATTTTGTAAACGAGACACACTCTAAAAAATTACAGTCTTATTTAACAAAAGTATGAATTTGTTATGTTTTTATATAAGAAATTTTTAATTAAATAGTTAGAATATACCCGGAAACACATATTAAAAAATGAAAAGATAATTTATAATTATGAGAAAGCAGAAGGAGAAGAAAATAGTCCAAGAGTGGAATATGTTGTGAATTTTGTAAAGGATAAATGGGGAAAAGACAAAGCAAAACAATGGAAGATATAATTGAAATATCAGAGCATAGGGGTATAGGCTTATGTAAAGCTATATAATAGTAATAAATGTATGATATAGATGGCGTGTTTATTGGATTCTGCATTCTGGTTCTGCTGTGTGTGTGTGTTTTGTATCTTTTACTTGGCCAAGTCTCTAACATCTAAGGCCACCTGCACCTATACCCCTCTACCTGCCCTTACCTTCTTCTTTTACATTCTTATTTCATACCATCTCTCTTATAATTTATCTTATTGTCCCTTGCATTTAATGCATGTTTTTCGTCATTGGATACTACTTTCTCATTTTATTTTTCTGTCACAAAATTAAAAGAGATTCTCTTTACATATGTTAAAAATGTGACGTCTTCATGGACTAGTTACTAATAGCCCTCATTATGAAAGAGAATTGAGAAACATGTAATTTTTATTAGAAAATGTATTTTATAATTCTTAAAAAATAATAATAGAATAGTTTTTACATGTGAGAAGACATAGTAAAAGTAATTTGTTGATGTTTGGGAAAATGGTAGTTGGTTGAGTGGGGTCATGTTGAGGTGATACATATTTACATGTTAAGCTGTTGCATTCTCCTACTCTTCTATTATTCACTACCATTATCATTCATTATATTATTATGTATGTTATACTCTTTTCTTGCAGAAAAGGGATATCATGATGTTATCAATGGAAGCTGTGCTGAGTGAGCTTAGTGATCATGAAAAGAGGAATGAGCAAGGTTTGCCACCTGGTTTTAGGTTTCACCCTACTGATGAAGAACTTTTAACATTTTATCTTGCTTCAAAGGTCTTTAATGGAACCTTCACTACTCATCTCAACTTTGCTGAGGTTGACCTCAATAGATGTGAGCCATGGCAACTTCCAGGTATCATATCATATCATAACTTATAATATACCCTTTTATTTATTGCTTTATTTTACTTTTTCTGAAAGAGTCTAAACAAAATTATTATGATAAGTAACCCTACATGATCTTAAAATCAGTGCCATTCAATTTAACTTCCCATCACTATGAAGGAAATAATTGAGACAAATGATGTAGATAGATACTAATTAGTGGAGAGTAGCATCCAATATAATAATATGGTGAATGCAGAAGGGGCAAAAATGGGGGAAAGAGAGTGGTATCTGTTCAGCATGAGGGACAGAAAATACCCAACAGGGTTAAGAACAAACAGAGCAACTGGTGCAGGGTACTGGAAGGCCACTGGGAAGGACAAAGAAGTGTACAATGCATCAAGTGGAGCCCTACTTGGAATGAAGAAGACCCTTGTTTTCTACACTGGCAGGGCCCCACATGGTGAAAAGACCAAATGGGTCATGCATGAATATCGTTTGGATGCTCATTTCTCCCTTCACTCTCACCCTCCTAATAACCCCTTTAACTCTAAGGTATCTATCTAATTCCATTTCCTATCTCCTTTTTACTTTCTAGACAAGCTTCATTTATTCACCATTTCGACAGGAGGAATGGGTGATATGCAGAATATTTCATAAATGTGGGGAAAAGAGAACTCAGGTGCTCCAAATTCAAGGACATTTGGGTGCTTGTTCAAAAAGTTATTTACCTCCATTTCATACAACTTCACCCTCCTTTACATGTCATCAATTCCAAAATGACCTCTCCCACTCTCACCTTTTCCCATTCCACCCTTGTGCTCCTACTAATGCACTCACCAACAATGATGCACTAAATTGCTGCACCCTCAAGCTGATGAAGGAACATATGTATATTCCTAAATCAACCAAAACAGAAGATACATTCTACCCATACCAACTACTTGATGACACTAACATGTTGAGCAACACAAATTCAAGTCATTTCCAGAGCTCCTTGCCTCTTAATATTATGGATGATAATAATGGCCTAATGTTGGGGTTCTCAGGAGCTGCAAATGCTGAATTTAGGGACATGATGATGTCTGCTTCAACACCTTTCAATAAACAAGGCTTACAGCAGATGCTAGATTCTCCTATTGCAATAGATTCTTGGCCTTTTCCGCAGCATGTTTAAAATATGTGTGTATATGTTTGTTATAATTCCATAATAACTTAACTAGTGTGTTATATGTCATAAATAACTTGTATGGCTAGTAATGTCAATTATGTCATGCTGGACCTTTAAGTACATATTTGTCATGTTTTCTACCTAGCTAGCTAGTGCCTACAAATAATTAAACTTTGGGAAAATTGAACATGTGACATTGTATATGTTTGATGAGATATGAGACAAATAAAGTTACAAATAACAAAAACATTGGCTAATAATGCATATATATAAAAAGAGGTTAATTTGGTTGGGGTTGGGGTTGGGGTTGGGGTGCAGAAAGAGTAGGAGCATGTGTGGTTCCACCACCTTGGTTTGGTATAGGTTGAAGGTGGCCTTTAGTCCCATACACATTGTATTTGTATTCTTCCAAATCATCATTGTATTTCACATATGGACTACTCTCCATTCCCAACCCTTCCAATTTTCCTTTTTCTTCACTACTACTTCCCCCTTTAACCTCCATTTTCTTCTCATTATTATTGTTTGCCATCAATTCTTTTTTATAATATTATCTCACTTTGGTTGCTTTTATGGATATATATACCTATTATTAGACATACACCATAAACCATGCCACTTTACCCGTTCAATTATGCCTCCACCTTTTCCACTGGTTTATCCACTAATTGGTTTGAGGTCAACATTAAATTAAAGCCAATATGTTTATGACTTTTATAAATCCTTTGTTTTTTACCCATGTGCAAGTATTAATATCACAATTAATGTTTTAAGGACATCAAAGATAATAATGTTTTAAGAACGAAAAGTTGAGAGTGATTATTAAATTAAGTGGGAAAATACTTATATTGTATATTTGAAAAATATGTATAGATGATTTATCTCGAGTTTATAAAATATCAAGAGAAATAAGATAAAAATGATTTAGAATAAATTATATCTTCATATCAAGAGATAAATTATTTCCTTAAACTATTAAAATACCAATATATATCTAGTTTCTTTTTAGTTTTTAGAAATATTATTGTAAAAAATATTTAAATATCACTGATTTCGTCATTTTAATAGCGGAATGAAAAAAACTTATATTTTAATATGTTATATTTTATTCTCCTATTAAAAGTTTTGAAACATCAGTATTAAATAGTTAATACAATGATCATTAATAGGGTTTTCTCAATGTTTTATTTCATTTTTCAACTCGTTACCTTGAAAGGATGGCTGGCATTAAAGAAAAAGTGAATAACGTTAAATAAAAAGGTCGTGGTTTTTTATTTTGGTAAACCGTTAATTATTTAATCAATTAAGAAATTTGTTTATAGATTTTTAAGTTAAATGTTTGACCTAATTAAACTGTTTCCTTTATTAATTAATTACCGTGTTGAAAGCCGATGTTATCTTAGTCAACCCGTTTTCTATCGTTTATAATGTCTCTATATGTAATGGATGTCTAATATAGTAAATTTTGTTATATATTATAATTTACAGTTAAATATATTTAATTGAGGTAATTGTTTAATCTTAACAAATGAATTGATTGTGAAGAATGAGAGGAGAAAATGATGATAGATACCTGAGATAAACACTTTAAGAGTTTGTGATAGACGTTATTATGAGTGCTAAATTGAAATTAGAAAATTATATCATTGAGTTATATGTTTTTTTTTTGTAGAAATTAAAAGATAGTAAGAGTAAAATATGAAAACACAAATTACACTAAGGTAGATAGTTATGTTGAATTTTGACTTAAGTATTAGGGAACATCTACTATTGACGTTCCCCTAAACAAATTATGTGTATTATACCCTGTAAAAAGGGTCTTCTGCGAGGATCATATGTCATCATTCATGTTCTATTTGGTGTACCAAGTCAATCAAAAGATTTCATTCAAATAAAAATATAAATAATAAAATCAGAAATTAATATTTTAATATTATTTTATAAAGTTTGATTGGTTAAGGACATATGAACATGAAAATATTAAAAACTATCAAATATATGCCGATATTCTTTGTCCTGTTATGAATCCGGGCTTTAAGCTTAATTTTTAAAATTATTTATTAAAATAGCTCTGTCGTGAAATTAAATGGTACATAATTTCAAATTAGACATATCATAAAAAGTTTTTAAAACTACTATTTAGACCAATTAACCATGAATGGCCAGTCAAATATAATGGTTTATGGCAAATGCAAATACAATTTCAGTATTTAATTCAAACACATATAATACATGAACTTCTAGTAGTAATTTTTTTTGTTACATACGTTTGAAAAGAAAGTATTAAATTATATTAAATATTAATTGTCACATTCCTATGAAAGTGAAATGTGGTCCATAGGAATAAATTTTAAAAAAAATTGATATTTCAAAGGGCAATAATGATGATGGAATAGAATAAGAGAAAAAATAATATTTGTAATGAAATTATATAAATTTCATAACAATATCATTTATATTTAATCATTATTAATGATAATAGACTATATAATCACACTCATAGAATGTATGATTAAATAAAAAAGGAGTGTTTTTGACCACAGTAGAAATGAGTAAAGAAAAGAAGATAAATAGGTATGCTCTAACACTCTTTTTGTTTGTACATACACAAATTCCATCAACTCAACTGAAACAATGAAAGGTGCCATTCTAGTTGCTATAGCTGCTTCTATCGGTAATTTTCTTCAAGGATGGGATAATGCTACTATTGCTGGTTAGTTCATATTTTCTCTTACTCTTTTTGAAGTATATATATATATATATATATATATATATCTATAAACTATCAAACTAAGGATCGTAGTAGCCAAAAATCCCTTGCTAATGCGCCCGGATTTTCGGCTAAGCGAATTATAACCAATATGCATGATAATGATTTTGAAGTATGGGTGATACATAAGTTTGGCATAATATTAAACCATGCATTTTGTTTTTACGTTCTTAATTGTTAGATTATGATTTCAGGTGGCATTCTTTACATAAAGAAAGACCTAGGTTTGGAAACAAGTTTGGAAGGACTAGTGGTGGCCGTGTCCCTTATTGGAGCAACAGTGATAACAACATGTTCTGGCACCATATCAGATCGGGTTGGTCGAAAACCCATGTTGATTATCTCATCCATGCTTTATTTTTTGGGTGGTTTGGTAATGCTGTGGTCACCAAATGTATATGTGCTATGCTTAGCAAGGCTTCTTGATGGGTTTGGAATTGGTCTTGCTGTTACACTTGTACCAGTCTATATATCTGAGATAGCACCCTCTGATATAAGAGGATCACTAAATACACTTCCACAGTTCAGTGGTTCTGGAGGCATGTTCTTATCATACTGCATGATTTTTTTGATGTCATTCAATGCCTCTCCTAACTGGAGACTAATGCTTGGGGTTCTTTCTATTCCATCACTCCTTTATTTTTTATTAACTATATTTTACTTGCCTGAATCTCCTCGATGGTTGGTGAGTAAAGGAAAGATGGTTGAGGCCAACAAGGTTCTTCAAAGATTACGCGGCAAAGAAGATGTGTCAGGTAATGTTAAATCATTAGTTTAATCCATTCTAATCTCATGTTCTATGCACTAAGTTCACATTTTGATTTAACTTTAATTTAGGATCTTAAATCACTGGCAAATAGTTACATGCATATACACACACACACACATATATATATATGTCACGCAATGCTTAGTTTGGAATTTGCAGCTCATTGTAACCCTAGCTCTTCAATAAATTTTGCTCAGACATATTTAAAGAAATAGGATAGGTTTCTTCGAACTGTGAAGAAATGATTATAAGAAGTAGATGCATATATGCTTAAGATATAGTGAGCACATGTTTACATATTTCATGTGTTATATGTGCTTTTTTTGATACCATAATAGCTACTTGGAAGAGATAATGAGCACATGCTAAACATAACTTCCTGTGTTATATGTGTTCTGGTTTTGATATAACGACATGGCTGCTCTTATGGAAACTATAAACTCACTTAAATGTACATAATAATTCCCCCTTGTATACTAGGGCAATCAATGCAAATGCTAGTTTGTGTGTAATTTTCGACTTTGAACCTTTCATTGCATAAATTAGCTTCGAGTTCTCAACCAATATTGTTTATTAATTGTACCATTTTTTAAAGTTGGATACATGTTTCTATCTTGGTATCATGTATCATATGTTAGCTTCCTAGCATCGTGAGCTGAGGAGATACTCATCAAAGATCTTGTAATCTTTGATAATGATAAAGGAAATTAAATTGCCATAGGTCTATGGCAGTTTTGTTCATGGGACAACAATATTTCACTTGATTTAATACTTTGGCATTGAAGATTTCATTTTTTGATTGTTAGATATCAAAGTTAATATGAACTATATATAGCTTTATATAAATTGTTACAATCGATATCTACTATAATATCTAAATGGTCTATACTCTATGGTCGGGGTGAGCTTATCTGACCCCAAATGATCTGGCCAAGTCAGGTGAGGGGTAGGGTCGGGGTCTGCAAACCCTTACTCTATAGTCTCATGTGATTTGGATGCATATGCAATCAGATATCCTCTTTTTTTATTGTTAGCATCAATCATCTTTTATTAAGACTCTATTTAGTGATACAGGTGAGATGGCATTGCTGGTTGAAGGTCTTGAGGTTGGAGGTGATACAAGTATAGAAGAGTATGTAATAGGCCCTGCTACTGATGAGGTAGTGGATGGTGATGAACATACAACAGATAAAGATAAAATCCGATTATATGGATCGCAACAAGGCCACTCATGGTTGGCAAAACCTGTCACAGGACAGAGTTCTCTGGGTCATGTGTCACGCCATGGAAGCATTTTCAATCAAACTATACCTCTAATGGATCCTGTTGTGACTCTATTTGGTAGTGTTCATGAGAAGCTCTCTGACACAGGAAGCATGAGAAGCACTCATTTTCCAAATTTTGGAAGCATGTTCAGCACAGGTGATCCTAATGTTAAAACTGAACAATGGGATGAAGAGAGCCTACAAAGAGATGGTGAGGAGTATAAGTCAGATGGTGGTGGTAGGGACTCTGATGACAATTTGCATAGTCCTTTGTTATCGCATCAATCGATAAGCCATGAAAAGGATATGCCTCCTTCTCCAGGAAGTAATGTGAGCAGCCTGAGGCATCATCACAATACTCTCATGCAAGGTTCGGGTGAGGCAGTTGATAGTACAGACATCGGTGGAGGCTGGCAGCTGGCGTGGAAATGGACTGATGATAGTAAAAAGGAAGGAGAGTTTAAAAGAATCTATTTGCATCAGGAGGGAGTTCATGTATCTCGAAATGGGTCGATTGCATCAATTCCCGGGGAAGGTGAATTTGTCCAGGCTGCTGCATTGGTAAGCCAATCTGCTCTTTACTCCAAGCACCTTATTGGTCAGCAACCAGTTGGGCCTGCAATGGTTCACCCGTCCGAGACTTCTTCCAAGGGGCCAATTTGGAAAGCTCTTCTTGAACCAGGGGTTAAGCATGCATTGATTGTTGGGATTGGAATACAATTACTTCAGCAGGTAAGATGTGGTTTCACCATGCACACTACCTTTCGCTTTTCCTATTTGAATTTATTATTCTTTTTCCACTTTACTGCATCAACTTATTTATTTAGGCCTTCTTATCAATGACTAATGCCTAATTCTACATGTATGTTCAGTTTTCAGGAATAAATGGGGTTCTATATTACACACCTCAAATCCTTGAAGAAGCTGGTGTTGAAGTTCTTCTTTCAAATCTAGGAATTGGCTCAGAATCTGCATCATTCCTTATCAGTTCTCTCACAACCTTGTTGATGCTTCCATGTATTGGCTTAGCCATGAGGCTAATGGATGTCTCAGGCAGAAGGTATGAACCGGCTCCGTCTGTTTTCTATTCGAACTAAATCTTTTTACTATTTTCTTATGTTCATGTTGATTTGATTGTCAATAACAAACTCCATAATTTGCAGGCAACTGCTACTGGTTACAATTCCTGTGCTGATAGTGTCACTCCTCATTTTGATTATTGGAAGCATGGTAGACTTTGGCAGAGTTGTCAATGCAGCAGTCTCAACTGTTTGCGTTGTGGTTTACTTCTGCATCTTTGTGATGGCCTATGGACCAATTCCAAACATCCTCTGCGCCGAGATTTTTCCAACAAGGGTCCGTGGACTCTGCATCGCTATCTGTGGCTTAGTGTTCTGGATTGCAGACATCATTGTTACATACTCACTGCCTGTAATGCTGAGTTCAATAGGACTGGCTGGTGTCTTCACCATTTACGCGATAGTCTGTTTCATCTCGTGGATATTTGTGTTTTTCAAGGTTCCAGAAACAAAAGGCATGCCCCTTGAAATAATCACTGAATTCTTTGCTGTTGGTGCTAAGCACGCTGCTTCTGTCAAGAATGAGTGAAAATAATATTTTTGCATTTTAGAGTGGAAATACTCTTCAGGATTGTACTAAAGGTGCATGATAAACCCTTTGATGCAGAGTTTGCTGCAAATTTCAAGATTCTCTACCATTACTATTATTATTATTATCATTAAATCAATGGCTCCATACTATTAGAATTTCATCTCAAGCATAATATTCCTTTTGGTGCATATCGATCATTGTGCCCAAAAAATATATATCTAGGCATTACTCCCCAAAGAGCAAAAACAAAACAAAAATACTAAGCAGCAGGATTGACTGCTATTGAGCTAGAGGTCACAATATTTTTCAATATGAAATTAATATTTTTTTAACTTGTTTAAACAATATCATGAATTTGTTAACATTTATCTTATTTATTAACCAATGTTGTGATTGATGCACCTAAATTAAACACAGTTTATTTAAGACTTCCTTATTTGTTCAAGTGCCTTTACTCTGTCCTTGAACATCGATTAATTCAATTGCTATTACTGGCAGGCTGACCAAACTTAATGCACTATAATTTTGTGATATAATTTTATCAAAGTTTGTATCAATATCAGTCTTCCATTGATTGCAATGTTTACTTGATACAATTCAAAGGGACCAGCATGCAACCAACTTTTATGATATAGTTCACCCAAAGTTTGGTATCACAGCCAAAAAGTGAAATTAATTTTACAGGCAAACAAGATATCCTTAACAAAAAGTAGGGGTTGGGGCAGGAATAAGTGTAAAATCTCCCAACAGTAACACTCATAAAATAAATGGTGAAATCTGAAAAACAGCTTAGCTTTGACAATACGCAGCAAAGAAAATCTATTTACAATACTCACTATACAATTTAACAATTTTACGGCTCCCCCATGAAGTACAAAAATTTGGGCAAATGCAACTCTATATTTTTGGTTTCATTGGAGATTTTGTTACCCAAAAATACAGCTTCATTTGGAGATTCATGGTCCACCTCAGTAATTTTAACTTGGAAAAATACATGCAAATCTAAAGACTCAGATCTTCTTCGAATGACGTTGCACTTTCAAAATGATTAGGGCCACCATCTAATTTAGGGGAGGGAGAATCACTGGCTTGATGTTGAATGTTTAAAGGGCTCTTCTCTACATTATCATTTAATCTGGCATGGGAGTTGAGTGGTCTCTCAAATTCTTTAGCATTGGCAGGATCTATCACCAGTTTATTGAGTTTTTGTTCCTGCAGAATAGGTAATACAAAAAATTTCAGTGGTGGACCAAATTAGGCAGAAGAACGTCAGAATATACTTCTTTTTAATGAATAGAGTCAGTCAACTTCCTCATGTCAAGGACTTGAGCCACATCCGAAAGTCCAAAACACCAAAAACTGACATGTTAAACGCTAATACATGCCGGGAAAGAAACAAAGTCGAGTTAGACTATTTGTCTAACAAATGGCAGCACCCTATCAAATTTATAGTACCTGGTTTCAAATGTCATTCCATTATAATAAAAATCCCAAAATCAGAGACAGAGAGTATTTACATTCTGTTTTGATTTTGGATTTATAATATAGTATGAGGGTGACAAGAGTGAGTGACACTGGTTAAATTGAAGTTGAATTATGAAAACAATGTCTCTATTAGTTAGAAATGCTAAACCCAAAAAAAAAAAACGTTGGATACAGACATGACAGCATTTGCACAGCATATTCTAAAATCATATGAAGCAAAACACAATTGAATTTTACTTATTTTAATGAGGCTTACATTTTGTAGGGCTTCAAGCTTTTTCTGCAGAGCCTCGTGCTCAGCTCTAATACGGAAAGGAACACCATGCTTTTGATACACATTGCTCTGTGCCAAGTCCTCATCAAGATCAACAGCAGTAGTTGCAAAGGGATGATTAGAAGGAATCCACCTAACTGTATCAGGATCAACATCCGGAGGAACCGACTCTCCTTCTTTAAGAAAGACAGTAGGTCGCTTCCAGTGGTATGCACGGGACCTCCTTTTCTGGTGGATGGTTTGTTGTTCTTGAGTCAGAGTAACAGGCGCTAAGCGGTAAACCTTTCCGCACATCTCAACAGTTGAGTTGGTTTTTCCAACCTTGACCAAGGGATTATTGAATGGATCTTCATACTTGAGAGGCCTTGATCTGAAAAATATGGATATAAAAATAGAGATAGCCACACAAGGGTGTTATAATTGTAAGCATGATTTATTAGAATGGATAAATTGAATGTTATAGGCATACATACATACATACATATAAATAATAATGATAATAAAATGAAAGAGTTAAAAGGAATGAGATGGTATAGTAGGGATGGAAGTCATACATGCCTCTTCTATCAGATCGAAGTTGGCCACGTCTGACGAGATCAGCTACGGAACCAGGGATTTCCTTTCTTCTGGTTCTGGAAAACAGTTCCCGCATTGTTGCGACCAAAACAACAACCGCAACACACACCCAAATGGGAAACTTGCTTCCATTCAACTGCAAGAGAAAAAGTAAAAATACATAAATACAGAAACCAAAGCATTAAGGAAGGACATAATTTGAATAAGCTTATGGATGTAGTTGTACAAGTAGTATTTGAGAGCTATGAATAGAGTGAGTGTATGGCATTAAATAAAAGAAAAAGAAAAAGAAAAAGAAAAGAGGGGTACCTGGAGGGAGGGGAGTGGTAGGAGGTTGGAAGTAACAAGTTGATGATGAAATTTGGAAATGGAAATTGTTAAACGTTGCTTCAATTGTTGAGTGCTGAATTTGGAGATCCCTGAATTTGATATGCGAATGCGAATACGAATACGATTGCGATGGTTGGAGCAAGGCTACATATACACATTCAACAATTCATTCAACAACAATTCATTCAACACATTCATTCAACAACAATACGATAGAATGAGAAGAGAAAGTTACAAGAATACAAACAAAACCAGAGTGAACGCACGCCATCATCTCCTTCCTCACCCTTCAACTTCAACCTAACTATTTCATTTATGATTATTATTATTATTACAAACTTGATGAATGAATTGTTGATAACTTGGAACAAGAGGAGTGGTTGAACATGAATTGGATCTGTGGCGCAATGGTAGCGCGTCTGACTCCAGATCAGAAGGTTGCGTGTTCGATTCACGTCAGGTTCACTTTTTCATTATGAAAAGTCCTTCATAAACCTATATTAACACAACTCACCTTAAAAAGGGCAAATACATTAATTAGGTGCTAGTCATTTTCATACTACAACTCTATTTCCACCCTTAAAGAACCGTGGATGTGGAAACCTTATGTCATTTCTCCACAACACAAGTACTATTCAATCATATCTAGTGTCTTAGCTCCTTTATAGTCCTAATTCTTTAATTATTCATCTCTAGTGGGTTATCAACTATCATTTCTGTTTCGATTAAGACTAGTAATTTTATTCCTTTAAGATTTAAAATACATCCACCCGTTTGCCATGCATGGCACTACACTTTTTTAAAATTGTACATCTTGTAACATATTTTTTTTATTTGGTAGAAAATATGCTTCCACTTTAAATGAATCATATTTGATGGAATATTTTGTAGTGCACCATTTAATATTGTTCACCTCAAATTCGAATTAGTTGACACTGTGTAATGTTCAGATACCACACTAAAAAATTGTTTCTTATGGTAGTTATTTACTAGCGGCCATATGATCAATGCGAAAATAAAATCATATATTGTAAGACAACTTAAAGAGAAATTCCCAATGAAGAAAGACTATAGAGTGTGTGTAACTGTGTATGTTGGATTAGCAACATGTTGAATGAGCGTGAACTCTTTATTTTGCAAAGGAAAAACGCATAAAGACACTTCTTCAAGCCAATCAATATGCATCGACTTGGTTGTAAATTTAATGCAATCACTCATCAGGAAATGTAACATATTGATAGGGTGACATATTTGAAATGCATTTTAAAGTGTGTATATATGGTTGGAGGAACACCCAAATAGTACTAGCTCTTAAGAATGTTGTTTGTTTGAAATTGACATTGGCCTGTGTCACTTACTAGAGTTCATCTACAATAAGGAAATTGAGGTGTGCTATTACCCACAAAGACCACAACTTTGAGGAAATTGAGGTGTGATACTAAGGCCACTACTTCTTGTTCATTGTTAATTTGTTAGGTGAAATAGGACATGCTCTTCCAAAATCTGTCTCAATTCATTGTCCTAATTAATTAGAAATTGTCACATAAATAATAAAAATAAAAAATTCATTAGGTAAAGTTTAATTTGTCATATATTAAGTTTGGCCAAATGACAACATATATAATCAAATTAAGATGAGAGAAAGATGCACATAATCAAATCAGATTATTATTACAATTGTTAACTACAATCCTCTATGCTGATTCAAATTTATAAAAAATAAAACTAAACACAACTGATATTCAATATTATATAGACAATATTAGTAAATAAATAAATAAAGGATTCGAAAGCTAATTGAAGGTTTTTTCCACTAAGGCAAGAACCTATTACCATCGTTCTCTCTTTCCATAACCTTCGAGCTGGTGGAGGCAGGGAAACCGCCGCACTTCTGGCACCGTGAAACCGTCAGAATCTGACGGCACGACGGACACGAAGAATTCGATTTGAGCCACGTGTCGATGCAGCTGACGTGGAATCCATGGCCGCAGTGAGGAAGCACTCGAATCTCCTCGCCGGCAGCGAATTCAGTCAGGCAGATAGCGCAATCGGATAGTTTGACAGCGTATTCAGCTGTGGCAGTGAGCTTGGGAAGGGAGCGGAGGACCTTCTTTTTGAGGCCTTTGTTGGGTGCAGGGAGAGGAGGAGGTGGAGGAGATACGGAGGCGGCGGAGGAGATACGGAGGCGGCGGAGACAGGTGCAGCGAGCAACGGCAAGGAGGCCGAGGACGCAGATGAGAGCACAGAGGAGTGCGGCGAGAATGACGACGTAATCGGAGTGAACGACGGAGGAATGAGGAGAGGGGTGGTCGTCGGTTAAAAATCTAATAAGACGAGTCATGTGAGAATGATTTCTTCTTTTGGTTTTGTTTGTTGAAAAAGGAAATGACTAAGAAGAGAAGAGAAAGAGCGTATTATTCCATTTACTTCTCATCACTTCTTAGAGTAGCATTATATAAGTAAACCATAGGGTAAGATAAGTATATTTCTGTACACAATTGAATAGAGACATACAAAATAAGTGAATGACTATTGAGACAAGTCCCGAACTCTAATCATGCTTATTCCTACTTATCCTAATATATTTTGGTTTAATTTTTGAACTCAAACTCTAAACCTAACCCTAAACTGATTGAGCGGGTAGGGTTAGGCCATGTCTTATTCACTCCTAATTCCAATAACGATTATAGTATAAAAATTGTAACTTAAAATATATAAAATATTATGCAAAGTTAATTATCCACTGGATTGCACTATGCTTTAGTTCCTCATGCAAGGTAATTGCAGATGGTCCCAAATTTTCCTTTTTTTGGTGGGTATTGAGAATCAATAATGGACCCAAAAGCTTGATATTTAATTGACTCTAACAAAAGTAGCTGCAAAGCAGCTCTTCATAAAAATTACACACAAACAGAACACGTTTGCAGAAAAAAGCTCTTCACTCTTCTCACAAGTCATATCTCACATTCCACCTACCCTTTCTACTCTGCATTCTAGTTTCTAGGTCCAATTGTGCGAGTTGAGTTTTGAATGAGAAGTAAGAGAAAGGGAATACTTATAAGTTATGAGATACACTTCTGACATACTCTGAAACATTGGTTTTCTATTTCTTTCCCTCCAAGACTATTCATCCTAATATACGGTGAATGGAGTTTTAAGATAGAATGCAGCATTAACATGATTATAGCATGGCAAAATTAAGGAAAAGGAAAATTGAACTTCACAAATCATGAAAAGGAAATTTGAACTTTACAAATCATCTAAAGACTTTTACAAGTCATCAAGAGTGACTTCACATATTGAGCCAACTAAGTGATTCTAAAAAAAAGCAACTGGCTGCTACCATAGGAACCATAAACAACCGATTATAGTAGCTTTACTAGTTACTACTTTTCTTAGACCCACACAAATGAATAGGAGTTAAATAGAAGACTTTTCATCTGTTTCTTTCTCCAAAGTTTCTATCCTTCCATGTTATCCTCTCATCCAAACAAAATGCTAGCGCCAAAAGGTGCACACTCTAAAAAGGATGGCTCACAGGTTACTTGGGAGATTGCAAATAAAGGAAGATCCTAGCTTTTGAAAATTCAAGGTCAATAATTATTGGATAGTATTACCCTTAAACTTTTCATGACAAGTCATATCAGCACAATATTACATGTATTTCTATGTAACTTTATACAATATGATAAATCAGCATATATGAATATGTATTTATGTGACAGCAGTCCATGCAAAAATGTACTGCGCCCTTGATCATGTTCATCAAGTACAATACAATCAATTTTAAACTGTGCTAAGATATCTGTTGAAACAATTCCATGATGCATCATTAAGTGGTTGTTATTTACATTAACCTCAATTTCAGTAATGTAATCAATCAAAAAATGTTGCAGCAATCACAACCTCAACTTTGTCCACTATATATCAGTCAAGGCCCACTTAGAAGGTCAATGTTTTCATACTGCTGGTTTTGATTATGATCCACTGTGGTGACTATATTGGCGGCGTTCTGTTGAGTCATTTGTGTTTCTGCTGCTACTATTTTGTTAGTGCCAGCATTTTCATTTGCGTGTGGTGAATGTTGTGGTGAATGTCCTGGGCTACCACCCAATGTTCGAACTTCTGTACCGCGCCCCTTTGAATTTGCCTTCTTCAGAGCATTCTTATGCCACATTTTCAGCGCCTTCGATGTTTGTTCATCAAATATTGACTTCTTCATTGTTGAACCCATCTGACATTGGCCATAGCAAACTTTCTCTATCAGTTTTACATGCATATCATATATCATGTGGTGTAGTACTTGTAAAACTTGCTAACCAAAACAAAATGGATGTACCTGAGTAACAAGTGCATAGAGTGGAAGTGTGACATAGCTGCAGACGATTTGTGTTCCGATCCTGAGAAATATATCAGTTTAGTATTTTATATAGGTTTAAGAATACTACATTGTAGGCACTGTAATGAACATAGCATGTCTGTTTAACATTGGCAATTCAAGTTCAAGATGCTGCAGAAATGTATCTATGTGCTTGTTTTTATAAACTCTAAAATACCAACATCAGAAAATAGTTTGTGCATTGTCAGTGTGGACAGTATAAAAAGCTTTTACGCTGCCCTTAGTTCAACACATTAAACTCATGGAACAAACAGCGATTAATGTCACATGTGAACTTCTCTACTCGTGCAACTGTTAAGTTCAACATAACTATTCCATGACTTACCCAATAGCAACTCTGAAGAACATAAAAAACTTATCCTCGTAAAAGCAAGAACCCAAGCCAAATTCATACTGCATCAGAGAGCAATGATTCTAAGGATCCAGAAGAAAAACTACACAGTTGTCAAAAGAAGACACTAGGAACAGTTTATTACCCATGTCCAGCAGAAAAATGTCAGCTCAAATGCATTCTGGACATGTAAAACAAAGCATCAAGTTGCAAGAAACTCTTCAAATATTCATAATCTCAAATTAACAATTTGTTAAGCTGATTACAAATCTCAAATATTCATAATCTTCAAATATCCCTAGCGGCTACAATATTGCAATTTTGCGGTTTATGCAACCACATAATGATTACAAGTTTGTGTAAAATTGTTATAATTAAGATGAAGAAGTAGTTATGATGGTGTTAGAAAAAGGAAAATATTGAATACCTGAAAGAGGACAAAATGAATGAGATAAAGAACTAACTGGGGCCATTGAAACCAGAAGTACTTATCAGAAACTTGCACAAGAGGGATACCCTGCACTACAGCATGCCTTTCTTTTATGTCAAGTGCCATTCGAGTTATAATTGCTTGAAGTTTTGTTCCAACAGCCAGAACCACCTTCAATTCATAAAACCATTAGTCCTTTATTTATCCTTCCTCCAAAGTGAAACAAAATTATAAATTGGCAGTGAACATTGAAGATATATATGCTTACCGATAGTGGAAGAAAAGACAACACAAATGCAGCGTGCCATTCTGAAAAATAAGTTACCTATTACATTCTAGTTGAATTTGAGTGCTAACCAAATGGTAAGAATTAGGTGAAGGACAAACCATGCACATTCACAAGTAAGAATAACACCACTGATGCCCAAAGTAGTGGACTGCGAAAATCATGAATACACACACACATTAGAAAAAACTTCTAAGTGTGTTCGGATCACATTCATGAATAATCACAACCCAAACAATCAGAAATTCCAACTCTCCAGATTAATAACAAAAGCAGTGCTTTTTTAAGGCAAAAAAGCTAATGTTGTTGGCTATAATCTATTTTGCCAAACATGCAAGAAATATCTGATATAATCTGAAATAAACACACGTTAACAATCACTACTTGGATGAAGCTAAATTACTAATAACACATTAGATTGCAAAATTACCTGATTCCCACGACTACCTTAAAGTCATCTTCTAATGACCTTTTGATGTACTTTTGAAAATCAAACTTACTTCCAGGTGCTAAATGAACCTATAAAAATGAAAATAGGATATCAATTCATGAAAAAGTAAAACAGTACAAGCACAATATTGCATTGGAAAAACTACTAACAGACACAAATCCATGTCGCATGGTCAAGTAGTCTGCCCTACGAACGGATCTGATAAATTGTCGAAAGAAACATACCTGAAAATTGATCACTAATATATTATTGACCATGGATTGAAGCAAAAAGATGAAAAGACTAATAAGTTTGTGATGTACAAGTTGCACTTTTTCTCCATCTATCGCACCATTGTATATTCCCTGTTCTTTCACTTGTTCCAATATAAGGTGGTGATAAATTTGCATAATAAAGTTTCATAAATGTAAACTTGCCATAATATATCAGGAACCAACCTAAATATTTACCTTTAAATATACCTACAATCTTCATAACTAAACCACATATAAAAGCATACAGCTTAAATATGTCTCTCAAAGAATTACTCACAAGAGAATAAGTTTCTTCATCAAAACATAAGTTTGAAATTTTGGTGTCAGTGATTCCTTACAAAATAGAAGGAAACTGGTGTTTTGGTCCAGAAACTGTTGTGATCCCTCACAAATGAAATCTCATGAGTAAGCCTGAATCTTCTAGGATCTGAACAATCATTACAGACCCAGTTAAGGATTGGAGATGTCAAAACTTGAGAACATGTATAATATTCATGAGACATGATATACCATTCAAGGCGTCTTCTTCAATGAGATGATCCTGTTCCCATTCCTTCCATGCACGAATCTTGCACAAGAAAAAAAGGTTCTTAAAACTATAAATGAAATAAAAAAATTGATTTAGCTATTGGTTCATAACAAGATCTATATTTAAAACATTCAGTTAAATTGGAAGATCAAAAAGTATCATAATTTATTCTTTAACCATCACTTAGAGGATGACAGAAAAGTTAAATATCTAAGCTTGAATCAATACATACCTTAGCTCTTCCGAGCGTCATTGTTATGGCACTGTATATCACATGGAAGACAGCCAAGAAGAATATGAAAATGTGTAATTGATGCAACCCATCCACAGATATAAGAGGCTCATATCCCTAACACAAACAACCAAAAATTATTCAATTCTATGAGTTTCCTACAAAGGCATGGCTTAATCTTAACAATTTTAAGCTTATGACTACTCTGGTGTGCTGCAATCTGAAATGAAACTATTAAAATGCTGCTATATGGAGTAATTAATATGGAATTCTGCAAATTTAAAATAAGAAAAGGGGAAATATTGACTAGTTCCCTTAGGCTTGGTTAAGGTTTAAAGAATTGAACATTGGTTTGTAGAAAGAGGTTACTTATTAGTAATTACCGGTTTACAATTGACCATTCCACCACCACCACCAAGAAATCTACGTTCATATGATAAAAGTCTTCGACGATGTTCGACTTCATCGCCAGCATCCTCATCACCCTTAGGAGGTGCATGTGCTCCTGCATATGACTCTTCTGGAGGAGAACATGGCAACATTTGATTTGCATAATAACGAGGAACACACACTTTAGAAATGTAGGATTGGCTAAATGTTAAGAGCAATGAAATAAATCCCAAAACCATAAGCTCTGCAAAACAAACAAACAAACAAACAAGCATTCTTATTCATTATTAATAATAATAAGAAGAATAAAGCAAGAAAGAAAAACATGACAAGGCTAATTAATGCTTACCAGCTTTAATCTTTTCAAGAGCTTCTAGCAAAGCAAGCTTCTTTTTTTGTTCAAACATCTGAAACATTATAAAAAATTAAGAATAGTGTAACATTTTGAATCCATTAAATTGAAAAATAAAAATGTAACATGATAGTACTATCTATATACATACCGATGCGAATTTATGTATAAGTTTCTCCAATGATATAGAAATGATAACAATAATTGCACAAACTGCAGCAACAGACCATGTAGGTGTTTGCTCTAGAGTTCTGTTATCAGCATGACCATGACCACCTGCACCTGCACCAGCACCTGCATCTCCACCTCCACCCATCTTCAATTATTGCCTATAATTAATAATAAAATGTGATGATGATGATGATTATTGTTTAGTATTGAAAACCCATGGACTCAAGTTCTTGAATTGCATATTCTTCTCCTTGTTATCATGCATTGGTGTTCATGCATGCATGAAATGAGAACTTCTATCTTCCTATGTTGCATTAATTCTAACCACCGCAAATGAATGGATCTATTATGTTTCCAAAAATAGCACTACACTACACAAAATTTCAATTTTCTATTTCACCCAATTATATTTAGGGGCACCAACCTTTCCATCTCTATATAAACTCTTCGTTCTAAAATAGCCTCTTGGTTCCCCTTGCCCATCAATATTCTCTCACAATAGCAATTTATCCCAAAAGTGATTAATTTGATCCAAAAAAAAGTAAGTTGACCATAACACGAATGAATTTGGAATTATCAATTTGGTTTTATTAGTGGGTAATTGAGTATAATAATTGAATGAGTAAAAACTCAATTTGACCTTCTATATCATTTTATCTTATCTCAATTTCCAAATGTAAGTTATGAAATGGTATATTTATTTATTCGTTTACAAATCCTACCTACCATGGGGGCGTAACTAACTAAATATTCATGTTCACATTCAAACATCAAAAGCAGTGATCAGGTCAATAAATTTGTACAGTTAAAGTTCATGGATCCATTAGCATATACAGATGGAATGGCCTATTGCGTTAAACCACACAGTGAACGACAGACATTTAAAACTGCAACATAATATGTTTAGGAATTTAAAATAAAAATAAAAAATTGCCGTTAAAATCAATGCTCAAGGATTTAAGGCAGCATATGAGAGATCTGAATTCTATCGTTAACAATATATGATCTTGTTGGAGGGAGAAAGATACAAGTTTTTTTAAAAGGAATCATTGGACCATACTACATGGTAGGTCTTTATATGTGAAAAGGTTTTGTATCTTTCTCTCTCAACCAGGATCATATCCTGTTCAGGCAGGATTGGAATTCGTCTAGGAGAACTTGTTTTGCTGGGAATAACCGGGAACAAACACGGGAAGCTGGCCACCTCTATGTGATCTACCTTGCTGGAAATCCCTTGATGTAGAATCTTGACCAGGAATGCCGGTTAATGTGCTAGTATTTCTTGTTCCTGTAGTTGGCTGTTCACTCACAACAGGACTGCCAAAAAATATAGAACGACCAGTGTACAATAACTCTGTTCCAGAAATCTGAGAACCGCCCTGACCTCTGGAGGAGGAGACAAAACGCCCGGCTGCTTGATCCCAAAACACTGATGATGATGTTCTATTCTCTGAGACAGCCAAGGTGTTAGTTCTCATCGGTACACGTGAGCCATTTTCTTGAACTTGATTTACAGTCCCTTCGCTCTCCTTAGCAGAAGATGGAGACTGAGTTCCCAAAGGTTGTTGATACATGGGGTTGAAATGGTCTATGTTCAAACCTGGCCTCTGCATTGGTGAAGGAGTTAAGTTGGAGACTTGAGGACTGCTAAAGTTACTCATACTGTGCTGACATGAATCTATATCTTCCTTGCTTGCTTGACTAGCAGGATATGAACTCTTGGAAGGAGACAACCTTGACGTCCCTGCTGTATCATATTTGCTTTGAAACCCTTGATTGCTAATTGGGCTGCTTCTTCCACTCACATTGCTACTGGATAAATGATCAGCATCAAAGGGATGAGATCTAGAACCAATAGGGCGAAGCACAGATGATGACGCCCTAGCTTTGGCAGCTGCCTTAACTGCATCATTAGAGTCCAATTTTGCAAGTTTCCATGCACTTATTCGCACGGGGCGCTGGTTCAATTTTTTTCCTTTGTCAGGTGGCTGTATTGCATCAGGATCAACAGTGGATGGTAAACGTCCTGGCTCCAAATGCGGTATAATTTCATCCTGCATATCAATTACAAGACATTTGATCAACTTTCACATAAAGAACTAAATTCATTACAGAAACTAAACTTGCGATGCACATAATATCTCTTGTAGGACTTCTTATTGGGCATGCAATGCATTTAAACAATGCACTACACCTGTCTTAACCGTACACTCTAGCCTTGTACTTAACGAAAAATAAAGCACATACTATCCCAATGAACAATGCTATTTGCTTATTTGTTATAAAGAACGGTAGCATTCTGTGTTTTGAGAATCAGTTTGTTCCACTCTGACTCAATTATCCTTTCTACCTCTCATCACAACTGTCTATATATAATGGTCAAAGACAGTGATAGGTTTATCCATCAACTAAATTCATAGCCATATGATTCAGGCTATTGTACAGGGATGGGAGTACCTGGTGATCCATAAAGATTCTTGGAGGTGTACACCAAGCACCTTTGTGTTGCAAACTCATTCCAACAGAGCTTCTTCCACTTATTGCAGTGACAGCTGAACTAGTAGGAGATGATGGTAGACTGTGCTGTTCACCCCCATCAACTGAAGGCCCGGGAGGTTCACTTAGGGTTCTCATAGCAACAACATACTCATATGTTGTGATACCCTGTACAAGGAAATGTCAGCTAAGAATATACATGCCAGTAGCAGTAAAAAGGTAACGAATATACCTTCCGAATCAGGATCATGTGGAAAAAGAATAATTCTCCCAAAGGTATGGCTGCCACGAAAGAGACTCCTGTGCATATGGCCTGTTAAAGGTTTAAAATTGCATAAGACCTAGCAAAATATACCTTCAACCTTTTAACATCAGTTAGGTTAAATTGAATTCAGTTAATCTAATATAAAAATGGAGAACAAAACTATAAACGAAAAAGAAAGTGAATGCACCACTATGATAGCAAATAGGACCCTAGGGAAACCAGCTCCAAGCTTTTCAACTATCTGATGTTTTGTACCCCTTTTATCAGCAAAGCATCTGACAAGCACAGCAATGCCAACTCCACATTCAAGTATAAGCTGTGACATGGACAAACACAAAGTAAGACAATTAATTATAATATGAAAGGTTTGTGAGGGGAACTAAATTAGGATAAGCATCTGTCTGAAACTTACCCAAACTAGGCTCACTGCCATAAGGCATACGAATGAGATGTAATTCTTCCTTCCAACACAATTGTTCAACCACTGAAGAAAATGAGGAAAAAGTATGATAATGACTGTTCTAATAATCTAAAAGTTAAATACAACATATAAGCAAGTTAAGACATTAAGTGCACACAGCATCTAAAGTCCCAAATAACTAACAAGTCTACTTCTGGATAATTTCATCGATATAATCCATTGAGAAATTTGCAACTTGCATGAGTTACAAGAAAATCAATCATAAAAACAATAAGTTCGAAGAAAAAAGTAAACTTTCGATAACAGATGCTAATAAGTGGAAAATGAGCTTTTAAAATGCTGATCTGATTTTTATATTGACAATTTCTTATTAGTAATTTAGTATGACAGACCGTTTGACCTGAGACTCGGGCACGACAAAGATGACAATGTAAATGACCAAGTAACTGACTTGGGATTAGGTTCAAACGAAACTTACCCGGCAATGGTGATCAAATCCATCAACACATTTGTCACAACTTCTGCAATGCTTACTGAACTTATTCACCTGCAAAATATAACTAAGGATGTAAGACATGGGTTTTCAATGTTTTGGTGAGGCAGGTAAATGAAAGAAAACTCTTCAACTATATATTTTTATGCATAACACCATCAGGAAGTATGACAAAAAAAGGTAATGAGGTATACAACGAAGCATCCCAAAAGGAAATATTACTTACTAGTTGAATGGGGCTATTTATTTAGTTCTTTATAAAAAAAATGGGGTTATTTATTCATTCTTTCTTACAGGACTTTTCTGATCTCTTGTGCATGAGGCAGCTTTGGAAAGAAAAAAATGTTTTCAACATAGAACCAAACCAAATTGCATTCTACAATCTCATTAGGTATTCTTCTTACTTTATTTAACTTACTTTTTACTTTTCTGTTTATTTAAGGAGATGTGGAGACAAAATAAGCTTTTTTTAGTAATAATGCCTACCTCAGCATTGCACAATGTACAGAACAAAATATCTTCCGACTCTCCAGATTGTTGCTGTGGAATAATATCTTCATTACTGCGGCAATCTTCTCTGACAATGAAGCTACAGAAGAAACATCCAAGTTTGGAGCACCAACTTGAATTGTGACGTTCAGACATTCCTTCACCCTTTAATCCTATCTTGGGTTCTGCAATAGAAAATGATAATCCTAAGAGCGTGTTAAACTACCAAATCACACTAAAAATGTGCTATTAGAGAAACAGGAGATCACCGATTGTTACATTTTAATTGTTAAACATTTAAAGCAAGTAACCTTGTCAAATCAGTCAAGTTTGTAAACACAAGCCAATATGTCTGCATACGGCATACAGGATGTAACTAAACCACACAAAAGGGCATATCCAAACAGATAATAAAGGCATAGAAAAATATTTACAAATGCTTTGTGGTTTGTGTACATCCGGTGCTTGCCTAGTCAACACTGTCACTAAAGTGGAATTAATTTCAGTGCAATTTTTATTTTATTTTTATAGTGACTTAGCATGGTGATATAACAAAGAGTAAAATAAAATTCCACGAACCGTTAACAGTTAAGATGACATATGACTTGAGTCCGATATGGTGAGTAAACTTAAAAGTGTGGAAATCATATCTACAGATACCACTAGCATTCAAAACCGAACCTGCGAGCTCTTCATCAAGTTTGGACCTATTCTTAGAAGTATTGTCACAGTCACCAAATACTCCAAGATCAGCAGGATTGATGGCTGTGCATCGAATATAAAGAAGGAACACAGAGAGAGCCTGAAATTCATAAATTATTAGGTTAGTATAATAAGTGAAGGAAGGAATAGTGAACCCTAAATTATAGAATGAATATTGAATATCAGAATGTTGCTTACCAGTATGGAATAAACACCGAAAGCGACATATTCATAGATATCCTTTCCAAGAAAAGGAGCGAAGAAGGCATAATATGCGATTGATAACAAGAAAAACACTGTTATAGCCACAACCTGTTGAAACGAAAAAATGCAACGCAGTTAGAAACTAAACTAAACTAAAATAAAAATAATAAGGCTTATTTCACTAACATCGCTCTTTCTACCTTAATTGAAATGCGCTTAATTAAAATTGAATGTAAGTGGATCTACACTACAGTAAAGTTAAATGAGAATATTACACTAAATTCATAACTAGTAAGGTTTGTGTTGGAGTTGAGAGAATGAGCAAAAAATGATAGAAAAGGTGAAAAATAAAACGGGAAAAAGCATAAAAATGAAGAGAAAGAAGAAACGGATAGATAATGAGAAAGGAAGAAGGAATGAACCTGGAAAGTGTGAAAAGGAAGTTCCCAACCATGACGCCTAGCCATCATTGATTGATCCTCTCTCTCTCTCTCTCTCTCTCTCTCTCTCTGAAACCCTTTCCTTCTTCCTTCTTCAACTCAATTTCAACTTCACCAAACAAACTTACTCACTCTACTAATACTAATACTAATAACTCTTTTATTCATTCATATCCATACTCATTTATTTCAAATTAGAAAAATCTCTCCAAACTTAATTCAGAAATCTTTAATAGAAAATTATAATTATTTGGAAAGGAATTCTTTATTTTCATTAATTAATATACAATAATATCAGCATAAATTTGTTTCCCACAAAATATTATATCAATTATTACCTACATGATAAGATGTCATTTTCAAAATCAATGCTTTAAATAAAATTGATGTAGGTCTTTTAATTCATCACTACCAAAACATTAAATATTTTAATTTGTTACATTATCATAATTGCATTTCAATAAATATATGTCACAAAATGAATATCAAATGTGTGACAAAATGATGACACACTTTAAAAAACAAAAAAACAAAACATATGCATGTTATTCCATAAAAAAATTCAGAAAAATAAACAAAAAACCATTGCATGAGACTAGCTCATAATTACTCATGAAGTTATAACAAGGCTCGTCTAATAAATCTTAGGGTTGATTAATCAATGAATATAAATGTTCCATTTATTCTTCAATACATTATTAGCATAAAGCTTTCCACACAAGCAATTAAATATATATTTTTATTTGTGTAGATCTATATATTTATTCTAAGAATTAAGCATAATATTTTAATAAGGTAGCAATATACAATTCATGGATAATATGAAGAAAAACACATGCTCCTTTAATAAAGTATAGGGGAAGTAAGGTGAAGTTTTTAATATATGAAATAGAAATAAATAATGAATAGTTGTGCCGTCTCACTTATAATAAAACATAGTAATGATTTGGAATCTTCCTAGTTATAATTTTTGTATTAGATCCATTCACATTTTGGGATGAAAGTGACACAAATAATGCCTAATAAACAATAAAAGGCATAGCGACTTGACTTACCAACCGCACTAGTATCATTTCAAGGCTTTTGCGATTACTTTTATATAAAGAAAATGTGGATTTTGTTAAGTAACAAAAAAGTATAACTTTACTTCACATTTTTTATAATTTACTTGTATTAGAAAACAATACCATTTTTATGTCAAAAGGAACAAGAATTTATTTAACATAATAAAATGTAAAGGACATATTTTATTAATACACATTTATAATTTTTTTTATTCCTTATATTCAACTGTGGAGGAAGATAACAAAAATCTTGAAATATATATTTGAATATAATTAATTTTTTCAACTAAAAGAGAATTCAATTTCTTAAAATATTCACAGCAATGAACCATAATGTAATTTCCTAAAAAGCATTCGGCACAATTTTTTCAATACCTTTTCGCATTTCCTTATAATTTAAACAACACAAATAATATTTTATTCTATATCTACAAATTTAAAATATCTTAAATATACCTTAAATTCACTTATCTTTTATATAATAAGCAATCATTTTAAATTCAATTTTCATGATTAAAAAATATATATATAATATAGTAGTTAATTAGATAATTAGATAGAATTAAGTCTTGTATTTTATATATAATAAGTTGATTAATTTTTTTAATTAATTCAATAAATGAAATACATATTCATTTATTGCTATTTTGGTTTCGAACATACTCTTATATTTTGCATCCCCTTCAATTTACATCACATGATTTTCGAAAAAAAAAACATTATTAACTTATGCCTCAAGAACCATGGAGAATAGTAGTGCTGCAATAGTGAAGAACCATGCATACATGTTTTTATTTAAAGAACTCAAGTCTATTATGCCCTTTGATATCTTGTTTCACCTTTAAAGATTATCATTGTTAAGACTTACCAAATGAAAAAATCAATATTATGAGTTTCTTCTTTTATTGGATGTGTCTTTGTGACTAGATTCAATTAAAGTGTAGATCTCTCACTCTAATAAATCAATATGAGATGAGATTGATATGATGTTGAGATGAATAATGATATATTTTATTACTAAATTCTCATATGTATAAGAAAATGAGACATATTACTTTTCTTATGGTGTGAAATAATGTTTAGGAAAATATTGAATACTATGTGGTTAAGTGGCTAGGCCTATACCACCAGTGAAACAAATGCTAGGGTGGTATCCCTTGCCTTGGTGTTGTTTCTCCACTCATATAAGAAAAGACTCTTCCTTGTGTAACATGATACATATAAATATGTCTCATGCAATGTTATTTCCTTTCATCAAGTTTCCCATTAAAAAGTAACAAAAGTTTGTGATGACTATATTGGCGATCATTAGTCATATTGCCATTTCTTGGTAGTTTTTTTGGACAAAAAAATTAAAAAAAAAAGTAATTACCCATTTTGTTCCTCATATATTACTTTTTTGAGTGTATTAATTTAATCTCTAAAAAAATTTAATTGATGTTTTAATACCTAATAATTTTGACGTTAGGTCATGTTACTCATTCATTCAACTCTTATCTGTTAACTTTAACAAAGTTGCTCATGTGTGACGTTAAGGAAGAAGAATGAGACAACACAATATAGCCATGAGGAATTGGAAAGGGAAGTTGCTACCTGTCCAACAAAGAAAATCGGAGAAAATCAAAGTTAAAATTTTTAAGTGAACTCTAACATGGACCGAAGTTATTAAGAGTCAAACATATAAGCTAAATAGGTACCCTAAAAAACATGACAAACCAAAATGAATAATTACTCCTAAAAAAACTAACATTCCATACCGACCCAAATCTTCCAATAAAAATTAAGACATAATTATGTAGATAAAACAAAAGTTGAAGGACGGAAAATACATTTAAAAACTAGAGAATTAAATTTTGTACCTCTTCTTTTAGATTTTGAACCCTTTATTTTTTTAAAAATCCATGATACCCTCACTTATTCCCCATCTTCAGATTCATTCAAACAAATATGGTTGATGTAGCATAAGATTCCATTAGATATTCAGAATGATAAAAAAGTCAAAATTTAATTATTGTGAGCGAAGGAAAAACAACCACAAAACTCAAAAGGAAATAGTTCTTTACCCAAAAGTGAGAGTATAACATTGATAATACAAAAAAAATTACTGAACCACATCCAATAGTATCAATTTTCTCCTTCATCAAAGCAGAAACCCAAATCTCACCACTACCTTAGTTGCAAAACCTAAAACATTTTTATTTTCGTTGTTTGAGTTCGTTCTTGTCACATACTTTCACTCGTGATGAACACTTCCAATACTAGTTAATTAGGTGTGAAAACTTTTTAATTTTTTTTTCTCTTTTGACAATTATTTATGGGAAAGTTATATATGGTTTGTAGAAATGTATAATGTTTAAATCACTTAATTTAATTATATTTATCACATTTTTAGGAACACATGTATTTAAATTAATGTGTTCGTGTAGATGTAAATATAAAAAGGGTAATTTATATATGGGGAGGGATCATTAGAAAAAATTTACTATACATTATAATTATTTATTCTTGAGATATCCAGTGGTTTGAATTGGTGAGTACAACTAAATCATTAAAAATTTTAAGATTGGATAATTAAGATATAAAATATGTATTTTCTACTTACTCTCGGAGTAAATGAATATCTCTCTATTATATATATTTATATAATTTGAATAAGATAAGTGATACATTATCCCAATTCCGAATACACATATATCCCAACGCAAAAAGTAAAGTAAGAGTAGGCAATTTCAACTTCGTTATCATCGAACCCATAACTCCATTTCTCTTAATTTCTCATCCTCTTTCATTGAATCCAACATTTCAATTCAATTCTCCTTCATCCATGGCTGCTCTCTCCACTTCTATCATTCTATGTAACCCTCTCTCTCTCTCTCTTCTTCTTCACATACTTATATATTTCTCTTCCTTTCGCTATTACTGTATTATTATATCTTTGATTTACTATTATTTGATATGTATATGTTTTTCCCCTTTCATCTATTCAAATAGCACCATCCTTCAACAAGTTGGATCACTCTATGTTGAAGATCAAATCACCATCTACTTTCTCACTCAATCTAAATCGTTCCACCAAAAGGCCTCTATTGGTGAAAGCTACATATAGGTATAATAATTCTCTCTTTTCGTGTCTCAGGCCATTCAATTATTTATTGTTTCCAACTCATGAACTCTTTAATTTTACCCTGCAAAGTGAAATAAGGAAATTGCTTTATATAGTTATTACCATTCTTTTTGGCAATAATTGGATCTATTTTTTACAATAATATCCTTAATTACTGTAACCTGTTCATTTTCTCTTTACATTCTATTGTTGATTTCTCTTTATGCTAAATAAGGGCACTTTTGGTGTAAAAAAAGTACTTAACCTACTCAAAATCCAATAAAGAATCTTATACAAAGGACCAAATCAAAGGGAGTAGTTTGCTTGTTTTGTAGAAACTTCAGGGGTTCTGTGTTTCATCAATTAACTTGGAGCTGGGAAATGTTATCTTTTTCATTTAGTGAGAACATTCGGGAGAAAGACAGAAACATGGTAAAGAACCATTTTTATAATGTTTTGATACGTCAGTGTACCGTTCGATATAAATACATTTTTTACTAAATGAATATTTGATCATTAGTGCTGGTTTTAAAATATTTATACACATTGGATTGAAGTAGACATGCAGAGGGAATGACATGCTTTGTTATGGCCCTATTGATTAGTTTTAGGTATTTTTTTCTTCATACGGATGCCTTATCCTTTTCTATATAAAAAATTATTTTTATGCTAATAAAATACTATAGACCAATTGTTGCTTTCAAACTGCAATCACCGAATAGAAGCTTTAATTTGAAAATTAGTTTGACTAGATTAATTTGGAATATGTTCAGCACTTCAGCTAGATGAATAGATGGTATTAATCTAGTCCACTGCTTGTTTTGCAACCACAGTGATGGAGGAAGGCCTGGCAGTGCTAGCATCTTTGTTGGTGGCTTTCTCTTGGGAGGATTAATAGTTGGCACACTTGGCTGTGTGTATGCACCTCAGGTAGTATTTGTTACTGTAATATACTTCTCCAACTGCTATAAGTTGGTGTTCAATCTCGCATTCACATATTTGTCTAGATTCATCATTTATATGCTTTATATATGGAAGTTAAATTGGTCATCCCTCTTATTCATACAGTTAATAGAAAACAATGTCTGCAGCATCATTATAGGCAGTTGGTGTTACATATCTTTAAAATCTTTAAGATAGCAGGCTGTGCATTATAATATTTCTTGTAAATTTATATGATGCAAACTAGGATTTCTTTTTATTGTTTGAATATTATTTACTATTTATTCCTCCACAGATTAGCAAAGCTTTAGCTGGAGCTGACCGGAAGGAGTTAATGAAAAAATTGCCAAAATTCATATATGATGAAGAAAAGGCTTTAGAGGTGAGCAGTGGCTTTCTCTTGATACCGTCCTTCATGTTTGTATCCTAAACGGCATTTGCCACAGTTAATCTTTCTGTCTCCTTATGCTTGAAGGTGTGGTGGTGTGTATGCAAATGCACCCCGCACTCATGGGTGATTAGTTTTGTAAATCTTAATCAATTTTACCATAAACTTATTTGCCAAATTTATGTAATGATTGTCATGCTGGAAACCATTTTCCTTGTGTAGTCCGGATTTTAGTTTACAAACATTGCAAAAGTTTCATATGCTACTATTATGCAAGGAAGCTACTTAGGGTCTGTTTGCAAATTGGGTTTTGGAGGGAAAGAAGGGAAATGGAAAGCTTCAGAGCATCTGACAAGTATATTTCATGGCTCTCAAACTTTTATCTTCCCTCAATCACCCTCCAAAAACCATCTCACAAACAGACTCTTAGAGATCCTCATATTACACATGTTCTTCTACTGCAACATGATGGTTTTAAGTGCGGTTTACTGGCTCACGAGATATGGTTTACTTGAGTTGCAGAAAACACGAAAAGTACTGTCACTAAAGATTGAACAACTAAACGCTGCCATAGATGATGTTTCTGCTCAGCTGCGATCAGAGGATGCCCCAAATGGAGTAGCTGTGAACTCTGATAAAATTGAAGCTGCTACATGAGACTGTCACTCTGTGTACTAAAAATCCCAGGTGGTACAAAATGTATTTGAATATCATGTAATATTTGTCCATTTCTTAGTAATAAACAAAGTGGTTTTCTTTTTATAGCAGCCTCTACTGTGATCTGTGAGTAATTAGTCATTTCTTGTGAATTCATGTGGTCTGGCTCAATGTTTGAGCCAAGTCCTATGGGAATTGGCTGATTTATTGTGTTCTTTCAGCTGTTCAATGTTCTCTCATAGTTAAACCTTGTCTGGTTTCTGTTCTTTTAAATAATCAGTTATTAATGGTTGTTGGTGTCGTTGTATTCTTCACTTATGCAGCAAACATGAAATTGATTCTAACTGTACTATGTATACATATTTTTTGCCTTGATCATAACTATACTATGTATACATATTTTTGCCTTGATCATAACTATAATGTTCTAGGTACAGTACTAGGAGAGGCTATGTAAACCAAGCGGTTGTTAATTGCTATAATTTGATTCTAATCCTGGTTATGGTTATGCCAATGCAAACTTCATCCTGGATTTTGAATTTTATAATAATTTGTCTAGAATTGACATGCATGACTAAACTAAACTAAAACGAATGGAGATAAAAAAAATAAGGCTATATCATGTTAAAGATTATATGAATCTAGTAATAACTAATAAATCCCCACCTTATGAAGTTTATAGATGATCTTCTAAATTTTTATTAGTTTCCTTTGATGAAAACCGATTGGTTTTTTGTTAAGAGAATTGAATTTTAACCATTAGTTCTGATTTTTTAATTAGTCATGTCACTATTGAGTACTTTTTAATCTTAGTCATTTACACATAATTAAAATTTCAATAGTTTTATTCTCTGTTTGTGTGTAGATGATGGACCTACACCTGTAGAGTTATGTTCAAGATCATTGCAAACCTCAATGCTAGTCTTACATTCTTAGAAAAATAATTACTATATGGAGTTTGAGTGAATGGACTGAGTGGAGACATCAAACCACCAACAAAATATGTGGCTCAAAAATATGAATCACTTTTATAGAGGAGAGAAGAGAATTATTTTTTTTTTTAATTTTTTTTATTAAAACAAAATTTAAAATCATGATCATTAAAAAATAATTCTGCCATCTATCGAAATCTCTATCCAGTATTGAATTATCCAGTAGTGAAGATTCCGATCTTCTTATAACCAATCTTGACATCCAAGCATTATCTTATCTTTATATATTTCATTGTACTTATTCACCACTCATTTCCTCTACGGTCATAGCCAACAATAATTTCATTTTTTTGACAATCAACTTTAGAGACAGAAGCAAAGAACAAAGTCATATAATTGAATTTTGCATGTGTCCAGGTTTTGTTGCAAGCAACCATGGCTACCCACTCTCTTCTAGCTTCTACAAAGTTCCCTACAAACACCAAGCTTCCATCCAATGCTTCTCACTCTTTCCCAACTCAATGTGCATCAAAGGTTCCATTCTATCTCTTATTTGTATACTTTTCACGTCCATATTTCTCACATGCTTGCTTTATATTATGAGCTTAAAAATCATGTACTTACGGTCTAAGAGTTTTTTATATTGTCAGTACATTAACATATGAATGGTGAATGATTTGCACTAACAACATAAAAACTCTTATTACTCTTATATTACAGGAAGGGAATAAACTATCTCATAGGAGTGGATAATTTATCTCCTTAAATATAATTGTTAACTAATGTTGTTAGGGTGGTAGTAGTTAATGTAATAAAAGAGTTAGTTTTATCTTGGAAATGAAGAATTTAATAGAAGAGGTAGTTTTTCCTTATTGTTTACCTTAAATGCTTAAAAAGGATCTTAATTACTTAACTAAAACTTTTTGTGTGTAGAGACTTGAAGTGACAGAATTCAGTGGGTTAAGATCCAGTTCATGTGTGACTTATGCCAATAATGCTAAACAATCTTCCTTCTTTGATATCGTGGCTGCTCAACTCACTCCCAAGGTTACCTTTCTTACTTGTTACAATTCTTTATATGATTGGATGAAACTTCCCTTCATTATATTATGGATATACACACACATACAGAGAGATATATATTAGCTCCTATTTCCTTAATCAATCAGCTTAATAATATGATTTAATGAAAGTTCCCTTCATGATATTGTGGATATACACAAATATAGATATATATTAACTTAAATATGATTTGATGTTCATGATATTATGTATATGCACAATTAAATATATTTAGTCCCTGAAGATATAAGTAATTTTGATCTGTCATTTTTTGGTCTTAGTCCTTGTCAATGATGTGTCAACACCACAATTGGCTGCATCGTCAATTAGTACGGCACATGTCATATGTTGGTGTTAGTCACATCACCGGGATCTAAAATTTTTGGAATATATAAGGACCAAAGCCTAAAAACAAATTATAGGGACTAAAACGAAAATAAAGTATATTTCCGGGGACAAAAAACATAATAGTATAAAACATATTTGGTATGGAATCATGTAAAATGGAATAGCTTGATGATTCCTTTTAAGGTTATATTAATAAAGTTAAGGATTTCTTGACAAGCAATTAACTTGTTGATGGGAGGAGCTAAATAAACAAACACACTTTTAACTTGAGCATTCATTTTTTTTTTGTATTTGTTTGTATTTTGCAAAAATGAAATCAGACCAGTGAATCAACTCCTTTGAGGGGAGAAACTGTGGCTAAGTTGAAGGTAGCAATCAATGGTTTTGGACGCATCGGTAGAAACTTCCTGCGCTGTTGGCATGGTAGAAAAGATTCACCCCTTGATGTCATTGTTGTGAATGATAGTGGTGGTGTCAAGAATGTAAGTTTTTTCGGCTTGGCGGAGTTTGTTAGTATAGATGAATTAGTTTCACTTAAAGGAATAAATGGTAATGGCATGCTGCTTCATATAACCAGGCTACACACTTGCTGAAGTATGATTCTATGCTGGGAACTTTTAAAGCAGATGTGAAAATAGTAAATGATGAAACCATTAGTGTTGATGGTAAGCAAATCAAGGTTGTCTCAAACAGGGATCCTCTTAAGCTTCCTTGGGCAGAGCTTGGAATCGACATTGTTATTGAGGTCAGTCCTTACTGCCATTTTGTAGACATAATATGGTTTTAGGGGACCTGAAAGAAAACTTTGAATTACCTCATATTGCTCTATAATTGATGAATGAATGATTTGATATTCAGGGAACAGGAGTCTTTGTGGATGGCCCTGGCGCGGGTAAACACATCCAAGCAGGTGCGAAGAAAGTTATTATCACTGCTCCTGCAAAGGGTGCTGATATTCCAACTTATGTTGTTGGAGTTAATGAACAGGATTATGGCCATGATGTAGCCAACATCATAAGGTTCGTAACAACTAAGGCCGTGCTTTGTTTTTTAGCAATGATAATATTCACAATCCATCCTTTTAATATGTTAGTTAATTGTTTCTTTTGTTTCTTAGCAATGCTTCTTGCACCACAAACTGTCTTGCTCCCTTTGTAAAAATCCTGGATGAAGAGTTTGGTAAGCAAACACTCTATTTTTTATTAAGCGGAATTCGAGGCTGAAACAAACTTCCCTTAATTTTCTCTGTATTTCCAGGCATTGTGAAGGGAACCATGACAACCACACATTCCTACACAGGAGACCAGGTACAAGATCAGCAACAAGTTTTTTGGAACTTATCAAATATATCTTATTCTTTACCGAATTAGGCATACAATCTTCTAACTGAGAATATAATTGTGCTTGTGTAGAGGCTGTTGGATGCTTCACACCGGGACTTGAGACGAGCTAGGGCTGCAGCACTGAACATCGTCCCTACTAGCACCGGTGCAGCCAAGGCAGTGTCTCTAGTGTTGCCAAATCTCAAGGGCAAGCTTAATGGAATAGCACTCCGTGTGCCTACGCCGAATGTTTCGGTTGTTGACCTTGTTGTGAATGTTGAGAAGAAGGGTATTACAGCTGAAGATGTGAATGCAGCATTCAGAAAAGCAGCTGAGGGGCCATTGAAAGGTGTATTGGATGTATGTGATGTTCCACTTGTTTCTGTGGACTTCAGGTGCACTGATGTGTCTTCTACTATTGACTCTTCCCTCACTATGGTCATGGGAGATGATATGGTTAAGGTGGTTGCTTGGTATGACAATGAATGGGGCTACAGGTTAGGCCACTGTCCATAATTAATTAAATTTTATATGGTTAAGGTGTCACTTACTCTTTTTTAACCCATCATAATTCTTTCAAAAGATATAGGACATTCATGCCATTTGTATATAATCATAATGGGTGACATTATTGATAGTTACAATGTTGGTAATTTCAGCCAAAGAGTTGTGGATTTAGCACACCTAGTAGCAGCCAAGTGGCCAGGTACACCTGCAGTAGGAAGTGGAGATCCATTGGAAGATTTCTGCCAGACTAACCCAGCTGATGAAGAATGCAAAGTTTATGAATAAAGGACTTCTTTTTTCATCACTTCATTGTCACCATCTATTTTGCCTTGCATTAATATATCATATGAGAAAGAATAAAATTTGCTTAGATAGACAATGATGTTATCATATCTGAGGGATGATCACCAAAGTTTATAATTTATATGTTGCCAATAATATGTTTTGGCATAACAGTAGTTAATTCATAAATGTGTGATATTGCATTTCTTATATCTGCTCTTTATTTTTGGAATTGATATTCCCTTAACCATGTTATATTATATTCTATGCTTCAATAATATGACCATTGCTTCTCTTTTTCTCCACATTTTCACAACCATATTCGTATTATAATGTCCACCAAACTTGTAACTATTCATATTTCCAAATTAATATTGGTTTCATGTTTATATTGTGAAATGTTATTAACTTATGTTTTTTTTAAATTAATGTTTATTTTAATATTTTGACAAATAAAAGTGTGGAATAATATTTGGAAACCATAACACCAGTAATGCTTGAATGTTGCATGAGCATTCAGGCTAGTTTAGTTTTATGCCACTAAATAGGTTGGGTTGCCCATGGTGAGAACAACCTCTGATTTTACAAACTAAGCATCTTTAAGAAAGGAATCAAACTACACTTCAGAGTAACATGTTCTAAACATCAACACTTGCATAAGCTTTATCTCACTTTCTTTCATATTACTCTTAGACTTAAATCTGATTCTTCTCAAAATTTTCAGCTTTGATGCTTTCTAAAATGTACTCATGGATAGGTGTGCCCTTTGAGGGTATGGGAAACCCTCACCATAAATAACAACATAGATGCTGAGTTAGGTGTGTAGTTCTTTTTTGTTATGTTAAAAATAGAATAATCACACTTCACACATCCTCATATAAAATCAATCTATAAATTCTCCTATATCTGAAAATGTACAAAAATGTAAGTTTTAAGTGGTAACAGTGTTCTTTGTGAATTGTGATTCATTTCACAAATAAAACTAATGAAAATTGTAATATACAATCAATGACATCAAAGGGTTAATTGTTTTGAGTTGAACTCAGCTGTTATTTCTGTTTGTATCCTCTTTGGCTGCCTCTCTATTTGATCTTCGTATGATATTTCCTCTCCATTTCTTTTTCTTCTATTATCCTTCTTTGAAGGATCTTTCTTCTCATCAATTAGTGAAAGAAATCTTTGAAAACGACCCGAAATTGAGTTAACATTAGCAGCAGGATGAGCAGGATCAGAATGCCTTAACTGTACCATAATCTGCAAAAAATATATGACAAGAGCTATAAAGCAAGCTATCCCGCAAATAAGAAAAAGACCCCAGAAGCTTTTAAGCTTAAGCCGATCCGCATCAATTTCATCATCGTCTAAACTACACATGCTTCGTGTCATCCATTTGTCATGAATGCGCTGCAGATCACCGGTTTCAGAAAGTTGTAGAATGGCAGTTGACAAATCCACAGCCAAAGGAGAGTCCCGAGGGAATGCCTAGCATTGCAGACAAAATCAATCTTATGATGATAATATTGATAACACAAATTCAGCATGATGAGTTTGTCACATACATATATATTAACAGTTTACCATTATCACATAGTATAAGCAGCAAGTTAGATATTTGGAAAGGAAGAAAATAACGGCAAGGAATATGCAGACGTTGTCAATGACTCGATTGTGATATATGAAAGACAACCTAATCACAGATGCTTGGAACATATCCTTGTATCCATGCTAGTATAATTACAATAAAATGTCTCATATCACTCGATACATAAATTGAAGAGATAGCCTTAGCCATATGCATATATCACCATATTAAAGAGCAAAATGATGGTGAAAAGAAAACAAAAGCAAGTGATTCAGGATGAAGATTATGTTTAATCTCAGCTAAACAAATTGCGTTTTGTGATTAAATTTCCTATAAAAAGAATTAAAAGTCGGTAATCTTTATTTCCAATGAATTATTGATCTAAAATAAAAGATGGATACTCACAAAACCCCAGCCACTTCTAGTGAACTCCTGGCCTACAATCCTGAATGTGCACTGAGTTGATAAGAAGATCTCAAGATACGGCCGTTCATCGACAATAGCAGCGACACCTCCTTTACTAGGACCAAGCTGGAGTGCAATAGCATACTCTTCTGGAGATCCAAGGGGAACCAACCTAGATTTGGATATTCCGATATCCTCATGCAGATAATGTTCTGCGAACGAACCTACTTGGAACCCTATAGGTTCGTTGCTAGCTTTTAAGCTATCTATTCCGCTGATAGGAGAAGATAACTTCTGCACTGTGAGAATTGATGTTAAACTTGCAGTGTAGCTAGAGTTGATGATCAATACCACAAACATCCATATCAGTAACACCAAGCGACCTAGAGTGCTCATCGTATTTTCTCCTGCAGCAGCAACAGAGAAAAACTCAATAAAGCTCACTCATTATATTATATTATATTTACTTCAATAACCAAAAGTAAAATAAGCATCCCTTACTGTGAGAAAAGAATAGAGTTGATAGGCTAAACCTGCAGGGACAGTAAAAATAGATAGATCAGAAAAAACAAGTGAGATCATAGTAAAAGAATAGAGTATGATGATGAGTCATATCCTGCAATTGTTTCACACAATGGTAAGTAGTAATGGTGAATTCTGAAATGGTTTGTGCATCGTGTTGATAAGCATGTTGGTATTTAAATCATGTAAACACAGTATAAAAACAGATTAGGTGCTGCTTATATTTTTTTTCCTGAACTATAGCTGAGCCTACTTCTTAGTAATTGTGTTATCTTATAACATAGCATAAATATGTAAGCAAATATTAATCTAAGCACAGTAATATGATAGTCAATTAAATAACTGACCATAAAATGGTTATAAATTGTTGTTTAGGTGAGCCCCTGAACTCATCATTTATTCTGTGTTCCAGAATCCATACAACCATCCCAATAAAAAGGAAGAAGGAGGCAGTGACAATCCACATAAGAGGAGTGAATGGTTGCAGGAATGACCAACCACCAGAATTGGTTTTCTTGAAAGGGGCCACAACAACAAGTCCAGATGCAGCATATGGCTGAGTAAAATCGACAATCTTTGTCCGATTAGTGACAATGGCAATGTCACCAATAGCACCATCAAAGTACTGTACCAAATTCAAGAAAGAATTATTAGACTGTTGAATAAAATACTGAACAAAATGTTGGCATATCAGATTTATGACGCAGTACTTACCCCAGTGGAAATTAAAGTGACAATTTCTGTATAACTCGGATTATTTTTACCATCTCCAAATGGGACAAAGTGGTAAGGAACAGCATATGGTAACAAGTTTACAGCTGATGTGAATACATCAATGCAGAACCCTTTAAACATATCTATTCCAGGAATTGGCGACACAAATTCTCGGTAACTGACCCGGATAGGCACACCGATTCTCAATTGTTTTCCATTATTTGGGAAGACCCATCCGCGGGGTTTGGATAATCTTTCTCCAGGCCATATTACACTGTTAAGTTGTTGGTTTGCACTTGATCTATTTGGTGGCTTAGCATACAATGTCTCAGGAGGTAGAATTGACAGACCAGAATAGTTGGACCAGTAACCGACCCGGCGAAAGCCAGTTCCAGCCACATTCATAATATCATACGCAGGATGGACAAGAGATTTGTCTGGTGCAAACTTCATAGGACCTGTTAATCCTACAAAATCACTCAGCATTATGTTATTCAACAGAAGCGTTCCATTATCAAAAACACTCATCGCATCAAGGTTAAGACCACCTTCCTTAGCATCACGTAACCATGTGATATTGGTAAAGGAAATGATCCCACCCTGATCGAGAAATTTATCAATAGCCCGCGCGACAAGCCAAACAGAATCATATGCATAGAGGCCATAAGAATGTAAACCTAAGGAGTGACCGGTTAACTTTTTCCACCTCGACAAAAATGCTCTTTTTCTATCAGAATCAGGTGTGTGGTGGCGCAAAACAAGTACTCCTTGCAGAAGATCCATCGTCTCCGAAGGGAGAGAAGAAGAATCTAGAACAGCAGAGAGCCAGTCCGTGGCTATCCACACATGTCCATTCCCTGTCATCCCGAGATAGCGTGCCACATTAAAGATCATGAATCCGGAATCAGGGTTTACATGTAGAACAATGACACGAGATTGCAAAACTGCCACCCTGACAAGCAAATCAGTGATTTCTCCTCGGCTAACTCCCGAGTTAAATCCAACTTTGTAAGAGATTCTACAGCGTCTACCTGCAAGTTGATCATGTAACACAGACACACCATTTCGTCCGTAATCATCATCTATGTAAATTGCAATGACTTCCTTCCAACCATAATAATCAATAATTTCAGCAACTGCAGCCATTTGGTATAGATCACTCTGTGTGGTCCTCACAAAAAAAGGGAATTGCAAAGATGAGAGGGTAGGGTCTGTTGCAGCAAATGACAATAGAGGAACCTTGAGCTCATTTGCAACATGGGATATTATGTGTGCAACTACAGAAGATTGTGGACCTATTATAGCTATGACATCACTCTCCATGAACCTCAAAGCTGCAATCAATACAAATACAATATAAACATTCATATATATCACTATCAACGTCATATCATTGAATGAATCTAAGTAGTGAATAAATGACAGCCCAGTACACATGGCTCCCACCTACTAGAGGAAATGAACACAACTTTACCCTTGCAAGCGAAGAGTCTGTTTATAGAAATTGAACAAATAACCTTGAGGTTATAAGGCAAGCAACATTGCCATTGTGCTGAGACTAACCCACAAATGTCAGTGAAGCAACTAAATTGAAGGATAGAGAATATATTAGATTAGATTACCTTGAATCATTCCTACGAAACCACTACAATTGGAGTTTTGCAAATTGAGAACAAGTTTAGATCCACGAAGAACGCTGGAATCGGCGTTGACATCCTTGACTGCTTCCTCCATTGCAATTTTAGCCACTTTCCCAATGGTGGAATCAAAGGTGAAGATAGCTCCAATGTTCACAATGGCAGGTCTTGAAGAAGAAGCATCTGTTGCAGCCACATAGGAAGATAGTGATACTCCCAAAAGCACAACCCAACACAAATTCATCTTATCTGCTTAAACCACTACCTATATCATAGTTCAATTCATTCCAACAAGCAACAAATTTGCCCTGAAACAAGGTTACTATAATATAAACTTATCAGAGGGGGAAAAAGAACAACAACCTTAAAAGAAACATATACATAATAAATGGATTGACCACTGACCATACATACATATATATATATATGGAATTATATTATGCTAAAGTGTAAGGGTACATACAATAAGAGAAGGAGCAGTATACAGAGTGTTATGAATATATTTCTCAAGTGGTAACCTGGACATAAGAGAAGAGAAGAGAAGGTATGTTATAGTTAAAAGTTAAAAGGTAAAAGGGTTGGTCTGAAGAGTTAAGAAAGTAGTAGAGTATGGGAGATGAATGAATGGAAATAAAACACACTATGGGATGCACGTGAGGTGTAAATAGGAACATCTTTCAATCTTCTTCATCACTCTACCACTCTACCTATTTTAATTATTTATATATACAATACAATGCAATACTAATACAAAACATCACCTTAGAGCTGAACATGCACATATGCTCAATTTCAAACCATAACATTGTTAATGCTCAGCTAGTCCACTGTTTCTACTTCATAAATATTAAAATCAACAAAAAAGGTTTTTTTTAGTGTTATTTCTGTCAAAAAAACGTTTTATTCTTTTTGGGTGAAGCACAACTAATATAATGATAAGCAACAAAGTTACTAAACTTATTTGCAGCAATTAATGTTTTTATGTACCAAGAGACAAAGATCTCATGAAATTAATTATATCCTCAACTTTATCTCTGACCAATCAAAATATATTAGGTTACTTAAAAAATTAAATATTCATGACTTTTCCAATTTTTACTTAATTTTATTGATTCGGAATAGATGACGTGCTTAGGGATAAGAAATCATTGTCCTGGTCCAAGTATTAGTTTATGGAAGTTTGAAGTTGGTTTTATAATATCTATACTAGAAAATGGATCCATTTACTTAAAGAGTAAATTTTATAAACTTACTTCACATCTTATCCATCAATTGTAGGGAAATCCAATGATTTAGTTCTACTTACTAATTTAAATCATTGGATTTTCGTAGAATTGATAACTAAGATGTGGAATAACTTTAAAAAACTTATTCTATGAGGAAGTGGATCCACTCTCTTTATTCTATATATATAAAGTTAAAAATGATATAAGTACCACCATTACCTAATTTTCTTAACTATAACAAAAGTTGGGAACATTTATTATAAAGAGAAAATAGTATGTATTGGAATAAAGATTTGGTTGGAGGAGGAAGAAAAGAGGAATGAAGATCACCTGTCCCAAAAATGATGTCTCATTGTGTCCCAAGCCAGTAAAAAATGCCACGTAATTAATACAAAAATTAAAAAAAATAAAAAATTACTTTTTTTACATTACTTGGTGTAATATGATTTATATTCCGGAATATAAGGACATAAATTTTTTTAGAAGAAGTGATTATTGTTCGATTTCCATTTTGAATTGTAGATTGAAAGAAAAGAGGAAAAGAAGCGAGTTGGATCCACGTGAAGTTGAAGTAGCTATTTTGCTGTGTTGGAAAAGAAAAGAATAATATGAAATAAAATTGCAAGTGGACACCCCCACAGAATTACAAATAATATTTTGTATAGACTAAGAATAATTCATGCATATCTCATCTTTTTTCATTCTATATGACACATCAAAGGTAAATGTCTAGAACACTAGTTCAGAAATTATTTTCATGAATGAAACTTGAACCTAATACTTATTTACTTAAATGAAATAAACTGAATGTTGCAAAGTGCAAACAGTTTTTTAATTATTATTATTATTGGGTAACATGCTACAAATGTAGCTATGATTACACGGCATGTTATTAGATACGGTATGAGTGAGGAAACAAAGCAAAAAAGAAAAAGAAATAAAAAAGTGGAAAAAGATTAGGACTAAAATAATATAATAGACAATGAAAAGAAGAAAAAAAAGGTGAACCTGATAAGTAGTATTCTATTCTACACTATATTCCCCTTCCCCACCAATCACACCACTAAATTGTTTCTTTATAATTATACAACCACTTCCTTTCTTTCTTATTTTTTTTTATTAATTCCTACACTTTTAACTGAATTACAAATATAAATAAAAATAGTTAAATAATATAATAGTATGATTTTACAAGCTTTTTTTCATTCATATTGGACTGTTTTTTAATTTAATTAATAGTTTTGAAAACAAAAAATGTAATTATAAATGACTGTGCTATCCTCGATATTTTATGATCGGTAAGGAATTAATCCTTCCTAAATATATGCTATACATGCATATTATTACAAAGGGAAATGACATATCCTCTTACTAAATCCTCATATAAAAAAAGTAATATATGTCATATGTTGTAAAAAAATTGACAGTGATTTGGAGAGTGTGTTATAATATAGAATGAAGATAAAGATATTGATTTATGTATAGAAGTTGTATTATATAGAATGAATCAGCATTTGTTGTAAGTCTTTTTCTTATACAAACTTCCATGCTTCTTCTCTATTCAATTATTTTCTTCCCTTTTCTTCTGCTCAATATTCGCTATATATGCTTCTTCTCTATTTCATATAGTTGCCATTTTTCACCATATGTATCCACTCTCTTCAGGATCTGGATTCACTTATTAACGTTGATGGATTTTTGAAACCTATTTTTAAGTGTAACATTCTCTAGGTTAGATGTGGAATTTAACTGAAACTTTAATACTGTGTGGCGTTGCAATTGTTTTATTACCTTTTTTATGTTTCCATTCTTCTATGGTGCTTAATTCTACTCTATTGTGTTTTGTTTTTGTTAATGGATCCTAGAATGCAAGTTTGTTGCTACTAAAAAAACAAATTGGAGGATAGAAATGGGGTTTGTGTGTTTTCTTGTGGAAAACTTGTGAGCATAATAATGGTTTCAGAAACATTGGGGGCAGAGGAAGCTCTTTGTCAAGATATTCAGAGTTTGAGCGTGTCGAAGTGCCTTGTGAGGAGTGTTAGCCAGAAGTTGAGGAAGAGGAATAGTAACAGAAGTGCATCCAAAGAAGATAATGATGATGGAAAGGGAGTTTCTTTAAGGTGTCTAACTCTGTATGGTCGAGGTGGGGGATGCAAGGTTGGTGCTGATACCAGTGACGAATCTGGTGATTCGAGTGGTAGAAGGAGATCTAGTGCCAGTGAAGAAGGAAAGGGATATAGAACGATTCGTGGCCGTGAAGATACTTCTGTGAATTGCTTTTCGTATGGGGTGAAGGATAGGTTTTGTGGGAGACAACACAACAGAAAAAGTTCTGAATTTGAAGAGTTGGTAATAAACAGTAGAATGTATATCTTTCTTCCTGATGATATTCTCGAAATGTGCTTGGTTTGGCTCCCGCTGACGAGTCTCAATAATGCTCGCCTTGTTTGTAAGAAATGGAGGTCCTTGACTACCACCCCTAGATTCCTCCAAATGAGGAGGGAGGGTTCGTATCAAAATCCATGGTTGTTTCTGTTTGGTGTTGTTAAAGACGGCTTTTGCTCTGGCGAGATACATGCACTGGATGTGTCTCTGAATCAATGGCATAGGATGGATGCTGGTTTTCTCAAAGGGAGGTTCTTGTTCTCTGTGGCTAGTATACATGACGATATCTTCATTGTTGGAGGATGTTCTAGCTTGACTAACTTCGGGAATGTGGATAGGAGCTCATTCAAGACACACAAAGGGGTGGTAGCATTTAGTCCCTTGACAAAGTCATTGCGTAAAATACCACCTATGAAATATGCTAGATCAGTTCCTTTATTAGGAGTCTCTGAGGTCAGTTCGGACTTTTCATCTTGTCAAGGTCATAATAGTACGATGGATAGACGTTTTCCGAGATCAAGGATTGGCGGGATTTCAGATGTCTATGAGGATCCTCATAAGCTTTCAATGAGATGTCATTCCAGATCTTCTCTCAATGAGAGCGAAGCCTTGTCCTTGCCTAGTAGAAACGCATACAAATTCCTTAGACAACGAAGTGAACAGTCAAGCTCAAAGAGTGGTAAAAGATTTGTGTTGATAGCTGTAGGAGGTCTGGGATCTTGGGATGAGCCTCTGGACTCTGGAGAATTATATGACTCCATATCAAATAAATGGACTGAAATTCAGAGATTGCCTTTTGATTTTGGGGTTGCTTGTTCTGGAACTGTTTGTGGCAGGATGTTTTATGTTTATTCTGAGACAGACAAGCTTGCAGCATATGACATCGAACGAGGTTTCTGGATTGCAATTCAAACCACTACATTCCCGCCTCGTGTACATGAATACTACCCCAAACTTGTATCTTGTAATGGTCATCTTTTAATGCTCTCAGTTTCCTGGTGTGAAGGGGATGGTCAAATTGGGCGTCGAAACAAGGCTGTTAGAAAATTATGGGAGTTAGATCTCATGTATCTTACCTGGCGTGAGGTCTCAGTGCATCCTGATGCCCCAATGGACTGGAATGCGGTTTTTGTGGCAGACAAAAACCTGATTTTTGGGGTAGAGATGTTCAAAATATTTGGTCAGGTGTTGGATTTTTTCACTGTATGTGACGTGTCTGATATAGCAAACTGGAACCATATTTCAAGGAATCATGCTACTCAGGAGCTGGACGCTTCTTCGTGCTTTACCAAATCTGTGGTGGTACTACATCTTTGAAATCATTTGTGCATGTATGCTGAATAACAAGAATCTTAAATCTTACTGTCATGCCCAATGTTATTTTGAGATGCAACATGACGGGTAAGTTCTGCTTTGTATTTGCTGCATGGATATTCGGACAAGTCTTCCGAATTCTGTGGGTCTCAGTTTCAGGTTTATCATGTACCTTCTTATGTAATTCATTTGACACCAATCATAAAGGTTTAATTTCATCCTGACTTTGCATTTATATTATTCCTGCTATCAATGGAGTTTCTGGAATTGTGTTTTTATAAGTTGAATTATTCTCACCTTTTAGCCCTGGTCTTCTATATATTACTTATTTCATTAATCAACTTCCTTACTAATTTGGTATATGGCCACATGCAATCCATGTGTGTTTTGCTCCACGCATTAGATATTTTTATATGGATGATGCCATGAAGAGCTTGAACATATAAATGTTCTCTAAACGACTTTTAATCTTCATCATCTATATACGAATGTATTGCTGCGACTTACGATTCATTGTTCTAATTACTTAATCAATAACTCAGTTGACATGCACAAATGAGTGACATTATCTTAGTTCTTAATAAGATACAATCTGAAGGAGTTGGTTAGATGATATAAGTGAGTATCCATCTATGCTGATATTTTGAGGCAAAGTTGAATGAATTTTCTTGTGAATCTCTTATTTTTTATCAGATGAAGGAGGAAGATTAGTTAAGGTGTATGCATCAATCCCTGTTACTATAAAATAGAAAGTTGTGAAAACACCTTGTAATGCAAAGTTTAAGATGTCATCATTTTTTATTTTGTAACAATCTCCTGGCCGTGAACAACTGAACACAACTGTCATTTCATGTTGTTACTTATTTTTTCTTTACAATTTTGAAAGCTGTTTAATGTTGGTAGTAACTGCAAAGATTTAGGAAATGAAATTGTATCCATTAGTTAGTGCTAAAATTAGTCTAAACGATAAGGTTAAGAAATGTAAGGACAAAATATATCTTGAGTCTGCACAACACCGGAAGATATAAAGTATAAAAATAGGAGAGTCACTTTCATTTCGAGGTATAACTTAAGAGAAGGGATCTAAAATTGATGAAATATACAGTAACTAGTAACAGTGCCTTATGTGATGTACGAATTTTTTTATCTCATGGTATATAAAAAGTTAATATTATGCTATAAACTTATTTTCTTTAGTCCATTATTGATATAAGAGTAAGGTGAAAGATTGATGAAAAACAAAACTATGAAATGGGATAAGACATGTTCTTAGTCCTTCTAGTTTTAACTTGTGAATTTTTAAATTTCAAATTATCATTTCTTTCTAAATTTTTATCATTATCCTTGTTAGTTTAAAAGTATTGTGCATATACAAATGAAAATGAGAACAAAATATAAGAGCAGACAACAATTAATCTAACACTCTTTAAGAACATTATACAAATGATTTTAGGAACATTAAGAATGATATTAGCCAGATTAACCCTAAAGCCAAAATCTTATATGAATTGTAGAAGCTAAGTGAAGATCCATAATTTATATTTTCACAATACAACTACAATTACTTGAATAAGAAATACAAATATGAACATAATAATCCTTGCACTTAGCGTTTCAAAGTTAGTAAAAGTTACCAGAAATAAAATCTTATTTAAACTTTGAAGACATTAGGGATCCATTTTTCTTTTTCAAGGATTACAAGAAAAGTGCAGACATATCAATAGTAATAATTACATATTTCTAAACTCAGTGTACAACATGTAATGCACAGTTCATAAAATAGGGGCAAAAAAGGTGACAGAATCATGAACACAAACACTTTCTCCTAAAAGAATATGCAGAGCAGATTATGATCATACATACAATCCAAAACTGTTTTGCAACAACACAAAATTACATCCAATTTTTTATGATTATGAACTTGACATTGAAGCATCTACAATAAGTCTAAGAGGTCTTCACATTTTGAAAGATTCCAGAGAAGTTGGGTATCTTATCGACATGCTTGAGAGCGCGTTCAGCAATTTGCCGAGTTCTATAGTCGCCATGCTGGAAAGCATCCACAAGTGCAGTGCTCACATTTTGCTCTCCAGAAACTACATATGCTATATCGTCAGTCCGCAATAGTCTCTCCACTGCCCAAACTGCCCTCCTCCTCAAATTCTCTGTCCTTTTCTCAAGTAACACATCAAGTATTGGCTGCACTCCCTCTGCTTCACAAAGCACCAATACTCCTTGCTCAATAACCACTCCATCTTCTATTAAAGTAGATAAGGCTGCAAGTGCTGCCTCGACCACCTTCACATTTGTGTGGTCCAAAAGTGCTATTAACTTAAGGACTGTCTGCCCTTCTAAAAGACAAAATGTTTCTTTTAAAGAACACACCCCTCGGTGGATCCTACACATTCCAGTTATCACCTGCTGTTTGCCAAAGCATGTAAAGATTGAAGCGCAAGCACCTGGCGATGGCAACTCGGGTAGTTTTGTTAGATTCTGTGATTGTAGAGATAAATTCTCCAAAGCTGTAGCAGAAATCATCTGTACATTATCAAGTCCATTGGTCTGAAGCAACTCGATAAACAGTGCAGCAAGATTGTGATCACGGCAGAGTGCAAGGGCATCAGGCTCATCACCCAAGACATATGTAACCCTTGCAAGAATCCTCACCAGCCCTTCAAGAAAGGGCGTCGTGAAGCGACTGCCTCTGATCTCTCCCTTCCTAATGGCAATCACCCTAGATATGACCATCTGAAAAGCACCATCATCTAGGAGCTGTCTCGTGAGGCCCAAATCCCTCTCGGGTAGATCGGCTAGAAGGCCAACAGCTGCTGCTTGCTCTTCAGTGATTCCTGTATTTTCTGATATGACTCTAATTAGACTACCAAGCTGTCCAACTGAGCCACGTAATGCATCAGCTAGTTCCTGACCCATGTGGGGTGACAGATTTTTAAGAAGTTTTATTGAGGCTACACGCAGATCTTTCTGTGGTGCCTCAATGAATTGAACTAGACTGATAGTGGCACCAGAGCTTTTGATAGCAGCAACAACACTCACAACCGTAGTTTGAGAATTAGTAAGCCCAACAAGAACTTGGAGAAGTTGGCATTCAATTGCTGGACCAGTGTTGCTTATAAGATGGAGTAGGTTATGAACTATGTCCTCTGAGACCAGAGTTTGGTGATCAGGTCCAAATGGAATGGAATCGAAGTCTTCCCCTGAGTTCACGACACTGGCGAGAATTGTAGCAGAAACCTCTTTTAATCGTGTGGGAAGCTGATTAGGACCCACTGCAAAAAGGTCATTGACAAGAGGGGAAAGAATTCCAGCCTCTATTAAAAACTTTGCGCTTGGCTCACATGATATCTGATTTAATGCCTTCAGTGCAGCTTCTCTTGACTTCATATTACCACTTTTCATTATATTGATCAGTGATGAACCCACAGTTCTAGCAACCAAGACTTTAACATCATTGTTCAAAACCAGCTCACCAAGGTATCCAGCCATGTCTAGTTTGGTTTCTGGTGGACCTGCAAACAAATAAGACAATGGCTTCATACCGTCACAGAAATATGGAGTTTTACAAGCAAATAAAAAATAAGAAATATGGCTTGATAACGTGAATGCACTTCAATTACCCTCACAATACAAGTTTATCTAGGGATACATTCTCAAATACTTCCTTGCAATTGTCTTTTCTAATTACTTATTATCCATTAGTTCATGATCTCTATCTTAGGCCCCATTTACAGATGGAAAATCTACATACTCCAAAAGAAAAGGAAAGAGGGTCATTCGTATCTTGGTGTGGAAAATATTTCCCAGAAAATATTTCTCAATTGTTTCTGAAAGGAAAATATTTTGATCTGTTAGGTGTGACAGCCATAAAAATCAATAATCTACTACAACAACAACCAAGTCTTAATTCCACTAGGTGCAGTTGGCTACATGGATCGAACAACAATATAATGTCTATCATAAATCATGTCCATTGATAAAGTGTGATCTATAAATCTTTCTTAATCGTTTTGCCTATGGTTTTTCTTGGTCTCTCCTCACCTTTAGAAATTGGACTAATCTTTATTTGATCTACACTCTCCTTATTGTGGCTTCTAATAGTCTCCATACATACCGTGACCATTTAAGTGCAACTCTACCATCTTTTTTACATAAAAATAAATATCATTTCCAATTGTTAAAATTCTATTAAATAGGGGGAAAACTTGCAATTTTTAGATGTGGAAGGTATTTTACACCAGAAAATCACAAGATGTGTATCATTTTCAATAAAGAAAAAGTCCAACTGAAAATATTTTCTACCAGGAAAATTTTTGATAAGCTATTTTCCACTAAGAAGATATTCCATGATCAAACTTAAAAGGCAAAAGAAGAATAAGAATATAAATATATGAATCTATAGTTTGAAGCTTCTCAACATTTCGAGAAAAAATGATATTCATTTCACGTGATCCTTGAAATATTCATGCAACAAACACAATGTGTGTCTTAACCATCCAAATTATTCCAAAAAAGGAAAACTTATGCACACTATTTTAACAATAACATATGCTGGTTCAGCATACTAATATAAAACAATGAGCAAATTGGTAACATAACATGAGTATGATGTGAAATAATTTATAGAGTAGTCTTAGCACCTTCAAGAAGTTGGGTCAGAAGAGGCTGCAATCTGCCATTTTCAGCCATCTGCTTCACATTATTCTCAAACTTCTCCAGATTCTCTAATGTTTTATCAGCCTTTTCAACAGTGGAAAGATCTTCAGAATTGCTGCTTGTCATTCCAACTAATATAAGAATAGCTCCATTTATTGAACCAATCTTCTCACATATGGTTTCAGATTTAGAGAGCTCATAAAGCAAAGAGACAGCTTCCTCTCTCTCTTTTGGAAGCTCATTATTAAGAAATTTTACTATTGTACGCACAGTATCGCCTTCCGCCAGCATTTCCTTTGGGAGAAAGACAAGGTGTTAACATGAATCTCCAAATGCACATTGATGACACCAAAAAAAGGTTAGATATATTTAATCCCTGTAAAGTAGAGCAATTTTGATTTCGGTCCTTATATATAATACAAAATTGGTTTTGCATCCCTGCAAAGTTTAATATGAAGTTTAGGTCCCTGACATTATGTTGTTTCTCTTAAGCGCCGGTGTGGCTGACCGAAGCCAGAGACAAAAATGTCATATATCACAAGTGGTAGTAGGGACTAAAAAAATCAAACTTCATAGGGACTGAAGACAAAGAAGGAGTTCATATTGAGGCCAAAGTCCCTAATTTCCATTTTTTATATGAGGGCCTAAACCAAAATCACCTTCTTTTGTAGGGACTAAAGGCGTATTTAAGCCTACCAAAAAACTATAAAGGAAATGAAAATATAACCAGCAAACCTGTGACAACCTTATTCTCATCATCTTCCTCTGCCACAATTCTAAGTGTTTCCAAAGCTCTACAACGAATCTTACGGCTGTTATTCTTCAGCATGTCCACAATCATGGGTATAAGCCCTGCTTGGCGGACGGTATGCTTATTTGACCGACTTCTTTTGCAGATATATTGAACATACTTTAAGGCCTGAAGAGTTTCATTTTCTGGACTCCCCGAATTCAATGAGCGGCGAGCCATATCGAGCTGTGCAGCTTCATTCCTGGAAGTCCACTCTTGAATGGTGTTACGCAAAGCCATACTTGGATTCAGTTCTGTGCTTTTTAGTTCCTGCAGAGTCAAAGGACAAACTAGTTTGCGTCCACTCTCCCTGCATTCCCTGAACCATTTCTCGATTGCTTGACGTTCAAAAGTCTGTCCATTCTCTAAGGTTACAGGATCAGACATAACTTGCTTGGTGAGAGGACATACAAAAGCATCATACATAGGCTCAATATGTAATCTATCAAAAAGAAGGTTATCATCCGACTGGCTTCCACTTCCATCCCAACTTGAAGCCATCATATATTCAGTTATCTATTGCCACAAAGAACATGACATTACAAAAATGGTAGTTTACATTGAAAAAGAGCAAAGAAATGTAATGTAAATGTATAGCAAAGGCATTGGATAAGATATAGTATCTTCAACTATAAACCTGCAGAGTCAAGGTTAAAGGAATTAGGGCAATTCTATCAAGACCAAAAAATCACTGCTTATTTACACTGATGTATGGTCCATCTTTTCTGAGTAGTGACTTTTTGGTTTATATAGAATTTCTCAATGAACAAAACTAGTGGAGTTGTGAATCAAATGAAGTCAAAAGTACTCTGATGTTACAACTTGATTGATAATTCATCGAATGCAATGATAATCAAATAGTATCAATAATTAAGAATCATAGCATAATAAAGATCTCGCATATTCCAATAATTTAAATACTTCAGCTCAATTTCATTTAAATCATCTCAGCAATAGAGGGAGTATTTTGAGTAATTAAAAGCAAATAAAAAATATAAACTTTTTTCAAAATTAAATAGTGATAAATCTAAGAGAAATCGAAAAATCTGTAAGGAATAGTAAGGTAATGAATAAGAAGGGAAGGTATCTACCTAAGAAGAAAGTTTTAGTTAAAGTATGAAAAGAAAAGAAAAGATGATTGGTGAAGGAGAGAGAGAGAGTAAAAGTGTAAGAGAGGAACAAGGAAGGAGGTTGACTGTGTGGGAAAACTCATAAGACAAAAGGTGGAGAACCTTACATCCACCACACCTTCTATTATTACTACTCAATTATCTTAACTCACACAATAAGGGAACCCACACAGAAGGTTCAAATTTATTTCTATTATAAATAAGTTAAGTATTAAGCTAATACACTCAAATTTATCCAAGCTGTTTTTTTTAATACATTTCCAATTCAGTTGGCTGACGTCACATTTCACTGCAGTCTTAAACCCTTATATGGAGATAATAACAAAATGATGAGTCATTTCAGTTGCCATACAATCACATTCTCTTCCACATATATACTATTAATAAAGTCATAATTTGTGCTTCCCAATTTTACCCTTATTATAATCTGACTTTTACTAAAAAAAACCATATAATCCAATCATAATTCTTTTAATTTTAATTTAGTTCTCATGACTCCAATCGAATATATTCAACTACAAATTACAATATCTAACACAAATTCCTATATTAAACATTTATTATATGTAGAGTACATATTACAGACGATAGGAAAGCGAGTTGACAAACACGACAATGTCTATCAACACGCTAGTATATATAAAGGGAAAACACAAAATAACTACCATGATGGTGTGATTTGTGTTTTCCTATTTTGTCCTTACAAATATATATTTTCTACCAAAAAAAACATATAACACGTTTGTTTATGTAAGTTTTACAGTTTTTTTATTTAAACATGACAGTTTTTCCACATTGATCAAGGCAATATATGAACACGGAAGTTTATCCTTTTCATTTTTTAACATGCAAAATTGTAAATCATGTTTTGTTAATTTTATTATAGTTATGAAAAATATAATAAAAATATATAAATCAATTACAATTCATTAAATAGAAAAGCTGTTGAGAGACACGTGAGTGCCTGTCAACAGACACGTGAGTGCCTGTCAACAGACACGTGAGTGCCTGTCAACAGACAGGCTAGTTTAATATAAAAGTGAAACATAATGAAAGAAAATCTGCATCAATGCAAAGGTAAAATAATATTGGCAAATGCTCTTATAATAAAGACTTCGCACGAGATTGTCATTCAACTTACTATATTAAATACACACCAAGTCATTTAATTTCATCTCTCAAAAACACTCATCTCATTACACCCTTCCTCTCAAAAGCTTCTCTTAAAAACTAATACATCAACTTCATATAACATATGCAGTTCAGCTTTTTTCTAGCTATACACACACAAAAATTTGGCCACCATGAACAATCAAGGAAATGGAAACAAAGAAATACACGAAAAAGTTGTGATGCACGCTAGAAAGCACTCCAACCATCAGAGTTTTTCTTCGGAGAGTGACTCTCTGAAGAGACCTTAAATGGGCCAGAGGAGCCAAATGGATCAGTGTCATCAAAAGAGAACGCATCACTGTGACCGAAGTCTTTAGTGCTACTAATCGAGTCAAACCTGGCATGTCCCGCCTCACGACCAAAACCGAAATCTTTGCTGCTACTGATTGAATCAAACCTTGTGAAAGTCCCAGGATTGTAGCCAAAATCTTTGCTGCTACTTATGGAATCAAACCTTGAGAGACTCGCAGGATTGTAGCTGAAATCCTTGCTGCTGCTGATGGAATCAAATCTTGTAAACCTCGGTTCTGCTTTGGGAGAATATCCACTTTCATGCATGCTGAAGGAATCAAACCTTGACGACATGTCAAAGAAGTCCCCTGCCTCACTGTACCTTGGAGAGTTACCAAACTTGGAAGCTGGAGTTGCAGGCACTGAATCATCAAAAGTAAATGCGCTCTTAGACTGGAAGGTGCCATCTGTATGTGTAGATCCTGTTCTAATTGGGTTTATACCAAAATCATCACCAGATGTAAAGAAATCTCTCTGGTGGTCCAGATCAGAGTCCTACAGAACGGAACATAAATTTTTTATTAGCTTTAATTATCTTTTCACAAAAGAAGATTCGTCAGGTTTAATAATCTTGAAATTTTTTCCATAATAGTTCTTTCCCAACAACTGCAGTTAAAAACACAGCAATATAAGTAAAAGCTTTGTATAAGCAAGCATTACCTTGGTAGGGTTAAAACCCCACACCGAATCCACATCATCGTTATTGTCAAATGCACCCCAGGTTGATTCATCAAAGCTTCTGTTACCATTGATTAATAACATCAACAATGGGAAACACATATATCAACCACTTCCAAAGTTTCACCCTAACCTTAAAGAGAGATGGAATTTTTTTTACCTATTTGTTTCTGCATCTGCTTCAATACTTTTTCTAAAATGATCATTTGAAAATCCTTCAGGACTCTCTACAGTAGTCTTTCCAGCTGGACTATCATGGGGGCTTCTTCCCAAGTCATCTTCACTGTGTGCATAAGAAGATTCATCCTCAACTGTATAATCACCATTGGTAGAATTTTCATGCTTTCCATTTGCCTTCACAGGCGAACCAACTGAATGGTCATCAGGGAAACTTTGATCTCCATGAATGATTGCAGGTTTTGGTTTTGAAGATGCACTTTTCATATCAAATGTGAGATCATTGGCAAATCCTGGAAGTAAACAAAGCAATGTAATATCAATAGCAAATGTTTTTTTATTTTTTGTAAAACAAATCCCCGCTGGAAAGAATATTCCATACCTTCATCTTCAAATTTATCCCAATCTTCATCCCAAAGAGCTGCATCATCCACAATTCCTGGTTGCCACCCTTATGATCCATTAGGTTCATACACATTAACAATCAAATTAAAGTTAGAAACAAAAAATAATGCATTCACTTGTAACAATCTGCTGGCTGCATTAAAAGGTTCATTCATCTATGACTTTAGCCACTCATTCTAGCCCTTATCCACTTCCCAGAGCCCAGAGAGAGAGAGAGAGAGTTCAATATAACAGAACATCACTTTTCTCAGCATGTTTTTCTAAAATAATTAAGTGTTAAAAAATATCCAGTACCAAATCACCATACAAGGAACGTGGCTTAATCAAATAGTTTTACATATAGTTGCATAAAGCAAATAGAGAAGAAAAAAATACAAGTAACTTATCAGTCAGTTGATATGCAATCCCCTGTATTTAAAAAAAGATTCATAAGGGAATCTAGATTTCTAAAATGTAAGAGGCTTCTATGAGTTCATATCATTACATAAGAAACAATAACAAGGACCATGTATTGCAAGACTAATAATAAGTATTGGTTCTTGAGAATCAACAAAGAACAGAGTTAAGTGATTGAGGAAAAAACCACGAGATGACATGAGAATAAAATTACCAGTAGGAAGCTGAACCATTGTAATTGACTTCACATCTATCCCATGCTTCTTGCATCGTTCAGATAGAGCATTAAATAAACCATCAAGATCTGACTGTATGCGTTCAGCACGGACCTATGGAATTAGCTAAACATCAGTAACAGAATAACAGACAGGTTTCCATAAAATTCTCATCTTAATTTGAGAAATAAAATTTACCTGAAGAATACCATCAGCACTACCTCCTTGTACCATTTTGACAATGGCTTGCTGCAACTCCGATTTCCTTTCCTAAATATGCATCAACTAATGGTTAAAAAAATGCACTGAAATGTTTGAACACAGGTGTATATCCTCCTAACTCCTAAGACACTTGTGAAGTCAAGAAAGTAAGAGATCTAGAGGAGGGGAATAAGTCACCCCGACACCAGAATCAATTTCAACTGGCCAGTAACATTATCAGAAACAGATTAAATACATGACTTTTGGGGGGAGGGGGAAGCAGGGGAGAAAGAAATTAAACAAAACTCTTGGCTGGGGTTCAGTAGATTTGGATTTTGGATGGACAATGTTAGCATCTGGGATCTAAACGATTTCCTTCAAATGAGATTCCAGACTAAGGAGTTGAGATATCTAACTTAATCATGAAGTACTTAGACGTTCCAGATAAAGGTTCTGCAACAAGCATACGTACATGCAGCTTGAAGCCTATACTGATATGTTTATTAGGTTGAGTCTCCTTCCTCTGGAACCAGGTTTCACCGAAAAGAATGAATAGAATTTAGTTGCAAGGTCTACTGTCGAAGTTCAGTATTGTGTTATGAAACTAACACCTTATATAGATTACTTTTGTTCTGAGAAAATATATTTGCCAGAACCATAATAATGAGATAGCAGTGTAACAATTGGGTGACATGCATATTTAATCTTAACCTAGTGCACATAACATAAGAATGCAAAGCATCACCATCACAACAACTTATGTTTGAACAACCGAGCTATTTTAATAAGATGCACAAAGTACATGGAGAAGATAAATAAACAAACAATTTCAAGTGGTTCAACCGACACTGAACTACAGCCTTCCTCGCAAGCTAAGCGAGGAAAAGATACACTAAGATCACTCAAGCCAAAATTAGATACAAGCTATTTTATAAAATAAGCAACAATGAAGTAAAAAGTGCTGTGCATATGAAATTAAATACAAAATAGTCAATACCTCTGGCCACTTACAAATAACCTTTATCACATGATCTGTCGACACAATGTAGAATTTCTAATTACCTGTATGTCACGAAATTTAGCTTCTTCTACGGTCAATTTGGATGCTATTTCTGCTACTTGTTTGTATTTCTCTTCATACTTTTTGCCCAATGTCTCTGCCTGTCACATGCTACCAAATGAGAGCTATTTCTTTTCGCATCTTAAACTTGCATCATTTTTTCAGAAAAAGGAACATACCTCCCGCTTATCTGCAGATGCCCTTTCTGTAATCTCATTCAGTCGATTATCACACCTGCTTTTATATAGAACCTGATATACAGGCAAACAAATAAAGAGGGAAGGAGGGAAAGTGAGTGCACTACACTTGTTCAAGCCCATCAGATTCATTTTTCCTAATCAGATTCATAGCATACATTCACCCACCTAGCATGTCTAAAAAAAATTCAAAACCATAAATTGTACATCTTTATCCTATGAAATCCTTAACTTGGCTAACTTAAAATCGTCAATTTATTTGCTTCCCAGATGGATCCAGCTACGGTTTCCTCAGAAAAAAAATGATCTTCTTACCTTCAAAATTCCAATCTTCCTAACCAGAAGTCAATTCCCAGGTTCTAAACTGAAACCTAACTAACAAGAACCATAAACCCTTCTCAACCACTAAATACTGTAAGATGATTTGCAAAAGTTAAGCAATACCATACATGTGCTAAATGCTAATTTTTCCACACAATGACACAATAAAAGTCAAACATAATTAATAAATTTATTTTAAGACTAACTGGCATGCAATCAACCATTAATGTAAATGCAACAAGATTACTTTCAAGCAAGCCACCAGCAACATTACCTAGTCTGGCAATAGATAGTTGATCTTAACAATAATAAACCTTATGATAAAATAGAAAACAAGACAAGAATTACTCACCAGTTCCTGCATTTTGTCGCGGTAGAATACAATCTTCTCTCTTGAATCCAGAATCACATTCTCTGTTTCTTTAACCTACAACAGCAAAGAGAAGCACATTTTTCTTTATAATGTCTCAGAATGTGCCAGAGAAGCATGACCACTTACATATAAATAGTCATGATTCAAGATTCAACTAAATGTGGAAGAAGCAATGTTGAGCATCATAAATCATTTTAAATGTTTCTTGCAGTGAAATCATATGCAAGGGCAAAATCTAATTTTAGTCCACCTGCCAAACAACCTTAAAAAGTGGCAGAATAACTTTCGATTTTTTAGTCAAAAAAGTATTTTTTTACCCTTATAATTTTGAAGAGGCTACGAAAGAAGCACCAAGGGTTTAAGAAGATGGGCAATGTGAGCTTGTTAACTTATCCTTTCTATTAAAGCAGTTTCTAATTATGCATTTGAAAGGTTTCGGAATAAATCAGGAAACTACCATTTTTATTATAAAAAAGAAAAGAAATATTAGAAGAGTACAAAGAAGCAGGATAAGCTTACTCACAAACAAACCAAAAAGAAACAACTAAAACCAATGTGAAAAAACCATGCAATAAAGCATGCCAATCCCTACACATGTCTAACAAAAAAACACCATTAAAAAGACAACGGACAGAAGGAGACAATGAACTTATGGCAGGGTGTAGTTTATGAAGTTCTATGGTGCATTTCACTGGGAGAGAAACACTTGTATTTACTGTAAGATATAGTTGAGTTTATGGCTTTAACATGTTTTCCATTATTTTGCCAATTCTAAAAAAACAAGGGGCCTTTTTATTTTATTTTATTAAAGAAAAACATAAATTCAGTAAGACAAGCAGAAGAAATTGAAAAAAGCAACAGGAGGATAAGAGATAATACTTGATGCAAAACAGAAAACACAAATATCAAAGAAAAAAAGAATATATCAGTGGAATCTTTGCTGTCAAAAGGGAAGCCATTCAAGGACAAAAATCATAAAGGCAAAACGAATACCTTTTTCCCAGCTGTTGCTGCTTCTTGAGAGTTTGAGTTTAATATATCCTGATCACCATTATCTGTGGGATTCAAAAAGGAATCCTCCAGAACTGGTGCACCTGACTTCTGCTGATTGGCCTGCATAATACCAGGGGCTGGGGTAGAAGTTCCTTGCACTGGGGGCCTCAGACCAGCTTCTGGTGCCACTGGCCGAGCACCTGGCATCCCTTGTTGCGAATGAAAACCTTGTGACAGATAAAAAATATTAGTTTCATCAAGAAATACTGCACAAGAGAAAAAAGGAAAAGAAAATCATAAGATAGCGTAAGTTAGCGAAAGATACCTGGGCCCACACCCAAGGCTGCATTTCCATAAGTAGGTTTTGGATGACCCATCATAGACAGCAGTGTCCCATCAAATAAAACATTATTTGGAAGAGATTGTGGAAGAGGTCGACCTTCCCTGTGCCGCTCCATTAAATAAAGAGCAAAGCAAAACTCCTTCAAAGAAAGCATGCTATCATTATCCTGATCTGATAAGTCCCACACCTTCTTTAAGACATCTGCAGAAAATCCACCAAATTTATAGTATTTGCTACAAGAGAAATAATGTCATCCTGAGACCTGTCTAAGAAAGTTTCCAAAAAAATAAACCAAATTTGCAAATAGGCCATGTAGATCTTTTTGAATTGTTCCTCTTAAGAGTTTTCGGTTTGGTCTTTATTTGGCTATGCTTCACCTGAACAATTATTCTTATTGGGGCTTCTATCAGTCTTCTCCACCCATGGCTAAACCATTTAGCCAAAATTTTGTCATCTTTTACTCAATATCTGCTAGACTGCTACTCCTACTTTCTCTCTGATATAACCTTTCCTACTCTTATCTTCGGTAATATGTTTGCTCAATCACCCCGACTAGGGGTGTCAATCTAGGCTGGGACAAATTTAATCCAGGCTACTAAATCGCTACCTTTTTCTTATTCTTAAAATTAGAGTCTGAACATGTCACTTTCAAATAATTTACTCAATTAACTTCTACCGAAATACTTAATAACAGTATCTAAAGATATCAAATTAATTGTTACTTAGCATATGCTCTTATTGGCACTTAATTGCAACATTAATATCATAAAAGCATCACTGGTCTTATCACTCTTATGGCTAGTGAATAAATTATTATTTCACCGTGAGAGCCTTTCACTCACAGAGAACACATAAAGCATTTCTAAATTTCATCCACCCAGCTTGAATCATATGATTTACACCTTCTTGTGTTTGTCTATCATTTTGCATGATATATCCATGACACCTAAAACTGTGTGACTTATGGTGTACAGTCTTCAATTTTCACTTCAAAGAATTATGCTAGCTTGAAACCTATGATTTACACCTCCTTTTGTTTGTCCATCATTTTGCATGATATATCCAAGATACCTAAAACCATGTGACTTATGGTGTACTATGGTCTCCAATTTTCACTTCAAAGAATTGTGCTAGCTTGAGTCCTATGATTTACATCTCCCTGTGTTTTTCTGTCATTTTGCATGATATATCCGAGATACCAAAAAAGTGTGACTTATGGTGTACTATGGTCTTTAATTTTCGCTTTAAAGAAATGTGCTAGCACATGCCTTGTTGAACCTGCATTCCATATATTCAGTTCTACTTTTACTTGATTAAAATAATGTTTAATTAGTAAGGATATGGTTTGACTCCAAAAGTTAAGTTCAAATAAAACACATAAAACCTCCACAGACAAAGTATGTTTCCACTAAAGCCTCAGCAAACAAATGGACACAGTCAGTATGGATTCTTAAATATGAGCTGAGCTTCCACCATTGTTCTCAATGGGGAAGAGAATTGATAATAATTGCATATCCATTACATGTTATGGTTAAAATTAGACATTGGACACCTCTACTTTGCTACTGCAGATTTCTAATTGATTTTGGTATAGTGCACAGTACGCAGTTTCTTCTCAACCAGAAAAAAGTCTGAGTTAAAGAAGTAAACCTAAAACCTTCGGCTGATTATTATTCTCGTTAGTCATGCAACACATAGAGGATTAGCTGCCAAATCAATCAATGTACCAAAAAGCATAAACACTACATCTAACAGTTGTAATTAGGAAAGGAAAAGGTTTTACCTATTGGTAATCTCCAACTTAAAAATAGACTGCGTGCCTGCTCCCCAGTGATTCTTCCATCCTTGTCAGTGTCAACTTCCATAAACACCTTTGCGTACTTCTGCACATCAGCAGGTTTCATTTTTGGCCAAGAAAGCTGTGAATTATCAGAACTAGTATTCCCAAGTCCAACTGATATCCCAGATGATGCATGTGGAGAAGAAGCTGGCGGGGAAATCTGCTGGCTTGTGTTGCTTCTGTTTGTTGCAGGCTGTGTCTGCTGAAACTGGCTATTTACAGGCTGTGTCTGCTGAAACTGACTATTTACAGGCTGCATCGAGAATGAACTCTGCAATGAATCGAGCGGATTTTGCTTCGGTTGAGCAACACTGGAAACTGGAACAATGGCTGATGAGGAAGGACCAACGCTAAAAGAAAAATTCTGTCCAGCAGGTTCTTTTATTGGTGTGGAAGAGGCAGCAGAGAAAAAATCATTGCCCAAAGCTGAATTGGGGGAGAGCACATTTCCAGAAACAGCTAATGCTTTAGTGTTAACAGTAGTTGTTGGCTGGGGCATTGGTGAGACTGGAGACAGTGCTGTTGATGTTGACAACGGACTTGATGGGGCGATTCCTCCAGGCCTGGTAGCAACCATACCGGGCCTGGTAGCAACCATACCAGGCCTGGTAGCAACCATATCGGGCCTGGTAGCAACCATACCGGACCTAGTAGCAACCATGTCGGGCCTAGTAGCAACCATACCGGGCCTTCCACTATACCAATCACTTGAAAGGCCAGGATTTGAGAAAGTTTGTTGTGGGCGGGGAGCGCTACTAGTAGGTACAGGCTGAGGTGTAGGCATGGATTGTTGAGGGGGTCTCATGCTGGTACTCTGCTGCGAAGGAAAATACTGTGGGTTTGGAACAGGACCTGATAATCCTTGCTGTCCTCTATAGGGAAAATTTTGAGACTGCATCGGTGCAGTACTTAAACCCATCTGCGGAACAGGAGCAGGAACCGTAGCCGGCCGATTCCCTTGAAGCGGAGGTATAGCGGCAAGATTGATCTGTGGTGGAGGGATTTTGGCAGCAGCCGGACCATATAACGCTGCCTTGACAATATCAGGCGTTAAATCTCGCTTACTCTGAGCAACAGTTACTAATCTAAGAGCATTATAAAATTCATTCCGACCAAGGAAACCAGTTTTGGCATTATCAGCATGCATCCATATCTGTAGATGAAATTTACATTTCCATTTAACAGCGGAAATTCAAATGAAATTCAAACGAGTAAAAAATGATATGCATAAATCATGGACATTCTATAATTGAAATTGTAACATATAAGAGTAATATAATTGAAGTTAGAAAGTGGAGATTACCTGAGCAAGAACGTGTTTAGGCAAATTGGATCCCTGAAAGAAAGAAACAGCTTCAGAGCCACTGATTCTGCCATCTCCGTCTAAATCTGCTCTTCTGAAATACGCATCGAACTGATCCATCGTATTATAAGATCGCACAAATAGAATAACAAAATCAACGGAAAATGATGAAATGACGAAGGATTCTAGAATCTTCTTTAGAAGAACGAATGGAAAGTGAATTGAGCGGTGGATTTAACTTTCCGGCGAGATTGGGTTCGATGTCCCATTTTCTATCCAACGAATCTCCTTCATTTCTTTTCTAATGCTATTTCTTCTATTTCCAATATACATCAAATAAAACAATTTGACTTAAGAACACGTAACGTATAAATACACATTAAATTATCTTCTCTAACAATAACAGTAACCATGTCCTAAATCATACATTAAATTATCTTTTCTAACAATAACATTCAAACAAAAATATAGAATAAATTATAAATTATAATTTTTTTAATTAATATAAGATATTTTTATTAATATGAGATATAATTTATAACATGTTTCTGAACAATTGATCCTATCGTATAATCGTTAATATCATATTATTCATGATGTTACTATACTACAATTATATATTTATATTAAATTAAAAAACTGTGTACAAATTTTTATTTACACTATTTAATAAAGTAAAATGTATGCCAACATGGTAGACTATGTAAATAATGATGGTGATGGTAATTTTGTTCTTGAACGATAATATTTTGATAAAATTGTTACGATATAAATCAAAATTAATTAGTTTTTTTACTAGTATGATTGTATAATCGTTTTATCATACTAATATAAGTTTTGTTCACCAATTTTTAGGTTGAACTGATTAGCATAAACAATGTTGGCCAATATAATTGTATAAAAAGTATGATTATTGAAGCATTAGATCTAATTATCCTATTTTTCGATCACACCAGCCAATATGTCCAACTTCCAATATAAGTATACTATCATGTCATTCATGTCATTGTTTTTAACATGTCCACTAAATAAGTCCTAAAACAAGATTGTTACACGATTGTTGGACTTGGAATTGAAGTGCAGTCTCTATCTTCTCTGCATGGCTTTCTTGCAGATTCAAGGGTCAGAGCTAGTTTCCCTTAGTCTTGGAAATTTCCCAAGTAATCCAATAAATGATGAGAAAGCTAAAACATACTGAAGGAGAAAGAATATGAAGACCTATCCCTTGGACTAGACTGCAAATTTGAAACATCAAAATCAGCAAGCACAACTCAACATTTGTTAAAGCCAAGCAACATATGTCATTTCTTGCAAACTTCAAAGTGTGATCTTCTATGGCCACCCAATGCTTCTCCGTTCTTGAAACAAATATTGCACTCATCCATTGCTACTTCACAAGATGAGTTTCTTCAAAGCCTCTGAAGCATTGCATACTGCACAAGGTGACATGTATGCCAAGTGTGGTAATATTGCAAAGGCTGTATAGGTTTTCCAAGAGATTCCTCAAAGAAAGAAGAAGAAAGATTGATGGAGACAGAAGAAGATGGAAGAAATAATTTATTTATTTTCAAAGAGCAAGAAATGGATGTGAGTTTAATTCATTGAATGAATGGATTGAATATTGAATGAGTTACAATGAAAGCCTTTTATAAAAGGAAGAAAAAATTAACTATCAAACACCAAAACTAACTAACCAACTAACCCCTTTTATTCGTAGAGAACCAACCCAACAATACAATCTCGTATATCCACATACACTATTATTTATATTGATACAATATATTTCAACAGAGGATAAGTAAATTTGAACAAGTGGTTAGTAACATAGAAAAGAAGGTTCAGCAGATTTATGTAATTTAAACAACACAACTAACAAGATAGCCTAAAGATGACAGTGCCAATTGGCAGAAGCAATAAGGTTCCAAACATTGTAATATTAAACAAGTCAGTAATAATAATCAACAGTCAGCTTTATAAAACACCTAACAAACACACTTTATATTTATACTATCATATATGCCACATCATTTGTGGTTCACCAAACATTTTTTTGGATAAAAAGCTCCTATGTATGATGGCATGAATCCACAATCTTGAGTCCACCAAGTTGGAGCCAAACAGTGCAGTTTAGGAATTGAATCTATAGCAACCAGTCATTTCACATAATGCTCAAAGAAAATAAGAGCTGTAGCAGCCTGAAACTTCTATTTTACTCATCAGTTGGTCAAATCCTGCATAAGTAAACAGGGAGTGGATGTCACCAAATTCTATGTCCTTGTCTGATCATGTTTTATGGCTAATTATAGTCATGCACACATGAGAAGATTATTCAATTTTAAACAGGGAATGGAGGAAACATACGGAAAGAGGGAATAAATCCCACATAGTCACATTCTCTACAGCCACAACTTACTAGTAATTAAAGTAATAATTTAAAAAGTTAACAAGGCTCTCATTACAATTATTTGTCAGTTATCTAAGATTTGATTAGATTTCCATAATAGACACTAGCCATGTAAGAATCACTCTAGAAATATAGGCAAATATAGGCAAGTTTGATTTTAGTTCCTTGATTCTTTCCTTAGTTTTTAATATACGTGTGAATGATGTGTCAACATTATAATTGGTCACGTCATCAATTAGTATGACACATATCAAATGTTGGTGTTAGCCACGTGATCGCGGAGACTAAAACCAAATGATTGGAATATATAAGAACCAAAACCCAAAAATTAAATTATCAGGAATTCGAGATTAAAACTAAAATTGGGCATATTTTGATTGGGGGGAAACATATTTAAACAATAAGAGAAAAGTGTTAAAGACATAATGGGAAGTGATACTAGTTAGATGAATATTTGATAGAAAGATTAGAGTAATACCTATGTCAGGACTGTGAATGTATAATGAATGTGGTGATGAATTGTCATAGTCATAGGGTTGAAGTTGAAAGCTTTGAGGTGTTGTCTTCTTTTGTTTTGGAGAGTCAAGTTCTGTTTCAGCTTCAGGTTCTGCATTATTATTATTATTATTAATATTATTAATTGATGTAGGAGCTAGTTGCTTCCTTTTAGAACGAGCTCTTCTATTCTGAAACCAATTATAGACATTTGTCTCAGAAATTGGACCATGTTGTCCAAGTTCATTGGTTATGTCTTTGATTTTCTGTTTGGTTGGAGTACCATTGCCTTCATCAAAAATACGTTCTAACAATTGAAGCTGAAGAGGTGTTGGAGTCCAACGTTGTCTTGCACTTATCTTGTGTCCAGAACATCCCATCATTGGATCACAATACAAACTACCTAGTCTCAGTCCTGAATATATAAAACAAAAAACAAAACACTCATGCTATTTCTATATGTTATTAAATGATAAATTGAAAAGAAAGAAGGGGAAACTAACCAACAAGGTCTTGTTGAGAAGTGATGGAGTTATGCATCTGAACAAGTTGATCACAAATAGTGCCATACACAGATATTTGTTGCCTAAGCTCTTCCATTTGTTCATCACTCATTACTTTCATATACAAGTTATTGCTTCCTCCAATTCCATTATTATTATTATTACTACTCATGTTCTTCTTCTTCTTTATCTCTTCCATTGATTTCACAATCTCCCTTTGCACCTTATTCCTTTCTCAAATCACAACCATTAATTAAGGAAAGGGACCGTAGTTAACTGCGTAATTAACACCGTAAATCTCGCTACCTAATTAATAACTTTGCATTATTACTTTCTTTATTCAAAACCAAATCCTTTGGAATCCGTGGGAATAATTGTTTCTTGCGTGCAATGTGGACTTTCAAACCCGCGCAATCATCGCTGCTCCAATGGGTAAACAAAAACACACACAAGTATTGTGATATCCGGATCGGATTGGATGGTCTGACCGGTTCGATCGCTGACAGACTTGAAAACAACTCCATTTTGTAGTCTTAATCGAATGAGTAGTTTGACCGCTTTGAACCAGGAAAATTACGGTTCAACCATGCTAAACCCGATTATTTCGGCCCAAAAAAGATAGATATATTACTTCAATATACTTATATAAAATTATTAAATTTATTTTTAATTATATATTTATAGATAAAAAATATTAATTATATTTAAAATCATTTGGTCCAATCGGACAGTTTAACTGTTTAAGTCGGTTAGACCTAATACGAAAGTTCTTTCGGCTTGACGTTCGGCTCGGGTTTCACAACATTGATTGCACCTTTAAAACTGTCTAATTAACCATGACAGTGAATTTAAGATGAAAAATAATCGGTAAACAAATAAACAAAAAAATTATATTCTCTCAAAAAACCTAAAAATAAGGAAATTAATATGTTACTCTCCACCCTATCACATATGTTGATCATATTTTATACTAGCAAGTTACCCGTGCATATGCATGGGGAAGTATTTTTTGCCGCGTGATTAATAACACATATTATATGTGTTTTCACATGGTTAAGAACATACATGTTATTCATACATTCGCATGTTTAAAAATACATTTATTACATGTGCATTCGTATTGTTAAGAACAAACATTTGACTCGTACATTTCAATGGTTAAAACACAAATGTTACTCGTACATTCACATTGCTAAGAAGAGTACATGTTACCTATACTGTTACTCGTATATTCGCATTACTCGTACAAACATGTGTATTTTAAACCATATATTAAAATGATTAAAAATACACATGTTACATGTGTATTCGTATTGTTAAGAACAAACATGTGACCCGTACATTTTAATGGTTAAAACATATGTGTTACTCGTACATTCGCATTGCTAAGAAAACACATGTTACCTATATATTCCCATAGTTAAAACACACATGTTGCCCGTATAGTTGCGCATTGTTAAGAACACTCATGTTACCTGTATTACCAATTCAAGAATAATTTTATAAAATGATTATATTTTCATCAATAAAACTATTCAATTCTATTATTATTATATCTTATTAAGTAATATATTGAGTAATGAACAATTGGTAAATATATATTTTATCATACGTGAGAGGTTGTACAAAGTGAGATTGTCTTTAATGTGGGTGTCATTTTTAGTATTATTATTATTATATGTTATTAAATAATATAATAGGTAATGAATGAGTAAGATGTAATTTTATCTTATGTGATAGGTTGTACAATAAGAAAATAGGGTGTTTTGGGAGGGAAAATTATTGTTGAGGTTGTGACACTTGTCATGGAATGACATGAGAGAACATTTTTTTCATATATAGTATATAGATAGATTACACTTTATACTACATATTTTTTATCGATTAAAAAAGTAAAATATAAATTAAATATATATTAATTTTATGTTTTCTTAGCAGTAATGAAAATTATACACACTGAGATAGAATATGTTATAATGATTATACACACTTTGAGATAGAATATGTTATAATGATTAAAGGCTTAATTATTGGATGATATAATATTATTAATTGTCAAATGACAAAAATAGTATTTTTATTCAATTTTTTTTTATTTTCAAGTGAATGAGGATATAGCACAATTTTCAAGATCTTAGGACATACTTTATGTTATATAAGATATGATAGTATAAGCTTCTATAATGTTATTATATTATTGTTTGGTATAATCATTGTATTGTATAAGCTTATATGACCTAAGATGCTGAATAGGACCTAATTAAAGTAAGAGGTAGTGTGAATGTAAATATGATGCATGCAGCAGCTAGACAGTGGAATTAATTCATAATTTTCAAGCTGATGATGTAAACCTTCATATCTATCTATATATATATATATATATAAGCATAGAAATTCATTCCCTTGAGTTGCAGTTACAAATTCAATGTAAATAGTTGTTACATAGTATAATAATATTTACTTTCATAGATAGGATTCAATAGATAGGCGTGGATTCTGTGCATCCCAAATCTCTCCATTTCCGAATTCGATCCCATCTCTTAGTGATCGTATTAGGCGACGGTAGAGGTATAGCGACCTCAATAAATTTCAAACAGCCCAAAAATAAATAGTATTATGGATTAACAATTAAAATTAGACATCTAATGTTAACAAATATAAATTCGTCTGTTTTAAGCTATACTACAACTTATTAGTTTTATATTTAAAAGCAAAAGTGATTATTACTTGTAACAATTAATAAATGAAAACTTACCATGTCTAAAATAAAAACTTGTTTCCAACAAATGCAGCAAGAAGATGGTGGCAATGATGATAAAACATTCATAAAACAAAAAAGTGTTAATGGATGAAATACTAATGAGATGAAGACGCATCGCAGCGGAAATAAATAACAGAATGGAAAACAGCAATATCACCCACCAAAGATACATAAAAAATGGGTCAGAATTGGAAGTACATTCAACTCATCAATCACACACTTAAAAAGGTAAAATTACCAACCAATACATATGCATCATCATATACACGAAGTGATTAAAACAAACAGATAAAAACTACCATATAACATGAAAGGAAGAAAAAAAAGCCTGAAAATATTTAGAAAATTGCCAAAATTTACACCTCCAACCATCATACACAGACACAATAGCACTGGAGATAAAACGACATAATGATAATTGTTGTGGATTTAAACAAAACAATCATTGCAGGTGAATGCAAGAACAAACACATGGTGCAGAAAGCTTGCGGAAACCAGAAATTGAACATTGATCACATTTGTACATCCAATAATAGAGCGACAAAGAAAGATAAGCCAATTTCATTGATACAAACATAACCAGATTTCATTTAAAAACTAAATCATACTAAAGGCTCTACAATAGAAAAACACCCCTTAACTAAACAGTTAAGAATTTGAAGTACAAATAAAGATGAACTCCCTTCTTTGGACTTTTCATGTTTTGGAAAAGGCAAAACAAATTTAAGTAGGGAGCAGGAATATATATTCTAAATGTAGCAAATATGTTTATCAAGAAATAACCCCGAACATCTACACAAAATGACCGAATCATTGAAACAACCTTGACAGCTGCTATTCTCGGTCCAGCTCTATTCATCATCATCCTCATCGTCATCCTCATCATCCTGCGCAAAATTAAGAAGGCATCAACAAAGAACTACAGCAGAAAAAAGAAGTTCCGTACAACAACCATATCTAATTATCTACGAAACAACAGAAGATAAACAAAAAATATTTAGCCAAGCAAACCTCATCATCATCCTCCACCTCAGATAATGACTTCTCAGATTCTTCTTCAGCAACCGTAGGGCCTTCTTCCTGAAACCAAATAAAACAAAACAAAGATAACATCATCTTGCCCAGGTTATCTACACTTAAACACCAACACCATTAAGATGTGTACCCACCTGCTTCTTGTTATAGGTTTTCATGCTCTTCTCATAGTCTTGCTTTCGTTTCCCGGCTTTTGCAACATACGGTGCTTTATCCTAAAGCCACTCACCGAGAACATTTCAATAACAGAATATCCAATTGAAAGTGCAATTTATGCTTTTAAAAAACAGGTAGTAACATACAGCGTCAGACATGGTCTTCCACTTTGCTCCAGCAGCTTTGCCAACCTGAAACATGCAATCACATTACCTCCAACAAAACATAAGAGCTTAACTCACTAACTACATGTAAATATAATGATTCTTACAGCGGACACTGCTTTATTGTCAGGATTTTCCTTCTTGAACTGTTTCCTGAACTCCTCCCTTTAATAATAATAACAACAACAATTTCAGAATAACTAATAATAATACCTTAAAAATTTAAACCATACTGAGAAACAATTATAGAATCTGATATACAAAGTTTCAAAATGAAATAGGTTATTACATGAAAACGAAGAAAGCACTTGGAGGCCTCTTAGGCTTGTTAGGGTCCTTTGCCGCTTTTGCCTTGGCTGGTTTCCGACCACCTTTAGTGGTGGCGCCGCCCTTCTTATTCACAGCAAGTCTACAATTCAAACCAAAACACAATAAAATCACTATAGAACACACGAATTTCACAACGTCGTCGTTTTAAAATAGATCAAACTAGTCCTACTGAAGTATCAGATCTGAGATCTTGAAAAACCTAAACCTCTACCTAATGTTTTGTTTATTTTCCGTACGAATGAAGTCAATCGAGAGAAAAACTGAGTGGTTGAAGTAGTTTAGTAGATAAAGAATATATAACTTACTTAGGATCAGCTCTGTTGGACTCGGTCTTTGACTTTCCACCTTTCATGATTAAACCTGCAGAAACACGATCGGGTCATGTATTCATCTGAAAACAACATAAGAAACGAAGAAAACAACGGAAAAGTGACGAAATGAGAAGAAAAAACGCACCGAAATAGGGTTTGGGGAGTTAGAGTTTTAGAGAGAGAAGTGCGGTGGTAGGATTAGTGGTATAATAACACTATGACTCTGAGTCAAAAAAATAATAATAATAATAATGATAATAATAGTAAGAGGACTGTTTGGGGAAATTGAAAATTGGGGGGAGTGGAATTAAAATGAAATAGACAGAGTGGAATTTATAAGTTATTGTTTTAGATGAAGATCACGTGAGTGGCACAAATGGTGGAGGAGTATTAAATTATTATTTAAAATAAATAAAAGAAAAGAAGAAGGTGGAGTTGGGTTAGGGTGGTGAGAGCGAGAAAAGAGGAGGAAAGAATGGGTGACGTATCTGATGCAACAAACAACAACAACATCATCATCACCACCAAGAAGAAGAAGAAGAAGGGTCGTCCTTCTCTTTTAGATCTTCAAAAGCGATCTCTTAAAAAACAACAACAAAACCATAATTTACTTCATTCCCATTCTAACCTTCATCACCAAGACGACGATGATGAACGCACCCAGAAGAAGCAAAAACTCTTGATTCGTCTCAATTCATATCATTCTACTCCCTCAAACACACGCAATATTCACCACCAAACGGTGCGTTTTTTCTTCAATTCCCCCTCTCCATGCTTTAACGCAATTTCTCTTTTTTATTTTTATTTTCTTCGTTGGTCTTGGGAACTATTTTTCAGGTGTTTGACTGTTTAGGTTTTTTTTTTTGTATTTCTTATTTTTAAATTATTTTGGGGGAAATTTGTGTGGGACACTGCTTTCATTCTTTCCCCCCAAAAAAATTAAATCTTTCGTTATTTGACTATACAAAGATGCATAAAAAGCCTTAATTTGTCTTATCTCTCAGTATTGTTGGGATTTTGTTTTGTTTTTGCTTCTTCTTTTTTTATAAATTCCTTATCTGTTGTCTTTTTTATTTTATTAATAAAAAAACATAATTTTTATGTCCTAGCTTCTGCTTGTGTTTTTTATGTTTATTTTTTTGGGGTTTGATTTTGGATTCTGATAGCACATGTGTATTGGGATTTGATGAATTTGCAGGATGGAAAGGTTCTGAAAGCGACTGAGAGTAAAGATGGTATGAAACTATGTATGGATTATGATTTTATTTTTATGAAATCATGTAATAGTAGTGGGGGAATATTAATGTTGGTGAATTTTATAATATCTCTTTGACAGGTTCACAGGGTGAGTCAGGTCCCACTACACCTTTGCCAGATAAAAAGCTCTTGCTGTTTATCCTTGATAGGCTTCAAAAGTATGTTCTTTTATTTGTTTCTTTATATGTTCTTTTTCACTTTTTTACCTCTTTCAGTTGGAGATTTGATTGGTTATGTTCTGAAACTGTTCAACCATTTTGCAGAAAGGACACTCATGATGTATTCTCTGAGCCAGTGGATCCAGAAGAGGTGCATTTTTTTGTTATACTGAATATATGGTGTTATATGTACTTGAGTTTGGGTTTCCATTAAGAAACTTTATTTCTACAGCTTCCGGATTACCATGATATCATTAAGAACCCGATGGATTTTGGAACTGTGAGGAACAAATTGGATGGGGGACTTTATGCCAACTTAGAAACTTTTGAGGTTGGTGCTGCAATTTTTACTCTTTGTAGAACTATTTCTTTACAATAATGTTGTGTGAAATGCAAATTTCATGATTCTCCATGAGTAAGTCATGTAATCATTATAGTCGTTAACATTTATGAACAATTGCCATCTTTCATCAGCCAAGTTAAGAAATCCCCCCCCCCCCCCCCTCCCTTTTTAGTTGCTTCTTCTCAGGAAACACTGTTCATTAATTTGATGCATTTGATAGGTCACCTGAAATACATTTGCATAATGCTGCTGAATTGTGCATACAGTACGCATGAAAGTTACAGAGTGTTGGAAAACTAGGTGATAAAATGTTTTTGTGAATCACTTTTGTAGCCAATTTTAGAATTTTTGAGTGGAAACAAACGCGTATTACACTCTGATTTGCTATGAACATGATTTTTGTGTGCTTTAGTTCTGTTGATGAAGAACTACTACTCTTAATATGTCATCTGTTTCATTTCAATATGGAATTCTTATCTTATCATTTTTAGTACACCGTCATTGAAAACCCAAGCGATGGCTTTCACATGCCAATGTGCCCATCTGTTTTTGGTACACCGTCATTTTTCATATATCATCTGTTTGATTTCAATATGGAATTCTTATCTTACAATTCGGGTACTTATGGCCGTTTATACTTACTATTCTAACACTGCCTTTTGGTAGTTTAGGCTATCTTGTCGGAGGGTTTAGATTTTATGTGCTGCTGTTTAAAGTTTAAAGTAAAATATTTCTTATTGGTCTGATACAAAATTGAAACTCTGCTGTTTCATTCTTGCAGAACGATGTGTTCTTGATATGCTCTAATGCGATGCAATATAATTCTCCAGATACTATTTACCACCGACAGGTATGGTGAAGTCTGAAGTTAAAAACTACGTTGTTTACATTCCTTTTTGGATGTTTGTTAGTCTGTTGTAAGTTAAAGACTACACTTTTTCCTAGGCCCGAGCCATGCAAGAGATAGCAAAGAAGGACTTTGAGAATTTGAGACAAGAGAGTGATAGTGATAGTGAACTGCAACCCAAACCCCAACACAAGATTGTGCAGAGAGGAAGGCCACCAGGAAAAAACATAATAAAGTCTCTGGCTATGTCTCCTTCAGACCGTGTTGGTCCTGAATCTTCCTCTGATGCAACTCTTGCTTCTGGCAGGGATATTGCCAGTGGTTCCAATGTTTATAATCTCAGAAAAGCACTAAGCAAATTTCAGCCTGCAGATTCATCAGTGAGGGCCTCCTACGGCAATTTAAACAGCGGAGGTTATACTAGTTGGTCATATGATTGGGAGAATGAGTTTCCAGGTCAATATCTGTACCTTGCTATTGTTTTTGCTTTTCCTTCTGGATTCAACCGTTGGCAAACAAATATAGAGTTTATTGAGATGATTCCTTTTTTTATACATATTTTGCTTTCAGCTTCTGTTTTGAAAGCTGTGTTAAGGTATGGAAAGAAGCAGTCTGAGGTTGATGAGACCAGGCGTGATACTTACAACCATCCAGTCGCATTAAGAAATGAACCACCATTAGTGGCCACAGTTGAAGATGAATTGAAGCAGCTACTTGCGGTATGATTTTCTATTTTTTTCTTCTCTCTTTTTTACTTCCCCCAACCATAGAAAACAAGCCTGGAAGCAAGTTAGGCAAACATCTTCTGTGAATCATTATAGTTTGAAAATCTTTCATAGTCTCTAGGTTGGGTTTCTATCTCCTGCTCAGTCAGTTCCGATGGTTTTTTGTTTGTTACAAATTTTGTTTTCATTCTTTTTATAAACCAGGTTGGTTTACATGTTAAGCATAGCTATGCAAGAAGTCTAGCCCATTTTGCTGCAGATCTTGGTCCTGTTGCTTGGAAGATTGCTGCAAGGAAAATCAGCAGTGTTTTGCCACGGGGACATGAATTTGGTCCTGGATGGGTAGCTGAAGATAATGTGTCACAGAAGCAACACTTCCCGGCTTGTGATGATGAGAGAACTTCAGACCCTCCTGTACCAGAGGATTATAAGAGTAGTTTTCCTAACTCATCTGGATCATTCCCTGTTGTAAACAGACCATTCTTGCAAAGTGGAGACATGGTAATGAATAGAGAAATTAATTACGAGAATGATTTGAATCCCGTCAACAATGTTGGTGGTGGTATTGAATCCATGATTCCTTTGAGGATGCAACAGGAGTCCATGGTGCGCTCTGATGATTTTGGTTCAAATTGCCGACCGGGGTCTAATTTTTCACCCCAGATGAAGATGGTAAGACTTGCTGACTTAACTGGATCAACCAATTGTGGGAATGTTCCTCAAATGCTCGACATGGATTCCATAAGCAGCCACATGGCGCCCGCAAATATTAATCAACCACTTAGAGGCCAGTTCTTAAACAAGCTAAATCAACTAGATTCCAGTAATTTATTGGCCCTGGAGTCTGGATTTGAGTCACAAAGTTTGTGTCAAGGACTTGCTGGAAAATCATCTTGGCAGGGAATGGAAGTTCCAACTAATCAGAGTCCTTTTTCACTTGCTAATGACTTAAACGGGAAGAATGTAGCAACAAATTCAGGTAGTTCCAGTGTGGAGACTGGTTCTCAGCGGCAGCCAAATTTGGCATTGCAACTATGACAATAATACTTTTTTCTCTTATTTGATTTAAGAATCTTTCAGTAGAGTTATCTTCTTATTTTTATTTTTGACTTTATGATGGAGGCTGGCTATGCCAACATGCTTATATTGTTCAGTTTGCATCTTCAATGTACCAAAATTATAGTAATAGTGATTGTGACAGGGTTAGCTATAGCCAACGCCTCACGTGGCTGCAACTTATGTTAGTTACATACACATTTGTAAAGTTTTCAACATGCAATGCTCAACATCTATAATCATTTATTATTGGTAGTTAACTTTAATCCATTATGTTGAAAGAGCTGGCTGATTATTGTAAGTACTTAATAGTCTGTTTCTCTTTCTCTCTTTTCAGTATCCCCATTTAAAAACAATTTTAGGGATAAAAAGTGTATCAAAGATTGATCTTTTTTTTGGTCTTAAATGTTTTATTGATCTTTCACCATTCGCTTTTTTGCACATAATAATATTCTCTCTCTTTCCTTATTATCTATTTCATTTTACGTGTTACTTATTTAAGAATGTTAGTAGTTAGTTTTTCAATAGGGTTTTTTAGCATTAATAACAACTTATATGGTGAAAGATATATTTGATAGGGTAACATTAATAGGAGGTATAAAATTAATAGTGAAGGAATGAGAAGAGTATAAAAGGACAAATGTTAAGATTTTTTTTTAAATATCAATAGTTTACCTAGTTTGTATAAATGGGAGAACTTATAAAGGAATGAATGAATTAGAGTAAATATGGAAAAGAAAACTAATTTTATGCAATTAATTGTATTAATTACAATTAATTATTTTAATTACAATTAATTGCTTATATTAATTTTCACAATTGCATTTATTACCCAAATCCAAAACTGTCAGTCATGTTGAATGTGTTATTGCCGAATGTCCTAAAATGAAGAAAATATTTTAGACTTCATGGGTCTAAGTCTAATTAATCAGCTTGCTTTTTGAACTTTCACTTCACAAAGCAATATAATGACTCTTACGCATCTGGTCTAGCTCCAATTGTTGAGAATGAAAATTGGACGTAAGATCAAAAGGAGCCAAATAAAGTATACATGTGATGGGTTATGAAACAAGTTACTCCTTTTTATCTTTGCGTAACCTACTCAAAGTCACAACACATGTACACAACCAATAAAGTAAACAAATTTATATTACAATATCACATGTTGTTGACGTATTGGTCTTTAGACTTTATATTTCTGGTCTATTTGCTTCATCCGTTTAATGTTTGACGTTTACACATAAACATAAAAAAAAGGAATGTTTCATTGTTGCAATTTTTACTAGTAAGTCATGATAATGAAGAAATTAGGCATATCACAAAATAGAAAAAAGGTGGTGCAATACAGAGAGAAATTCAGCCTCACTATCAATAATAGTAGGGGACATAACGTGGAATTGGTTCAAATTGAAACAAGGTAAAAAGCTATTCAATATTATATTCCGAGCATAAAAAATGGGAATATATGAGTAATATGAAATCCACCCAAACCCATCAACCCTTCAAATTTAATTCTCCTATGATAGACAATAATGTCTATCAACCATTCCATTCCACTCCACTCCCCCACCAAAAAAGGTATTCTAAACTGTAATTCCAATCAAGGAATAAAATAATCTCTTAGCTTTTTTGCCAAGCCATTCTAGTCTCATTATGCCTCAACTTTATGCTGAACCATGCTCGGGTTAAGGACTTTAACCTTTGATCTCTAACCTCACAGAACTTGTGCACCCAATCCTTAGGCTCTATTGGCTGGAACCCCAAACCAGGGGTTCTATCCTTAGATTTAAGGTTCACATTCTGCCTCCAATCCACAACATAAGCACTCACCCTCCTCCTAAACTTGTTCTTAAACTCATCCCAAGCTTGGTACTTATAATGATTCACCACCCCATTTTCCATACTTAGTTGCTTAGACCTATACCCTTGCTTCTCATTAACCTCAAAATGATGTATCACATTCCTCAAACCGGGGTCCACCGCATCCACCAATACAATAGACTTATGCCTTTGCTCCACCCTCCTTCTACACGTGTACCCTTGTGTCACACCCTCCATTGGATTCTTCCGTTGACCCGATGGTCCAAATTCGTTGCACTGCATCGACACCTGTCCAATATGTCCAACATTGGACATTTGTTGATGCAGTAACATCGATTTCAACGAAGGAAATTCATTTTGACTTTTCCAAGAAGGTGAAAATACGAATTCGTCCACATCAACGTACATGATCCAAGAACACAGGCCATTAGACTTGGAGTGTAGAATACTGTGAGAGAATCCAGCTTCTTGTGTCTTAGGCCAAATCCAAAGCAATGTTGTGATATTGTAACCTTCTTCATGTAGCTCATTAACCACGGTTTCCAAATTATCGTCACTGTTATTATCATACAATATGAAATTTTCTACACCAACCTTAGAATGATACATAACCCATTCTCTTAAAAACTTCCCCACATTATAAACCATTGTACATGCGCACAAGAAATATTTCGGTTGGGCCTGGGCTTTAATTGCATAATTGGGCCTGGGCCTGAGAATGTAAGAAGCCACCGATGGAACAACGAGATTTTCTGCGATAATTACGAGAGAGATTCCGATTTTCTCGCTTTCTTGAAATAATAACACATGATCAGGGTGCGGACATCGGAAAACTTCTTGGACGGAACTTGTAACGGCGGTTGTGACGGTGTTACCGTCTCCCATCGTGAAAACGCATCGTAGCTCCGATGGAGACCTATCGTAACCCTGGCGATGGTTCACACCTTTTGCGAATAAAACGACATCGTCCTCCGTGGAGAATGACTCGTACACAAGAAAGTTCCACCTCAAAAGTTCCGGTGCCGGAGAAGGATCGTCAATTTCATTCTCCGATGCTTCGGTCACCAACGCAGGCTTAGAAAATATCCGCCGGCGACGAACGGATTCCGGGAGGTCACACTTGAACGTTGTAACATTCATGAAAGGTAACACGCCGAAGAATCTCGCCGGAGAGAATGCACCGTTTTGGAAAATGCAGCGGTAGTTGTAAGCATAATGTAAGGGAGTGTTTGGCGACACGATTAACAGAATCTCCCAATCAGGGAGAAGAACAGACACGGTTGAAATAGAGAGTTTAAAATGGATAGATGAAACGCGGCGTTTTGGGTGGTTGTATTCATGTAGAAAGACGTTGTTGTCGTCGTTGTTGTTATGGCGCGTGTCGAGGTCAAAAACGGAATCTGAATAACGGAAACGGGAAAGTGCGTAACGGGAGAGGTTAAGGGAAAAAAATGCGAAGAGAATTAAGAAGGTGATGAAGGTTATGAGGAAGGTGGTGTTTGGTCTTCGACGCATGATTTCCCAACGTGAATAATGTGAAGACATCAAATATTAGAGGTAGTGTTAGTATTAATAAGGTGACTAATGTTGGAATTCAAGGGAATGGGTATAAATGTTTTTTATGGTAGTGGAGGAAATAAATTGTAATAAGATATAAGAATTTATATATTATCTAATATTTTGAAAATAATCGAATATGCCATAAGGTTTATTATTACTGCTATGCCTCCATTTTGGAAGAAAATTTCATAGTTAATTGTCAAGTTTATTAGGGAAGAATATATAGTAAGTGTTATCTAACTAAATATGATAATTACATTTGTTAATTAAGTTTTTTTTTTACTGTGAAAGAGAAGTTAGGAAGGTGGGTGGAATTAGATATAAGATATAGAAGTATATATATATATATATATATATAAGTAATTATGGAAGGTAGAGTTAGATGAATGATATAAGATATGCAAGTATATATGGCTAATTGTGGGATGAAAGAGTGGGAATTTCTATTTGTGATAGAGAAAGAGAGGTGAAAATAGAGAGAGAAAGGATATGAAGGAAAAGTTTTGTGATTCCATGAGAAGCTTATGAGAATAGATGGAGGAATTTGACACATCTTCGTGTTTTTTCGATTGAGTATGACTCATCTCCAATAATTGAAAGGTCAATTAAGTTTTTTAGTGTATATTTTAGGGGTAAAAACATAATAATAATATAAATTAAAGGGATAAAATTGTCCATGACTTTTGAATTTTTTATGTAGTTTTAGGTAAATAACATTTTATTGCTGAAGAGAAGTCTGACTCTCTTCAATTAGGCCGGGTATATGTGACATTAGGTGGGTTTATCGCACTCTACTTTCAAATATTTTAAATAAACTTCAAACCAATTTGTTTTTGGAGCTTCAAAATATTTTTTGAGGTTCCCTATCTATGAATTTTAAAATTGTCAGACAAATGTTGAATAAACTTAGAAAACAATTTTTTTGAAGTATCAAAATACATATAAGATCAGATCATTTTCAATGAGTAAATTAACGCTAATTATATTTTTTTATTTTAAATTATTACTATTTTGACTCTCAAAAGTTAAATGAAAAACGAAAATAAACCAAAAATAACTTTTGAATTTTCACCTTTGTAAATTTATATCAATGAATAATAATAATAATAGTATTATATAAATAGTTATATTTGAAAATCAAATTAAATGTTTTTAAATAAATCACCAAAAATGTATTCATTCATAAACTATTTTTTTGGAACTTAAAGTTAATTTTTGAAAATGTCAAACATTTTCAATAAAATTGATAAACATTCTTTTGGAGTCTCAAAATATGCTTTTGATATTTCCTAAGAATAATAACATTTTCAATGAGAAAAAATGATATTAATTATATTTCTAATTTAAAATTATTATTAATTTGATTACCAATAATTAAGTTTCAAAATTAAAAATAAAATAAACCAAAATTATTTGTATATTCATATTCATCACGAGACTCATTATAATGAAGGATGACCAAGTCATGAAAAAACACGTGATACACCTTCTGAATTAGACATCAATATTCTCGATAACATATGTAAAATTACTAAGTGAAAAGAGATTGAGATTTGAACAAAACTATTAGACAATATATCATAAGCTATTATTATAAGTTTATAATGATTAAGCTAAACTTATAAGCTTCTATTTAATAAGCTACTTGTAGTAATTTACGAGCTTATAAATAATGAGTTTATTTCATTTTATAGTCATAAGTTAGCTTATAATCAACTAGCTTTTCAGATCTAAAATTTAGCCAGTGGCTTATATAAGTTTTTAGATAACTTATAAATTTCCAAGAGCCCACATTGTATCTCAATGCACATGTCATGCCCAAAAATAATGAAGCATCAACTTTATCTACGTTTCTATCAATGGTGTGATATTTGTGTTTGAGCTAACGCTATATTTCAGTCTAATTTGCTCGGAAAATGATATATCATTTTACTAAATTTTCCTATTAATCCTCCTACCAACAAGAAAATAATATATGCTAATTGTAAATAAAGTATCACTTTGTGACATATATAATATATTAAGAATATATAAAACTTTATACAGATAATATATTTTTTATTCTGGGATAGGAATTAGGATTGGGATGGGAAAAGGGGAGGAACGTAAAAATAGAGAAACGGTAAGGGCAAGGAAGTAAAAGGAAAGAGATGGATGGGTAGGACCGTAACATTTATAAATGCTCCCAAGACTGAAAGTGAAGTCTGGAGAGCGATTCCCACCTCACATTAATGCAAACAAACTGAAAATCGATTTCATAAATTCATTCATTAATTTTTCAAATTATTAAATAAAAAGGACAGACTCCAATATTATTTAGTTTAAACTATGTCAAATACAAAAAAATAGAAAATTGTATAACATTTTCAGTCCATCATTAACCTATTTCATTAAATGTTTTTTGAACAAAAATTATACACAACAACACATATGAAATGTGACAATTTTTTATATATAAGATATGCTAATGAGTTTCTTTATCAAGTTTTAAATTAAATGAATACAAGTGATAGATACTAACCGCATATAAAATGGAAAATAAAATATTATTTCTCTTATAAAATATTTTAGAAGTAATATATGGCATCTTGAATTGTTAACAAAATCTCTAGAAACATTTAGTAGAATAATATATAATTAGTCATATAAATATTACGGTATGAAAGAAATAGATAAGAAAATTATATTTATATAGGTTATGTGGTAGTGCTTGGTATATTGATTGAAGTTGCAGATTCATTTATGAGAGAAGGAGATTTCAAATTTTGTAACTTTGGAATAATTAAATAAATAAGTAAAGAAGATTTATGCGTTGATTTTGATATTTGGTTTTGATGAGATTGATAGAGTGGGGAAAATGCGAAATCCTCTCTCAGTCTTTGACTAGGGATTCAGATCTTCTTCTTCTTCTTTGAAAATTGTGTTGATTGAGATGAGTTGCTTCTCTTGCATTTGTTCTCGTCGCAAAGATGTTAGTAGAATCCAAATTGACAAGGCCTCTCGATCTGCTTCTTCAGGTTTTCCCTTTTCCCCTTTTTATTACTATTTTATTCTTCTAACCTATATCTCTCTATTTATAATAAAATATTTATTATATATTAGCTTTTATCATGTCTGTGTAGCTACTTTTTATTGGTAAATTATTGTTTTTTTAATGGGGAGGGGCAAGATGCGCAATTTTTTTATTATTATTATCTACATTGAAAGTAAAGTTAGATTGGATTAAAATAGTAACTTGAATTGTTGTTAAATCATGTTCTTTTTTTTTTTTGAATTTAGTTACGGAGGGTGATAGGAAGAAGGAATACTCAAATGGGAAGAGAAGTACAAGAGCAGCAGCTAGTTTTGGATTCAGGGAGTTAGCAGAAGCAACAAAGGGTTTCAAAGAAGTGAACTTGATTGGGGAAGGAGGTTTTGGAAGGGTTTATAAGGGTCGTCTGTCTAATGGGGAGGCAAGTATTTTCATTCTAATAATAATATTAATAATTATAAAATCTGAGTTGTAGTGGAGGAATATGGTTTATCTGAATGTTTGAAGTGTCTTTGATGTACAGATTGTTGCCATAAAACAATTAAGTCTTGATGGTCATCAAGGTTTTCAGGAATTTGTCACTGAGGTTCTTATGTTAAGCCTATTACACCATTCTAATCTTGTTAAGTTAATTGGCTACTGCACTGATGGAGATCAAAGGCTTTTGGTTTATGAATACATGCCTATGGGATCCCTCGAAGATCATCTTTTCGGTAACCTTATCAATTGTTTTTCCTCTCTTACTTCCACTATTTTAGTCTGTGGTTACACAACTCAAGGTTTGTGACTATTTTGGCAACCTTATGGTGTGTGACTATTTAAGGAGTGTTTTGCCCATAAACTTAGTCCAATATACAGAGGAACTGAATGCATTATTTACTTTCTAGGTTCTGTCAATAACGCCAATATCAGTGACTTGCTATGTGAGTGCATATAAGCCTAAAAAATTTGTAACAAAAACAAGAAGTTTCTTTTTCCTTCATAAAATGGTGAAAAAAGTGTCTTCCCTGTTTTTTGTTTTCTTCTCATGGGATTTATACTTATCTTCATGTAGAGAGAACTCTAACAGCTTCTAGTTTTTCAGTCCGAATGATTTTGAACTCGGATGTTTCTATACGTCCTAAAAGCAGAACCCAATTGTTCTGTGTAGATTTAGAGATCTATGTTTTGTAAATGAACATGATTTTCAATAGAACATTATGGCGTCGTCCGATCTAGGTAGCCGACCCCACCTAGTCGACTAAGGCTTGATTGTTGTTGTTAATATTTAAGAATATAAATTTCTTGGCTTATGAGAAGATCAAATTAATTTTTTATTTCGTTGCAGTTGCATTATTAGGAATTCCTCTTAAAATGCATCCCAAAATTAGCTTCTCCTTCACATGATTAACAAGAACAACCAGGTTATAACATATTTCTTATTTCAGATAATAACCAAGGAAAAGAGCCATTAAGTTGGAATGTTCGGATGAAGATTGCTGTTGGGGCTGCTCGGGGCCTTGAGTATCTCCATTGTAAAGCTGATCCACCTGTTATTTATCGAGACTTGAAATCAGCGAACATCTTGTTAGATAATGAATTCAGCCCAAAACTGTCAGATTTTGGGCTTGCCAAACTTGGTCCTGTTGGAGACAAGACCCATGTTTCAACGAGAGTGATGGGAACATATGGATACTGTGCGCCAGAGTATGCCATGAGTGGCAAATTAACTCTTAAATCTGATATCTACAGCTTTGGTGTGGTTTTGTTGGAGTTGATCACCGGACGTAGGGCAATAGATGGAAGTAGAAGACCAGGGGAGCAAAACTTAGTTTCATGGGTAAATGTTTAGTTTTTTTTTTTAAATTTCCCTTCAAGTGTGTTTGTCATTTTTTACATACAAGCAATTTCTTCCAGATTCCTCCTTCCACCAGAATAATTAGGCACATGTATTGTTTTATATGGGAAAGGGTGAAAAAGCAAGATGTTTAATTATAAGCAATGATTTATGATTACATAGAATAAAACATCAATTCCTTTCTTTAAATTGACACACAGTCAATTTGGTCCCTTACTTAGCACATTGTTAGTCAACAATATGGTTCCTTGCCAATTTGGGAAATTGACGCCAAGGACCAAATTGACTGTCAGCATGCAAAATCGGTGACTAAATTGCCTATCTGGTAATATCAATGATGTTCTATTGGATGATATATGTTTCTTGCCTTCTCCATAAATCATATTATGTTATGCCACTATGTCTTTAACAGTTTTGCTTTCTAGATGGCTTTATCTTGATCTTCACTTGTAAAATTACTTCTTACACTTGTTACTTTGGTTTCCAGTCTCGTCCATTTTTCAGCGACAGGAGAAAGATTACACTAATGGCTGACCCACTTTTGCATGGAAACTTCCCAGTGCGCTGTTTGCATCAGGCGATTGCTATAACTGCAATGTGTCTCCAGGAGCAACCAAAAGTTCGTCCACTTGTTGGTGATATTGTTGTTGCGCTGGAGTACTTAGCTTCTCAGAGTAATACACATGATGTTCATAGACATGGTGTGCGCAACCCACCGCTGCAGCCTTCAGAAATAGACAGAAATTAATTTTCACAGGTATCAGATTCTAGATTTAGTTCAATTTCTGGATGTGGTTTTGAGTACATTTTTCCTTGTTAGTATGATCTGTGTAAGTTCCCATGTAACTATTATGAAAGTTTTAAAGTGTTATTACTTTAGTTAAACCTATTGGCATAGCAAGTGAATATAAATTTATTTCCATTGCAGTAGTTATGATTCTTATGGTAGTACTTTAATTTTGGTGTTCTATCTAGTTAATTTTGGTACCTATGATCTGTAAATTGCACCCATTCTTCTGGTGATCCTTTATTGATCTTGAATCATTTCTAATGTAGTGCTATTTATGCAACTCACTTTCAGAAATTAAAAAACCTATTTTATAGAGGCATAGATAATTTAGCAATATGCCAAAATCAACAGCTTCATAAAATTGTGTTTTCTTGTGCTGTACAACAACATAGTGATTATTATAGCCCTTTATGTTCCTGTCTTTTCTTTTCACCACATTGGTATTGGAATTCTAATTGGAATGTATTTTGATTTTACCTGTGATTCACTTGTACTGCTTATTATAAGCTGAGATTAATTCATTGTAGCATATGGGCGTTGTTGTGAGATTGCATAAAAATTTTATATCTAAAAAAGGGTCCGAATTAAAGTATTTTTCAGGCAGCAACGCAAATTAATTTCGGTATTGGGTTGGTTTATTAATATAAGGCTTCATCATATTACGAGGATGACCAAAATCTAAATGATTCATTTTCCGAGAACAACGCTTGTTGGGATGAACAGTCATACAACCCGAAAGAGATTAATTCTTTGCCAAAAAAAAGTGAAAGATACCTCTGGCAGGACAAAAAAAATTAATTTCACTAACATTGTTCAAAGAACAACATAAATGAGAACAATATTGAGTTTTCAATAAATGAAAATTTATTTGCTTTGTAGTTTTTTATTTTCCAATTGTACAAATAGAAGTAAAATCTACTTCAGAATTTTGGTCGGATGTGTATGGATTTGATAAGTCGGAATATTTTTTATAAAATAAGTACACCTTAAATGAGTTATGTAGTATGTAAATCAATTTAATTTTTCTTTTCAATATGGAAAACGTAATATCTAAATCAATTTAATTTAAATTAAGCCATTCAGTTTTTAAGTGATTCTAATTTCTAACCATAATCTATAACCTACAAAGCATTAAAATCAATGTCCAAAATATAATAAGATATTATGTGTGTATAATATAAAAAAATATAATTGAATGAGTCAAAATTTATGTTTTTTATGATGATGTGGCATATATTTATATATTAAGAGGTAAATATAAGCATACACCATGTTAGCAATTTTAAACGATGCGAGCCAAATTGATTTCACCATATATCCTACCCTTTAGTTTCCTCTTTATCAAAAAAAAATATTTATTTACCTTTTAGTTTCCTCTTGTATGGCAAAGTCAGCAGTTGATGGCCTATGTAGATAAAATCGTTAACGTTAACTGATGAATATGAGCAGAAGAACTAACGTGTGTCTACGTTGAAATTGTTGGGATTAAATCGGTAATTTAAGATTATTATGTACTAGCTTGGTAATGTCAAAAAACATGAGAGACCAAAATGAATATTTACTCTATATCTTTTATCTAACTATATAACAATGTTTATGTTTGAGTAGGATACTCTATACAAATCCATCACTCCATAAATATATAATTTGACAAGTAAATCTTAAAGTGCTTGATAATATCACAAAAAATTATAATCAAATTATTTGATTAAAAAATAAAACTTATATGTTTAATAAAAGAGTTTGTTTAAAATAGCTCATAAATATATTCGATAATTTACTTTCAATAGTTTTGGACCTATAAATTTGCAGCTTACATCATTTTGCATCAATCAGCCAACTTATTTTTAGCCTTTCCAATTAAAACCTTAATATCTTTTATCTAGTTTAATCAATTAACTTGCAAATTATAATTTTTTGAGCTCCTTACTTTTCAATTCAACTAAATTTTCAATATCTAGCTAATTGTTTAAACCCAATTGTATGAAACAAACCATATGCCATACCTACTTATGAATTTGTTAGTGACCAATTCACTTGCCAAACACTTCTCTCTCTTAAAATGAGTTAACTAGAGTTCAGATCCTATTCATTAATGAAGAAATAACTAATTCAAAAATTAAAAAAAAATATAACTTTCAACGACAAATTTATATTTTTAGTTACAATAGAATTACAATTTTATCATTAAAAACAAACAATTCATCTCTTTATTAATGAAGATGATATTGGTTCAATTCTCAATAATTAATCATGAGTAGCCGCACAATGTGAATGGATGATGTTGGGTATGGGGTGTAACCTGGTCCCACATCTAGAATCTCTTCACTCTTGCCTAGCACCACTTTAATTTCACACTACCCATCATCAATCCCACTTACCCTATCTCTCAACTATAATTCTTCTAGAATTCACTTACAACACATTTTAGCCATTAATGCTTAAGAAATCTAATAGTTTAGATTTACTCATTAATTCAAATCATTAGATTTTTTTAGAATTGGTGACTGAAATATGAATTAAGTTTAAAAAACTTATTTTTGGAGTCAATAAATCTTTCCTTATCTTATCTTATATATATATATATATATATTTTCTTCTTTAGTACTAATTTTTCTATCTTATTATATGCATCAATATTTATATATGCTTATGCAAGTTACACCATAATGGCTCATCATCATGGTATATGCTTTAACTATCTTCAATTCCCTTCTTTATATATTTAGTTCCCTGGTCCTATGCATGTAATCATAAACATTATACAACAACTAAGCACATGCCATGCTCACAGCTAGTACTTAATTAATTTTCAATACTTAGCTAAAATGGTATGTTAATTAATTAACAATAAGTACTAGTTAAAGTATGCTTATTAAATATACTATTTTATATAAAAAAATCAATGGAAAACTATATATTTGCTTTTTTTAATAACTGATTAGTTTTGCTAACTCTTAAGTATATATCAACAGTAAAAGATTATTCATAATCAATGCATGCATGTATATCTGTAAAGTTATTCACATAAAATTATTGAGTATACGTATGAAAACAATTGCACTTGAATGTAAGATATCGAAATATTATATCTATGATTAAATTTCTTTAGAGGGAAATATCATATATATGTCCAAATCAAACTTTACTTATCTTTCACATTTAACCATTTTACACATGGAAATTACGTGAGGCATTGGCCTATCTACAAAAATGTTTAGAGTTATTTGCTTAACATGCACGCATATACCTTTCTATACACCTTTTATTGTCAACATTAATGCACATTAAACAAGAGGATTCTAATTATTTTTCTCTAAATCCCTTTGTACTAGTACTACTTCGTAATAGTTGCAGTGGTAATTATAATTATTGTGTATTAAGATTTTGCTATCATTAATATTTAGGACCGAGTTTAAGAAGTAAAGGATATCTTCAATTAAAATATATTTATATTTCAATATTAAAATTCCATAACCTCAAATACTATAATTGACGATAACGAAAGATATAACAAATTAAATTTCACAAGTCTAGTCTCTACTAATTCAGTTATCTCTTCCCATTATTATTGAAGAACATCATATATTTTCAATTACTGCTTGATTGGTAAACAAATCACTAATAAATAAAGTATCACTTTGTGACATATGCCACTTTTTGTGTGGATATGATGATTAATATGATGATTTTGTAGGATAATATAACATTATTTTAATATTATATGTAGATCAGAGATGTTTCTTGCGTGAAGTAATGGACCAATCAGTTTCAAAATAATTAGTTTGAATTATACATAACATTGAATGAACAAAAATGTACTAACTATATAAATTTGTTTAAGAGCAAGTAGCATTAGTTTGAGTTAAACCTTTGAATATTTAACTCTTCTTTTTTATCTTCTTCCTGAAATTATTTATATTAGAATGTGTTTAAGTGTCCTCATGAGACACTTACTTGGTAAGTTTTGATACATAAAGTGCAAGAACATGAGTTCAAATTCTTACCTTTCCACACTTTCTCTCATTATCTATAGGAAACTTTGTCTATAAAAAATATATTTAAGCTTTTTTTAAAAATTATTAGAGTTTAACAAGTTACATAGATTTAAAGCACTTTTGCTGCAAGGTCTGTGCTCTGTGCACTTTTGATTCATCTAAAATGTGGCTTACAGTACATAATCAAAATTATTGTACATTTATAAAAAATAATGTTTGTATTATATTGCTTATATATACATATATTAAATTATGTAGTTGCAGTAATCATAATAAGCATTGAACTATAACTCAGCCATCATAATTATTATATGCACTTTAAATTCCAAAGTGCTACCCGCAATTCAGATTAGTGGGTTTGGAATAGCATTCTCATTCAAACCATCTTAGTTTCAGCTCATTTTATTTGTAAAATTAAAGCTAGTATCTTTAAAAGTTAGATAAATTCCATTATTTAAAATTATTTTTACTTAAATAATAATGAATTTAATCGGTTTGAAGATAAGAGATTCATTTAGTCTAAGAGTAAAACGTAATCCATAAATTTACTCCAAAATTAGTTTTTTAAAATTTACTGTACATCTTAACCATCAATTCCAGAGAAATTCAATGGTTTAGATTTACATACTGATCTAAATTATTGGATTTCGGTAAAATAAATTGATGGCTAAGATATTGAGTAAGTTTCAAAAACTTACCCTTTGACTCCATGAATACTCTTATGTATCTGAATGATTTGAAGTGTGAGAAAATGCGTGAGACATGATTTGTAGAGTGTATTCCTATAAATCCGTGTCTTTTTTGACTCATTGCTCAAACGGTTTTTCATTCTTTTTCTTTCTGCCTCACTCAGAAAACAACACAAACTTCAACATTTTTCAACATTCCATTCTCACATGGACCGTATCTTCTTCTTTCTAATTCCGTTACAGGTAATCACTTCATTCTTCTTCTCATTCACTTTTCTATTAATGCTTTACCGTTTAGTTAGATTCAGATAATGTAAACTCATTCTCTCTCTTTATTTTTCATCACTTTGTTTGGTTACTGATGAGAGAGAAAGACAGGATAATTTTATCATTATTCTCTTACAAAATAGTATGGTAACTTTGTATTGTGAATTTTGACATTCTACTCTTTTAGTAGCTATTTCTTGAACTATACAAATGTAAACACTTTTTTTTGGTGTATCATGAGTTGATTTATTATTTCATGTGGTTCTGGCTATGTTGGCTTGAATTGAAGTCTGAATGATACTTATATGATTCACATTTTGCAGCTATGTCTAATTTTATCATCAGCAAAAGGAGATAATCTGGCTACAAGCCTTATTTCGACATCCATTGATACAACTTCGGGGTAAGCCTTCTTTATATATCACAATTTACAACAAGTATAGCTGCATAGGTGTGAGGTTTCTTACAAAATAATTGTGAATTGATGTATGCCGAGGGTGAGCCTTGGCGTATTAGTAAGTTTGTTGCCTTGTGATCTAGATGATGTTATAGAACTTATCCGTTTGTCGGGGTAAAATTGCATAAATCGACATTATATCCTCTCAGGCTCTACTGCATGGGAGCCTCATCCTAGTGGATGCCCTTTAATCAATTGATGTATACTTAGCTGTCCTCCAATTCTGCAATTTGTATATCTACAGCGCTTGGAGAATTTTCTTGTCCATATAGTTACTACATGCAGGAGTGCAGGACAGTAATTGAATGTCTGTTTATGATGTATAAAACAGAAGTTACCAAGTTCATTTCCTCTTATATGCAGGGAAAGACATTCTGAGAATTATTGTGCAATGCATGACATTTGTGGAAAGCGCAGTGATAATAAAGTATTGAACTGTCCATATGGTTCTGCAGCAGTGAAGGTATAATTGAGGGGCATTTTTCTTTTTCAGGGTACTAACTCGTACTAAATAGACTCATATTTTTGTATACAAAAATTCCATCCAGATTTTCTGTTCTATGACATAGTATGTCATTATGAACTTTGATGTATGTCCTTATAAGCATAATAGGTGCATCACATCTTCTAGCTTGAACTTTGAAACCTTTCAAGATTGAGAACCCCGTGAACTCTTGTTTTTCCCAGCCAGATGATTTGCTCTCATCAAAGATCCAAAGTTTATGCCCAACAATTACGGGGAATATTTGTTGTACAGAAGCTCAGTTTGACACATTAAAGACGCAAGTCCAACAGGTAAGCCTTTTGTTGAAATTTATATTATTGATGCATATTCATCATGAGCGAAAAATTTGAATTGACCCCACAGCCCCTTTTATCTTTCTTTCTATTTAAAAGATTTTATGGATAAGTGCGGATACTAATATACTAACTATTAATGCTTTGTCTTTTTATGTCTCCGCATCTTCTTGGTTCATCTTGTTCTTCCCTCAATATTATCAGCTTCTTGACAATGTGGTGCATATGCTTTTAATTTACTGTACGCTCTGGCAGGCAATTCCTTTTCTTGTAGGTTGTCCTGCATGCTTAAGAAATTTTTTGAATCTGTTCTGCGAGCTTACATGTTCTCCAAATCAAAGTTTATTTATCAATGTGACTTCAGTTGAAAAAGTAAGATCCTGGACATCCCTTTCTGTTTATTTAATCATCTTCCACTATACTGTTGAATTTTTTTACATGCAATTTGTTATTTATCATTCATTAAAACGGTAAAATATTCATCTGACATTTGTTTCAGCTGTTGTTTTTTCTTTGCCTTGTGTTATAACTTTTTCGTGTTTTATCCAAAATCTGCTTATAGACATCCTAAGACTATAAGTATAAGTATGAGATGATTCCTCTTTGGTACAATATTTAACAACTTTGAACTACTGAGAAACCACCTCGTCTGTGTTCTTGCTCTTGCAGTAGTTTTTGAATGCAATTATTACTGATAGGCTTCAGCTGTTACAATTTTCAGGTTGGTGGTAATTTGACAGTGGGAGGGATTGATTATTTTGTAAATGATGCTTTTGGTGAAGGGTTATATGAGTCCTGCAAGGAAGTAAAGTTTGGCACCATGAACACTCTAGCTCTACAATTTCTTGGTGCAGGTGCTCAAAATTTTAGAGGTAAATTGTATTTTTAAATATTTAACCATATATTGTTCCTATTTCTTATATTTGTATGATTGTATCAATCATTTCATGTTTCTGTGGTGAGTTATAGAAACATAGAGCAATTGTAATGCATCGCAAATGCTCTGCATGTGGAAATTTTCCTGGTTGCTGTGTATACCGGAGAGAATTAAGAGTGAGATGTAGATGGATGGATCAGAATTCTGGTTTATCATTTTTTTATATTTGTTTTTACAACTCTCTAGAAATGATAATAATAATATATGCAATGATGGAGACAAACATGTTGTGCAGCTTTCAAGTATAATACTTAATTCTGTAAGACATAGTATAGTACATCATATTTTCTTTTTAAGATAAACTTTCTGGATTGTCTCTCTTTAACTGAAGTTTTGTATACTGTTGTCCCTATGGATTGTCTCTTTAGCTTGAAAGGCTTGATGCTTATACTGAGACTGATTTTGGCAGAGTGGTTTGCTTTTATTGGTAGAAAAGCAGCCCTTAATAGTCTTGGATCACCATATGCAATTACGTTCCGTCGAAATGCAACCATGTCATCTGGCATGAAACCTATGAACGTTTCAACATATTCATGTGGTGATATTTCTCTTGGCTGCTCTTGCGGTGACTGTCCTTCATCTTCAGTGTGCTCTAGTTCACCTTCAACAACCACCCATAAGAAGGATTCCTGCTCCATTAAAGCTGGGTCTTTAACGGTAAGGGAGCATATAATAAGGGTTTTGATATTTACCAGGTGTATTTATTTGCTGTTCTTGATGAATAAAATGTGGTTTAAGCACACTGTGCATTTTTAACTAACATGAATTTTATCTCTTGACATCTGTAGGTGAAGTGTGTGGATTTGATTTTAACAGTCTTATACATCATACTGATTTCTGTGTTCTTGGGTTGGGGATTGTATCATCGGGTAAGGGAAAGAAAACTGGCATACAGAACAAGACCAGTGTCTAATATCACTAGTGGTGGTGTGCTTCATTCTCTTGATAGGGAGAAAGATGAGAACCTCCCAATGCAGGTTCATGTTAGTATACTGTTTCTTCATTATAGACATGTTTAACAATTATCTCCCCTTTAAAAAAAATGTTTTCTTTTCTTCCTTATGCATGCTTGTACAACTCTGACTTTGTTTTGCCTAATTCTGATAATCATAAGATGATGCAAGATGTTGCACAAAACAGAAATGAGGTCCGGCTCTCAGCAGTGCAAGGATACATGTCAATTTTTTACAGGTCCGTTGCCTTTGCTATCAACATGCATCAACTCACATGGATGGTATCTGACGTCATGTTTGTTAATATGATCAGGAAATATGGATCATATGTAGCTAAACATCCAATTACTGTCTTGTTTTCATCTTTGGCTATAGTTCTTCTACTCTGTCTAGGTCTAATCCGATTCAAGGTCGAAACACGGCCTGAGAAGGTAAGAAACAGATAGTTGCTTTCAATTCTTTAAAATGTTCTGTTTAGTTCTAGTATTCTACTATATTTCTAAACAAGTTGTGTCCACCTGTTTGAAAGTGAAGTTTGATTTTTTTGAACATCCGATGATGGTTTAGATTGATGGTTGAAAATAAGGTTAACGCCATAATTTGAGATTTTTTTTAATGTGGGCAAAGTTTTAGTTGAAAAATTGTTTCGTGCAAGAATGAAAAAGTATCATTAACATTCTGTTATTATAGTTTAATTTTAAGTGTATAAGCTACTTGATTTCCAATTATTTCTCTTTTCTCTTATATATATTATTTTACTCTATTTCGGAGTTTGTGGAAATAACTTCCTACACCTTTCAGCTCTGGGTAGGACCTGGGAGTAAAGCAGCACAAGAGAAACAGTTTTTTGATAGCCATCTTGCTCCGTTTTACAGAATTGAACAGGTTTTTACATTGTCCCCCTTTTTACGCTTACTCCTCATCATGGATAAACTTGTCAAGTTCATTATCCGTATAAATATGCATCCACTCTGGCTTATGAATGTTTTTTGGATTTTTTTTAGTGACTTTTTTTTTCATTATTAAAGCTTTGCCAAGAGGCAGGCATTCCTTTCCAAAATAGCATGAAGTGATGAAGCTATATAGTTATACTTGTATGACTGCAATCCTGCTAAGCAGTTGTGTAATCATATAGTATACTTTCTGCAACATGGGGCAATGTGTAATCATATTCAGGCGAGATTTGGTGTTCTCATCTATTTTGATGAATGAGGATCTGCTTTTTATTTTACAGCTCATACTGGCAACAGTTCCAGATCATGTGAATAATACATCACCAAAAATTGTGTCACAGGACAACATTATGTTCCTATTTGAAATACAAAAAAAGGTAAGTGTTCCATCTAGTAGTAATGCCACAATATTTTATGATTACGTTGGATTGATGGCATTGCTGTTAGGTTGATGCAATCCGTGCTAATCATTCTGGCTTGATAATATCTCTCCAAGACATCTGTATGAAGCCACTAGACAAAGATTGTGCCACTCAAAGTGTCCTGCAGGTATAGTTATTGATTGTCAATATTTTAATGTTTAATTTACTATTGTAATAAATTTTGCATGACTTCAGCTTCTTTTGATTCACATTTTTCTCCCCCTGGTTGACAGTACTTCAAAATGGACCCCGGAAATTTCGATGATTATGGGGGAGTTGACCATCTTAATTATTGTTTTGAGGTACCAAATGTTAACTTTACATCTTTAAGTTGATTGTTCCTGTCGATGTCCTTAATTTCAGCTGTTTTTATGAAATTTCAGTAGTTCACATGATAACAAGTTCCCAAGGTCTGCCTGACTGCACAATTGTATTCAATGACCAATAATATCATTTTCTTTGTGAAAAAATCATGCTCTGAACAATGAGTTAAGAGCCTAGCTAGCTACTGGGAATACATTCTCTGTTGCATTTGTTCTATATTCTAATTCATATTCTAATGTAGTAATATGACATCACAGAAAATTATTGTTCAAAGCATATTTACCAGTGGTTCACATGCATTTAGGAGGGTGTCATTTTGATCAAAATCCTTTTGAATGTTGATTGACTATATATTGGGGAAGTTGGGGAGAGGGGGTGCATGGCTGGAGTTTCTCGCTTATACTCCATTACACACTGCATTGGTCGGTACATGCATTTAGGAGGGCGCCATTCTGATCAAAATCCTTTTTAATGTTACCGGATTGACTATATCTTGTGGAAGTTAGGGAGAGGGCGTGCATGGCTGGTGTTTCTTGTCTGTACTCCATTACACATTGAATCAATTTTAGATTTATAGCAATGGTGAATAAACCTTTGCCTCCTCTCGTGATATCAGTGACATGGTATTTTCTGGTTCTTGCTATCTGGAGAAATCAATTTTAAAATTTGGCCATGACACATACAGTTACACTCATATGTATATAAAATAAATGCAAAATGATTTGATTATTTTATAACTGCGTATGTTCAGCATTATACCTCAGCAGACCAATGTATGAGTGCATTTCAAGCTCCTCTTGATCCAAGCACTGTGTTAGGAGGTTTCTCTGGGAATCATTATTCTGAGGTACTTTCTCTACCCTTCTAGCTTCTGAATAAATTTGATTCCGTCAAGCATATGATAACTATACCAGGACTTATTCAAGACAGGCATCTGCGTTTATCGTAACCTATCCAGTAAATAATGCTATTGATGAAGAAGGTAATGAAACCGCTAATGCAGTTGCTTGGGAGAAGACCTTTATTCAGATGGTGAAGGTATTTATAGTATACTTTTGTATTCTCATTGACGAGTCACTGATACCTTCATGGTTGTTTGGCCTGTTTATGAACAGCAAGTCCCCATAGAAACTTAGTCCTCATAGTTAGTCTACTCTATATTTTAAATTTTAAGCTATAGTGGCCCATTTGCTTCCTCAGAAAGGAACTAGGTCAAGGTTGCTGCAAAAGCATCCATCCCTAGGAAGTAGTTGATGCGGGTTTGGTTCCCGGTGAGTCTTACACTTGGTTGAAATTTACCCCAAGACCCTCCCCTGTAGAAAGAACAAGTAAAAAATGCGTAGTGTTACAATAGTTGTCTGCTTGTCCTTTGTGATGTGACATGGTCATGTATCCTGCAATTGGCCCATTGCCATTTCTACCATTTACTCTATTTTTCCTGCTTTCCTGTATTAATTATGTCCTTTGTGATGATAGGATGAGCTTTTACCAATGGTGCAATCACGAAATTTGACGCTTGCTTTTTCCTCTGAAAGCTCGATTGAGGAAGAGTTAAAAAGGGAAAGTACCGCAGATGCTATTACTATATTGGTAATATCCCTGTCCTTTTTATTTTGATATTTGCCTTTTCCAAAATAATACTGATAGAGGAAGCTAAATATTTTCTCTGAGCCTCTGAGGCATGTTTGTGGAATTGTGGAATTATGTAACTGAGTTATATTTCAAGTACTTCAAAAACATTTGCAACATTCTCTTTTTATGGGTGTAAAATTTTGATCTTTGTATTGTACTTCATTTTATTGCAGATTAGCTATCTCGTGATGTTTGCTTATATATCTCTTGCTTTAGGGGATACACCACATCTTTCTTCTTTCTATATTTCATCTAAGGTGCAGTCTCAACCACAGTATCAAGCCATCTTTCTTTTCCCTCACTTTTGTCATTAGCTTCCCTCCTCCCCAATCCTTCTTTGTGCTATGCAATTAATATCTGATTTGAAGAAGTTTATATTTATGGGAATAGGTATAACAATGTACCTAATATCTAATTGTATAATTTTGGATTACAGGTATTGCTTGGTCTTGCAGGAGTAATGCTTGTTATGCTGTCTGTCCTTGGATCAGTTGGATTTTTTAGTGCACTCGGTGTAAAATCTACACTGATCATCATGGAAGTTATCCCATTTCTTGTGCTAGCTGTAAGCTCTTTTTTTTAAAGCTATATGATGATAGTAAAACATATTTATAACTATTGTTGTTGTTTGTGGTGTATATTGGTGTTGATGTCGTTATCGCTAATGTAAAGATGATAGTGTAATATTGTCCTATAGTACACAATTGCCCTGTTTAAGACATATGAACAACATCAATTGTTCAGTGTACTCTGTCTTATAATATACGATTGCTCCATTCAAGACGGATGAACAACTTGAAACGAAGTATAATTGTCCTATAGATAATTGTGCTCCTTCCTGTCCAAATATATAATTGGCTGCTACACAGTTTTATCATAATTGAACTTTCTATAGTAATTTAAGATGACATACCTCCAACTATTTAGTAGCAGAACAATTCAGTAGTGGGTAACAGATCCTCTCAAATTAAGACATATTCCAATTGATGAACACAATATTATTTTTTATGCTTACGGCTTAGCATTTTTTGATACTGTTTTGGTTTCCTGAATCGCTTTGCATTAGGTTGGTGTGGATAATATGTGTATACTTGTTCATGCTGTGAAAAGGCAACAACTGGATTTACCTTTAGAAGGACGAATAAGCAATGCACTCGTGGAAGTTGGACCATCAATAACATTGGCTAGTCTATCAGAGGTTTTAGCATTTGCAGTTGGGAGCTTTATTTCAATGCCTGCATGCCGTGTGTTCTCCATGTTTGCTGGTAAGTTTTTATCCTCTTGGAACTTTTTATACTTTTTCTGTATTGTGTTAACCACTAATCCTTAGCTTCCCTTCATACTTTCTTTCACAGCATTGGCTGTTCTATTGGACTTCCTCCTGCAAGTTACTGCTTTTGTTGCTCTGATAGTTCTTGACTCTTTGAGAGCAGAGAACAAGAGAGTTGATTGTTTTCCATGCATAAAAGTGCATTCAATGCATGCAGATTTTGATAAAGGTATAACTAAAATTTTAATCTAAGGTTAGCAATGGAACATTCATATTTTATCACTGCATATTTTTCAATTTGACATTAAGTTTTCCTACTTTTTCTCTAATAATGTATATTTTGAAGACCAAAATGAACATGTACATCCAATAGAAGATTGGATGCTTTAAATGACTTCTATTGAAGTTTGTATTTTTAAAACATCTCAGGTGTTGGACAAAGTAAACCTGGTTTCTTGGCTCGATATATGAAGGTAATTAGCACTACCTTTTTTTAGCAATAGTTGGCCACTGGTAAATGATAGAGGACTAAAGATGATGGGTATTATTTTTAAATTCCTGAAGCACCTCTTTTTAATATTTAAACTTTTTTGCATGCTTTTTATATTATATAACTTCTTTTGTCCAACTATTGGTGTTGACTTCATTTTGATGTTCATTAGTTTTACTACCCTGCTGAATTATTTTTTCCTTTTCAGGAGGTTCATGCACCCATTCTGAGTATTTGGGGAGTAAAAATAGTTGTCATTGCTACTTTTACGGCATTTACACTGGCTAGCATCGTAAGTCTTTGGATTTGTTTCTTTAGCTCTGAGATTAATTAAACCATACATGTTTGTGCTTTGTAATGCATTGTTTTCTTCCTTCCTACCTTTATTCTTCCCGTTTTTTGTAATTTGGTTTAATCTGAATCACAGGCATTAAGCACTAGAATTGAACCTGGTTTGGAGCAGGACATTGTTCTTCCTCGAGACTCATATCTTCAGGTTTAATATTTTGACTCAGCCTCATGTTCTCCATCTTTTTCTATCCTTGTGCATGTATGGAAGCTATATATATGTCCTCCTGCAGGGGTATTTCAATAATATTTCAGAATATCTCAGGATTGGACCACCTTTGTATTTTGTTGTAAAGAACTACAACTACAGGTATTTTTGTCCTATATTCCTACTCATGTCTGAAATTGAAATGCTTAACCTTCTCTTAGTACTTATAATGTTGAGGATGGTTCATTCTAATGTTATTTCCTCACAGCTCTGAATCAACACATACAAACGAGCTTTGCTCCATCAGCAAATGCAATTCAACCTCTCTTTTAAATGAGGTAAGCCATTAGTAGTTGGCTTATGTGGCTCTGATTGATATATACACACACACTTGTGTGTTTGACATTTATCTGTGGATTTTGCTTATTTGTGGGACATTGGACCTTACAATTCAACCTCTCTTTTAAATGAGGTAAACCACTAGTAGTAGTTTTGTTTGTGTTTTTTATATAAAAAGAAATATTATTAGATAATAAGAGAGAAGAATACAAGAAAAGTATAACAAACATCCTCACAACAGACCAAAAAAATACCTAAAAACTAGGAGAGGCCATGTAACAAAGCATATCAGTCCTAAAATAAACAAAGTTAAACACAAGAAGGGGAATTGAATTGTGTTTACCAACTTTTCGTTACGTAAAATATTTTTGACAAATACAAACAATAACAAGACAGTTAAAAGCTTAGACGATTGACCTGTCTACTTCTGAATATATATAAGAAATTAGACGATGAACTCGTCCTCTTTAAAGCAAACAAAAAAGAGCTTTAATAATCAAAATGATATCCACACAAACTACTCCCTGGATTAAAATCTTACATAAATAATAAATGGAGCAAATAAAGAAATAAGAGAGTAGAGATATCACACAAAGGTTTATACTAGTTCACCCAAATCCACGGGCTACATCCAGTTTTCATGGCACCAAGTTTCAAGTATAATCAATCCCACCTTACAGAGCAGGTATTGTCTGTAAACCTAGCCTCTCCAGTCTCAAACTAGACGAGTATTGTTTTCCCAGCTTGACCTGCCAGTGCATGCTATCCGTCCACTTGTTTGCATTAACTATTTGTTTGAATTGTTGTTTTTCCCTACATATCTGCAATAACTCGGACATCCGTGTTATGGGTGTTGTCATTTTACCTTGTAGATTGCTAAAGCAGCCCTAGTACCAGATACAAGTTATATAGCTAAGCCAGCTGCTTCGTGGCTTGATGATTTTCTTGTGTGGTTATCTCCAGAAGCATTTGGGTGCTGCAGGAAGTTCATGAATGGGAGTTATTGCCCCCCGGATGATCAGGTCTGGTTCACACATTAGTAAACTATTAATTTATTTGTCAAATCCCAATTCTGTTGGAAATTTGTTTTGCGTGTTTTATGATAGGATTCTTACTACATTTATGATTATGGTGATTTCATAGAGAATTTGTCATGATCAGTACGAACGCACTTAGTGTAGCAAGATGATTAATGTTCATGGATTTACATAATGTGTATGACCTAAGATTTTCAGTTTAGTTACTTTATTTTATCTCCATCGTAGTTGTACAATTTATGAATATTTTAAAAGAAGAATTAAGTAATAGCAAAGGAATGGGATCACTACCAGGAGGATGAGATTTTGCTTTATCAGTAAATAAATTTTAGCAGAAAACAAGTGTACCTGTAGGATAACATTCTACTGAAATAGTTACTGACACAGTAACTTTTCTTTCCAGCCTCCTTGCTGTGCTGTTGGTGATGGTTCTTGTGTTTCAGATGGAGTATGTAAAGATTGCACAACGGTAAATGGACGTGTCTTCTGATTTTTGTTTGAATGTTTCATACGATGTGTTAGATTGTTAGAATGGTTTCTTGTTTCTGTTTGAGGCTTTAATCAAATGATATGTGGATTGTTCAGTGCTTCCATCACTCAGGTCTCGACAATGATCGTCCATCTACAACACAGTTTAGGGAGAAACTGCCATGGTTTCTTAGTGCTCTGCCTTCTGCTGATTGTGCAAAAGGTGGTCATGGAGCTTACACAAGCAGTGTTGACCTGAAAGGTTTGCTGATTTAACGATTATTTCCTTGTGTTCAAATACTATCTTTTAAGTCCTGCTCAACTTCTCTCGTGTAAGTCCGACTTTGGTATGAATTATTTGGCCGTGTTCCGTTTTTCAGGCTATGAAAGTGGCATAATACAAGCATCGTCATTCCGTACATATCATACCCCCCTCAACAAGCAGGTAGTATATCTATATTATTTGTTCTATGATTACGGTAGCACCCAAGAGCCCAAGGTTTAACTAAAAACTGTTTTAGGTTGACTATGTTAATTCTATGAGGGCTGCTCGAGATTTTTGTACAAAAGTTTCTGATTCTTTAAAGGTAATGTGATAATCACTTCTAATTGCTGAATCAATATTTATTTTTTGTCCTTAGATATAAAGGTATATAAGCAAATGGAGTTCTATTTAGAGTGAAAGTGTTGACTTGCTCATTTCTTGCAATATATGAGAATATTAGTCCCTTGCCATTTCTTGAATGAAAAAGAATGAAGTAGCAGATTAAACTCTTTAAAATGTTACTATGCCCAAAGCCCCAAAAATTAACCCTTTATTTACTGGTGCAGATTGAGATCTTCCCATATTCCGTGTTTTATATTTTTTTCGAGCAATACCTAAATATATGGAAGACTGCATTGGTCAACCTTGCTATAGCTATTGGTTAGTATTGAGACTTCTATGTTTTTTTCTTGTATTATCATTGATCCGTTGTGTCAGTATTCTGTGCATATTGCTGTAAATGTTACTTTCATGGAAAAAACTGTTGGGTTAAGGGTAAGGTGAAGATAATGGATCTTGAGAAGATTTTGAGAATAATGAGATTATGCAACCACTTAGTTGTTGATTTAACAGTCTACTTCAATTTATTTATTATGCACGTTGATGAGCTTGTACAGTATTGTTTGCACTGTGCATTGTTTAATCACCTACTCATTTAATGAATTAACAGGTGCAGTATTTATTGTGTGCTTGGTTATCACGTGCAGGTGAGAAGTAGTTTATTTTAGCAAATGGTTTAAGTTGCATTCCCCCCACCCTCCAATAGAATAGAAGTATCAACAAGTTATTGCTTGATGAATCAATAAAGTCTTCATTCAATCCTCCTTTGCTTTCAACCTTTTTGTAGTTTATGGAGTTCAGCAATCATTTTATTGGTGTTGGTGATGATTGTCGTTGATCTTATGGTATTTTCCCGTCCTTTTAACTGTTACTAGAGCTTCCACTTTCTTGTTAATTTAAATGTGTCATATAGTTCCTTTTTAAATAAAATTTTTATACCAATGTTTGATTTTTAAAAAAATTCATATCACTTAATAAGCTTGTTTACTTACAACATTATGCTTTGTAGGGTGTGATGGCCATTCTTGATATCCAGTTGAATGCTGTTTCGGTGGTCAACCTTATTATGTCAGTGGGGATTGCTGTTGAGTTTTGTGTGCATATGACTCATTCGTTTACTGTTAGTATTACTCTGCTTTCCACTTTTTCTAGTTTGATTTATCCAATATATATACACACATATATACTCTTGTTTAAAAATTAAATCTTTCACTTCTTCCCTTTTGAGATAAGTCTTTTTCCACAGTTTTTCCGCACAAAACTTAAATTGATAGGACCTTTTTTTATAATATAATTGCATTTTGGTATATTTTTAAGTAATAATAATATCAGGAAAATCGTCAAAGTGTATGATACTTGAACAGTTGGATTACATGTCATTATCATTTTTTCCTTCAGAACTAGTTATATAAGTTTCCCATGACCAAATCTTTTACAGGTAACAAGTGGTGACAAGGATCAACGCGTGAAAGAGGCACTGGGTACAATGGGAGCTTCAGTATTCAGGTGATTTTGTGCTAGCAGAAATTTATTGTTCAGTTTGTTAAATTACACACATTGCATCCACGGAGAAAAGAAAATATCCTTCATTTCCTTACTGGTGCAGCTGCTAAAAGTAATATTCTTCATTCTGCTTTTTGGCGCAGCTGCTAATTTTGTGGTTGAAATATTTTACAATAAATTATTGGCTACTAAATTGTTGATGATCCTTACTGGCCACTTTTTACAAAATCATGTAGAATTCTGCTACACTAAAGAATTTGACATAGAATTAATTAATCTCACTGTGAAGTTCATGTATTGTTCTTCAAACCTGGTCTCTAAACCAGATTATTCTAATAAAAAATAATTATTTCTTTGTCAAAAAATTTAATCTAAAAAATTAATTCCCTCTAGTTTCCTTTTGACAATCAAATTTGTCTTTCTCAAAACATTTTGGTGATATATGTGTGCTGATTTCAATACCAATTTCACAGCAACTGTCACTTTTGCAACTGCATCAGCATCCATGTACTGTTTTGTCTTAAATTTATGTATGGAATCTTTTCTGAACTAGATTCACTGTTCTGTGCAATTGCAGTGGTATCACATTAACAAAGCTGGTTGGAGTTATTGTTCTTTGCTTCTCGAGGACAGAAGTTTTTGTGGTATTATGAGTTCATTTTCAGTTTTTACAGGCACACACACACATTCTTTGCTATAACTAGCCATTGCCTTTTGCAGATTTATTACTTCCAAATGTACTTGTCGTTAGTACTACTTGGCTTCTTGCACGGACTTGTTTTCTTGCCGGTCAGTGTCACTTTCTTCTCAATATGTTTTTTATTAATGAAAATGCATGAAGTGAAAATGCATAAACCTTAATCTTACACACAAGATATTGCACTTCAATTTAGAGGAATTCATTGTCAAGTTCAATAAGCTGTTTGTTTATACTTGATGGATAAATGTTTCACAAGTTAGAAGATAGTAGTACCTACATCATATACGTCGTTAGCAAATCAGTGACAGAATGCACACAACTTAACTTTCATTTCCAAGATTTAATTTTCTTAGGTTAACCAAATTGTATTGTTTAGTCAAGGATCCTGGGATTTTTTTAGTGGTTCTAGTTTCTCTTTGCTGGCAAGGTTATTATTAATCTGCAGGTTTCCATCATAGAACATTGTTGATATAAATTTTGTGGTTGCAGGTGGCATTAAGCATCTTTGGTCCACCTTCAAGATGTACAAACAATGAGCAAGGAGAAGACAGTCCATCAACTTCTTCATAGCTTTAAATTTACAAGGCATTGTATAGTGGGTCATTGGAAAATAGTTAAGAAGCGTGTGTGAAGTATAAAGTGCTATAGGCAAAAGTGATTATAGGAAATGCACCAATTCTGACTTATCTGCCACTAAAAGACAATTGTATCATGACTCTTCTGTTAAGCATATCTTGTATTTATGGTTAAGGTGGAAAGCAAAATGAAAGTTCTTTGCTGGTATCATGACACTTTTCTATGTATTGCATATCTTGTATGTAAGGTTAAGGTACACTTTTGCTCATTAAATAAATAACTCTTATATTTTATAATCTTTTCTCTTACACTCTCATCTCTCTCTTTTTTATATCTTTCTTCCATCATATTATCAACCACTCTATCTCCTCTCTTCCTATCCTCCTTACACGTTCCACACAACCAAAATAATGACATGCAACTAACAATTTCAAACAAATAAGTTGAACCCAAGAAAAGTATACCTTAGTTCGTTAGAATATATATGTTTGTATTTTATATAATAAAAATACTTAAAAAAAGAGTTTTATATAAGAATAATCATCCTTAAGAAGTTGGATTGAGTAATTCCTTAAAAATAGAAAAAATGTACATGATAATCACTCCTTTAACTCCATTGGTTTTATAAAAAAAAGGATTTTTACATAAAATGGAATGAATCCTTGCTTTTCTTTTCTGTTCTATCGATACATATAACTACAAACTTGTAAGACTGTTTCACATACAAGACAAATTTACAATCATAGCAAAAGACCAGCTATGTAAACTCTAATGAACTTCTGAGAGCAAGATTAGAAACTTGCAGAGCAAGTTTAATGGTGCTGTTCACAGAAGATTGATAAACATCAATGCACTCCTCTAAATCAGCATCACAAGTTAGTAAAACCCACTCACAGTCATCATCCAAATACTTGACATCAAATTTGCTCATGTTACTTATGTTAAATCTCATACCAATTTCCTGCAAAAGATTTTCATAACTCCAAGTCTTCGGCATTCTAAACCGGCTTTTCTCATCTCCATATGTCACTTTTACTCTATGAGAATCCCCCCTTTTAGTTGCATTTCCATGGGTTTTAGGGTAGTGTTGTTCACCAAGTGTTTCTTGGCTAAGTGGTATTGGCAACAGCTTTTCTCTATTATCTTCACTCACTAGCCTTTTAAGCTCTGCTTCATTTCTGATCCTCTTCAAAGCAATATTAGCAGAATCTTCAACAACTACAGAATCTTTGTTACCTTCAACAACATTACTTGTGTGGTATTGTTGCTCTGACATGCTGGAACAAGGATGGCTTGAAATGGAACTCTGACTGCATGACGAACAGGGTGATTTTAAGACATCTTCTGGGCTTAATGAGTTTGGATTATCACTTTGCTTCAAGGTCGATAATATGTCTGTTCCCGATAAATTTGGAGAAAGTAGGTCCAGGAAGTTTGAATAGAAGGAATCTATTTGACATGCACCAGAGGCACCTTGAACTGAGTCTATGACAAGTTGAAGTTTCTGTAAGGAGTGACCAACTTTCTTTATCTTTCGAGAAGGCCAACGCATTATCCCATGTCGCCTGCAGATCCTTTTCAAAGTTGTAGTACAAACTGAAAAGTTTAATTCAAAAGATGGTTTATGAACAAACTTCTGATAGATATGCACAAAAGAAGTTACAAAATAAGCACTTGTGGATGCCCCTTTTTTACCCATATAGGCAGAACTAACTAAAATTGCTTATACAAAAAAATGATAACAAGATCAAGACGACTACAATATTAGAATTGAGTAAAAAAGTACTAACATGCGATCATACTTTTTTCCTTTTTTAGCTATATATGCAGAGATAATTGAAGTTACTTAATACAAAATGATAATAACATGTCACAGAACTACAATATAAGAAACTTAGTATTGAGTAAGAACTAAGAAGTACAAACATCTTAAGATATATGTTTGCATAGCCAGAACAGAAACATATCATGGAAACATGCATGGGTACATGGCTTACCACCAATGTTCTTCGCAGCATCTTTTAGGCTTCCAGCGAAATATTGCTGAAGAACTTGCAGAGTGATAGTTTTATCTGTTTTGTTCCGTTTTTTCTCCCCGGTTTTACTTATTCCCGCACTTGATAAGTTACCTTCACCAAAAGTAGAACACGCCCCAACACAGTCAAGGTTTCCTTTCAAATCTTGTTGCTGCCTTAGGTCATAGAATTTGCCACCCTTTGATTTTTCTTCAGTATCCAATGAAGCAACCATCCCATCCTGTAGAACTTCCTTACAAATCGCAGTCCTACGAGATCTCGTATCTGCAAGGGCTATCACTTCATCAACTAATAAGTTAGTTTCACTCTCCAATTCCTTATCGGTTATAACCCTCAAGCTACGACAAACCCTTTGAATAATCATGGACAATGAAGTAAGCATCTTTTTATGCTCTTCACTGTCAATGCAATTCACAGGAAAGAAGAACTCTAGAACAAAGTCATCTATACTATTATGGATGCTTCGGAGGCGTATGGCAACTGCACCCTGTAATCCGAACATTCTCGCATGATGAGATAGTGGATAGTCTGTCTTGCTTAAGGAGGTAATGTCACTTGAGAAGCATGGTTGGTTTGTCATATAAGCACCTCCAGCAACACCTTGACCTTTTAACAAGTGATGCTCGGAGCAAGCATCATGGAAAGCGTGGATAGAGGGATCATTAACATAGCAAACATGCTCCACAGGAGATATGCAGTGTAAGTAATTATCTTCCGAGTGCCGACACCCCTCTTTTCCTTGTTGAATGCATGGGATCCAAGTTTGAGCTAAAGGTAATTTGTGCAATTCACATGCTGATCTAAATACCTCTTGAATCTCGGGTAAAACATCCTCATAAGACTTGTGGCATGTCTGCAAAAAATAAAACCATTTATTGCAAGGAAATTAAGAATCTGAGCTTATTAAAATCGTCCTCAATAGAGTGTGTTTGGTTGAGATTAATTTTGCCATAAAACAACTGCTTTAGGTTCAAATAAGCATAATTCTTCAGAAGAAGTTATTTGATAAAAATATAATCATAATCTTAAAGCTGTTTTTTGAGTGAAAATAGGCATAGTTTTTTAACCTTCACTTTTGGGAATTCAGATTATCTAATTATTTCATATTATTTGATAATCTGAAAACAGTCTATGATCTTCCATTTACCTTAAAATCCTGAATGCTTGAAAGTTTTGAGCTTCTAAGATCAACAGCCTGCAAAGTTAACAATTTTCCTCCAATCATTAAAGTAATCTTAATGAGTTTTGATGAGTTTTTCATATTTGTGCTGTTAACCATTCATTTGGAAAGAGAGAATCCAAGGCATATGCAATTATAGTGAAATATATACCAAAAAAGTCAATCACAAGAGAGAAAACTTAAGATTACCATAAAAAGATGGGTTTGCAAACAAGACCAGAGGAAGTTTTTAAGTTTTGTGGGGAATTGGGGGTGTTAAGGAACAAAAGGGATATAGAAAGAAATTATTTTGAGCAATAAGGAACATTTGCTTTTTATCACTTAGGAAACACCAAATAGGAAGTTGAGAAGGAAAGAAAATACAATCACAAGTTCACTGTTCTAAAACCTGAAATTCATAGGTTCAACTATTATTGGCCTATCTACATGCACACACCTGTATTCTGAAAATAACGACATAACAGAAGTTCATGCAAATAAGCAAGGAGAGAAAAACCTCGAGCGCTTTGCAAACACTATCAAGTTCAGGGCGATAATTGAGCTGCGAGGTAGTCATTACAACCTCAATAACACCGAAGCAAGTCCTACTCCCTTGCTCAAAAATTGGAAGTGCTAATGTTCCGCGTACTTCATACTCTTGAGCATGGTCAACTCTAGGATACTCATCAATCCTAAAGAGTCTAACATCAGGAGTCCACTCAGGAACCCTTTCCTTAAATACTCTACCAGGCAATCCTGGCACCAACCCCTTTGAACCATCCTCCTCGGTCGAAAAATGATATCTCATCGAGATTTCTCGGTACTTTGCAAGGTTTGTAGCCCTGGTTCCAAGGCAGAATTGATGATCATTAGTTGTAAGAATCTGCTTACCCCCTTTATTAACTGGCAACCAAATTTGTATAAGCATATCTTTGTTCCTATTCAAATCTTGGATACACTTGAGTCCCTTCATTAACTTTTCCATTATAGAATAATCTGGTCCTGGATTATTAGGTGTTGGAGCAATCCACCACCTTGTAACCCCTTCAGAAGTACCTTCAAGTGATTGAATTTCAGATTGATATTGCTTATTGGAACAAACATCAACATTAAATATGTTGTTTTGTGTACTAAAAAGTGCTTCTTGTGATTCATGTTCATTTTCCAAACCATTCCATAAGAATGATGAAGAGTCAAAGAGTGGAAAATCAGATTCCTCAGCAGTGGCTTCCAACCAACATTCATCAAAGAAAAGTTCATTCATGTAATCAAAATTCATTGAGGTTGTTCCATCATCCAAAATGGTAGTACCAAATGCTGACACAGCATCATCCCCCATCTACTACTTTCTACAAAAACCAAAACTTTCTCTTGTTACAACCACAAAGTATCAGTGGTGAATGAAACCTTGTCCACTGTCCTAAGTTGTCAATAATGTCAATAACGAATCTTGCAAAATTAAATAATAATAATAATAATAATAATAAAACACACAAAAACTATTGATGCTTATGTCACTGATTCTATGCTTTTTATACTAAAAAACTAATGAAGAGAGTCAAAAAAGTGCATAGCATAAGCATAATAAGGTGTGATTGCAAAGTGAAACCAAATATTGTTTACCCCTCCATTGAATAAATTGGATGGACAGTGTAAAAATAAAGAGATTATTTTTCTTTACAAAAAACACTGTCAAAATAGAATATTCACTTATACTTAGAGAAACATAAAGTTTAAGAAGGAAAGGAAATGTATGTGTTTGTAGATAGAAAATAGCATGGTAAGGTAAAGGGTGAGATGAGGAATATATAAATAATGTAAATAATATGGAAAAGATTCTTGAAGATACCACACAACACAACTTGGCTTTATAATAATAATAATGTTACATGCAACCTATTCCACACAACTTGCCATCAACTAAAGTCAATCCCACCTTAGCTGACCTAAGCTTACCACACACCAATCATCAAAATAATAAACTTCAATCATACATGTTTATACATCAAAGTATCCTTCTTTCACAGATTAAGTAAAATATCACAAAACACACACAGGTGTTTTAGGTAGATGCATTTATTTGTATATGATACGTAAAAAATTAATATCTTTCAGACTGTGTGGTTATATTTCTAACAAGTGTCGTTTTCAGAAATCAAATTTTTGATCATTTTATCTTTCTAGGTATTTAACTAGAACTTTTGATCATTTAGTCTTTCTAGGTATCTTACATTACTAGATAAACATTTTGTTTATTTAGGTAAATGGATTTATTGGAGCAAAGTAAATCAAACTTTAAAAAAAACTTTCACCCCTCCAAAATTTTATATTTACTAATTGAAAAATTAAAAAATCTAAACTATTCCTTGGTTTCGGTTTCAAAATACTCAGGACATTTGAGTGCTACGTTAAATTTTACCATTTTAGGATAAAATTAATATAGATAAAATTTATAAGGGCAAGGTAAATATTAACTCATGACTATGAGATGGGATTAGGGATGGCAACGGGCACGGGCGGCACGGATAGTGCATACCCGTGCCCGTACCCGTACAATTTGCGGGTACCCGCGGGTACCCAACGGGTTTTTTATTCTAATTATATTTTATATATTTTACAATAATTAATCTATAAAAATATTTTTTACTTAAATTAAATAATATGATATGTATATGATAATTTTATGATTATAGTCTCATTACTAAATTTTATTATGAAGTAATAATAAAATAAACAAATATAATGTTAAATTAATAATAACTAATTAAAAAATATTTAATTAAAATATGTACGCGGGTACCCGTGGGGCAGATATCATTATACCCATTCCCACCCATGAGCTATTTTTGCGGGTACCCGTTGCGGGTATTTTGACGGGTACCCACGGGTGCGGGTATTTTTGCCATCCCTAGATGGGATTGAATGGGTGGATAGTATAGGTTAGTTAAAGAGTAATGTTGTTTTCATCGGGAGGTAGTCTTTTCTGTTGTTTTGTTTTCAACTTTACATGTACTACAAAATATAGTATTATTTGTAGAATTAAGATTTGACAATTTTCCTTTTTAAAATATGTCACCTTGCGATGTCATCAATTACTTATTGCAAATTTCGTTTATTAAAATGGCATTTGTGGCTTGCTTTTACCATTTAATATCTTGAATTGACTAAACTTTTAAATTTGAATTTGATAAGAGCTATTTCTCTAATCCAAATTAGTTAGTTTATTGGAAGATCATGAAGTATTTTATTTAACTTATTAACTTAATTGATTTGCTCTATCAGCTGGAATGATCTATTTAATATATACAAATTTAAAGATTATATACATATATAATATAGTCATTTTGTGATAAGAGCTAAACTATTTTGATTGAATTTTTACTTATTTATTTAATAAACTCAATTTTTAGCAATATGTAATTAATTTGATGCATTATCAACCATACTCAATGTCATTATTTAAACATTAAAAATAAAATGACAATAAGATTCCATCCCCACCTAATTGTTTTAAGTTAATAGGAAAGAGCATAAATTTCATTTAAATTTATGTTTTTTGTTGTTGCAAATAGTCATTAGAAAACTATTTTTCATTCTTAATTACCCTTAAACTTTATAAGATTATGAAATTAATTCATTTATAAATATTATTTAATTAATAGCAATCAAAAAAATTCAACTGATCCATTATTCTTTTAATAGAGGTAGGTCATTGTCCTTTCATCATTACTTGCAAAAGGCAATTTAGGAAATAATATTATCTTTATGATATGCTCGGTTTGGTAGTATACATCATTCGAAGGTAGATTACTTGTTTCCAACTATTTGTACCATTTTGCTTCTGTTGCATGCTGACCATCAACATCGGACTAAACATGATGTGTGATGAAATCAATATTTAAAATATGCCAAATTTGTAATTTGAACTTTCGAATCTAATATGATTGAATGTAGATTAAATTATATAACATTGATTCATTAAGTAAGTATAATAATTTTAAACATTCATCATTGTCGCGCCCGGATTTTCGGCCACGCGACCTCTTGGGGAGTCGTCACCACGTCTTTTGCGGTTAAAACGTGGAAAACTCAATTTGAGCCCGATTTGGATAAATTTGGTCTTTATGTTAGAGTTATGAGTTCGGGAGTCGATTACAGATTGATGAAGGTAACCTAACTAATTGAATGTAGAAAATCAAGACTATGTAGTTCTTTAGAAAATCGTTTGTTGGTTTGGTTTGATTAAAAATGGTTTGATTAAAAGTTATTAAAAATTGGTTTGAGTTTAATTGAAGTGAGACTAATAGACGACGAGTCAACATTGACTGCTTACCCTCTTCTCACTTCGATAAATAGCATAAGCACCGCGACCAATGGTTCTCGGCCTGAAGTGAGAAGAAAAATGCAATACGAGTTGTAACCTCGCTATTGAATCCCAAAAACCTTCCATCTGTGATTGTTAATTCATAAAAAAACACCTTTGTCTATAAATCATTCTGGTATTTATATATGGATAAGTAAAATTTGGTGGATATATAACATTACACATTAACACTAACTTGTATACTAAAAGTGGAAATTTATTACCAAAAAAAAACTACTCATATATATCATTAACAAATTAAAGAGACGGAAAAGATAAGAAATAGTTAAGGTCATTATATTTGAGCAACTTTGGTCCTTGTGTGGCTTTGGAATGTTACTGTTCAAAGAATAAAATTCTAAACACTCATGCACCAACCATACCAAACACTATTGACCTGATTCTTTAGCTTTGTGAGTAATTTGTTCTAGTATAAAATTTGTCCCATAAAAGTGGTTTCCATGTTGACAACACTAATATTAGAAAGATGGCATCAAGAATGCATGCAAGAAATAGAAAACTATGAAATTACAAGAGATAAAAATGAATGAAAGCACATACCTGACAATATGCACTCCAACCAGAGAAAGAACTTGTGTGTTTTTTTTTATTTGCTTATGTTCATGAGGATGTGATATGTGTGTGAAGATGAAGATGTAGGTTTTTGGCCATAGATTGGAATTGGGGTTGGAATATGACGCCCTTGACCATATTGAGGATAACGTCTTGCTAAATTAGCATGTCCTATGCTCTTGAGAAAAAATGAGAACGATCAAGCAGAGGAACATACATGAGATAATCCACAAACTAATTCAGTAATGGTTTTCTTGCACTGCTTCTGGGCTTTATCAGTGTTGTTTTTCGAACTCCAAGGTGCATTCTTTGTTGAATATAGCCTTTCTTTTAAATTCTCTGGATGATTTTGTATGAAAGTATTTGGGAGAGAGAAAAAAAAAGTGGATGTGGTGTCATAAATGATTGTGAATGTGCAGAGAAGTTGGGGATCCCCTCACTACAAATAGGGAACTACTTCCCCTTATCTAGACTGATAGCAAATCAGTTTCTATTTTGCTGTTTATGTTTTTCTGTATTTTTTTATTTGTTATCCAATTTATATTAATTAATAATTTTCGAAATAAATAAATAAAAGTATATACATTTAAAATCAAGTTAGATGTTAAAAAAGTTTGGGTTAGACCCTTTTTATGGGCCAGATAAATTATGGTGTTCACAATCATACTTAATAGTTTAAATTAATATACATTAAATAAAATGTGTATTAAATGGGTTGAACCATCGAAATATACAGAAAAATTGTATGTACTGTTACAAAAATTACACAATCGTTATATCATCTATTATTTATATTTAATCATTATTGACTTTTAAATATAAATAATAAATAATATATTAAACTATAAATATATATTATAATTAAAAATATATTATACAATATTTGGAATAAAATAGAGAGCACACAAATCTGGGACAGATCGATGAGAATTAATCTTGATTCGAATCATCTCTCACAGTGCTATATATAATATATTTGATTTCAGATTGGTGGAGACAATGGTGAGATGGCTTTATCTTCATGAATATATTTATTTTTATGTAGATTGTTGCTTTAGCATTTAACAGCTAGAAAAATACCTCAAGACTAGAGAAAGTCCATACTCCATAGAATATAGCTTATAAGCGGAACAGAGGGGGTAATAAAAACCAAGCACATAACACCAGATTAAAATATTATAGGCGATGAAAATAAATATGGCATTGGATCCATCCACAAACAGTAACCTATGCAAAGTCTTAATAAGCAATTTCTATTTGAATTTCTCTCTCAGAAACAGAATACCCTTCCCAACACACCTAGACATTTTTTAGATGGGAACCAATAGACCTACACATTAAGTCCAACATAAAGGGCATAGATACTATATGAATGGTCATTACCGATCACCTCCGAACAGGTGGTGCACCCCTTCCAGGTGGAGCTCCACGGCCAGCGGCTTGAGCCTACACAAGCAACATTTGCAGTTACACAACATAGTACATACATCGTTCTCAAGGCTAGTTTGCCTAGAACTGTAAATTAATAAAGTAAGATGTTAGAGAGAAAAAATACCTTTGCTCGCATTGCAACTGCTCTGCCCCTGCCAACACCAAGTGATGCACCCTTGCCCTGTAAGAGGATTCAGAAGAGCATAAATTACAAAAACACACATAAAACATATATGTAGTACCGGTTCACTTGAAAAATAACAAGATACCTTGACTCTAGCATCCAAACGCTTAAACATTGGAGCATTCTTTAACATATCAGGGATTACCATAAACCTGAAGGAAAAAAATTATATCATTTCAAAGCACTGACTTTATAGAAAATATACAACCTTATTTGGAATATAAAAAAAATCAACTTAATGAGTAACATGATCCATGCCTGACTTTGCTCCCTCGAATGAATACATGCTCAAGTTGTGATGTTTTTCCATCCTGACGAAGATTAAGTCAATCTCAGCAAGTAAGATAAGTAGTGTGCATTTTTTATAAAGTAAATTTAAATTGGAGATATAAACACCTCCGCAGAAAATATATAGTGCAACATGGAAAAGCAAGAAGAATACAAAACCAAAGTTAACAATGTGGCATGCTCCCAATTAGTCACACATCAGTGATAGAGACCCACAAACATATCTTATCTTATGAAGCCAACTACTGCGTGTCTGCATCAACAACTGGTCTAGCCCCTAACTAAATTGATTGTTCTTAAATCCCTACATCCATCCATGACCCAACCTCCATTTGTGTGCAAGTCCTCTCTCAACTTCAATAACTAAGATCTGAGGCCATAAATAAATGTTCCTGGTTGGCTAGTGTTGAAAAAAACACTTATAACTGCACCATGAGCTATAGTAAATAGCAGCAGTGGAACTCAAATCAAACTGAAGGGGACGTCAATAATGCTCTGAACAACTGGTTCTCCAAGCATGCATGCTATTCAAAGGTCACTCCAAAGAAATTCCAGCTTTTATTCAAAATAATGACAATAGGATTGAAGTTAGAAATTAAAAAAATTCCAATTGCTAAAATTATGCCAAGGAAAATTGGTACTGGTGCAGTGTTGCTTACACAGTAAGTCTAAACTTTGAAACAGCAATAGCAGTTATTTGGTTCTTGGATATTCTGGTGTAGAAAACTCAACAATGCAGTATATGTATAACTGTAATGACACAGGGAAAAACAGGCTGTTGTGTATGTCATCTCTTCCTTAAGGTGCAGCAATACCTTACCTTCTCTAACGCGGCTGACAATAAAAGTAAAATTCTTGTCATTTGTGTGTCATCTCTTCATGGAAGCAAATATCACTTGATTCCCTGGCTCAACTCCGATGAAACATGAAGGAAAAACTTATGTAACCCGATAACACTTCTTTTTATTCCAAAATTACCAAATTTGGTGCTCAAATTAAACTTCGCCAAATTATAGTCAAATTATTTATCACCTAGCACAAGTGTCTCTTGGCATGGGGAATGGGTGTACAACTTAACCTTGCCCCATCAGAAGTTACGGCCTACTTTCACTTGGATATCCTAACTAGGCAATCATGTCTAAACTTAATTGAGGACTGGCTTTAAGGCACACTAAACCTAAAGCACTTAACAATAAAAAAAATATCTCTGACCTCATCAAACTCCACTTTAAAAAAAAACAAATAAATACTTTGGAGTTTGATAGAAAGAAGCAGCGCAATCAAATAACAAAAATGGGAAAAGGGTAAGTACCTTTGCAGTGTAGGTGATGCTCTCAAGTTGACAGTTCCAGTTGTCCTCGCACTCGATCATGCTGCCTCTGTAGAGCTCTCCACTCTTAAGCTCCACCGTCACCACATGACCCGATGCCTCATGGAGTAGCTTCACTGGTATTCCCAAACTCCTGCTCATGTTTATTCTTTCTCTAACTCTGTGTAAACCCTAATACACCAAATACATTTTCTCAGTCAACTCTATTTAAATCCAAACAACACATAAAATCAAATATAGCCCATCTTGACCAGTGTCCACTACCCGAATCCGCCACATAATTACTATTATTTTTCTCTCTCAAAATATTAAACAAAATTAGCCGATCCACCTTGGATTAAGTATTGGTTGTTGTTGTAATATTCAACTAAATTATATTACTTATTTAATTAAATTTAATTACTGATTTAAAAGCAAGTGTACTAGTTGATGAAAAAACACAAATATTTCTACTGTATCAATTGGATATTTAACAATGAGGAAGGGGGGGAGGGACTAAAGCTCTTGAAAACCCTAAATCCCATAAACCCTGAATCCCTTAAAACCCTAAATCCTTGAGAGCATTCAGCATGCAATTGTAGAATGCAATGAAGAACAGAAAGGAATGAAAAAAGAACATACAGAACATTGAAACAGAATGGGTTACTAAACGAAGAACGCAGGAAAACTAAAAAAACAATATCGCACACAGAACAAAAGCAGAAAACGTGAGAAAAGAGAATAGAGAATAGAGAGAAAGAATAAGGAAGAAATGAGTTACTTAGTTGAGAGTTGAAAGCACGTAGAGATATGAGATATAGTGGTTTGCGATTTTGCAATCGCGTTGGGGTTTTGTTTTCTTCTCTTCTTCCAAACCCTGTCGAAACTCTACTTATGGTGCAATAATAGTGTGACCCATTTCATGACCCATTAACCCGTATTGTACCCGGCCCATCCAATTAAAACCCACTTCATGGCCCATTAACCCGCATAGTACCCGGGTCGTCCAATTAAAACCCATTAACCCCTTCCATCTAATAATGACGGGCCTTCATTGGTTGTATTAACTATGAAGTGGTGTAATTACCTTACTACATATTTTCAATAAATTTTACCTATCAAAAAACAAACTATGAAGCAGTGTGTTTATGCATCTACATTTTGTAAACAAGTTTGTGTATATCTCAAATATGTTATCTACTTAATTCTTCTGTCAGCTATCTCATTGTTTTAAAAACAGCATTGCAAAACATGTCATGGTTTGGTTGGTTTGGCCACTAAAGTTTATGATTGAAAAGGTTGAATCAGACATACTTGGAACCAAACACATGGTACTGCTTAATTCTTCCAAGCCATTGTTTTGGATTGGTTTTCATAAAAAAAAACAGACAGATTGGTTCTGACTGGATGAATGAATCTGCATTCTCTTATATTTTAAGATTTCATATTACATATCTTAGAATCAATTCTCTTTATAGGTGAAAAAAAGTCTTTACTTTCATATTATTGAAGTAATTCACAAGTATCAATCATATCCTCTTTAAAAAATTTATCCATCAATTTGTACTACATCCTTTGATATCTGGACTCAGATAGAAATTCATACCAAACACCTTTGCTTCATTCTATCAAAAGTAACAAAATAACATTCAACTTGAAGCTAAAGAGAGAACAGGATTTAACCAAAACATCAAATTAAATCAAGTTCTCCTCAAATCAATTAGAAAAGGTAAAGAAAATCCTAAAGGTTTGTTTCAATTCAAATTCAGCCCTACTCTTCTTGCACCAATCTTCCTTTTGTCAACAAGAACAGATGATGCAGCAGGGAGAGGAGGCTTCTTATTTTCCTTGGACCTACTTCTAAGCATATATCGTGGTGTTTCAGTCACACCTTCCATCTCCATTGAATAAGCAGCAGAAACAGATTTCCTAATAGTTCCAAATTTTCTTGCACTACCCTTTTTTGCAGACTCAAAATTAACACCAAGACCAATACCATTAGCATGAGCATGAGCTGGTTTTACTTCATCAACTGTCACCCCCTTCTTCCTTTTGAGCCTCTCATTCCTTATAGCAGAATATTCATCATAAAACCTGCCTCTCTGAAGCACACTACCTGCTTCCACATTAGCTTTTTCTGCATCTGCTTTCCCGAATTCATCGCGAACCATCTTTTCGAGAGCACTCAACTCACATGAGATGGTTTGGTATTCGGGACGCAGCGCAGAAGGCTCTACAACTTCCATAGATCTAGTAGGCTGTTTTTGATGCTTGGCTAAACAACCTGTTTCAAATATCACAAATCACAATTTGAGTTCAGACTCACAATAAACACTTAATTTTGTCCAACACAGTTTTATAAAAATTACAAAAAATTGACCTATTCCTAAGTGGAACAGTTGTATTCAATCGAAAATCGGATCGCGACACTCACCTCACAAAATAAGTTTATATTAAGATCCAAAATCAATTTTACAAAAGCGAAATCATTAATAATGAAATATGAATGATTTAATGATGGGTGAGGATGAAAATGGTATAAACCTGTGGGGGTTTGAAGAGGAGTGGAAGAGTGAAGATCGCGGCGAGGACGAAGGCGGCGTGGGGAAGATGGAAGTGGAGGTTTTCGATCACTTGGTTTCATCTTTGGTATCGCTGAATACATTGTCAGAAAGAAAGATCAAAACTTTTTAGGTTTTATTATAAAACTGTGGTCGCTGCTTCTTCTCCTTTTTATTTGAACAAGAAGAGCGTTTTCAATTGCAACGGTCATATTTTAGATCAAACGGTGGATCATGCATCCTTTGATTTTCTTGCTTTTCTTGTTTATTAGAATATTTGTATTTGAAGCCTTGTTCTACTTTATTGATTTTTCTCTTAGGTCAGGTCAGTACAAATTAGATCAATCTCTTTTAATGAACCCATTTCCATTGTTTCTACATCTCCACAAGATTAATTTTTTATTATATTACACTCTTGGTTTACACAAGAATACATGGATTGTATTCTTTGCCTGAATTTAAATATACTCTCTTTAATTGAAAAAATAAAAACAGTATGCATTTTGAGAGATGAAGATTACATGTCCTCATTCATGTACCATTTTGTGTACCAAACCAATCAGAAATCTCAATTCAATTAAAAATAAAAATAAAAAAAGTAATAATTAATAATTTAATATTATTTTATAAAATTTGATTGATTAAGGATATGATGACAGGAGTCACAGTTTGAATAAGTATGTAAACAAAAAAAAGACTACAAAATAAACTTATACTAGCCCAACTTGACTATCTAAATTGGCCCAAATCGTAAAAGGTCTAGTAACTTGATTTTTCAGCCCAATCACATGAATGGAATCAAGAGGGTTGAATGTGTAAAGTAGTAAGAAAACTTAGAATTGAATTTTCTAAAATTAAATGGCTAAGATAAGAAGTCTTACATAAAAAGATTTAATAATGCAGTTATGATCATATTTGATCCAAAACCTTAAACTACAGGCACTATAAGGCCAACCAGATTCCTCAATAAACAATTATATAGACTAGGTTTTTATCAAAGGTTTGAAAAGTTTGCTCCAACCCACAATTAAGTATTTATATCCACAGTTCCACACAATTAAGTACCTGTCACTACAAAATTCCACAGAATGAGAGTAACATGAATGAATAAAATGTTACAAAATTAGTATGAAATGAATTAGATTCTGATCTAACTGCTATGGCCGATCTTCTTTCTCTCCCATCAACTTTTGTGTTGTTATTCACAATCTCAGTCTACTTCGCTTCTTCTTCACAATATCTTTTCTCTGTTAATGCCTCAGTTACCCCAATCAACTACAATCTCTATCATTCCAGGTAACTCTTCTCTCTTCATAATCCATACTTTCCAATCTCATCATATTATTTCATGACTCAATTCTCCGAAACCGAATCTTACGTTTTATATCACCGTTAAATCGATTTAACAATGTATTGAATAGGAACAGCAAATTATGCATTATCAATATACCTGTTGTGAATTTGGATTTTTCGTTTGATGATGCAATGTTTTTCTAACAGTGAACGTTTTTTTATACCAAAGTGTTCAAAACTCTGATTGGTTGTACCTACATAGACTCATGTCTATACACGTTTACACACACTTCTGTGTGTACTATGTACATAGATAAAGCAATACGTAGTGTTGAACATAGTGAAATGATAAATTGAAAGATTTTGTCGAAATTATTGGTTAAGAAATTTCCTGAAAATCTAATCAAAGGATTTGATTGTTGAACGGCACTGTGCAGCGGTAATTTGATGGAAGAGATCGGGGATTTAGTTCGTCGCCACCCGGCTAAACTCACTGTAGGTCATTTATGATGTATTTACTATCTTGATTGTTTGTTTTGTGTCAATATTTGAGGATAAATAGTTCTTATGTTTTTAAAAGATGGAGACATTTAAATCTGGAAACAAAGGCTATGGTGCCGAGGTTGCAGTGGTTACTTATTGCAAGAGGGAAAGAGAGAATGATGAGAGGTCAAAGTTTCGAATTCTTCTTGTAAGTTTTCTATTCACAACAAGTTTGTACGCGACAAAAACATTTAGGGTACATTTGTTTAAACAATTTGAGTAAATGCTTATTCAACAAGTTTTTTTGAAATGAGCTAAGAAATGCTTATTTTCCATAAGCTTCTTAAAATAAGCTAAAATTTTTTGTAGGAAGTTCGTAAGTTGTTCTTGTACACCCAAATAAGCTCTCTATAAGCACTTCCAAATGTAATTATAATGTGTGCTTTAGAGAAGGCTATAACTGGATATTTAGTTTCTCAAATTGGCTATTCTGGTTTTCTTGACAGATGATTCCTTGTCTTCCAGAGTTTTGGGCAGCATGGAAGGGAGCTTATTACCACAGAACTTGCTTTAAGGATCTTGTCTATTCTAAGTGAAGAACAGCATCTACCTAGCATGGATCTTGCTACCTTAAACAGTACACTTGGCAAGCTTATCATAAAGGTAAGATTTCTACGATAAGCATGGGACAATCATGAAGTCTAATATGCAACTGGTTTCTGATCATCGAGATTTCACTAATGTGCCACGGGATAAACAATTTTTTTTGTCATCCTTACATTGATTTTTTAGACTTAGCTCACATGTCTTCATGTGAAACGATTTCTTGATTTAATTAAATCAAGAACTTTTGTGAATTGTGATATGTTCAGTTGTATCTTGAAGTTAGTTAAGGAATAAAAATACTAGATCAAAAATTCATTGAAATATGTTATATTGTTATGTGGTATAATAGAATTCACTGGATCAGTTTGGTGTCATAATGCTGATTCTAATTATGTATCAGGTGGTTCCAATGGAAAACTTGAATGGCCGCAAACTTGTTGAAGGCGGAGATCTTTGTGAAAGAAGAAATGGTCTTGTACTTTTCCTTTATGATATTTATATATAATAATTGGCTAGCTTTAATACATCAAAAAGCCTGAGTTTGTATTTTGTAGCAGGCAGAGGAGTTGATCTCAATCGGAATTGGAGTGTAGATTGGGGCAAAAAGGAGAAGGTTAGGATTTTTTTTTATGTACTAAAAAAAATCTCTTTGTTTGTACAATATAATTTTATTAATTTATGGTACCTTTATTGTGTCCATTGTCGACTTTCACCAAATGAAACTTCTAGTTCTTCTTGTTTGCCTGTTGATCTATACACCAATGTCTTGCTTTTTTATCAATGTGTCAAATTAACTGCCTTGTTTTTAAGCATTTATTTTTCATTTCATGACTGCTCAAATGTATAGGATTATGATCCATATGAGGAGAATCCTGGACTTGCTCCATTTAGCGAGCCTGAAACTCAAATTATGCAGAAACTTGCCATGTCATTTGCCCCACATATATGGGTCAATGTACACTCTGGAATGGAGGTAAGTTTAGTTCTTTTTTTCTTCCACTCAACTTAAAGTCAAATTTATTGTTCCCTTGGATATCTTATCCATATCTGTGCTTTAATTCAGGATATGCACATTATAATCCTAGCTGGAAATTCAATTTGTAATTAATTGCTGACAATAATTCCTAAGTGCTCCAATAGATTCTATTAGTAATACATCTTGTTGGGGAATTTATGTGCTTGTATGAATGAGTAATCAAGGAAAACATCACACTAATCACATTCAAATTTAATGTGGTTCAAACCAACATGCCTACAGCCATGGATGAGAAATTGAGAATATACCAAATCCACCATGATTAAACCGCAAACCATCCCCAAAATATACAACTTTTGTGGAGAAAATTGAAAATCTTCGTCGAAGCAAGTTCATGGACAAAATTGGTAACCCTTGCCAATGGAACTTTTGTGGACAAAGTTGCAATTCTTGATAATCTCTTTGTTCAAGCTAGCAAATGTCAGTGTAAACATCAGGATGTGATACATTATTGACAGTAATTTACTTGACTTCTCTCTCGTCCAGTTGTGGTCTCACTGTACCACTTACTAATGTTGTTGTGGTTGTTACTATTGCTGCTGTTTTTTTTGTTGAAAAGGATTGCTGCTGTTTTGTTATTTGACAGCACATTTAATTTTATATGTGTAAGTGTGTATGGTATTAAGTGAAGACATAGTTATTACACATCAATTATTCTTTCTTTTGCATCAAATTACATTGTTTATGTTATTTGGTGTACATACCATGCAACCATTCATATTTCACTACATGTGACAATTTTCACTGTCCTTTTACCCCCTGCCCTCTGCAGGCTCTTTTTATGCCATACGATCATAAAAATACAACACCTGATGAATTGCCATTGCAACGGATGAAGTCATTACTTGAAGAAGTAAACCTTCTTCATTGTCAAAAGCATTGCATGATTGGATCTGGAGGCGGTTCTGTAGGGTCAGTATATATTTATTTGAATCTGATGTGGACTATACAAAATTACATTGGGACATATGTTTGTGCTTTATATATGTTTTCTTTTGTTATCTATCTTCATTGTGTGATTGGTTTCGGAACCGGAGCTGGTTCCACAGGTTTAATCGATTTCCAGTGGGATATGTATGTTTTATTCTTCTGCTCATGTCCATTTCAGTGAATATCGTGGAAAGAGGGGAAAATGACCATTGCAGTTTCCTAGGTGCATTTTTTATGATTTACAGACATTGTTATACATAGGGAATTTAACCATAGAGTAAAATAGGAAAGATCGTCTTGCTCAAAATACAGTCAACCTATAATGACTTGACTTATTTTATTGGTTTGCAAGCTGTACTCAAATGACACTCCATCAGTGCCTGGAGTTGTCCTTTTTGGGCCTCCAATATTCTAGTTCTCTTTGATAATTTGAGGTTGAAAGTTGTAGCCCAACATCATTTTTGTAGATGCCAAAGAGTTTACGAGTGAAAACTGTAAATTTCGAAAGTAAAAAATACATGATATGCTTGAGTGCCTCGAATTTGATGCAGTCGAATGTCTCTGTTTTCCTCTCTATATTCCATTCCTTCCTCAAGCTTAGAAGCTCTTACCAGGTATTTTGCGCACGGGACCGCAACTGATTTCATGTATGATATGGTGAGGGTTCCCATGGCTTTCACCTTTGAGGTTAGTTTGCTGGATGCTTTTCCTTTTCCTTTTAGCAAATTCGATTTCATGGTGTCCTTAGTCTTGTATTGATTGGCAGATTTATGGAGATGGAACAGCATCATCAAAAGACTGTTTTAAAATGTTTAACCCCACTGACCCCTCTAGCTACAATGTATGTCCCCTAACTTCAAGATTTCAGATTTGGATCTTATGACTTCGAAAAATAGTGATTTAACTTGCCAAATTCTATCCATTGGATGAACATGAGATGGCTTAATTCCAATCCGTGTTTCTTTTCTGATTTGCTAAGATCAGAATTTAAGCCCTCTGATCTTCATTCAACAATTAAGATTTTCCGAAGTGGCTGAATCCACATCCCAACATTTGACGGCAATGCTTAACTTCATTCCTATGAATTTATGAGACACTTTTTGTGTTCTCCCTTCACTATCAAATGCTTTTTTTGAACGTTTTATGTATGATTTTCAGAGAGTTCTCAGTGACTGGTCTGCAGCATTCTTTACAATTTTTAAGTTGGGGCCACACCAGCTGGATGAGATCCATTCAAAAGCATTGGATAGATTGGTGTCTATAGATGAATATCTAGATGGGTATTTGATGGATAGGAGAAATAGATATGGAAAGAAGATGGAGGTGATTGAACTTGGAATGCAAGAAGTAAGAATATATTTTAGGCTCTTCTTATTATCTTTAGTATTACTAATGTTCATGTTTTGTTCTAGAATTTCAAAAAGTAAGTGCACTAGACCAATTGTTTCAGCTATCCCTCTCTAGAATCAGGTTATAGGTGAAATTGTATATTCATTTTTTAGAAAATAGTAAGTTAAATTGTTGTCTGTATTACTATGCAGCATACCCTTGTTGCAAGGATACATATAATCTAATTCTTTATTATGCCCAAGTCAGGAACTTGTCTACTATACATGTAATGAAATGGAGTTTGATGACAATATTTTTAATTAATTTTTAACCTATCTTTTTGAATTCAAAGTCAAACTAATCTATAGAATTTTGTGATGGATAAACTTGAAAATAATTATTTTGCAGTCTCACAATATATTTCTCATGCTTCATAAGTTTTATATCATTTTTAATGATAAAATTTGATATCAATTATATTTTTATTTAAAATTATTACTATTTGTATTTCAAAATTTTAATTTCCAAATGACAAAGGAATATATGAAGTGCTTGAAGATAGAGTAGAAAGTGTTAAAAAAACTAATGCATCCAGCCATGCTATTGCCATTGATACTAAATCAAATAAAATTTTGATGTTCATTAACAAACCTAAACAATAATTATTTGGGAATGCTAATAATCTCAAACACTACTTAAAATATATTTGTGAAAAAAATAACACAAACTAATAATACTAGTACTTTATTGGTTAAAGTCCAAACATTCTATAACATTGCCATCATTATCTCACCTCTCCTTTCATCTAGTTTCCTTCTTAACTCATAAACTGCCACCATATATTGTTCCAACTCCTCAACACTCATCTCATTGATTGGCTCATTCCACCAATTCCCTTTTTTCCATTCCTTTGCAGAATTTGCCAATTCTTTCTTCTCCAACTCCAACTTTTTTATTGCTTCTTCATATTCCTTATTATGCTCTTCATAGGACACTGTTTCATTTCTTTCGGTTTTAGGATCCAACTCTGTTGTTCTTCTAAGATAACGAGTGACTAGGGTTTCCACATCAGGTTGACCAAAACAAAATAACTTGTCCGCAGGAGAAAACACAATGATAGTTGCATCAACATTGCATAAAACGCAGAGTTCACTACCTTTTTTAAACAGTCCTGCTCGTCGTTTTGAGAATGTGACTTGCTTGTTGGAATTCTTGTCAAGCTTCTTGATCTCAATCTTCTTACGCCCTTTGGTTTTTTTGGTTTGCTTGAACATATCAATGGCGAAATCCATAACAGAAGGAGAAAACTAGGGTTAGTATTGGTGTAGCTTCAGAAAATATATTATTGTACATGGTTAGAATTGTTTATTTATAATCTTCTGACTTATCTTTCCATGCAATAATAAGATCCTACAATTCAGCCTCATCTAAGATACTAAATCAATTAATATTAAGTTCCTATAGTTTTGCACCATCTAAGATACTAAATCAATTTAGTGTGATATGACTTTATTATTTATGTTCCACATAATAGCTTATGGACATAAAAATTCAAATTTGAATTGGATCAAACTAATATATATTTTGCAGCTATTCAAATCATTAAATTGATTTCCTAATGATTGCTTTCCTCAAAATACTTATTCCTTCATAACTAATTTCCCCAAATTCAAAAAAATAACTAATTTCCAAAAATAATATTAAATGGAACTATTTGGTTGTTTGACTAATTGACTATATAATAGATATAAAATCACATTAAGTCGGTAACTAATAAACCACTAAATAGTTTATCAAATACTGACTCATTATTTATAGGTTATCTTTTTTAGTGTTGAATAATTTATAAGCTAATCATTATGTAGTAATGACAAACATGATTCTCCCAACGAAAAAGAAGAGAAACATGGTTCTATCTATTGCAATATAGTCTCTATATTTTGAGTTAAAAGATAGTATTGATATTTTAGTAATAATAAAATATCATATTGAAAATTTTTTAAAATTATATTTGAATAAAAAGATCACAATTAAGCTCGTGTTGTGGAAGATTATCCTCATTGTTTAATTAGAGGTTTCAAATATAGAAAGAAGGTAGTGAAAAAGTTTTGTTAGTCCTTAATTCAGTTCATTTTAAATTAAACAAATTCCAAAGCATCTTGGAATTCCAAAGGACTAATAAAAGAAAATATACATATATCTCTCCCGGAAAACTTTAATGTATACATGTCAATATATATTTGAAAAAGATGAGGAATATAATATTTTTAAATTTCCTTCACATCTTAACCATTAATTCTTGAAAAATTTAATGGTTTAGATCTACTCACTAATTTAAACCATTAGATTCTCTCTAGTTGGAAAAAAAATGATGTAGACTATGAGATAGTATGAGATTTATGTACTGTCATTATTTAATTCACTATTCATAGTAATAATCATTAACTCTTTAAAAAAGTAATTTAAAAAAATGGTAAATGATATAATAAAGGTATATAAATCTTTACATTAACAATATATATATTATACACACATTTTGTGTGTGTTGGTGGGCGTTTTTTGATAGAGAAAAAATATATATGCATTTAGTTTATTAGGTTAATACTTAATACAATTGTCAATATATCATTCATTATTCATCTTTAATTATTATTGATTTTTCAAAAAACTAATACAAATAAATGATTGATAATTGTTATAAATCTTTACACAGGTAATACATATATATATTACACTCTATTTCATAATTTATCTTTAATCATCATTTACTTTTAAAAAATAATACAAATGAATTATTAATAATTGTGTATGAATCTTTATAGTAATAATATATATTTATTATTATGGGCAACATAAGATTATTAACATTTATGAACTTACCTTCTAAAATTTGAGCGTATATATATTTAGTGTATAATCTACCATTTATTTTTATTATTATTTTTGAAAAGACAATAATAATTAAAAATAAATGGTATATAATATAGTGACATTATATAAAAATGGATATATATATTTTCCTACCTTATATAGATTTTTGGAAAAAGGAAAATTTCATAAAAAAAGCAAGAAACGGTCCACGTGCAAAGGAAAATTAAAATTGAAAATAATAAAGATGCAGTGGGATAGGGATGGAGGATAAGAATTAGAATGAGAATAATAGAAGAGTATTGGGAGAATGCAGTGAACTCTTCTGGCACTTCCCTTTTTATAGAATTTTCTGTTTTCATTTTCTTCCCTTCTATCACCTAAATCACAAACCACTTTCTATAAAATATAATATATCTATATTAACGCATTTCTCCATATCTAATATCCTACTCATCTCACTACATTCAGTAAATCATATCTATATCTATATAAATGAAATCATTATCAAATTTTAATTATATTTTATTCTTTAACCACTTTTGCTGAGGGAAATGGCATTTCAGCGGCGGCGCCACCACTATTTACAACGCTTCCGCCTTATGCTTCCGCTAATTTCTGCCGTCGCCGGCGCTCTACTCTTTCTCTTTGCTCTCCTTTCCATTTTAGCTCCTTCTCCCGTCGTAACTGATCATATCCACCACAGACGCAACAATTCCCCGGTATTCTCTCTCTTCTCTTTCTCTCTCTCTCCGATAATCGAAATAATCGATCGTTAATTAATTCCTCACTTAACCTTTTGGTTTTAATTTGTTAAATTATTGCATAGATTAACGTTCATACGGATGGTGATGCGATTGGAAAACCTGCGTTCCGCGTTCCGGTTAGGGCTTTTTCTGTCGTTTGCTATTGGATTTTGATTATTAATTTCTTATACTTCTTTTTTTAAAATTAATTAATGAACAGAGCGGTGGAGGAAAAATGGATCGTGATGTGTGGACTTCTAGAAATTCTGAGCACTTCTACGGATGCAGCAATTCAAGCAGCAAGTTTCAAAGTGTTTCAATATGACACTTTTCTTAGATTTGATTTGTGTATATATGTATCTGCTATATGATGATAATTGTGTTTTTCGTGTGGCAGAAGCTCAAGTCATTACAAAACCGGATCGGTATTTGCTGATTGCAACAAGTGGAGGTTTGAACCAACAAAGAACTGGGGTACTTCTTGAACGTCTGTCACTATTTATATATTTCTAGTGCTCATTTGATGGCAAGATAGGATAAGAAGATGATAAGGTATAGAGCAAGATAAAAACATGATAAAATATGACTAGGATAAGATCTTGTTAGAACGAGGTTGTCTAATAAAATCAACTTGTTCTCATAGTCGTAAGTGACAGTATTCAACGAGAAAGGAGCTAAACATACACATGTATCGAATGCGGGACACAAACACCATATGATCTAGTTACATTGAAATGGAAAAAAGTAATCAAATAATCGAAGATATATTGATGAAAAAAGCCCGATACAATAATCATTTCAAAGTATTGGTGCTACATATTAGTCTGTTGCTCGTGGTCATGAACGCCTTGACACTTATTTAAACCTTTGTCTTCTTAAAAGGCTTTGTTTTCATTAGAAATTTTGGAACGATTAAAATGACAATGGATGCACATTTATAGTATATGTTTCTGGATGACAACTGCGACTACTAAATTATATTTTGTTTTTTCGTATCTTTATCTTTTGTGATACTGAAATCGTCTTGACAAATATTTCATGCATGATGCATGTATGGATAAAATGTAGCCCTTACTTTTTTAGATTTTACCTGTTGGCTTTAATAAAAAATGGTCTCGATAATTTCTTTGCTGCAAAAGGCAGGAGTACAGAAACCTGTAAAAAAATGTTTAGTTACCCCACTAAGTGGGACCGTTGTGCACTGGGCTGCCCTTGTATTATAGTTTTTTTTTGGTATATTTTAACTGTATATGGTGCTTACTGATTGCAAACTATGTACATACTTAGCTGTCAGTGCCAATCATTCTGTTTCTGAAACTGGCAGATTGTAGATGCTGTTGTTGCTGCACGAATTTTGAATGCTACTCTTGTTGTTCCGAAATTGGATCAACGATCTTTCTGGAAAGATTCAAGGTCAGTTATGGAAGGACATATATTGTTGGCTATATGTGATGTGCACTATTGTAATTTGACTTGACTGTCCAAGTATAGAAGCCGACCATTCTCAGTGATGTATATTAGATTGCAAAATGATGTCATACTTTGCATTTTGCAGTAACTTCTCAGAGATCTTTGATGTTGATTGGTTTATATCCTATCTTTCAAAAGATGTCAAAGTTATCAAGCAACTCCCACCACGCAAGGGTGGGAAAATGTTATCTGCACACTCCATGCGTGTTCCAAGGAAGTGTAATGAAAGGTGTTATATAAATCGTATATTACCGGTGCTCCTGAAAAAACATGTAAGTTTTTGTAACTACTACCAGTGCTAATATGTTGTACAGTTTATTAGATGCTCTCTATTAACTTGAAGGAGGGACCTTCATCTGACAGTTTGGTTGTTATTTGTTACAAGGAAGATGCCATATTAATATGAAGTTTTTAAATCCATTTAGATCAAGGACTAGATTCCAAATCTTTATGTCATAACTATTATAGTAAGTCTATTTATATTGATAAAATGCTTTTATTTTTAGTATAATCAGCTCTTCGATTTTCTTCACTGTGTACCATCTCTTTTGCCTTTGGTAAGTTAATTTTTTAATTAAAAAATGTGGAATTATACTGTACATTCATTAAATCTTCATATCCTGTAGTTCCCAAATTTTAGCCTTCTTAAAATCCTAGTTTCAACAAATTACACTATTTTTTTAACAAGATGGTTTTAGTTAACCGGAATGGAAATTTTATGTCCTTGAAATTAAGATTTGAGAACCTAGTACCTTTCCTTTTGGTTATGGAAAATCTATATATTTTATCAGATTTTGTAGAAGTGCTTCAGATATCTTTTCACCATAATATGAGTAACTGAATCTGTGTTTGGTTATTTATCTGTTCATATTTTATGGAAAATCAACTTGAATATTTGATTATATATAATCTATTCGCTTCATTTTGTTGCAGGCTGTTCAGCTCAACAAATTTGATTACAGGCTCGCAAACAAGTTGACTACTGAGTATCAGAAGATGAGATGTAGAGTTAATTACCATGCTTTAAGATTTACCAACCTGATACATGCAATGGGTGAAAAATTGGTTCATAGGATGAGGATGAGAAGCAAGCATTATATTGCACTGCACCTGAGGTAATCTGATTGTTTATTGTCGCTTATTATCTGTTTATGAATCCTATTCAATTTACATGATCAGGTCATTTTATCAATTGAATTCATCAATGTAATAGCCACAAGAACTCTATAATATAGTGTTACAAAAGCTCGATTTATTCTTATGCTGCTGTAACCGTAAAACATGTGTATTTACATTCCTGCTTGATATCCATATTACATGTTCGTCCTAAGTGTAACACTAAATATCCAATTCATCTCCACAAAGGTACAAAATGAAATACAAGAATGATCAGTTTCAAGGAGGGTCACAGTTTTGAGTACAATGCAGCATTTTGCAACTTGGAAGTAGTATAATTCATATTGGACCAGTAGCTGGACATGTCGACTTATGCTAAAATATTTAACTTGTCTGCCTGTCTATTTAACAATAAGCTTGCTAGCTCTCCCAAACTGGGTAACTGTTGTATTTCATAAGCTTGGCATATGTGGGGCATTTAGAAACTCTGGGAGACATACTACAGAGTACAGACTTATTCCTTTCTCTCAGTAGCATGAATAAGCTACTTCTTTTGAAAGATTACTTCAAAACTTAGCCCGTATTTGGTTGACTAACCATTCACATGTGGGATTAGGTGTGTTAGTCTTAGTTGCTACTTTATATATGCAAATGTACAAATTCAACATTATGTGGACAGCGTACAGCCTCAGCCCAGTTCTTTCTACTCCTCCTCTCCTCCACCATATCACAAGCTTTTTACACAAGAGACATACATATATATGGACTAGGTCCACATCACAAGCTTATTTTTGGTGATTGCATGAAGGTTTTGTTTATTCTATTTGGAAAACAAGCAATGGCTTTTACACTTAAGATGCAGTTAGTTTCGTAGAATAACCTATAACTATTGAATAGTTTCTAAGTCTGAACGACTTTTCTTGCCTACAGATTTGAATCTGATATGCTTGCATTCTCTGGATGTTATTATGGTGGAGGGGAGAAGGAGCAGAAAGAACTAGGCGCAATAAGGAGGAGGTGGAAGACACTTCGTGTAAGGCTCACATGTCGAATTTATTACTAACCATGATTATTAGGAGATGTTGTAAGTGTAATTTTATCTTATTCATTTCTGTTATTATGACAAAAGGCGTGTAAACCTAACTGGTTGTTTTCATAGAATGAATATCGACTTTGGCACTATACATTTGAACAATATCTCACCATATTAGTAGCAAGACTCTAAGGAAATAGGAATATGTAGTAGAGAACAAGTTTGCCTAAACACATAAAAACTGAGTATATTGTGATGGATATTGATATGCAGAAAAGCAATCCTGATAAAGCAAGGAGGCAGGGAAGATGCCCATTAACCCCAGAAGAAGTTGGTCTCATGCTGAGAGCATTGGGATATGGTTCCGATGTTCATATTTATGTTGCATCAGGGGAAGTATATGGAGGGGAAGAAACATTGGCACCTCTCAAAGCATTATTTCCTAACTTCCATTCTAAAGAGACCCTTGCAACCAAGGAAGAACTAGAACCATTTTCTACATTTTCTTCTCGCATGGCTGCTCTTGACTTCATTGTTTGTGATGAAAGTGATGTATTTGTGACCAATAACAATGGTAATATGGCTAAAATATTAGCCGGGCGAAGGTATGTTGTATTCCACTTGCATCATTATTCTTTTTTATGTTCATTGATTTCTATATTGCTGATTAGCTTTCTTATAGGAGGTACTTCGGGCACAAACCAACCATTCGTCCTAATGCTAAAAAACTCTATCGATTATTCTTAGGCAGAAGTAATTTGACTTGGGAAGTTTTCGCTTCTGGTGTCCGCATTTTCCAGAAAGGCTTCATAGGGGAGCCAAAGGAGCTTAGACCAGGTAGAGGTGGGTTTCATGAGAATCCATCTACCTGCATATGTGAAGATTCAATGGCCAAAATGGACAAACATTCTGGACTTCGAAAAATTGGAAAGGATTATGCAACCAAGAAAAATGTACCAAATGATGACCTGGATGTTGATGATGAGTCTGAAGAGCCGGACATGGATGATGATGAAGATCCAAATGACCTAGTTGAGCGGAGTATGTCCAATGAAACAATTTCGGACTATGAAAATCCGAACTTTGAAGAACCTGAATTGGATGAATTTCCATCAGACTAGTTTAGCTGCCCCATTCTGGCTACCCATTATAATACTTTGCCCTTATCGCACCTTCTTGAGCAGCTGCTGTGCAATTTTGAAAGGTGTTGCTTGTACTCATACTCAGAAAACAGCACAAAACAAAAAAAATATCTTGATGCTAGCTGAACATCAAGTGGCTGCAGTGAGAAGACATCTGAAATTTTAATTGCCAGAATATCATGTGCATTTCTAAGGACATAATGAATGGTCTCAGTTCAAAAAAGGGGTAATTGGACTTGTAATTAAATACCTAAGGAGGTTATCAAAAGTGAGCAATCGGAATGGGTTGGAGGACTATTCTACATGTTGCTTCAATCAAAGTTGAGTTTACTAATCGTTTATAGAAGTAGGAATATCAATAACTGTATAATTTCGTTCAGAAAATTGTAGTTCCTAACCTTTGACAATGGCGCGGTCAACTGATTTTCACTTTTAGAAGCAACAGAATTGTAACTTAAGTTTTTGTGTCTAAAGGGTTACATAGCAATAGTAATGAGATAGTAAGGTAGTTGAAATTGATTACTTTCTACAGATAGTCGCAATGGTTGTAGATCTAATAACTATTTCAAAAAACTGAATGTGTTGATCTGTATGTTAATGTTATAAATTGCTGCTATCAGTAAAGCAGCTACAATTAAATGAATAGGTTTACCTATCTTTGATTCTATATGCTTCTTCTCCGGGTAAAGAGAATGAATGCTTATACTCTTGTCTATGCCAACAAAATTGTCTGATTGAAAAGGAAAATCAATAATATCTAGCCACTGCAGGAATATTTTGTGACGCAACATAAGCACACAGAGTAACATCAAGATCGTTGTCTTAAATCCATGTACCTACACCAACCAGCAGGTACTCCCATCTTCATTAACATTTTAACAAGTTCCTAACCCACTCCAAACGGCGTCCGTTGTTGTCGTTTACAGGTCTGAGATTGTGAGTAACTGAGTCAGAACTACAGCAGTAGGTGATAGCACAATAATAATAAGAATAAGAAGAAAAATTGAGTCTCTTTACTTGTGAAGCTTGAAATCGAACTGCATTGTTGAGAAAGAAGCATCTACAACTTGCCGCCGTTACAACAATGACTACGTAGTTATTACGAAACATAATTTAAAATAGGAATGATCTATAAACAGAGTTATTAATAAACTCTTTATTTATTTACACAATTACACACTATCCCACCCATTTTCTATTGTTTTCAACATTTTTTATTTTTTATTGCAAAAGGTTTTAGCCATTCAGACTCACCACTATTAAATAACCAACTAGTTATAAATTCCAAGGGGCTGCACCATTGAATTAATATCTCCTTCTATTTACCATAAAAGTCCTTTCATCTACTACTTACCCGTTTTCCCAATCACAATTAATCTGTAAACTTGAAAGTGTAATGCCAATAAGCAAGAGTTTTATTACCTTTTCATGATACACGTATTGGAGTTGGAAACATAAGATAAATTCCGGAGACAAGAAACAACTTTTATAGTTCCATTACATAACATGGATGTCTAACCAAATAATCCAATCTCCACAATGCAAGAAAAAAATAAAACAAAAAATTGTTGATTACAGAGCCTATCAATAATTGCTCGTCAACAATGTAATGCACATGTGAACATTAAACTTGTACGCCTATGTCAAACCCACGCCAATGGTGACATGCGTTAGTATCAAGACCCGGGAGGCAGGAAAGTACTGACATACACAACACAAATGGACAAATGGTAGCAACGAGGCAATTGATATTGAACTTCATTTTCTGGAGATGAAAGGCTTAACTGATTCTACAACAACCTATTTTGAAATGGAATTGTCAAATTAATCACATAATTGTAGATTCATGTAAACATGCAAAATCCAATAGAAAACCACCAAATTCTCATCTCTGCTTTAAGAAAAACACTTGAACCTCGTGCCAACGCGCACTGCCACACAGTGCTTTTGACCCAGGAGGGTCAGAACGAATTGTTTTATGCCCATACCGTAATGGTCATCGGGCTAACCGAGTAAGAACATTCAGTCACCAACATAAAGCATAATATAAAAGGAAGATCAAGCAAGGCAATGCAGCATTGTGATGAAGTTTAACTTCTATTTATATTTCTCCCTCAAGAGAATTTATCACTTAAAGCTCGAATTTTGTCTTACCCTGCCATCATAGGATAGTGATGCAAAGATCCATGGTTCACGAGAACTCCAGGTGAGCCCTGTAGCAAACAAAAAAATTGGTAAGTGAAAGTGTATAAAGATCATGGACAGAGAAAAAATTAAAGCTCTTACCATATATGCTGTCTTCATAATCACTGTATGTCTTAAGTAATGGATCAACCCGACGTTTAGGTGAATCCGTTTGGCTGCTAAAATGCATACATATATGAATAAAAAAACATAACAAGCAGGCCATAGGAAAAAGGGAAAATGATAACTAAGATATGAAAATGACCTTTCATTTAACTCATCATGGATTGAAGAGGCAAGCCATAAGTTGACAGCTGAATCCGTGCCAGCACTCTGTAATGTCCACATTTAGAACACAAACCACTTTTCAGCAAAAAAAGGATAATAGCAAGAGAATTTGAAGTCATTAAGTGTGTGTTTGAGAGAGAGAGAGAGAGAGAGAGAGAACCAAGATCAATCCATCATACTCAGGGTTACACTTGACGGTCCAAGTCCTGGCAAGACAAGTAATAAAGATTGTCAATCATGTGTTTGAAATAAGAATATCAAATAGTTTAATTTTCATAAAAGATAGAGTTTGTACAACAGCAACATCCAAGCCTTTATCACACTAGGTGGGATCGGCAAAAGATAGAGTTTGTAATGCGTAAAAAACATAGAAACCAGACAGTATAGTGGGCGACATTGGGGGTTATTGGACTGTGGATATAGCTATAAAACAAAACAGCTTTGTAACCAGACAGTATAGTACCAATGTGTATGTCCTGGTAGCTCTTGGATGGGAAATTTTGGTTTTCTTAGATCCCAAATGTGTATCCCAGACTCATGTTCAGCAGTAACCTGTACAAAGCATAGCAAGTCAATTTTGCCAACATAAACAAAATGGGCAGTATACTTTGTTACTGTAAACTCACTGAGTAACTAAAGTGGACAAAATCATGTAATGGAAATCTAAGTATTTTAATACCCGGAAAACAACAAAAAACAAATGTGATATTTGTATATGTAATCGAATGCCATCAGCAAATGCTGATAATCCATTTAAAGTCATGAATGAATTTAAGAAAATGTTTGTAATAGTACAGACTACCTCAGAGAGACTATATAACCATTTCTAAGGGAAGGTATAAACACGCATGTCACAATAATGAGGATCACAAAGCACAACTCTTACAAGTATGTGCTTCTTTTTAGGGTTGTAATCGACACTGCGTACATGGGAGCACTCAATTGAACTAGTCTTCCTGAAATTCAAAGAGTCCTATTATTAGACATAGTAGATGCAAGGGGAACTGATTCACACAAAAACTAGTTCGATGCAGAGGAATATATATATATATAACCCTCTCCCAGAAACCTTCAATCCTCAACAAATGAAACGAGTAGCTTACTAACACAGAAGGAAGATCAAAATTGCATACATCGATTTTCAAAATTAAATAACACTGAATGATATACCAGGATGCCTAAAATCATTTTACTACATAATTGAAATTCAAACAAAATGAAACCCACCACTTTCCTCAGGAGAAAAAGCAAATGCAATCATAAAATCACATTTATGTTCACTATGGAAGAAGATTATCATGTATCAACTAAAATAAACCAATATAAGAATGAATAATGTATATTACATACTTCATTGTTCTGATATCCCAAAATTGGACATATGATTCACAAGTTGCAGCAACAGAATTCATATCATGAGGATCCCATGTCCCTCCGTATAACTTGTGCATCATACCAGCTGAATCATGTGATTGTACCTGAATTGATTTTGTGTATGTGTGGATGGGGAGAACTAAGTCAAAATTACCAAGTCTACTGCATTTACAAATAGAAGTGACTGTAATCACAAAGTACTATGATTATCAAAGTCCCAACCTAGATCTTAAGTCCCAAAAATTTGGATTACATTTACATATGATAATATCGAAGACCAACTTCCCATAAAACTTTGGGGTGGTTGACATCCACTCAGCTCTGCAATTATTATGAATTGGACTTTCCTCACCAAATAGTTAACACTCATAAGACAACAAATAAGACTCATTATGGACAATATGTAAAACCTACTTAATAGTCACTTTTATCTTGGACTGAAGCACTACAGATTCACAGTTGTTCAGGGAAATTTATTGACCTTTATCTTTACTCATCTTTAAGCTTCCATTTTCAATAATGGGCTCTAATTCAAATAACTATATATACATATACAGACTTACACACAAACACTTACTGTGCATCTTTTAGTGTGTATGCAAGTTTCACAAACTCCATATACTACATCAATTAACTAGCTTCATACCTGTGCAGTTTTCTTGGAAACGTCTAAACTCCACAGATACAGATTTTCTTCGTCAATGCTGATCAATTTATCATGCCTTCCAGATGGCCACCAAAGAACACTTTTTTGGTGTTGAATTTTATTAAGGAAGACAAAAAAAGAAATCAATGTATCAAACTCAGTATGTAAATAGCATATATAGCAACACAAACAAATCTTTGAGGACATAGCCAAAAGAGTATTCCAATAGTGTAAACTCACCATTTAATCTTACCAGCATGAGTATCAAGGGAGGTAATTCTCTCTAACTGAGGGGAATTCAACTCACCATATAACTCGGGGATCTGCCATATCGCCGCTCCAAATGATTCACCTTTATGAACATAAAAGTCATCACTCTTCACAAGCCTTTCTAAAGTATAACTATGAAAGTTAAACATAATGCACAACTATGAAGCATGAAAATTTCAAAATAGTCCTTATTCGTGTCCATATCAGAAACTTTCACATAGTCATAGCTGTATTCTACAACTTTTTAAATATACTTTTTGAAGCTTTACACAACAGTTATAAACGAAAATGGCAAACTAAATAGATATTTGTTAGCATTTTATTATGTTTATAATGCCTCATGCTAACTTTGTAGGATTCCTTTAGTGGAATGGATAAGAGACATGATACCATAGTCCATCCTACCAAGTCACACTACCGAATCAATGGCATCATTATTTAGTGCGCACCAAACACGGACAAGATAATAGCTTATCCTACTTATATCCGGCTCTCTATACTATCATTACCCTACTCTCCATGATATAATGTGTTCCTCATATAAAATCATCAATTGTTCATAGATGCAGAAGCTACCTGAAATAAAGTAAAAGGGAGAGGATGATTACCGTTAGAATAGACAGTTGAGAAGATCCTCTGATCAAAAGGACAAGATACAAGGTCCCATATCTCGTTAGGATGAGAAAACAAACCCTCACAGAAAAGTTCAGTTCCAGAGGAAGAAAGGCGAATGAGGTGAACCTGAGAAAGTGAAATTGAAACAACAATTAAGTTCAATGTAAATAGAGAATAATGATGTAATTGAAAAAGAAACCTCGTTTTCTTCTTTAAGGCTGAGAGTAGCAGCAAGGAAACTAGTGTGATCTGTGTCTGCTTTTACATCTGATATGCATCTTGCCTATTATCATTGCAATGGAATAATAATCAGATTTCAATCAATGGAGATTATGAACCATAATTGATTTAGGGTTTTTTGTGTGTGTGAAAATGACCTGATATTTAAGACCATAACCGATTCCTGATGATGCACCTTGCATTCTTCTCTTTCCTTTCTTCTTTCCTTCTCAATCTACTTCAATAATAATGTTACTGTAACACATACCACTTTTAAATGGGCCTTTTCTGCAACATTAGCCCATTAACTCTCTGCTCTCTATGTTTTGGACCTCTCCACCCATTCACCTTTTCTATAATGAATACAACAACAGTTTTGATATAAAAATTGTGAACACAATAAATCTAAATTTTATAATCATATATTCGTGGTTATTATTAAAATTTAGTTATTAGACATATAATTAATTTTTTATTTTAACTGTTTAAACAAGATCTAATAATTCATATTAGTTTTTCTCAATTCTCGCACTAATACTTGTTCTATGTATATTAAAGGAATTTTTATTTGGCTTCATGTTTTTTTCCAACCCTCCTATTATTAACTATAATCATTTAAATATATATTATAATGATGCCATATTATTCATTTAAATATAAATTGAAAAACAATTTTCTATTATTTGTCTATAGGCTATAACTATGGGCAGTTGTTTAAGAATCCAACAAAACAAGATTTTATGGAGAGAAAAAAATTAAGTATATCACATCTAAAATAATAAAGACGTCATTTTTAATGAAAATTTGTTTTTTTTTATTCCTAAACTAATGCCCACGGATACAGAAAATGAAAAACTGAAGTAAAAAATAATATTTTTATTGTTTATTTAAAGTATTTGAAAATGAAAACAGAAATAAAATTGAAATATTTCTACATTAGTTAGTTTTAATTTTAACAAAAATAAAAAATAGAAATCAATTGGTTATTGCGTAGTGAAGAGTAAAAATATATGTTAGTGTACATACGTAGTGAAGGTTATTCACTAAAAGTGTTAGAGTTGAGATATAATGGATATATGAAAATAACATACGTAGTGAAGGTTTGAAAAGCAAAAATGAATTAAATGAATTCCTTATGCGTAAAATTCAATCAAGTTTGGTACTTGGTAGGTATGACTTGCTAGAAGGTTTGGGTTGGAAAAGTATAATCCCTTATTTGTAACGCAACTTGTTCCTTCCAACATTTCTTTCAGTTACCTTTTATATAGATGTAACATATTCCTAACTAGTCTTTATAAAGGGATGTGAAAGTGGAAAATGCTATTTTTGTATATAGGAAAAGTATGCAGGATTTAGTTTAATTGGCGGTTGAGGTTGTGATCACATCAATTATCATAAGTAAATTCAAAATCATAATTTTGTGGTATAATATTCAACTTGTGTAAGCTAGTCCTACTACTAGTCTTGGACTACTAATATTCAAGTATACATTTCAATTTGTTAAGTCTTGGACTACTAATATTCAAGTATACATTTCAATTTCTTTAGTTGGTCAAAACATTTTTGTCAAGTTATACAAGCAAAATATTCATTGAAGACAAGGGTGGATGCTATATACACATTCTAGATGTCTTTGAATTTTGAAATTTCGAAATCTCATTTTATTCCATTGTTGACTAGAAATGAAAACATGACAACACGTAAGGAGCAATTTTTCTAATTTTCATCTATTTTCACCCCTTGTCATTTTGTTACATAAAGGACAAGTGATTATAAAATGTCTTTTTCCTGTCATCGCTTTCTTGCTTATGGTCCTATTGGAAATTAAACATATATAGTAAATTTTAGGTTGAGTTGTGTAAAGTTGATAGGACTTTTCACAATTGATGAGTTAGTATAATAACTTCTTCAAGTTGCTTAAAATTAAAAAATAATGAACGATTAAGAAGTAAGTAATCATTGTATTAAACTATTTAACACTAAGTATAACAATAAAAGAAACAGTATTTAAAAAGTACTAAAATGCAATTTACAAATATCCTCCTCTGAAGGTGCATCCCAATGGGCACTCCTTTTTTTAAATTGCATAAAATCCCTAACACATTTCTCAAATTTCATAGAGTGAATGCTCTTCCTAGCTTTAGCAAATTTGTTCCCAGCAACTCTATCAAAAATATTCTCCCAATCCTTTTCCCACCCCTTCCGAGCATCACAAAGCTCAAGCCCCCCATCTTCATAATTTGTCCAACTCCAATACTTTTCAAGAATCCCCATAACATCCTCAACACATGCACCTTGACAAACCGGCGTGCATGGTCTACATTTGGCCCCGCTAAGTAGGCCATGACTCGATAAGGACCCGACCGGGACGCCAAACCGGCCGGGTGGAAAATCGTATCTTCGGTCTGAAAGAACACAAAAAGGGAGTCGTTTTGTGATGTAGCTTATGTTTTGGGCCTCGAGTTGGGCCTTGAAGGCTGACTCAGAGTTTAGTTCCTTAAGGCCCAAGGAATCAAGTTGAGGAATTAGGGAGAGACGATTCAAAGCTACAGTTGAAGTTGTAATGTCACCAATGCCTAAACGATCATTGAGACCACGAAATGAGGATCCAGGTGGGACCAGGTACTGGCCTTGGATGAAATTTTCTGGACCTAATGGGTTGTTCCAATACCCATCTACTCTTGTTCGGATTATCCAATCATATGTGAAATTATTCTTCTGCTGATATGATTTTATCATCGTTAAGCATCCTTCTACGAGATTGAAGTATTGAAGAAGTCCCTACAAAACACAAATTATTAAGTTCAAGGATTTAAAAATAAACCTCCCAGGGCAATAGATAACTTGAAGTTATAACATCCTACCTAATGAAGTGACCACTACCAGCTCCCAATTCTAAAAAGTTCAACTCCCAAATTAAAAAAAAATAGTTTTAATTAATCTGAACGTTACTTCATTGGAGTACAGATTATTTAAGAGCTTGAAAATTGAAACTATAAATGAATCAAACTTTTAACAAAATAATCTTAACTTCTTTGACTTGACATGAATTTCCATTGGTTGGATAATAGGTTACTCAAATTGGTGGAATAATATGCTAATTTGGAATAAAACTTAACAATTTTAGTACATTAAAATCACATTTACTCTTCACGTATTATTATACGAGTTTACATTTGACTTGTTTTTGGGAAACAAAATTGACTTACTCAAAAGTTTTATGTTAATTCTATTCTTGTATTCACACCACTATTTACCATCAAAGTTTTTATCTCGCTTTTAGAATCCAAATTCCAAAGAGTAAATATACTTTATATTGAGTTTTTGCTTTAGAATTTATGTTACAAATAAAACATGTTAAGAACAAATAGAATGAAGATAATTTCAGAATAAACATCAAATATCTGTAGCAATTTTGTGCATTTTTCATCGTTAATGTTTACTCATATGTGAAAAGTATACATCAATGCAATGCATTGTTTAGTGAATAAAAAATGAGTTTCTTATGAAACAAATAGTATGTTACTTTGATATATTTCCAATAAAATTATTTATTCATATTCTGAAAAAATCACTTAATATAATTTAAAACATGGTTAAAAGTTAGAAAATATTATTTCTATAATTAGAATCTGAAAATAATTAAAATTACGCAACATAAGAAAACATATAATCCAAAACACACATATCTTTTAACTTTGTACCAAAATTATATAAATAAATAAATAACCTAATAAACGGAATTTAAAACCACTTCTTTTTCAATTAAGGGTTTAGGGAAAAAACATTGAAGTGCATTTAAGCCTTTGAGTTAATATATTACTCCGTTTTAAATGTAGTTAATAACACCGGAAATAAATAAAAATAGAAATTGAAAAATAATAATAGAATAGCCATGAAAAGGTACCTGTATTCCGTTAGGCGAGTTCTGAGCGGTGAGGACTCGAACATATGAATCATTCTCCGGCAACGGTTGAGGGTAGAAGAGTTTAACGGCGGCGACATTATTCGGTGCTGACTTCAATAACGAAAACTTGAACGAATCCTTGTCTAATGGACTATGCAAAAAAAGATCTGAATTTGGATACTCCTTAAGTATCATCTCCATTATAGAAGGTCCAGTTAGTTCAAACCTCCTAGCACCTCCAACTAAACACACTGCCATCTTCGACCTAATCAATCCATCATTCTTCGAAACAACTGTATTATTTTCGACCTTATGATAAGAGAAGTCGAAAATAAAATACGAGAATGATGAGTCTACGGAAAAGAACATAATTAAAGAAAGAGATATGATTATGAAAACAAGGAATCGCCAATCATGATAATCAAAAACTGATTTTGTAAAGACCATCTTCATCATCTATGTTTTGGTTGGGTTTTCTCACTTTCTGATAATTTTAACAAAACCCTTTGGTAAAGTTCATTCGTCACGTGGTATGTGATAGCAGATATAAATATGATGAAATGAAATGAGCATGAAGGTGTGTATGATAAGTTTGGTGAGAACTAATGGTGATAGGTTAGGTGTATATATATATGAATATATGGAAGGTAGAACACGGGTATTAGGCTTAATTTTCCATCATATATCATGTGATACACCTAGTTTTTTATGCTTTGAATAGAATCCTATATTTGAATTCATTACACCTGTAATTAGATCATCTTGTTTTTAATTAAACAATGCACTTCTCACTCCATATATATTTACTATTAATACATAATATAAGTCAATTTTATGACTTTTTTCCTCTAAATATAAATTGTTTTATAGTGTTAAATAATTTATATTGAGTATGCTATTTTCACTTTATGTTTATAATATAAAATATAATATAAAATAAAATAATAATATTACTCCATCTACATTTCAGTTAGTCATTTTACGTTGATAATAGTAATACTTTTAGTGGATGGTGAGAGAAATAAATGGAGTTGACAAATTTTAAATGGTTCGCATGATTGTTTTGATAAATTTGACTGAGAATAATAACTATTTTTACTTACTTTTGTTAACCTATATACCAAAAAAAGTTTTAATGTATGTAAATTAATTTGAAAATATTTTAAATATAACGTTTTTTCGTACCATGACTAATTTCTTTCACTTTTAAATAGGAAGTTTGAAATAAGAAGAATAAAAATAGTAGATGAGTAAATAAAATTCAACAATAACTGAACAACCTGTCAATCCTTTTCTGTTTTTGCAATATTGTGGATTTCTTGCCAAATCAGGAGAGCCATTCCCTAGTTGTCTATACAAGAAGACAAAACAGTCAAATTCTGAATCAGAAAAAGTAAAATCAATTTAAAAATAAATTAAAAACATAATTATGTGTACATAGTATAGAATAAAACAAGAATGTTTTATGTTTAACTATTTAACATAGATACCTTAGTTTTCTAAAACAGTATTATTTATTCATCTACGTTTTCTATATGGAAAAGACTATCCCAATAGAAGAAAAGCTAATTACTATTCTACCTCGAAATTCATTATTCTGATGTCGATTGGAAGACAACGTTTGTCTTTAAAAAACTGCAAGTTACCTATATATTAGTCAAAATTGATACAAATTTAACGAGTTAACTTCGATTTTTATATTATTCATGAAAAAACATAAATAGTTTCAACCTTTAAACAAAGAATAATAACATTTAACAACATTTTAATTATATTTAGTTAACTCCTAATAATACAGTGAACTAAATAATTCTAGTTATATGCAAATTAAATTTTATTTTAACTGTAACGTCAATTCCTCTCAACAAATTTTATTAATACAATGTATATAGATTTTTTGTGCGAAAAATACAAGGAATATAGTTTATCATTTTTTTTATAATATATATATATATATATATATATAATGATGACACGCTAATAATATAAAAAATCATTAAATTATCATAGACTAAGTGTTTTCTTTACAAATGATATTTAATTTGTTTTTAAAATATTACTTAGCTTCAATATATATTTCATGAAGTGTTAATATTTGTTAAGCTGTGAACGACACTTGTTAAGACATATAGTCACATACTCAGAATGAATTAGTTTCTTACATATAAGGTGAAAAAATATCATTTGTAGTATAAAAAACTCAATAATTAAATATCAAAAGTTCAATTACTATAAATGATATTTGTTAAAAGGGTAATTACATACCTTAAAATGGAATAGTTATTTTCTTATAGGATGAAGAAATACTTTTGATTATCATAAAAAGAACTCAAAAAAAAAAATGTGACATTAATTGGTCCTTTAAAATTTAATAAATAATAAGAGGCAATGTCATTAATCTATACAATTAATAAAGTCAAAACAAAAACTAACCACCATAAGAGGCAATGTCATTAACCCCTATTTTCATCTTCTCCTTTTCTCAACCCAATAAGAACACAAAAAACATTAAACAAATGTATAATAATTATTAGACACAAAATGAAATATTTGTAAAAGTTTTTGTCTATATCATATCAACTATTATATGTTATATTTTTAAATCTTCATTATTGGTTAAGTTTATATATTTCATTTCTTATATTTAAATAATTTTTCTTAAAAGACATAACAAGGAGATGATACATTATATATCAGGAAAATAAGTTTTCTAATATGGTCGATACAGAGCGTTGGTCGGCGCACTAATAATTATAAACGGAAACAATTACAACAAATTTTTTCTCTCTTCTTATTTATAATTCACAATATTTTTGTAATCTACCTTATAATATCTAGGTAATATTAAATATTATACATTACCAATAAGGTATTGTTGACATAGTGGTGTAAAACTATATGGGTGAGATATAGTTACACCACATCTTAGTCATCAATTCTAGGGAAAACCAATGATTTAGATATACTCACTAACTCAAACCATTGAATTTCCTTATAATTGATAGCTAAGATGTGAAGTAAGTTTAAGAAAATTACATCAATAGATATCTCCTCAAACTATATTGGTTCAAGAGATAAATAAAAAATGTCAAGCATTTAATCATGAGCAATACTTATGGAACTTTTGAAGATATAATGAAGTGGAGTAATTAGTAAATGTTAATTAATCAATGAAATGACGTGTGAGGTTATAAAAAATATGAAGAAACGTTTCCCTTATAAGTTTTTTGCCTTATAGTTTATATATTCGACCTCATCTTAGTTATGTTTTTTTGATGACTTGGAAGGGCTAAAGTGTAGTACAGATAAAACTACAGCGATCTATAAAAGAGTGACTGAATAAGCCAAAAATCTAGAACTACACCAAACACTCTAAATTGGATCGTTTTAGCTTATGTGTTAACGGGCCTTAGAGGTGGATCCGTTACATTGTTACAACTTACAATCCATAAGGAAATTTCAGTTATGTTTTGGATTTCAAACTTCAACAAATTTCTCACTAGCATGTCCACGATTAGTTGAAATTTTTCTATTCCGTTTAAAAAATTATCATGATTCTTTTAAGCACTCAATAAAAATGAATACTTTTACCACTATTTTTACAACAGCTTAAATTTAACATCAATGTTGCAATGCCAAGGTTTGTTTGGATGCATAAATACATTGCTTAATATATAAAACAAAATGAATAATTTGGTTAAAATTGAAGAAACCCATTTTATATGAAAGTGAGTTATGATATTATGGATGTAAAGTTGTGCTCGTTAGTAAAAACACTCTCTACCCCATTATGATTAGAGAGGATGAAAAATATAACTTTACAACTTTAGCTATAAACAATGACCCACCAAAAAAAGAGAGCAATGCAAGCAGAAACACAATTTCCGAATAACGTTTTTAACTTTTATAGTTTGTATGATACTGACATATCATATATATGCATATATTATATATATATATATATGCATATTTTATAGTTATTGATTCAAGAAGGAAGAAGACTTTTCATAGAATTAGGTTGTGGCACGAAAGTAAGAGCATCACTGTTCTATATATACATGGTCCTGAATAGTGAATACATCTACCTCCCACTTTAGAAAAATAAAACTTGGCTTCCAAAAGAATGAATAAACAATAAATATACAATACAAATTGGAGTGAGTTGGAATTCCACCCAAAACTTTCTTTTGAGGTAAAAGACAGATTTATATTTCCCATCAAGAGTAAAAGAACGTGCACTTGAAACTTTTCTATACATTAGCTTTGTTTCCATTCTCTTACTCATATCTTAATTATTCACCTTCATCATATTGCCTTTAGACCAATCCTATAGGTCATTATAAATCACCTTGAACTTAATGAACTAAAATGATGGCATTTGGATTCTTTAATGCATTTACCTTTTCAGTTATGATCCATCAAAAAGTTGGGATATTCTTTGCTTATGCCTTTGGCAAACAATTATTAGTATTGTGTCAATGTTCAAGTTCAAAATTGAACATTTATTCTTGGTGTAGCCATCTCTGGTTGGATTGAAACATAACAATGATGCTTGCTATTGCTAGGGAATTAAGAAAATAAAATATCAATTTGATTATGTGTGTTTAAGAGTCGATAATAATTAAAAATGATTTGTGGATAATACAATAACAATGTTAGTAGTACATTTTTTATCTTGTTACCAATAGTGATAATTTTAACCATAACAATTGTTATTGAATTTCGTAAGAGTCAATAATAATTTTGACTAATGATTTAGATGTATTCACCAATTTAAATTATTCTAATAATGAATAACTATAATGTGGAGTATATTTTTTCCACTTACTATAAATTTTTCTCATTATAATTCTCTTATTATATGACCTTATAATTATTTTTATATTTTATATTTTATATCGTACCATCAACCAATTCTCACGATTCTTTTTCTATTTTTCTTATCTCTACAGCATTGAGACGAGTCATTAACGATCATTTTTTACAATCATACCAGTGAATTTGCATAGCAGTTAAAGGTATTGAATGTGACAGTTACATACTTACAAACCTTCCAAATTGCAATAGAGAAAGAAAATACGAAGCAGAGTTGCAATTAGCGGTCCAGTCCTTAAACACACTTCATTTCTTTCACATTCACAATTCACAAACACACAGTGATGGGGTGCAAGACCTCAAAACTTGACCGGCTACCAGCGGTGGCACTTTGCCGTGAACGTTGCAAATTTATGGAAGAAGCACTTAGCCAAAGCTACGTCCTCGCCGATGCACACGTTGCACACTTGGAATCTCTCAACACACTTGCCTCTTCTCTCTCTTCTTTCTTAAACCAATTTCAACACACTCTCCCTATCAGCCAAATCATATCACATGATTCTCACGTGCACTTCCATTCTGACTCTGAACTTGAACACGATCATAATAATAGTCTTAGTAATAGAGATAAAGAATTCCAAATAACCTCATCTCCTCATGATGCAGCGTTCATGAACCACGTTCCGTTTTCACCGCCTCCTCCGACTCACGGTGGCTATTATGGTTCAAAATCATCGCCGCCGCCACCACCTCCGACCTTCTCTGCCTGGGATTATTTCAATTTGTTTGAACCTTTCCACAGATCATATGAAATGCCGTACAATACGACTCATGATAGTTACTGTGATGAAGCAACAGAGGAGAAAGATGAGATAATGGTTGCGAGTGAGGAGGTGCAGAAAGTTAAGGAAGATGATTCGAATGAAAAGAATTTAGTATCTGAGAATGAAGTTCCAGAATTAGAGAAGTGTAGCAGCATCAACTCCGTTAAAGTTGAATCGAAGAAAGGTTTATGTGAGGCAGTGAAAGAGATTCAGATTCTATTTGAGAAAGCATCTGATTCTGGTAAACCAATTTTGGAAATGCTTGACGTTGGAAAACTCTGTTACCATTCCAAATTTGCCTTCAACCAAGGTAACTTCATTTTATGTTGTGTTAACATAATTGTGATTTCACATCACCCCTATTGTAAAAAAAATTCAATTTTGTTAATTTTTGTGAGTTTAGGAATTAATAAAAATGAGATTTTTGGGTTCATAAGTTTCTTGTAAGGTGATGCATGTGTTTACTCCGTCAATTTCATCTTTGGTTGGACGGAGAATGGGAATTGATTATGAAGTAGTTGATAGAGACAATTCCCATAGCTATGGGAATCTTTGCTTTACTCTGAAGAAGCTATGTATGTGGGAGAAGAAGTTGTATCATGAAGTCAAGGTATAAAGCTTTTACCCGCTCTCTTTTTTTCTTGAAGGAAGATTATGACAATGATGCACTCAAACGATTCTGAATAATATTTATTGTGAAATTATGAACTTGACAAGATGATATTCCAAGAATCATAAAATTAACTTTATTTGATAACTATTCACACAAGGATCCTGGTTCTTTTCTGCAATTCTTTCTGTCACTATGGTTTTGATCTTGTGTACATACAAGTTTAGTTTCATATTTCTATGTTTAGGAAAATAAATAGTGTGTTTGATTTCTGAATGAAGTTTAGGTAAAGCGTGAAGGAGTTTAGGAAAAAAAAAGAATGTGCAACAGTGATGAACATTTTCCTTTTTCATTTGCAGGCAGAGGAGAAATTGCGCATACTTCATCAGAAGAAGTGTAGCCAGTTGAAACGTATGAATAAAAAGGGCGCAGATGCTCAGAAAGTTGAAACTGTTCAAACTTTCATTGGTATATTAGCAACTAAAATGAAAATTTCTATCCAAGTAGTTGAGAAGATATCTATTACCATAAGTAAGTTGAGGGAAGAGGAGTTATGGCCGCAGATCAACAAGTTTATTCACATGTAAGTCATAATTTATGTTTCTTCTAACTAAATCATGCCAAATGGTTTTAACCTCTGATTAGTAGGTTGGTCATGACCTTAAGAGTAATGTTATTTGTCGCATCTAATATATAGTATACCACCTTATTAAAAAAGAAGGGATATGACAAGATAAGACATTGTGTCTCTCTTTTTTTCTCTCCTCTTAGATGAATAAATAAAGTTATTCTTATTGTTTTGAAGGTTGTACTGAACATTAATGCATCTAATATTATTTTGAAGAGATTGTTATTTCTTTTGGTTTAACTTTTAAGGTTTCTTAAAATGTGGGAAGATATGCAAGAATGTTACAGATACCAGTATAAGGAAATTGCTGAACTGAAAGCCCTAGATGCATCTACATTCAACAGAAAGCTTGGCAATGATCAAATTGATGCAGCAATAAAACTCAAATCTGAGCTACAAATTTGGAATTTAAGGTTATCAGATTGGATTCATGCCCAAATATCCCAAGTGAAAGCCTTAAATGGTTGGCTAGTAAGATGCCTAATGTATGAGCCTGAAGAAGTACCTGATGATTCAACTCCTTTTTCTCCAGGCAAGATTGGTGCACCACCTGTGTTTGTGATCTGTAACAAATGGTCAAGGTCAGTGGATAATATCTCAGAGAAGAATGTAATGGAAGCAGTAAATGGATTTATGCTAAGAATTAATGATCTCTTGGAAAAGCATATGCAGCAAAAGTTAACATTGGACAAGGAATTGGAGAGAAAAGTGAAAATCTTGGAGAGGCATGAACAGAAGATTCACAAAGTGGTGCAGGCTCGACAGAGAAAAATGGTTCCAATTGTTAGAGAAGAGAGTGAAGCATTGTTACAAGGGGATGCTGTGCATCATGGTGATTTTGTTGATAATAATAGCATGCAATCAGATTTGAAACAATTTTTTAGTTCCATGGAGAAGTTCACTGCCTCCACTGCTCACTTATACAAAGAACTTTGCCAACAAATTAAGCCACAGGGCCATGTTTTGGGAGATTCCAACAAAATCTACTAGTTTTGTAGTACATTTTTTATTGAATGATTTATGCAGGTTTCAGGTTCTTCAAAAATGTATGAGTTTAACTTTTTATGTAATGCAAATATCTCGTGAATTTCCTCCAAACAAAATAATGCAATTTCAATGCTGAAGTATATAGATTTGGAGTATTTATTGTCACTCTTATTTTATTATTATTGTTAAATAACTTAGAGATTATTATTGGCAGATGAGTAAAAGTAACAAGTACTCTAATGAATCGTTAAGTCTCCAATAAAATTATGTCTTGGCTAACAACACTGTCGTTATAGATTTGAGTGAAAAATAGTTGGCGTAAAATGATCTAAGCTCACAATGCATTTCAAGACTAAGCTCATAATGCATTTTCTACATTCTAATGTGGTCTAGTTGGAATGTTTATTTAAAAAAAAATAATACATTTCAAGATTAAGCTCATAATTTATTTTCTACATTCTAATGGGGTCTAATCGAAATGTTTTATTTCTTAAAGAAGAACATGATGTATTTTGGGACTGACAGTTCAAAATGTAAAACTCTTTTTTTTTAGATTAAGAGCTCAAAATGCATTTTTTATTTTCTATTTTGTGTTTAAGTGTGTTATTATTATGTTAAATCTGGATGTTAAGTTCTAAATTCTCACTTTATCTTATAACATTGAAGGGTGAAGGAAAACTAGATGATTAATGGGGTTTAAGAAAATGAAGAAGTTGTGAGAGTAAGTGAGTAACTAACTAACTAAGGATACAAAAGAAAGAATGTGATAGGGGAAATAGAGTTAGGGCCTTATGGGATTTTCATTTTTTAAAACAACATGTTTAAAAACATGTAATCCACTAAGCAAGTGTCTAAAAAAATAACCACAACCCAATAAGCACTGTCTTTTATTTAAATTTGGTGTTCCCCCATTTAAAAATCAAAATACATTTGCCATCACTTGCAAGGAAGATGAATGTTATATATTTATTATTTTTAATATCCTTGCAAGGAAGATGAATGTAATTCACTAACCTCCCAAATTTCGAAACTTAGTTAAACTACACATGAAATTACTAATCTCCCATATAAGGAAATCATCTCTAATTTATATACATTTGGTATCAAGATAAGGAAGGTGACTATAATTCATTAACTCCCATAAAAGGACAAAATTAGGCCTTGAAGTATGTAACGGGCAAGGGCGTGGAAAGTAAGAGCAAGCACATAGGAAGAGAAAAAGGACCAAATCAAAGAAAAGTAAACCGCGTGAAAGGATCTCTATGTAGACTAGAACTTGGTCAACAGATACTAGATTTCCTTATATTCTTACCATATCATATTAAATTAAAGGTCAAGTAAGATGAAACAATAGAGAATATATTGATTAATAAAAAAAGAGAAGCACACCCATTTGTTTTGTTTAGTGTATAAGGTTCACGGTCTTAGGTAGCATTTTTCTATCATCAAACTGAAACTAAGTAAATGGGTTGTTTCCACTCATGCGTTTCTAAACACTCTACTCATTCTCCTCTTCCTACACCATACGACACCGTTCATTCTCCTTCTCACAATGCACGTCACAACGTTCCCTCTTTCTCCGAGTTCTCCCTCTCCGACCTTAAATCCGCCACCAACGACTTCAGCTCCGATCACATTGTGTCTGAGAGCGGCGGAAAAGCGGCGAATGTTGTTTACAAAGGTCGGCTCCATAACCATAACCATCGTTGGATTGCAGTTAAGAGATTCCCTAAATCAGCATGGCCTAATCCCAAGCAATTTGCGGTACGATTTTCTTCTTCTTTAAATCTGGTTGGTGAAGTGATTTCAATAGTTGTGGTGCTTCTGATTGAGTGTGAGTTTCATTTTTCAGGATGAAGCTTGGGGAGTTGGGAAATTGAGGAACCATAGGGTTGCTAATTTGATTGGTTATTGTTGTGATGGTGATGAGAGACTCCTTGTTTCAGATTACATGCCTAATGACACTCTTGCCAAACATCTTTTTCACTGTACCTATCTATTTCATTCTTTATTCTCATTTTACTACTCAAACTTGATTCATCTTCATTATATTGTGAATCTGTTGTTTTGGTAAACAGCTTAATTTAGTGATTATTATGAGCTAGTTGAAGGCTTATTAGTTAGGTGGAAGCTTATAAGCTATGAACTTTTTTTTTAATATTCTTTGCTGCTTTCTGCTTTCATTAATTGACACAACAACTGTCTACCAGGTTAACCCTGCAATTATGTTTGTAACTTTTTACTCTATCCATGATAGGGGAAAATCAGACAATTGAGTGGAGCATGAGGTTAAGAGTTGCCTTATCCATCGCTGAAGCTTTAGAGTATTGTCGTAGCAAAGGTCATCCGTTATACCATGACTTGAATGCTTACAGAGTTCTATTTGATGAGGTACTATAGGACAATACATTTTGTCCTACTGTTCTGAGGCTTATAGTTATTATAATATGGTGTATATGTAATTGATATATATAGATCAATGTCTTGAGTGCACATTCTCTAGAAGTCCGATTATTTGATATTTGTGGGTAGTATTGGGAGCTGCCATTGTATCTGTTAAACCAAAATTGACAAATTCTTGATTTTTTTTTTCCAGAATGGTGACCCCAGGCTTTCGTGTTTTGGGTTGATTAAGAACAGCAGGGACGGGAAAAGTTATAGCACAAATCTTGCTTATGCACCTCCCGAGTATCTGAGAAATGGTGGGTGCATGCTTTCTGTAATGCTGTATCACATAATTCTTTATACTATTTTTTACTCATCATTATTAGAACTACAGTAGAAGCCTCATCTATCTTTGATCTAAAATCTATAAACCAAGCTATAGTTCTTGCTGTCGAAAGTTGCAAGTTTCCATCGATTCAGTGTGATGCTGGATATGTAACAGCTATGATATATGTATTTTTTATAGGGAGGGTGACTCCAGAAAGTGTTATCTTCAGTTTTGGGACTGTATTATTGGATCTTCTTAGTGGCAAGCATATCCCTCCAAGTCATGTAAGTACTTTTTAAAGTATTAATTAACTTTCGAATCTCAGTGTTAGAATGATTTGATAGTTCATAGTTCAACCAATCTGAATGGCAGAATATTAGTAGGTGACTTCCGTATATATATATTTTTTTATAAAAAAGAACTGTGTATCATGTATCCAAATCATTAGTTGCTGTCACAAATAGATTTTGGTTCTTGAATTGATATCTGGGCCTCCATGGTCAAGTGGTCGGGAGTTCAATCCTTAGCACCCTGTTCTACAATTATGAAATTAAAATTTCAGCCCACGAGGGCGTAGATACAAACTAGTCATTCACCTTTACTTTTTTTTTATCGGCAAATGTTAGTATGTTAGTATTTTGTGGTGGGTAAGATTTGAACCCCCAACCTCCTTATCACTCCACTCCTTAAGTCTTCCACCCTTACCACTTGACCACCTTATGACTCCATTCACCTCTACTCTCTTAAGCTCTTAGTTTGGGTTGGTTTCGTATTTGTGAGCGTGAATATAAAAAATAGTGAAGGAAAACAATGGATTAATGTGACTATTGTTTGATTTGTTTCATTTGTTTCATTCTACCATTTATAGTTAATGTTTTATATTTACATGTTGTTCATTTTCCATATTACCTAGCAAAGTATTATTCTTTGTCCATGCAGGCTCTTGACATGATAAAGGGTAGAAATATTCAACTCCTTATGGATTCACATTTGGAGGGGAACTTCTCAACAGAAGAGGCAACAGTGGTTTTTGATCTTGCCTCACAGTGTTTGCAGTATGAACCTCGGGAGCGGCCGAAGACCAAGGACCTTGTGACAACACTTTCTGCTTTACAAATGAAACCTGATGTGAGCTTATCGCTCCCTTTCTTTAAAATACTTAAAAACAATGTCTTATGATTTTTATGAGATCAGCATATGAATCGTCACCCAGAGTAACACTATTGACACAACCAAAAAATAAATGCAAAAACACGAGCCTATGCCAGTCATTAGATCACTCATAGGGCATAGATTTGATACATTACTGAGATGCAGTGGCTCTTCTCGAAGGTTGTGTTTTGTTATATGAGCAGCATTTTTCTAATAGAATCTGAGTTACTGAATGAAGGATAAAATGGGCTTAGCCTGCTTTAAATATGACTGCAACTAATTGGTTGCGCTGACAGGGAAGTTAAGCAAATAATAGTAGTCTATTTGTCTATCAGGTTCCATCACATGTTATGCTTGGAATTCCAAAGCACGAGGAAACACCTCCTACCCCACAGCATCCTCCATCTCCATTTGGTGATGCTTGTTCTCGCCTGGACCTTACAGCTATTCATCAGATTTTGTTGATGACACATTACAGGGATGATGAAGGGACTAATGAGGTACCTAATTGAAGAGATAGAACTTCTCTTCTAATGTTTATTATACTGCGAATGTTACACTAAGTCTTTTTTCGTTCACATGTTTAGTTGTCTTTCCAAGAGTGGACCCAGCAAATGAGGGATATGTTGGAGGCAAGAAAGCGTGGTGACTTGGCATTTCGTGACAAGGATTTCAAAACTTCAATTGAGTGTTACTCCCAGGTATGTCATAGCTTGATACTAAAGGCCTAGTCTTTAAGGAGGCAGGAAAGAAGAAAATAACAGCATAAAAGAGCATTTTCATGTAATATTACTTTGATTCAAATATGCAGTTCATCGATGGTGGAACCATGGTTTCCCCAACTGTCTATGCTCGGAGAAGTCTATGCTTTCTCTTTTGTGATCAACCAGATGCTGCTCTACGAGATGCAATGCAAGCTCAATGTGTCTATCCTGACTGGCCTACAGCATTTTACATGCAATCAGTAGCACTTTCCAAATTAAACATGACTCAGGATGCCAGTGACATGTTGAGTGAGGCCGCTGCTTTAGAAGAAAAAAGGCAACAAGGGAAAGGGCACTAAGTTCATAACCTTTTGTATCAGCAGCAAGACATGTTTATGCTTAAAGTTGCAAATTGATTTCATTTAAGGGTGTAACATAGAGGGAGGAAGAATCATATTGCTTTTAGCTGCTGTTATGCTAATTTTGACCCCCTGAATTTGATAAAATATTTAATTGATTCTTACAGTGTACATGTCATTGAGTAATCTTTATGTGTAGACATCTGACATTAAAATTATTTGTAAACTGTATTGGTGAATTCATTGGTTTCCAAGAATATTGTTTTTGATGCAACAAAATGTGATATACTGAGGCAGATTAAGGCATCAACCTACCGATTGACCCAAGAATGGATTTCCAGCAGTTCCGCCAATGGCAACCTTGTCCAAAAAAGGAGTCCCAGCTTCATTGGCTACTTATAAGGATTTTTAAGAAATCAACTAGGATATATTTCAATAATCTCATAATAGGTAATTCTATACAAATGTATTAACACATTAATTGTGAAATATATATAAATTTGCATATCAGAGGTTTCTTAAAGTGTGTCATATATCTCCTATGTTACCCGTTAAAAGAACTACCATAACATTTTTTTCGTTTTACTTATTTATAGTGACAAGTGAAAATGATTTTCATATAATTCCCCGGTAGATACATTGGATATACAAATTCAATTATGACATTGATATAAACTGAATTTCACCACTTATTTGAGGACCTTATCTTTATAAGTTATGTCTGTCCTAATGAGCTATGAAGACTCAACTTACCAAGTTTTTGTTTGACCAAAAACATTTATGTTGAACAGTTGATCATTTTACTCCCTTAACCTTAATACTGTCTGCTCCTGTTATCTATCTCTTAGATATAAAACACATATATCAATGTAGCTTATTAATATAAGTAACATAAATTTTCTTTAGGATTTTCCATAATTATCCTTATATCTCCACTTGTCATCATTAACATTACTCCATTAACTATTTCTCTTCATAAACCATAACGGTAAAAATGTAAAATCATTTATTAAGACCTCCTTAAACTTGTAAAAGTATAAGAAAATAAAAACATTTTTTCCTAAAATGATAGAGAATAATAACAGACCGAGTAATTGAACAAGAGAAAAATATATATTCACCATTAGTGTAAGAGATTTTTACTATATCACTCCATAATTTATTATTCAAATTTTACTATCTCTGACTCAGAAATAAAAGTAATATAAATAAATCGTAATTGATGTTTGATTACTAGACGGTATATTCCCTGATTTCGGTCACTGCACAATTGGACAGTGGTCAAGGGCAAGTGATCAAATCATACACATAATAAATCATAGGTGGTACGATGAACAAGACAAGACGCACACAAACAAGTATGTCAACAACTCTTTTTTTGTCTTTGATGATATATGGTAATTGAATCTTTCTCTCGCTTCCATCACAGAAAAATTAAATCAACCTTATCTTCAGCAAAATAATGAAAAGATAAAGTAACAAAGTAATAGGAAGAAAGTTTTGCACATGGAAAATAAAAAGCCCCAAAGCAACTTTTGCAAAAGATGGTGCTCTCTCAACCATACTTACATGCATGCAACCCAAGGCCCCAACCACTTGGTATAAAATAGGGTGATTGCCTTATATTTATTACAACAATACCTAAGCTTTACTTTCATTAGCCGACCTATATGAATCAAACAATGTTATAATATATGAACATTGACAAAATATTATTTCTAAATTTTTTATAATTGTCTCGCTTATAGTTTTTTTCGGTCTCCATCTCCCTCTAGAGATTGAACTAACATCAATTTGGTCTACATGCATTCAAACGACATGTTCAAATCATCTAAGATACAATTATATCTTCTTTTTTTATAATAGGTGCTTCTGCTACCCTAACTTTTCCCCCAATGCACACAATCTTAATTCAATATTGTCTATTGTATCTACTTATCCAACAAAATGTTTTCATTTATGTTATACTCAGATTATTTCCTTGTTAACATTTTAGCATTAAACATGTTTTTATTGCATATGGTGCTTAAAGCGCTTCATTACTTTTGAAAAATAGGTAGTATGGTCGACTTCAAAAGACTAAAGTTTTTGTTTTGGCTGGTCCATGCTGCTTCGTTGAGACTTCGTTGTTTGTGACACATGCATGGTTTATATATGCACGGAAAGTTCATGATGCAAGGCAAGTGATTAGCCAAACAAAGCAGCTTGATGTGGGACAGAGATTGAGGCCAGAAACTACTTGGAATAAGCAATGTTTATGAGATTTCAATTACTTTGAAGAAAAATGGTAATGAGGATATATTTGGTGTCATATGTTGCTCAAGTGATGCGACTAATCTTATTTTCCTGCTTTTTCTTGCTATCTTTTAGGTGTCATATGCTTAATGATACGAATTTCGGATGCATGTATTTTGTGTGGAAATTTTGGTGGACGTGGGATAATATTTGATTTCCCTTAGATAATAAATTTGTATATAAATAAATAAGACTATATACGCATTTCCCTACATGCTGGGAAGGAGAGTGTGACTTGATCTCACCTCACAATCCCCTCCTCACTACTTTAACACCTAAACTACCTCACAATCTCACATCTCAACTTTAATTTTTTATTGTAATATTTATATTTACAGTCATTATAAATATTCATACATAGTTAATATATGAGTTGAATGATAATTAAATATTAATAATGAATGATCCACAAATTAAAAAAACTCGACAATGTGAATGTAATTATGCTATCAGAAGACATTGAGTGTTTAGTGTAATCAACCCATTTAATTATAAACATACAATTAACTTTGCTACAATCATGAAAATTAGTAGTTGAATTGTGACTTGTGACTGTACCATACTTTAGAAAGGCAACAACCATTTCAACATAAGTGGCTTTGGTCAAATACATATTAGTATATCAAGTCCATAACTTTAAATGAATGGAAAATGAAAAGGATCATGTCAATGTCTCATGCATATATACTTAGCTTTATATACCTAACAAGTATATATAAATAACAATGCAAGAATACCAATATCAAAGTACTCCAACTTGAGACTTGTTTGGCAATCATAATGGAAGAAATGGTGGAAGTGAAGAGGAGTAATGTTTCTGCTCCTTCAATGAGCTTAAATGATTTGTTCCTTAAAAGTCCCTATGTCTCTCATTTTATGAACACTCCCTTAGCTAGTCCAGTGATGAAGGCACTTGAAAACATGCAAGGGCGCTATCTTGAAGAAGTTGATCTTTTCACAAAGCTTGACCCACAAGATGATTGGCTTCCAATCACTGAATCCAGAAAGGGAAATGTGTATTATGCTGCTTTTCACGTGCTTAGTTCAGGAATCGGGTTTCAAGCCCTTCTTCTTCCCTTCGCTTTTATTAGTCTTGGATGGTAAGTTATTATCTCAGTCTCATTAAATTATATACAATTTTGAAATATTATTAAATTCTCACTTTTGGATAGCTTATTTATAAGGTAGCATTTAGATGAATTTTGGACCAATTATTATAATGAACCATTTCCCACAGTATTCACTCTTACAATATTCCATGCTCTAGATATATGAGAATAAGAATCTAGTGTCTTCCATTAATTAAATACCAGCTAGTTCTATAAACCTCACTTTTATTTAACACTTATATATCATATATAACCAAGTAACCAACAAAGTCATTTGCTTCTTGAATATAAAATAGGTATAAAAATTGTGTTGATAAAACTATCCTTAGATAAACATTCTCTAAATATAATTGAACTAAAACGAAAGCCCAAGAGTGTAACATTTGGTGTGATGCTGGTGCAGGATTTGGGGAATCATATGTCTCTGTGCAGTTTTCTTATGGCAGCTCTACACCTTGTGGCTACTCATTCAGCTTCATGAATCTGACTCCGGAGTGCGCCATAGTAGGTACCTTAAACTGGCTATGGCAACGTTTGGTAAGCACAACTACTATCTCAAACTAGCTTTATAACTCGGCGTACTAAACACAAAAAACTAACAAAACCCTTTTAGATTTTTTCCAATAAATCAAATGCTTAAACTAAACTGTAGCAAAGTCTTGTTAAGTAAATTAAAAAGAAACAATAATCTTTCTTCGCATCCTAAATTTAATCATCCATACATTTAACATAGATCATTTCTGACTTATTTGTATGTGGGTATATGCATATTTATCAGCTTAATCTACTTATCTACTTCATAAAATTAAAAGAATAGATATTCTAGAGATGGGACTTTTGTTGTTTGTTCATTGAAGACAACATTACTTCATACCATGTTGCTGCTCTTGATAACATTAGTGCAGATTGTCCACCTTTAGTCTCTGAAAATTTCTTACGTGTAAGACTATATTGTTAGAAACATATTTTAAAACCAATTATGATTTATGATAGTGAAACACCCAATTAATTATTTGAACTATTTATTAAACTTTAGTAAGTATTACCATGAGATGTATTAAGATATTATTAAGTGACTTGCATGTAAAATTCTGAGGAATTTTGTGATGATAAAATAGTTTCGAGCGTGCATCAGTTTTTTTAAAAATATTCAAAGTATTTCCATCTTTTAACATGAGGAATGTTGAATGGTGGGACGAAAACTGTAGAAGCATGATTTTACAAGTTGAGTTTAAATTTATTTCCCCCGAATATAGCTCTAGTATTTGCAATTAAAACAAAGTTATATCATAATGTAACAAAAAAAAGTTAAAGCATTAGTGCCTTCCTTTTGATATATTTTATTTCGGCAATACCAAGATTTGAGTCTCACTACTCAAATTAATTAGAAAGTTATTATTTTAATCCGTTTTATCAATCAAAGTCTTCAGATTCAAGGACTAATATCACTCTTGGTTATAATTTCTATAATTGAAATATTAATTTATTAAAATCCGAAACTAATATGATAAGTGTAGTTACATATTCAAGTGATGAACTAAAACTTCAATATCTTGAACAGATGAGTAAAAAAAATATACCTGAAATTCCCCATCTATCTATCTATCACTTGAACATGTAAATAAAACTAATGTTAATGCTGGAAATGTATATTGACAAGAAAAAAGTAAAAAAAAATTGCAGGAGAGAAATTAGGAAAACTACTAGCACTTTTCCCAATCATGTATCTATCAGGTGGAACGTGTGTGACACTAATCATGATAGGAGGTGGCACCATGAAGATATTCTTTCAACTTATGTGTGGAGATTCATGCACCCTAAAACCACTTACAACTATAGAGTGCTATTTGGTTTTCACTGGAGCAGCCATTTTGCTTGCTCAGCTTCCAAACTTGGACTCAATTGCATGGGTTTCCTTCATTGGAACCATCACTGCTATAAGTTATTGTTTTATTATATGGATAGTGTCTATAGTCCAAGGCAAAGTTAGTTATATATCATATGAGTCACATTCTGAGGCCAACAACATTTTTAATGTGTGGAATTCACTTGGCATCATTGCCTTTGCTTTCAGAGGTCACAATCTTGTGCTGGAGATACAGGTAAGGTTATAAAAGATTAAAATGTCTTCGTTTATTTTTCTTTGAACAGTTAAAAGTGTTTGATATTATTGCTGAATTATCTGCATGGATTCAATTGTCTTTGATTTAGGGAACCATCCGTTCAGATGCAACAAGGCAACCTTCACGATTTGCTATGTGGAAAGGTGTTGTGTATGCTTATCTAGTCATTGCTTTGTGTTTGTTTCCCCTTGCCATTGGAGGCTATTGGGCCTATGGAAATTTAGTAAGTCATTATATTACCCTTTACAAAAATTATTATCATTTCACCTTTTTCTTTCTATACCTCTTTTCATCATTCTTCTATGACCATTATGATTACAATTTCAATAGTTAATCAATATGATTGATCTAATATTGTAAGTTAAGATTTTTCACTAGGTATTGTACAAGATAATGAATACCCTATTATAGTGAAATGACATATGACACACAAAAAGCACATGAATTTAAATTATTTTTTATTAAAATAAATTAATAACATTAAGGAAAAATTTGTATTATATATCACTATTGAAGAGTACAATATCGAGATGAATTATACTAATTGTACAATGTTAAATGCTATTGTTCAATACTTTAGAATGTCAATTGTTAAGATGAAAAATCATATATCATAAAAGAAATTAATTATCTATTAGGTGGGTGGATACCATTTATTAACAACATAGAAAATGATCACTAGGATGAGTGTGAGAAAATACAATGTGAAGATATCATTAATCTATTAATTATAAATTTATAATTGATGTTTGTAAATTTTGCCTTTACCTAACACTTGTTTTTTTGACACCAGTTACCTAGCAATGGTGGAATGTTAAGTGCTTTGTACAAATACCACAAACATGATACACCAAAGTTTATAATGATTATGACAAGCTTGCTAGTTGTGATTAACAGCCTCAGTTCCTTCCAAATCTATGCAATGCCAGTATTTGACAATCTGGAATCCAGGTACACAAGCATGAAGAACAGACCTTGCCCAAGGTCACTAAGAATAGTCTTAAGGGTTTTCTTTGGATGCTTAGCATTTTTTATTTCTATAGCATTACCATTCTTGCCAAGTTTGGCAGGTTTGATTGGAGGCATTGCTCTACCAATAACTTTAGCTTATCCTTGTTTCATGTGGATAGTTATTAAGAAACCAAAAAAGTATAGCACAGATTGGTGCCTAAACTGGATGCTTGGAATAGTTGGGATGATTCTAAGTGTTCTAGTTGTCATAGGAGCCATTTGGGTCATTGTAGAATTGGGCATTAAGATTCACTTCTTTCATCCAGAGTAAGAACATGTATTTATACTATGCATAATCAGTAAGAACATGTAACTATATTGATGAAATTTAGAATAAGCTTCACTTGTAGCCACAACCAATAGTACCAATCATATCAAACTATTGATTTGAAATAAACTAATTTGATTTTAAATCATTAATGTATTATCATTTATCAATGATGATGATCTGATTGAGACCATCGATCTTATACCCTATAATAATTTCTCGACCGCATAACTATACTAGTATTCAACCAAGCTCATATCACATTTTCACCCTTGCTTATAAGAATGAGATGGACACTAAACCAAGAACTGGTGGATAATCATCACAATCACAGTCCAAAGTGAATATATTTTCTAGTGATAGGAGGAGGGCACATAATAAAAGATGTTAATGAGGTAAGGTCTACAAAGAAAAAGTATAATGGCTACCAAATGCACCTAATAAAATATGTTAATGCGGTATATGCTTTCTATTGATAATCCTACAAAAGCATAGATCATAAGGACAAAAAAGGCTTAACCAAACTTTCCATCATGAAATTCAGATTTCAAAGTTGAACTATCTCTAGATAGTAGGTAAGTTTGGAGATTATGTGCAAGTTTAGTATCACCTATAGGAACAGGAAAACAAAATAATGAGAAACCAAGTTTCCAAGATGATGAGGAATGACAAGAACAACATGAAGGAACAGAACCGTTTGGTTTGGTGTGTGCAAAATTTGTTCAATTAAATGACATGCTGGAAATCCCATGAAACTTCTCTTCCCCAAGGAAAATCTGCAGTTGTACAAAGAATTTTAAGGGTGAGTGGCTTTAACTAAGGACACATTGCTTTCAATTGTAAAGGATATTTAAATCTAGGAAAAACTATATAAACAACATACTGCATAGGCAGCCATCAAAGAATGTTGAAGCAATTAGAAAAATAAATTTTACAAACTCTTGATTGGTGTGAGTTAAGTAGGTTGTAGCATCCTTTTAAGAATTATTGAAGTTGTAGAATTGGAATATAAATATGCGTTCATAATTTAGTGTTATTAAACTCTGAACTAACAATGAAGAGTTGGTCTAAAATGACTTAAAGGTGGACCACTTGGTTAATGGTGGAATGGATTGACTCAATTTACTTAAAAAAATATTATTTAATAACTCTATAATCTAAATTTAAAAATATTATATCTAATTAAAAAATCAATCACTATCAAGTAATATAATAAATAAGTTGAAAGCATTACCAGATAAGATAGATTTCATATTTTAATTGCAAAACAAAAGTGTATAAATAAGTTTAAAATTTATTTAAGTAATTTAGAAAATAAGCTAACAATGAGAAAACATTTGATTTTTTAGTCTCAAAATGTTAACGTTTTGGTTGTTTTTTACTGGTTTTTGGCTTAAACTGACAAGTCGAGCCGAGTTATAATGATTTTGATGCAAAACTGATTAGATGAGAAACTTGAGTCAATCAAACATCTATTTCACAGTTGAACTAAGGATGACAATGCGGCGAGGTAGGTATGAGTAGTGTTTTCCTATTCTCATACCCATATTATTTAAAGGTACCCATGTGGATAACAAACCTATGTAATATCCAACAACTTTTTAATTTTCCCTATATATGTACATATTTTATAATGATTAGTAAATAAAATAATTATTAATTAAATTTATTACTATATTCTAATTACTAAAACTGATTATAAAATAAAAATAAAATAAAATATATATATATTTAATTTAAAATATTTTATAAATATGTGGATATTGTGATATTCATTTTTACCAATAAACTATTTTTATGGTACTTATTGGGATATATTTATGAGCACTCTTGAGACAAATATTTTATCATCACTAGATTGGTCCGAGACGACTTTTATAATAGTGATAGATATTGAATAGACTACTTTTAGAAAAAGAAATGTAAACAACAATAATACCCCTCCTATCTTAATAATATGTTGCAAATTCTGGAAATATAGTCCAAAACCGAAAACAAATTGTCCGTGTCAATATGATCGGGAATTGGGAAGGGGTAGAGATACAAAATTTTTAAGACTTATTGCAATATCCTCGGCCACCGAATAGCAATTTTGTCATGTATTGTAGATAATATCATAATAGGAATAAAGAAGAAGAAAAATGAATGCAATAGTATATAAGTTTAAATATACTGTAATTATCATTCATATAATTAAAATAAATGTTGGACAATTGCGTCTTAATTCGTATCTATCCATATAAGTTGTATTTATCGATGAATTCCTACCTTATAACAATTGGAGGCTTTGATGGCGGCTACAGGAGAGTTTGATCCAGACCTCGCACTTTCTCACAAGTACCCCGATGTCTCTCTCTTCTTCCTTTCTCATCACTTACTTTTTATTATTTCTCTCTTTTTTTAGTTGTTATAGACAAAATTGTTTGCAGAAATATCATATTCATAATCAAGAGTAGTTTTTTTCACATATCAGTCCCCATTCATAATATAATACATCCTCTATATTTTTTTTATTGTTAAAGTTTATTGAATTGAATTATAAGCTTCCGTTATTGTTTTGATTACACTGCAGACCTCGCACTCTTATACTGAAAGGTAAAAGGCTTTTGTATAAGACCATTTTTTCCCCATGTTTGATATAATGCACAAAACAATGTAGATTGAATATGGTTAGAACATGTGTTGAACAGAGATGTAGCGCTTTATGCATTAGGCGCAGGGGCATGTGCATCCGATGCTGTCGATGCTGATGAGCTTAAATATGTTTACCATGAAAATGGTCAGAATCATATTAAGGTATTTTTTAACAGTAATGCTGTTTAACGTTTACCTATTACTTTATGGTAAATTTTGTTTATTATTCATTTCTGTCTTATGCATCATTTTCTGCTCTATAGGTTTTGCCTACATATGCTGCTATACTTGCACAGAAATCCTTGGAAGGTGGTTTCGATATCCCGGGCTTGCAGTGAGTGCTCATTTTTTTTGGATATGCCTCTGTGCTTATATACTTCATGTATTGTTTATCTAACTGACATTCAAACCATCTAGTTATATATATAATCTATGTACCTTTTGTTCTAATGGTGAATGTATTATTCCTTCACTTTTTCTACTGTAATATTCTGTCATATTGGTCTTGCATTTTTGCCCCTTCTGATAGTAAAACTTATGTCTGCCAGATATGATCCACGCCTTCTGCTGCATGGACAACAATACATAGAGTTGTACAAACCATTTCCTTCCAGCTGCAATGTAAGGTTTAGAATGAAAATTTGGCGTAGTGGACATCTAGGCTGAATTTTTAAACTGATGGTTTTTAGTTCCAATTTTAGCTCGAGTCTACTAGTTTCTTTATTGTGGCACACGAATATGTTTGATGAAATTTTGAGGAAAATTAAACTGGAGGTAGATGACTAGATATGAACAAATTTTACTCAAGTAATTCTTAGAGGGTGTCATCTTCAGGATTTGAGATATCCTTAATGAAATTAAAGCATTTTATATATCATATCTTTCATGCTTATGTGGAAAAGCCATGTTCACTTCGTAACAGTGTCATTCCACTGTGACTTGTGCTGAGAACAGTATTCTTTGTTGAGAAATTAGTCTGTTGCTCGTGGTTTTACTTAAATTACAGATCAAAAGATCGTATAAATTTTAGTGATAAAGAATGGGTTTTATTTGATTAATTTTCACGCTATCTACTTCGTCTGATTCATTTTAACATGAATTCCTCTACTTTAGCTTTCTGTTATACCAGGGGGAAAAAGAATCCTCCTATTTCACCGACCCTGGACAACCTATAAAACTATGAGTCTGACATTTTTCATCAGCACACTAAGATTAACTTCTAGTTATTATGATATTGTCACTTATTCTTTGTAAATAGGCTCATGTTATATTGTCACTGTTACAGGTACACAGTAAAGTTTGTCTTGCAGGACTACATGATAAAGGTTGAATTGCAAAAGCTGTTTCTCCTTACATGATATATTCTATTGTGCATGTATTGATATTGTTGCTTTAATTTCAGGTAAAGCAGCAATTTTGGAATATGAAACAAAAACTTATGACAAAGAGTCTGGTGACTTACTATGCATGAACAGGTAAAACTGAAAAATTCATTTTAATGCTTTGTTACTGTCAGACTCAAATACCTGTTACTTGCAGGATGACTGTCTATCTACGTGGTGCTGGTGGCTTCTCAAAGTCTTCTAAACCATTTTCTTACTCGAACTACCCTTCGAACCAGATTTCTACTGTGAAAATTCCTGACAGTAAACCTTTCTCAGTGTTTGAGGATCATACCCAACCATCTCAGGCACGTATAACTATTCAATATTGTCCAAAATAAGTTGGCTGGTTCATTCACTTCATTTTTTTGGCTCTCTCCATCTACTGCCTGTGTTCTCTAATTTTGTTTGCAACATACTTGGAAAGCAATTCAAGGCCTGAGGTCTGTATGTTTTGATTTCAAACCAGCATATAATAAGACATTAAGCTTAGACTACATGTTATGTGACCCCCTCACAAGATTTACACATTTTCTTAATTCTGGCTCTTTCATCATATCAGCTCTGGGCTATCCACTCTGTCTCGTCCTGTATATTTTTTTCTTGGATAACAGTAGTTATTGATGAAATATATTTTTCTATGAAAACTTCTGAGTTAGTAATGTCACAATTGATTGATTTTTTGGTTTCCATATTGACTGATAATATGCTTAACTGCTTGAATTTTATTTGTGGTACAATTTCATGATGATCATGCCTTGAACGCTAATGATTGGAGTAGTACATGGAACCAGTTGGTTTATTTTGGAAAAATAGTTATAATGTCAAAAAATAATTTAGTGTTCCATTCTGTTTTTACTTATAATATTCCATTTCCTTGGGCAATTTTCCTACTTGGTCCATCCTTTTTAATGGTGTTGGTGCTTTATATCACTACTATATCGGTGAATGTCAAATGGGTTTTAGGGTCTTAACATTTTTTGAGATACTTCAGTTTTGTTGATAGTTGAGTGCCACTTATCCTATCAATTGTCGATGTGACTTACATTACTTATTTTGTCTGTCAATGCAATTTTATGATTTCCCTCCTCTTTTGATCTTCTTATGTTGACAAGTGAAGATGTTAGTAATTTATTTCATCTTTGGAAACCTTTGATATTGCTTCTTTATTAATTTCTATTGAGTTTCTCAATTTCTGTTTCTTTTGGCAGGCATTGCTTTATAGGCTTTCCGGTGACTACAATCCTCTGCATTCTGATCCCATGTTTGCAAAGGTTGCTGGGTTAGTACTCTTATCCTGTCTTCTGACTACCAATACCTTCAAATTACTAATTCCTTGAAACTCCAATTTGACTGAAGTTGAAATAGGTCAATGATAATTTTCATTTCCTTTAGACATGGAGTTTTTGTTTGTTTGAAGGAAGTAAAGGGGATTATCATTTGAATTAATTTAAATAATATAAATGGTAGTTAAGAGGGTTAGTCTTGGCGTAACGGTAAGGTTTGTTTTCCTTGTGACCCAAAGGTCACAGATTCAAATCCCGGAAGCAACATCTTTGCTTACGAGACTGAGGCTACATACATCTACCCTCCCTAAACTATACTAGGTTACTTGACATTTTAGGATGTGAGGCCATCAGTTTCTGACTACAAATTTTGTATTAACTTTCATTTTATTCACTTCTTGAGCTAATCTAATTTTGTTGTGAACTGATTGCAATAGATTCTCGAAGCCAATATTGCATGGACTATGCACATTAGGATTTGCAGTAAGAGCAATCATCAAATGCATATGCAAAGGAGATGCAGATATAATAAAAGGAATATCAGGTCGCTTTCTTCTACATGTCTACCCTGGTGAAACTCTTGTTACTGAGATGTGGCTTCAAGGCTTAAGGTATGTTCACTATTTGCCACATTTTTCATAAGAATAATTATCTCACACTATCCACTTCCAACACATTTTTTCATTACATTAATAATTAGTTGGTTGGTGTAATATTCAAATGCTTTGAGAATTGAGATGTTGATTAAATGTATGAATTGCAGGGTTTTATATCAGACCAAGGTGAAAGAGCGAAATCAGGCAGTTCTTTCTGGCTTTGTTGATCTGCGTGGTTTGACTTCATCACTGTGAAGCATTCCATTGCATGTAGCTCTACAATATTTGCAGTGGATTTGCCATATGTGTATTCAATAAAGGCCCAAGTTCATTGGAGCTGATTTTTATTAAGTAATAATTATCTATGATAAGTAGTTGAAACTGCAAATGAGAATATGAATGTATCCAAAATTCACGCTTCATTTCTGCCATGAGCTTTTTGTTTAACAATCTTGTTACTAGATAACATTGAATCTTTTGTCACTTCCATATTATTCATACAAAATTTTCTTTTACTGTGAACATGGTAATATTTATCACAAACATTTTCATAATCAATACATATCCCAATTGTAATAATTGAAAAATGATATGTACAATTAAGCTTCTGCCATCCATTCTTTCTGAGCCTGGAGAATATCAAAACCCTTGAAGACATTCCAAATAGATAAGGCAATGGTTGCATAACCAACTATATAGTGAAAGATGTTCCAATAAATTCTGTACTTGTCATCTTTTTTAGGCCTAAAAAAGACAGCAATACAGACTTGTGCAGATGCAAGACATATCAAAGTGATTCCAATGCATCTGTGTGGAAGATGATAATAGTACCGTTTGTATTATGAACCGGAAAGCTGAGAGTGCCCTCTTGTAACATGAGGTTATTGTAGAGGACATTATCTTTAAGAGATTAATTATTTCTCACAATATATTTCTTCTATATGCATTGGGGCACATGTCCAATAATTTATATCACAAAATCTAAAAGGTTGAATTTCCACGTTAATTGAAATCACTATTAATGAAATTAATAATTGAGATACTTACACGTATAAATTCGATGATTATACAATCATATCTATAAACTTGAATTCTCTCATAATAAAATATAACAACTTGAATTCTCAATTAATATCAGAATAAATATGGCAAAGTTAAAAAGTTTACTCTTCATTGGCTACGATTAATCAATACACATAAGTTAGTTTTGACAAAAGAATCTGTTATTTTCTCAACTTTTAAATATTTAATATTCTTTAAATTTTTAAACATCTAGTAATCAACTAATTATCCACCCCTTATATAATATGCTATTTTTGTACAATTACTTATTATGCTTTCTTTCTGTAATTACATTGTTAAAATGGTACGAGTTATGTAAGAAGTTTTCTTGATTAACAAGAAAGATGAGAAAACTATGAATGAGAAATGAAATGATAGAGAATGGAAACTCCATATGAAATGGAAATCTTTCTCATTATTGAATTAAATGAAATGAGTTGAATGAGTTACAGAGATAAAGGGAATCACCCTTTATATACTACACCTCCTAACTAACTCAACAACTAGTCAGTTAATCGATTAACTCTTACACATTCACAACTATACAACATATTAAACTTAAATCATTTTTATACTCTTAATTTGTGTAGGGTTAACCATGATGAACTGAAGTTACTGCCAGATTCAAGCATGCTGGTCAAAGTTGACTTAGACATGGTGCATCAGGCTGACCTGCCAAATAGGGTCAGAATGCAACAGAGGACAGGCCAGATGGACCGGGGGCCAGGCCAGATGCAACAGAGGCCAGGTATGGCGCATCAGAGGCCAAGCCAGATGCAACAGAGGCCAGGCATGACGCACCAGAGGTTAGGCCAGATGCACCAGAGGCCAGGCCATATGCAACAGAGGCCAGACCAAACTAGTCAGTCTCGGTCAAAGTGTTTGGCCTTGGCACAAGGTGTTAGCATACATAAGGCACATGATCAAGACACTCCCTGGGTTATTAATAAAGAGCAAGGAATTGTGTTTGGTCATAGTGTGAAGTATAAAGGATATCATAGTGTGGATGTGTGTAAAAGTCCAACTTATCCAAGAAAGTGTTCAAGAAAAGCCACTTGCTTTATGAGTGTTTTTCTTTTCTGTTTTTTCTGTTATTTAGGATGGTTAAGGGTTTGTTAAGGGTTTTCTTGTTATATAAGACTCTCTTTTGTACTCTTGAAAAATTAATTCAATAAAATTCCTTTTTTGGTTTTTGCTTAGAGTCTTTGTTCTTTCTTCCTTCTTCATCAAGTAATATCGAAGCTCAAGCATTGATGGCATCACCATTTCTAAGACAATATATAGACAATCGATTAACTACATTGTTAATCGATTATATTACAGAATACAAATTTATCTTAACATTGTCCATCACATTCATGGGGGCTGATCACCCATGGTGCAAAATTTGTAAGTGGCTCATAACAATGGATATCATATCTACCATGACTTCGAGCCAGGTAAGTATTGGTACGTTCTATTTTCAGTTTAAGATCATGGGACTTGTTGCTGCATTTATTTTTATGCCTGATGCGAATTTGAAAGAAATGAATGGTAGTGGATCTTGGCACCTTCTATTTTTATTTCAAAATCATAATTATTTTTATGTGCATGAATATGTTAAGAGTCTCACATTGAGTAGAATAACAAATTCAATGTAGTATTTTAAGTCATGACGCTCTCCCACCTAATACACTAGTCTTTCAGATTGGGTTCTCTTCCCTGTGTGTGCTTAAATAATAACAATTTGTGTTTTCATTGAAAATTTTCCCACGAAAAAGGCTACATATAAGCTGAATTGAGATACAGTGATACTTTTTATGGTTTAGGGTTTAGGGAAACTCTTCCATCTAATAGAATAATTTTTTTCAGTTGTGCTTTCCTCGTTTGCTTTAGTACAAACAGAATATTGCATTTTAATTACATTATCACTTTATTTATAAAATCACTGTGTTTGAGATAAAGTTCAATGGAGAAGGAACCCTATGAAAATCACAAGAGCTCTAATATGTGAAGAAAACAAAAAGTTAAAAATATATTTCTAAATGGATGAGTTAAATATCCATCCATGAAATTGTTAATAAAAGAGTTTTAACCCATCAATATTAGTCAAACTCAAAATACATCCATGTCACACATGCAAATCTGTTTTGTCAAAGATGAGTAATGGAAAGTTGTCGATTTTTTATTAGTTCTTGATTATACACTTAGAATAAAACTAACAATCAAGAGATGAACTCACGCATGTTAACCTTGAAACTAATCCCAAATGAATGAATAACAATTCTAAGTCATATGAAAGGAAAATAAAGAGGAAATGAAACGGTTCATGTGTATTATCTGAATTCTGAGAGAAAAATATATTCCATTATCTCTACCTTCCGACTGAGTGGGTTCTATTCAATCCAATGCGCGTCTAACATTTTAGCCATAAAACTGTACCGATCAGCAGCTTCATCAATCTGGTCACAAATATATAAAATATTTAACTTCATCCATAACATAACAAAACTAAGGGAAAAGAAACATGTATACAAACATAACATAACAAAACTAAGGGAAAAGAAACATGTACAAAAATTCCATACAGTTTTTTGTGTTGGTCGACCTGCTCCATGACCAGACTTGCAGTCAATGCGGCCGATTATTGGGTTCGTCTGCAGACTTTTGTCCAAGCTTGTGCAGAGGACATACTGCAAGGTCTGATAACAATTTGGAAATGTGTTAGAAGAGAAAGAAGGAAAGGAAAAAAGGGAGGGCATGAGAGTTTTTCACTGCCTAGTGAGAGTGAGAATATAGTCCACCCACAATATAAAGACATAATTTGTTGATTTTGTAACCATTTATTATGTACCTAGCAACATTATTCAATAATTAGATTGTAACAGACTAACCGCTAGCAGCTTCAATGAGTGCAGTGGAACAACACGATCATCATGATCAGCTGTCAACAACATGGTTGATGGGTACTGAATTGACTGATAAGGGTGCTGTTCCCATGGACGCCGGACATTATGCAATGGAGAGTACCTAGAATAGTTTGTTTAAGGAAAAATCAAATATTACACACACACACATACACATATCCAAACATTACAAATCACAGGAGTTCAAAAAAGCAATCTGATGTACAAAACATTGTCGAAGAACAAGGACATGAAAGAAAATCCTGTTTACTTTTTGGCAGGTGAATATTAACAGAAATTCTTGCATGCATAAAAACTCACCAATGCACTTTTACAAACAACTAACACATCATAAATTTATTCTTGATATTTCAACGTAGGATAAACCTCACTCACTTGATTAGCCAATGAAACTCCTCCTCCTTGTCTGAAGAACCATAATCTGAGGTCCAAGCATGGCCTGAATAACAATTCTAAATCAATATGGGGCATTCATATAAACAAACTACTGAACATAACAGATCTGAAGTTCGAAACAAACCTATGGTAAATTTGTGGAACCGTAGCATGTCCATAACACCAACGTGAGCCAGTGCGCAACCAAAAAGATCAGGTCTCTGCGTATATAGGTAGGGGGAGGAAACTAGCATAAAGGGAGAGATATTGGAAGGGAAAGTTTAGATAAAAAATAGAAAGTTAAAATCAAATGAACCAGACCTGATTTATACAAGCGCCAACAAGAAGTCCACCATTGCTTCCACCTTCAATGCATAACTTTTGGGGTTTTGTATAACCAGCAGAAACAAGGTATTCACCTGCAGAAATAAAGTCGTCAAAGCAATTCTGCTTATTTGCAAGAGAGCCTGCTTTATGCCATTCCTCCCCGTACTCTCCACCACCACGGATATTCGCTATGGAGAAAACAACACCTAAATGTCTTGTGAGTACAACGCGACTGACACTGAAATATGGGGTAATGCTGATGTTAAAACCACCATATCCATATAACAAACAAGGGTGTGAACCATCCAAAATAATATCCTTTCTGGCAACAATGAATATTGGGATCTGAGTACCATCTTTACTAGGCACAAATACCTGAAATGTGGAAGTTACGTCAAAGAATAGAACGAACAAATCGGGCAATGGGATACATATTACAAGAGATAACACAAAATAATGGAATTCGGAAAAAGCATCATTAACCAAGTCAACCTAAATAAAATAACTTGTCAGCATCAATGGATAACTATTTTTACCTGATTAACATGAAATTCAGAACGATCAAACCCAGGGACAACAATTTCACGAAATATCTTCATATCAGGAATCTCTGTTCCCAGGTTGCACTGATATATGATGCCGGGACTTAGAAAGCTTGTAAAACTAATGAAAACTGTGCTATCTTCCCGCCGTGCAGAAATTTCATCAACAGTGCCAATGTCAATTGGTAATTGATACTGGAAGGAACCTGTTTTTAAGTCTCTTACTTGCAGAACATACTTCACATCACTCAAGTAACTTACTATCACCTGGTTACCATTAACAGCATGAGCTGACTCAAGTACATCCTTTTCAGACTCTTGGATAACATCAACCCAAGTAGCTGGTTCTTTCAAATCTACCCGGACTAGTTTATATTTTGGAGCATCTTTATTAGTTATAAATGTAAACACTGTGTCATCATTTGCAATGACATGATACTGTGCATCAAAATTATCAATAAATTTGACAAACGGAAGGAGGGCATTTTCATTCCGAAAACTTTCCAGTCCATTGGGAAGTTCAGAAATGTCACAGTAGTAAAGTTTGTTAACTGGATCACACCCTTTGGTAGTATACAGAAGAACATACTGCACAATCAACGAAAACATATAGTCAGATTCACGAGAAATTTAAAATCGCATTCATAAGATTCTTTGTATCCTTTGTTACACTTTGCACACGACAAAAAAATAAGCATAAACCCACTATTGTGCCTTGACTTAACAAAGTCATGAATTTAACCATACTTCCTAGTAAAGTAGTGAATAAATCTTCTCACGGCAATAGATATATTACTCGAGTGAAACATCAATTCAGTCTTTCATTGATATAGTGGCCACTAAGTAAGTCCTCTAAAGGAAATGACAACCAATCTAGTCCTGAATGTTTAAAATGGCCATCATATCCCTCATTCTAGAGGCCAATTTGATGGCCTTGAGAATCTTTTAGGGACTATAACTTTACACTATGTGGTGGCCAGTTGAGACTTTATGTAAATTATTTGGTTACCATTTTCTTTAAAGGGCTAATTTGGTGGTCATTGTATCTTTAAAGGAAAAATATGACATTTTACTCTGTGAAATCATATACCAATGAGTTGCTTACCTTTTATGATACTAATAAGAATTTTGTTAAGCATTAGAGTAAAGCTTCAAGAAAATTATAGCGAGATGCTTCAAGAAAGACAAGTTTCTAATTCGAAAATTTATTTTACCACCATGATGACATCGAATATTAATCAAGACACTCAGTTGCTTAACCTTAACATAGTGCTAAAATGGAAATTAAGCAAAGCAATAAATTAGAGATTTATCCAGGCTTTCCCAGCAAGACCCATTTCAAATGCTAAAGCAATAAGAGCTATGTATGTGCCATCCAATAAATGTACGGTAGGACATAAAACAGTGAAGCATCGATGACATTCACATCAATAAACAATCAAAATCACAAAGACATTAGTTGCAAATTCTGCCTATGTGCGCATAAAATAATACAGATAATGTCACTCGGTTTTTAAGCAGTAACAAAAACAATGTACCTTCCCATCATCAGTAACCCCTCCTCCAAATGAATATTTGGGATTTTCAAGATCTCTCCAACACAAAATATCTTCTGATTGATCTGTACCCAAAAAATGATAATAGAGCTGATGATAAAGGTTAGCATTCGTCTCAGTCCCAGCATCTACGACTTCTCCATCTCTACAGTGCAAACACAAATACTTGATTCAAAATTTAAATCAAGAAAAGGATCATACGATCATCACTATAAATAAGTTATTAACAATATATCCTCAGACATAGATCAACTAAAATATTTGCCAAAACCCGAAATTGTGGTCAAATAACAATTGCAAGTACTCAAACAATGACTAAAATGCTCTGGATTTCTATCATTCTTTATGATCAGTAATCAATATTCTCTCACAGCTGTGAACAAACATATTTAACAAATTGAAATTTGGAAAACCAATGGAAATAAATTGAACATAGGAGATTGCTTTGCTTACTTGGGTGCAGGATAACGGCTATAAAAGAAACCTTTATTATCATGCGTCCAACTAATTGAGGAAAACTTGACCTGAAACATAACATTTACAATCATCAAGTATCCTTTCCAATGCGAGTTTTAAATCTTAATAAGGCAAACAGTGATGCTCACCCATGATAAAGTATCAGGTTCAACATTCTTGTCGTCAATAAGCATTACTTTTATAGTCACCCAATCGCTACCGCTTGAACTAAGCCCATAAGCTAAGTACTTGCCATCTTCGCTCACCGACAGTGTGTTCAGCGAGACAGTTCCATCTTCACTTAAAGCATTAGGATCAAGCAAAACTTCTGGTTCTCCTTCCAAACTATCCTGAAAAAATACGCAAGACAATTGAATCCTAGAAACTCGACCAAACAAAGTGTTGAAGAATTCATCTGAATATATAATTAGCAGCATAATTACCTGCACGTAGAGGATATTTTGTGCCTGAAGTCCAGTGTTGTGGAAGTAAAAGTACTTATTGGCGCGTCTAAAAGGTGCATCATAACGTGGATGATCAAATAGCTTTGTGATCTTTTCGCTAAGCTTCGATCTAGTCTCACATTTTTTAATTACAGAGTCTGTCAATTTAACCTGTTTCTCTACAAACTCTTTGACTTCTTCTGCATCAGGATCTTCGAGCCTTTAAAACGGATAACAAAATAAAATGTATCTAAGATATTTGCCTCAACAATTTTCTGAATAAATTACTTAATTCATCTCTCCATGCTAAGACGATTATAAATTATGTGCAACAAATTCAAATGATAAAAATAAAAATCAATACGAAATGAAAATAAAATCATGTTAAAATAGTTGTGTATTTTGTTTTGTATATTATCGATTAACTATATGTTTAATCGATTATCTAGGTAATTCTGTATTTGTTAGTTAAGAGATGTAGTATATAAAGGGTGATTTCCTTGATCTTTGTATTCAATTCTATTCATTCAATAATGAGAAGTTCTTTCTTTAGCTTTCTTTAAGCCTTTTTTGAGCTTTCTTTCATTTCTCATTCATGCATTTCTCATCCTTCTTGTTCATCAAGAATGTTTCTTTCGTGACTCATACCATACTTTACAAATCAAGCCACAAGAATTATCAAATAGCTTCATGATAGTCTCACTAAGCTTAGATCTAGTTTTATTTTTTCCTTTAAATACTGAATCCGTCAATTTAAATTGTTGCTCTACAGACTCTTTCACTTCTTCTGCATCAGAATCTTAAAAACGCATATTAAAACAAATAAGACGATTATAAGATATTTACCTCAAGAATTTCCGATTGAAAAAAAACAAAATCTATGCGAAAATAAAAACAAATGAAATAAATTTAGGTACCATCGATAAGGGTCGGCAACTTTAACACCATGGTAATCATCGACGACTGAATCGTCTCTGCGAAGAGTGGGATATTGGAGAGGCTCGTCAAGTACACACACTGAACTCATGTTAAGAGAGCAAAAGATATTTGAATGAATAGTAAATGTTAGTCTTGTGGTGATTTTGGGACATTTAAATATGGAATATATAAGGGTACTATCTTTCTACAAAGTCAAATAAAAATGTAATACGATAATTAAGATGAGATAGGATAAGATGCAATGTAATGTAAGATGATGACATTTGTATAGTTACTATCATATTATGATTTTTTTTTTCTTTAAACATTATTCAGCCATAATGGGAATCCATTAATCAAATATGAATATTAACATCTAGTATTATTTATTTCTTGTGTATTTCTTTTAGAGTTGTATCATGAAAATGGCTACATATAGGTTAGATTAAGTTATATTATCGAATATTGATAGGTGAGTGAAGCCACCAAAAAGAGAAGGGATATCATCGAATCAACATCAATAGAGTAAAAGTCGATGTGGACGTCGACCCTTAAAGAGATGGCAATGTTAGGAGTTTGTCATTAAGTAGAATTGCAAACTCGTGTAATACTTAAGTTATGATATTTTTTCACCTAATAGACTATTATTTTGGTTGAACTCTTCTATTAGTGAGAAACTAGGAAGAAGAATAGGGAGGTGGTGGAATGCCACTTAATTTTTTCAAACGAATTAGATGTTACTAATAACTAATATATTACATATTAATGTAAAGATGACATATTAATTAAAAATATAAATATTTATTATTTATTTTTTGGAGTGTTATGGAAATCGGTTCGTCCGAGTTGGTTCAAATGGTAAACTCAATATCAGTATGATACAACAATAATATCGATTGTTCTATCATACTAGTCAAAATCGATTATACCAGCTGGTTTTCAATTGAAATGTACTGGTCATGCCGACGAGTTTCATTTAAATGAAAAGATGTTGATATGGAAGGGACAACATAAATGAATAGTGTAATATTTATGCATTGACTAAAAATTTATATACATTTGGTGCATCATTCATCCTTCGTTTGAATTACTTTTTTTTTAAGAGTCAATGATGATTGAAAATCAATGATTGATCGTCTAGTTAGAGTGTATCAAAATTATACAATGTTAGTGTATAAATAATTTTAACCCAAATTTTAGAGGTTCATGTTCGCTTTGATATAACTAATATACTATCCCAAACCCGATTGATATATAATATACAATTAAACAATTATATATACTAGCGTGTTGACAGACACTTTTAGTGTCTGTCAAACTGTTTTCCTATTAAGTGAACTGTAATTGATTTCTATATTTTATTACATTTTTCATAATTATAACAAAATCAACAAAACCTGATTTGTAATTTTGTATATTAAAAAATGAAAAGTATAAATTGTCGTGTCCAAATATTGCATTGATCCATATGGAAAAACTGTCGTGTTCAAATGAAAAAACTATAAAAGTTACATAAATAAACATGGATCATAAAATGAGGAAATGTGTTATATGGTTTTTGGTAGAAAATATATATTAGTAAGGGCAAAATAGGAAAACACAAATTACATTATGATGAGTAGTTATTTTGTGTTTTTCCCTTTATATATTAGTATATATATATTAGTATATATATTTATATATATATATATATATATATATATATATATATATGTGGGTGTGTTAGTTTTATCTACTGTTATTAGTGTGTTTGTAGAATACAAAATAGAAATCAATGAGGAGGATGGCAAGAAAATGTTGCAGACTACTTGATGAAGAATGCAAAAGCTATGCAAGATGGACATATCGTAGGTGGGGTAAGTGTGGAACTGCAAAATTCTCATCTTTGAATTACCACATACAGCAACCAATCACACAAAAAAAGGTGTATTTGATTTATTGTTCAATTTTCCAAACCCACTTTGAAATCTTGTATTTGTTTGGGAAAAATCTTTCCTTTTTCGCTCGGGTTTCTAATTGGGTATGGGTTACCCGCAACCAGACATGTTCAGGAATGTTACCCTTATTTTCAGTCTATTAAGTTCGGGTTCAGTTTCAGGTTCAACTTTTGAATTTTAGGTTTTGATAAATACAAACCTGATCTCGATCCACCTCATTTTCATGCCCATTTTTTACTCGTAAATGAAATTCAATCAATACGATAAGTATTAACAAATTTTATGATACGCGTTAGGGACATCAACTTGGAAAATATTTTGTATAGGTTCTTAATGGTGTAATCGATTAAACTGTTTGATCAAACCAGAAGACGCTATATATATTATATAATCTATTACTATATATGAAAAAAAAGGTTCTTCATGACACATGTCACGCTCTCCATAAAAGTTTTCCCTCCAAAACATACATATTGCTTATGGTGAGGTCTCATACATTATAACAATTGCTTATGGTGAGGTCTCACACATTATAAGAATATATATCACTATTATTGCACTTAAAGGAAACAAATTCATTTCCCCAAATATCATAATTTATTATCTATTATTATTGGAAATTTTTTATAATTGGAATTGAAAATTAGAAATAACAAATGTATTTGCTATTTATGTTTTCGTAAAATTATTACTACGATGAGTGTTCGAAAGTTGAAATTGAGGTTGCAGCGGGTATCATGTTGAGAAATAAGTCTCACATCGTCTACCTCATTGTCTCGAGAATGATTTAAATACTTATTGGGCTACTCCTCTCATTGCCAATTGGTTTTAAGATAAACCTTAACATAATATTAGAGTTAGAGCTCAACTTCTTTCCGGTTGTCATGAGCCAAAAGAGAATATGTATTTTTTTAACCATGTGAATGTATGTGTAACATATATTTTTTTAACTATATTAATGTTGATATAATATCTATGTTCTTAATCACACGACAAAAAGTACTACCTCGTGCGTATGCACGGGTATGGTGTAATCGATTAAACTGTTTTATCAAACCAGAAGACGCTATATATATAATATAATTAAAATTAAAATATGAATTCTAACTACAATGTAAGTATTTTTATTGTGTCACTACATCATTCCTCATTCATTTTCATGTATCATTGTCTCTTAAACAAAAATATTACAAGTGAATGTTAGATGTTATATTACTATGTATAAATATTTACACTGCTGAGTACATAGGTATTCCACTCTAATGATAAATAAGTCATATGTTCTTATTTTGACTTTTTTTATTTGAGCAAAACGAATAGACTAACCACTCGATTCAAAGTGATTAAAAGATGTTCAATCGGGTCTTCAAAGGTTTACCCCATGATAACTAAACCGATTCCGGCATAAAACATTGGTTTTAGTTAATTCAAACATATATGATTATATGCTATATAATTGATATATCATATCATATAAATCCAAATTCTCAATTTTTTTTTGATAATTATGTTATAATTAATGAGAAATAAAAAAATTAAATTTTTTAAATGAGATACAAAAGATTAAATTGTAAGGTGTCAACTTCGAAGTCTTTTCAAAATATTAAGTAATAATGTAAGATTCATATAAAGTGTTTTTCCTATATAAGTTTTTGGTTAGAACCCATAACTTCCCTATTTTCTTTTCCTTCATACAAAAAAGTTTATTCAATTTACTATCGGCGAAAAACATTTATTTCATTTCACAGGGATTGAGTACATTATATGCATGCTCATTTGTTCAATTCCCCCATTATTTTATGTATTATTTGAATATAAAATAAGATAAAAATGAATGCAGTATAAATTTTATATATTATAATAATATTATTTATTATTCATATTGTTAAGGTTTCATCTCAAAATCAACTGTCAATAAGAGAAATATTCCAACATGTATTTAAACCATTCCCAAAACTATGAGTAGACAATGTGAGACTTACTTCCCAGCATATTCCCTCCACATAAAACTGTTGGATCAAACGAAAGATTACATTTGACTCATAACTATAGGACATTTTTCGGCCCATGACAAACGGAAAGAAGTTGAACTCTAACTTTGATATAATGTTAAAGTTTCATCTCAAACTCAATTGGTAATGAGAGAAGTAACCCAACAGATATTTAAACAATTCCCGAGACAATGAGATATGCAATATAGTCGAATAAAACTTTACACCAATAGCAAATAGTTATTATCATATAATATTTATGTTCATTTCCTGCTTTACCCTCCTAGAGATTGTGATTCTTGGTTGTTTATTTCAAAAAGGATTATATTTATTGGACAACATGATCCTACCTTGGACAAAATGATCCTACCACTAATTATAATTATTGGACAACATGATCCTACCACTATTTATTGGACACGAATAGGTTGTTCATTTCCTGCTTTACCCTCCGATGAGGTATGCATGCGTTTGGTATAGATTAATTTTTCATTTTTAGTTTATAAACTGTTAAATTATAAACGGTTAAAATTATAATCCGTTTATGTTTGGATACTTTAACTGAAAATTGAATATAAACTAATCTATTTTGTTTGGGTAAGATAGAAAGATTATTATTACATAGTAAATTACAAAAAATGGTATGAAGTTATTTGTTTATGTTATTATTATTTTGGTTGCTTTTTATACTATATAATTATAATTTTTTAATATTTATCATCATATATTTTTACATTAATTTTATATTATTGCATAACAAAGGCTAAAAAAATAAAAAAAGTTGTCGGGTTTATTGGATTTATACATAATTAACAAAAGAGTAAAGATCCACTTACTCCAAGAGTAAGTTTTTTATCTTAGCCATCAATTCTAGATAAATCTAATAGTTTAAATCTACCCACTAATTGAAACCATTGGATTTCTCAAGAATTGATGGCTAAAATGTGAAGTAAGTTTAAAAAACATGGAGTCAATGTATCTCTCCTCCAAAAAGAATTGTAATATTACATAACAAACTTTTATACATAATTCTTTATTCGTGTATAGATAAAAAAATGTTATGGAGAATTACGGGGTTGAGATGTGATAGAGAAATAAAGGAAAATGAGACTTATGGATATTGATGGTGATTATGTGAAAAATTATGGTGTTCGGTAGAAGAATAAAAATGAGAAAATAGATAAAATTATGATGGAGTAAAATGAGAAATAAAAAAATTGGAAAAAAATAAACTAAAAAAATAAACCAACCAATGATTTTGGAGCTTATACTTTTAGATTATTTTTTCAGAAAAAAAAAACTGAATTTATAAACTTTATTTGGTTGCCAAATAATAAAGTTGCCAAACATACATAATTTATATTTTCAGCTTATTTTTCAAAAAATAAACTTAAACCTATAATCTACATCGATAAGAATAAATACATGGAAATCAAATTTAAACACCCCGTGGTGTCTAAATTTTATATATTATCAGGACATAGTATAGTATTTATATTAAGTCATTATTCGAACTTGGAAAAAATAATTCAAATGGTTGAAAATTCAATCACCATGTATAAATAAATATTCCACTATTAATACATTATCGTCTTTTGGAAGGATATTGTACGGTCACAACAAAAGGCAAACGTTATAGGCTATAGCTGTATCTACTAGCTGCAGAAGTTCAGATGCAGAACTAGCTGAGACTATACGTACCCCACCAAAATAGGAACACATAGCGTCCCTAAAGATGTTATTTTACATTACCCATACAAGTAAAAATTAAGCTATCTATATGAATCACAGTTCAATATGATGCTTCAGTTTCTCTATTCCCTTGCTGTAATTCAAATTAAATCTTTACAAAAAGATATGTTTATTAACAATATGATTCAAAAGATCAAACATTACTCACAGTGCTCTTTTAACCTCGACCAATTCAATAAAAGTTAAATGGCATCAGATACTTCGGTGCATAAAAATTCATTTCATCTCCTTAGTTCCAAAACTAACCTAAAGCCTTCTCCCAAAAATGGACAAGTTCCCATAATCAGTTCCTTTTAAAACATGGAGTGAAGGCATATTTTAGTACTCCAAAATTCACTTTTACCAATTTCACATCCAAAAAATTAAAACTATCAAAGCTAAAACACAAAGATGATGAAAGTAAGCCAAAGTGGATAAATCTACCACTATCAGAAACAAAAATAGATACTCAACCGCGGTTAAACAGATAAAATACAACATAAAGTAAAACCATATATATTGAGGGTGAAAAGATCATAAAAATAAATGGCATCAGCAGAACAACTTAAGTGTGACTTCACTATAATACATACAATTTAAATCTATATAAATAAAAATAAATTGTAAAATTTTAAACATTTAAAGAAAACGAGTTTACAATATTTTAACTGTTAAAATAATATCATAAATATAAAATGAATTTATTAATCAATAGATTGTAAAAGGCTAATAAATTCAACAGACCTAGGCCATTTGGTAAAAGGCATAGCGCAAAGGAAATAACTTTGGTATTGAATAAAAGTAGCCACTGTCAGTAATCAATCATGAGTCCTCCTTCCTACGTTGAGAGAGGGCATGACCAGCATAATATATGAAACCTATTCAAAAATGGGGCTGACTGGTCAAATAAGAGTTCATAATATGAAATATGCATCCGATATAAATAAACTAACTAAATATACAAGACATTTAAATTTCAAAACCGAAGGAAAAGAGAATTAAAGGATTGCAGTCTTGACAGACAGAATGTAACACTACAATCTCATTTTACAGGAGTTAGTAAAAAATAACAAATAGTTTATAAATATACGGTCATGACCAAGAAAACTAGCAACTGGTTGGTAAAACATGAAAGATTTATACTCAACTCAACTAGAAATTGGTTGGTAAAATCATTACTCTTTATTATTATTTTTTGAAAATATACTTCAGGTGGAACGTTTTCTTCTCTAAAAGTATTCATCCCTAATAATGCATAAACTATACATCTAAACTATATAAGTCCTTTTTGGAAAATCAAGAACAAAGAAGTAACAAGAACAATACAGTTACCTTCTTCAAACCCTAAATAAGATCTGATATCCACATAATGATATCTCCAACCACCTTCTATTCCGATAGAATAGGGTGTGTTAAAATATCATTAAAATAAACTACATAAAAGGAAGAATGCATTAAATCTCATTCCTTCCTAAGACCTAAATGGCAAAAAGAGTGAAGAGATGATTAAAACCAAAGAGATCGCTGTGGTTGGGTTTGAAAATAAAATACCGCAAGTATGCGATAATAGTTTTCCAGTACTAACGAAAGGAGGCGTAAAACTGTCTACCTCTGATCCTGTACCAAAATTTTGTAAAAGAAAACAGTATTATCCTGCAGAAAAACAGCCATATAAGGAAGGAAATCAAGAAAAAAAAACAGAATAACAAAACTTTTATAACAGAATTTGATCCTCGTGAAATAGTAGATCGAAAAAAGTATTCTAACAAGATAGTTAATCATGCATGTAGCTACGTGTGTATAACATGGATTCAGGTAGAGAAAGAAATAACTATGAGAAATAAGGGGAAATGAAGAAGCTTTTGTAAACTATTTTAACTGCTTGTTTATAGTTACGCATAATGAGAAAAAGTAGGAGTGTAAAAATATCACGAGGGTTTTAGAAAGAGAAGCTTAACACAGCATAGTTGGCAGTATGTCCACCTCCACATAAAGATTACGAAAACTATATATCATCGATGGAGGTGGACAGAATGCCAATAAACTCTGTAAGCAACCCTTTATTAAACCACATGTGAACAAAAACGGTGTCGCAGCCTCTCTTTGAAGAAGCTTGGATGTATATATCAAAGTATGGACTCTCTCACTACCCAATACAAAAACATGACAGAGAGGAAGAGAGATTGAAATACTGCAAGGAGATAGTGCCCTATTTAAGAAGTGAAAGAGGGAAGGGGCTTGGGAATAAATAAGAGAGAAAACATAAGAGGAGGTGGGTATGATTAAGGAGATCACTTGTTCCACTTTTTGTGTCCCAGTAGTATCTCAATCTAATCAAGTCACTAAGTAAGTTAGTTCAGTAAGTCAGCCATTCACTTAGTAAGTCAGTCATTCAGTCAATAAGTCAGTAAGTCAATCATTCAGTCAATAAGTCAGTTAGTCAATTAGTAAGTAAGTTAGTCAGTCTTTTCGTCGGTAGGTCAGTGAGTCATTCAGTAAGTAAGTCAATCATTCATTAAGTAAGTAAGTCAGTCAATCAGTAAGTAAGTCCGTCAGTCATTCAGTAAGTAAGTCAGTCATTCAGTAAGTAAGTCCGTCAGTCATTGAGTAAGTAAGTCAGTTAGTCATTCAATACGTAAGTCAATTAAGCATTCAGTCAGTAAGTCAGTAATGTACACATAAAAATCATAAAATAAATTTTATATATTATTTGATTGGTTTGAGACGTTAATTTTTTGGGACGAGAAATCCTGGTTCGATAAGAGAAGAGAGAGAGAGAAAAGAAGATGTTGAAGTTGATGAAGGCTCATAAAAAAGATTGGATGGGAGAAGGGATATTTAGAAGGATGAAAGGATGATCATCATCATAGTTGTTCATTCCTATCCCTAGTCCCTACACTCCATCTTAATCAAACCCACTCTTCTCGATTCTCACTACTCTATTTTTAAATTATTCTCTAATTTCTTCTCGGATAATGATTTTTATTTTACTCTCTAAAAATTAAATAGTCACAATATAAATTATACTAACCTAATTTTCTAACATTTTGATTTTACTAACATTATTTCTTATGTATATTTCCCACATTACTAACAATTTTATTTTAGGCTATATAATTTCCAATTATGAGCTCATTAATTTGTAACAATAAATGTATTGAACAACTAAGTAAGGGGAAATAACCAAAAAAAGCTATGTAAGAGGACGATTTTTTGTACCGTGCTTGGAAATTTTGAAACTAATATAACTTACTAATAGAGAACAAAGTATATTCAAATATATAAAAAATAAATTGTTTACGTTAAGTTTAAGGCAATATTTTTTAATATTGTAATATCTTTGCAATAAAAATGTAAATATGTATAGACATCTCACATTACCGGTAAATAGATTTTTTTTGTTTTTTAATTTCTTTCATACTTATGTAGTATTTAATTTATTTTCATTATTTGCATAAACATAATTGCTATTATCTGTATTCTTAAATAATACAAATAATTAGGAATATAAAATTCTTCAATTGTAACATAAATAAGAATGGGGGAGAAGTGATAACATCATTAACATGTACGTGACCTTAATAATAATAACTTCTTTAATTTCTTATTATTTTTTAACAAAACTATTAACCTAATCATTCAATTGTATTTGTTTAATATTATTTTTCAACAACATCACATTTTCATTTTTTTATAAGATAACGAAAAGTGTGTGAGGATATACTTTTCTATAATCTGAAAATAATTGGACATCCATATTTATATTATTAGGAGTTTCTATATTATAATGGATGATGTCATATAAGATATGAAAGAGCATGAAAAAGAATAAGTCACTATAAAAGCTGATTTTTCTGGTTTTAACAAACACAAATATCTTTTGACTTTATTCCAAAAATCTATAAAAATTAAACCATTTATAAGCATAATTTAAAATCACTCACTACTATTTCTAAATTTTAATCAAACATGTTTTAATATAGTTTTTTTGTGGGGTATCCCACATTTTTTACCAGATTAGAACCCTAGTTTTTTTAGTGTACCGAAACTTGTTCTTTCCATTGATGTATTAGTTTGGAAATAAAAAGAAGGAAGAAAAGATAAGTATGTGAGAAAGAAATACTATAAATATAATAGATTTTTATGTTGTTTGATTGTAGAAAAATGTATTTTCTCTCATTTTTTGCTCTCATTTTCTCTACACATGAAACAGTGAAATAATTATTTTACATTTTTTATTCTCTATTTTTAAACTTAAATGAGAGAAATATGTATATTTTTTACTTATCTCATCCACTCCTCTCTCTTCTTTATTTCCTGATACTAAACTCATCATAAAGGACTTAACTATGATTCCCTCCTTGGGCCCACAGTTAGAGATGACAAAGGGGTGAGATGGTTAACATTCCTCATGCTTGTATCTACATATATTTGTGATATAAATAATAGCTCATACATCATAATTTTTGTTACTTTATTTCAATGGATGGAAACACGTTAGAGAATGTGTAGTTTTGCCTAGGTCTAGTTTATATATAACATATATATGAATATGACTCTTACCTATTACCCTCTTTTAAAAAATTTATAGCTTATGTTTGAATGTTTGATTATAAAAGTCTTATATGATATGTTAGTCTGTATAAAGATATACTATACTATATGATATTGAAATATGTCACAATGTCAAACTTTTAACTAGGGTCATAACTCTAATAATTTATTTATTTATATATACATTTTTATATTAAAATAATTACATAAGAGTATAATATGAATATTGTAATGTAATATAACTAAATAGGGCTGTCTGTTGAATTTAATATGTTTTTAAATGACCTAAAGTCTCACATATTATATGTTAAATAAGTTTTTTAAAAATTTTAAGAACCGATTACACAGTGAGTTATATTACATAATTTAGTCTATGACTTATTCATGAAAAAATCTAGCCTAACCTAACTCGTTATAGGCTCAATAATATGAATCTTATTTTCACCCTTAACTATAAGAAATGATTAAAAATAAATTGTGTATAATGGAGTCACACTATATAAAATTTATACAATGTCAGTGTATATAAATTTTCTCATAAAAATAGTGGTACTTGTAGGATAAATATTATAATATTCACCTCCTCCCTCCCTCGTGTGGATATTTTTATAGATATAATAATTACGAATTTATTTACAAAAGCATACAATTTAATTTTCATCTGAACTCGTAATTTGCCTTTAACACTAACGGGGACCATTACAAATGGCCTAATGCACTCAAATCAATTCTAAATTTATGTAAGCAATTATGAGCCAAGTGTGAGGCTCCGAAACCCACCTTTTGATTTCATTGGATGGACCTACTTCCCACTAAGTTAAGAATCCAAGGTAACAACTATTCAAGGGAAGAAACTCAAACTCATTTGACCTACTCAATTAAACACAGAAAGTATCCCGTTTGTTTTGGTTTAAAAGTTAAGAGAGGGTTCATTTTTGAATTGAAGAAAATTGTGAGTGACACATTAACCAATAAAAATAATTGTGAGTGACACGATGAAAAAGATATGCAATCTTCCCTTTTGTCATTCGATACGTCGCACTCATAACGTCCACATGGACAAACTCACTCTCTTCCAAGCCCCAATATATTCACTACAACAAACTCTCACACAAATAATTACCATCTCTTGCATTTATTATACCGCCCCTTTTACTCTCTCTATTTATTGCTTCATATCTAACCCCTCCAACTATCATCTACACACAATTTAATGTTCTCTCTCACCATTTTGAACTTCACTCACGAAAGATACAAAGAGATCAGGATACATTGATCCCAGGAACTTGTGAGGATGTCTTTTTCTTCTATATCATGTAAACGTTAACCACTCTCATTGGAAGGCAACAATATTATATAAGTAACATATGTTAGAAAATAATCAATGCAATATATTGTGAATTCTAGGACGTTCTTACTTATTTTGTATTTTTGTAAACATTATATTTAATTCTCTATTGCTCTTTTGCTTATCTCTGTGTTAACTCTATCCAATCAAAGAAAGTATTAGAGTATTTACTAACACAATCCTATTGTTTTCCTCTTTACTTATGGTGTACTTTCTATTGTTTTAAACTTTGAGGGTTGTAATAATAAGAAAAAAAATGTGTATTGACATTTTAAGAGTTTTTTATATTATCATTGTATTATTTACCATTCATTTTCAATTATCATTGATTCTTAAATAAATATAATACAAAAAAATCATATCTCAATTAAAAAAGGCATGGCCCTGACATTAACTTGGCAGGTTTAAGACATTTTTTTTTACTTTTGTCTAATATGTGTGCTCTAGAGTACAATTTTTATTTATGAACATATCATTTTTAGTTAAATTACAGTGTGTCATAAGACAGACATAAAAAACTTTCCTTAATTATGTTGGATTCTCTATTTCAATGATGGCGTGAGAGAAATGGAAAACCAATTGAGGCTATTTTCAACTATTGTGTTGTGAAAATCTGATTGAACCCCACCTTTGCAATTGGTTGTGAAAGTTGAGAATAAAATTTCCAAAATGCAAAAATGGGGTTTGGAAAAATAACCTTCCAAAGGTTGTTTAATTTCAAGAATTGACTTTAGGAGATGCAGAAGAAATAACTTTCGTGCACTCTTTTGATTTAGCCTTTCAAAAAGGTTCATGCGCTTTTGCTCCCTGCTTTCGATGCAGCGTAAGCTTCAACTTTTTCCATCTTTTGTTTACTTTATGAAAAAATGCGTTTTGGTGCAATAGTGGGGACTAGGTTTCTATTTTACCAACTACTGTAATAAAGTGAAGATGTATATTGGTACAAAAGTAAAGGAGGGACACAAACTGAAAGGGTAAAAAGGATGTTTACCTTTTATCGTTTCTCTTGTTGCTGCAGCAACATTTTAATGATAAACACGGAAGATTAATAATAGAAATTGGTCTAAACTCATTATGTTAATAAACACTGTAGTGTGCATATTTGATCGATAATTTGAGTGTTTAAGCAACTGAATAGGCCAACTTAAAAGAGTAACTTTACTCACCTGCAAGACTTTCACCGAATTTGCAGAAACTTCATGAAGAGGAATCCACCATCTTCATATATAATTATGAGTCAGTTAGTTTTTAAGTGGAGTCATTGAGTACAAAATTTTAACAAATTGTTCAAAAGAGTTTTATTTACTAACTTAATAATTTAGTCAATTTTATTATGTATTTTCTAAACGCAAACGTAATTCCAATGGTTGAACCTAAGATTCTTGTGATCTTCATTGGATTTTGGATCAGGTTCAATCCAATAATTAAAAAATCCAATCTAGTTAGATTGAGTCCAATCAAAGGCACAGCCACACATAGCTAACTCAAAAAATGAAAGATGGTTGGAATATTGAAACCTTATAAATATTATTTTATACATGAATGTATGAGCTTGATTTAGATAGTGAAATCATTCTTACATTTTCCTTCTCCCTGTGGATAGAGCTACTAGATATGCTTTTATTCGTCAGACTTCTGGGTTCTGGCAAACTTATTCACATGCATGCCAAGTTACGAACGCATATCCCATGCACCGGAGGACAAATATCATCTGTCTCATTTTCTGTCTCGGGCTAATCACAATACTGATTTGGGACGGAGATGGGTACAACTGATCTGTATCCATGCACCCCATTACTTGTCACTGTCGTACATTAAACTTACTTCACATCTTAGCTATTAATTCTAGAGAAATCTAATGATTTATATCTATTAACTAATTCAAACAATTGGATTTCAATTGGATAAAAACTTACTATTGGAGTAATGAATCTCCTCCTTATCTTAATTATGTTTCAATTTAATTGTTACTTTAAAAATTCAGTTATTTTCTTTAAGTTTAATTGCGATTTAGAAGTATTAATATTTTGGTTCTGTCCTACACTTAAGTGATCGAATTTGAAAATTAAAAAGAACGCGATACTGAAAATTATCATCGTATATGGGAGACAAAGTTGAAGGAAGTAGGGTACAATACTCCAAAAATAAGAAAAGGCGTCATGATAGTTAATAGAAACTGAAGAATAATTCAGTGGAGACAGAATGAACATGGCTCAATAATATGATCTATAATTTTGATTTTGAAAAATTGTGTACCTCATGTGACTCTCTGGTAGAAAAAGACAACATGTTTGGCACTGATAACCAACATAATATAAGTTGAACAGAGAACCAAACGTGTTTTTGATATCTAGTGAAGTATCTGCGAGTTGTGAACTTGGAATATATATGTCTGGTTTCAAAATCTAAATGATGGCGAATTATTTGATGTTGATATGGGTGAGTCTCTTTCCAATTCCAACCTCACGTGTCACGTGACTCTCTTTCTTGATAATACGAAATCGAGACCATGCCCTTTTGGGCCTCCATTTTTTGAACCCATGAAAATTTAGGCCCAAAGCAAAGCTTACGTATGATCACGTGACTTCGTTGTCCAATGATTGGATGAGGAAGAAGGTGAAAGAAATGATGAGGATGATAGTTTGAGTTTTTCACAATTAAAATCGGTGAATCGGTGAGTTTGTGGAGGAAGAAAGCAAAGAAGAAATGAGTGTTGAATGGGTTGAACTACCATTTGAAATCTTAGAATCAATTTCTAAATTATTCTCTTTCTACACCGATTACCTCCGTTTACGCGCCGTTTGTCACAGTTGGCGTTCCTCTCTCCCCAAAAACCCTCTTCACCTCCCAACCCAACTCCCATGCCTCATGCTTTCCCCACGCGCATTTTTCCACCTTCCCAACCACAAAACCCACCTCCTCAACCTTCCAGAACCTTCTAACGGAATCCGTTACTGCGGTTCCTCTCACGGCTGGTTAGTTATCCTCGATGAAACCCCTAACGTCCGTCTCCTCAATCCCGTAACACGCGAAACTCTCCACCTTCCGGAACTTAACACTTTCCCTGACGTCGTTAGTTTCAGTTATTCTAATATCGGGAGAGAGTATTTAGTTACGAACCCCCATGGTGGTGTCCACGCGCTTAATTTGAGTGAGATGCGTAACTGTTATGTTAAAAAGATTGTTCTATCATCGAGTCCTTGTTTGCAAAGTGGTGATGATTTCGCTGCTTTTGCTATTGTTGGTAAAGGTCAACATAATTTGGGTTTTTGCAAAAAGGGTAATGATTGTTGGGGTTTTGTTATGAGTGATGAATTGTATTGTTGGGAAGATGTTGTGTATCAGAATGGGTTGTTTTATGCAGTGACCAAAGAAGGAACAATTGCAGTTTGTGATATTTACGGTTATGGCCCTCCACAAGTGACGGTTATTCAGACAACAGCACCGTTTGAATTTTGTGGTGATATTTACTATGTGGTGTTTTCTGGTGTGGATATGTTACTAGTGGCTCGGATTTTGGAACAGGAGTTTGATAACAACGATGATGGAGGAGATGAATATAATTTGGTGTATAGAACTGTGGGGTTTGATGTTTTTAAGATGAATTGGAGTGAGATGAAGTGGGAGAAAATTGAAAGTTTGGGTGATCGGGTTTTATTCCTTGGGGGGAATTCTTCGCTTTGTTTAATTGCTTCTGATTTTGTTGGGTGTTTGAAAGATTGCATATATTTCACTGATGATTATTCTGATTCTAATTATGATGATGCCTGTGGGAAACATGATGTTGGGGTTTTTAGTTTATGGGATCAAAGTATTGAATTGTTGCCTTGTTATCCACGAAATTCGTATTCTCGGTTAGGTTGGCCGCTGCCAATTTGGGTTTCTCCGAATCCACGCTAATCAAGGATGCTCCGCATTTGTAAGTTTAGTTGTTGTAAATATTTGTTTTGATGATATATACATCTGCCTTCCTTCAAGGATTGCTCTTTATTTAAGCCATATTATATGATTATGTGTAGCATCTTTGAAATGTAAATATGTAAAGTTATTTTCATGTACATGATGATACTATGGAATTGCAAATCTGAATGCAAATAAATGTGTGAAGTTATTTTCAATTGGCTTTTATGATTGATCCATTTGATACTATTTTTGTCTGTTGATTTAGGCCCTGTTTAGACTCTCTTCATTCTAAAGTCTAATTTCCATTGTTAAGAGCAAATAACAAGAGACATGAAAGACTAGAGTCACCTTTTCAATTGGTGTGCAGAGTCTATCATTCCTTTCAGTCTTCTGACTAACTGAGCCATGCATTCATGCTTGATCTAGGTATTTTGTCTTTTGATGTCAAGCAGATAGCTTACCAACCATTAACAGAATGTTTAAATTTTTTTTACTTATTAAACATATAAGGTGACTTTTTGACTAAGGCCATAACACAAACCAAATGGGGTCTTCAGAGAATTGAACTCCTGCACCCAAAGCGAGAACCATACCATTAAACCTAATGACCATTGAATATACTCAAATATAATGGATCACATTTGACTTGTTCCAAACAAGAGTGTAAAAGCACAGAGCAGAAATACACAAATTGCATTACCTAATCACACCAAGTCAAGCTAGCCAGTAGCCATAAACCTTTTAAATATACCAAGTTGATCCAGATGAAAGTCTTTCATTCCTTGGCATGTGTTCCTGTGTTGGGTTTTTCTGTTTCAAGTCAAAAGAGGATGCATCACCTTCTAGGGTCGTAAACGTTTGGTGTGATGAATTCCATGTAGCTGGACTTTCACAAGGCATTGACATACTTCTTGTAGCGGATACATTATAACACTGTTGCGTTTGTGTATTACTTTTTCCCTCTCCTTTAGTAACAACGGATACGATCTTCTCCTTACTTCTAAGAAGAACATTATCTCTTTCTAGATCATGAGAGGAAGTGAATGTTCTTCCATTCTTCTGAGCTGATACCATAGAGGTAGGAGCAGCCGTGTCGTAGTTGGAGGAACACTCTCAAACTCGGGGTCCTAAGAATATTGATTTTGTATAACTGGGGAGCTTGTTCCAACACCATTGGTTACAATGCCAGTCTTAGGAGGATATATGGAAGCAGGATATGTAAGAGAATCTTTAGCTCTGCTTCTAGCCTGCAGTCTAGGTTCCAAAAGGAGAAGGAAGCTTCGGGTGATGATGCTTGTGATTACTCTTGTTTGCTCGTGATAAAACACTCTTAATTTGCAGGACTTCTGCTCCAAACCTAGTCACTGCCATTTTATTACACGTCCGGATTTTTTGAAGCTTATTGAAATCATCTAATGCATTGAAGAAACTTTCTTCAATCAAAATAAATTAAAGGATAACTTAGTATTAATAAGGATGATTTAGGGGTGAAGAAACCTGGTTTAGTGTTCAAAATTTCATTCACCAATAAGGAATAAAATGAATGTTTTTTTCTTGTGTCTTAATTTATTTGTTTATGAAATTCAAAATGACTGTTTCTTTGTGTTGCCAAATTGTCCAACGTGGAATCATCACGTGTGTACTTAACACGTTGCATCGGCGATTCTATTAACGTTACCAGACTTTTGATAATTTAAATTTATTTTAGATTAAGTTGGTGCCTACGAACAACATGAGGGAACCAAATATTACTTACTTAATAATAATGAGTCTCTCTTCTAGAGATAAAACAATCGACCAGCTTGGCCCTCAATATTTAATTTATGCATATGCAGGGGTAGAAGAACAGAATATGGACTCTGGAAATGAGGCAGACCCGTAATTAGCACTCCCTTTATGTTGAGGATGGAAGTAACCAAATTATAAATTTGAACATTCTCAAGTGATGGTATCTTCCCTCCATATTGGAAAAGTTTAGTAGTGGAAAATAACTACAAAATCATTAGGATTCCCCGATGCTAGAGGCATTCTAGCATCTCGGTCACACGTCTTAAAAAGTGGCATCAAAGTCGTTGATTTGGCTGGGACATGATGGATTTAAGGGGGAGTATTGAATCTTCCCATGGTTAGGTAACATTGAGACTTTCTGATGGGCAGAGACTACCTCACCAGTCGTGGGTCATGATAGTTTTGCGTTGTGGTCGAAGAACAGATAGAAAAAAAAGTATCTCCAGCTTTCATTTATCTTTTTTTGTGTGTAAAATAAACTCATTTAAAAGTCAAAGAACAAATATCAGATATTAGCTGAGAAAATAGCATTGCTTATTTTTTCTCGACATAGGCACACTATTGTAGACCTAAAATATTTTTTATTATTATAAAAGAGTAGGGACTACATGAATCATATTCGTATTCCGGGTTAGGTCCCCCCTCCCAGTTTGGGTTTCAACAAAGGCATGTTGAATAAGGAATATTATTCTGTATGTTTAGTTGAACTTGTTTGTCGATCAAAATAGCATGGTTGAATAAACTAAAAACAATGTTCTTTGCATCCAAAGCAAGAATCATACAACTAGACCAAATGTTCAACGTTATTCCTTTACTTTTCATTTAGTTATTCCTCACAATGACGTTATTTAGAGTTCATTTTAGAATTCTAAGAATAAAGATCCAACTTGGTACCTAATTATTCCCCCACCCAATATGAAGTATTAAATAATTCTTAAAGATTCTGTTTATGGGACAGTTTGGCTCTGAAGATTTTTCCCACCAAATAGTACTGAGAAGTTCTTATGTGTCGCGATTTAGTTCCTCTTAAAAATTTGAACCAAATTGTATGAAGTTAAATGTTTTGAAGACCAAATTTTCAAAACAATGTGTTAAATATTTAATTCAAAATCAATTTTTCCAGAGGTTGTTGTCAAGATATCTTATAATAGTATGATACAAATTTGACATAAGTACATCATTATTTACCAATGACAAAAACCTTTTTTCTCACTATACATATACGGAATAAAGATCATTTATTCCAAAAAACTCATGTCCCCTTATCTCTAACCAATGATATCACATCAAGTAATATAACAATGTTTGTTTTTAATTTTAGGAAATTCCTTTTTATTTAATTGACACTTTTTAATTTGGTGAGACATGAAATAGATAGAGACAAATGATATTTCAGATATACTACTCATTCATAACAAAATTTCCCCACCATAGAACAAAGATCCTAATTATTGAAGAAGAAAGTTTTTATTTCTCATTTTCTTTTCAAAAACAAAACTATTATTTTTGTAACTAAAATTATTAATATGTCATACTAAATTATATTTTACTTTGTTTTTGAAACATTGATCTCTCACATTACTAGAGATGATCTTTACTTTATATACACACATTTCTATGCAAAAATGTTTTAGTTTAACTTAGCCACCTATACATGAAATCAGCTATTAAAATTTAGTATATTTCCATCACTTTTATCTATTTTCATAATCTTTCTTCTTATCTTCTCTTATTCCATTTTCTTCCCTCAACCCTAAAACTTTGATACATGACTTCTATAATGATGATTGTGCACTCATATTTAAAACATTGTTAAAATATTTACCTATCACCATTCTTAGGGGAATACTTACCTAGATACACTTGTTTTCCATAATCCCTGAATTTTATACAAGGTCAATATAAAAATTTATGTACATACAATGCATCATATATCATTCTTTTGTATCATTTGTATTTAAATATTAATAATAATTGATTTAAGATACAATGATAATAGAATGTTCTTACATTATAATAATGGATACATCTTTTACTAATGATTGAATGCTTCGACATGTGTATGCAATATTAATTGGTCCCTTGCTAGGATGTACTATAAAATTAAGGTGGTAAACTATTTTAAAAGGCATTGTTTAATAAAACAAAAAATAATTTGAATTCAGAATTGTACATTTAACCTATAAAGAGATATTGTACTTACTTTTTTTCATTAAACAAAATATTCCTTTAAACAACGTGGTCAAATTTTTAGAGAAAGAAATATATATATATATATTAACATTTTAAGAATTTTATACATCATTAATAATTCATATTTAATCACTATTAACTATTAAAAAATAGTTGAATATAATATTTATGCATTGTTAGTTTAAATATTTATACAGAGTCGATACATCATCTACCATTAATTGAAATTACTTTTTTAAAGAATTAATAATATTTATAGAATAATCTAAATAAATAATAATAATATAATGAGAGAATATATATTATATGGAAGAATAGTAGTGGGGCTGTATTAAAAATATATTGAAGGGAAGAAAAAGGAGAAGGAGAAGGAGAAGGTGTTCCCACTTACCCTAGTTGGTAAGATAATATGCCACTCTTCTATATATTCCTTCTCTGAACACTCACTCTTATTCCATAACACTGCCTCCACCTTCTTCCTCCAATTTCACACTCTCTTCTATCTGTGATTCTCGTTTCACAATGGTTGCTGAGGCATCATTCAAAACCATAGGTGCAGGAACTCTGTGTTTGAAGCCAATTTTCAATGCTCCTGGTGTTAAAGGCAAACTAGTCACTGCACTATCTGAAAATGAAGGTAGCGTCTATGATTTCATTCTTTCACTCATTCATCAAAAACCAGAAATTGATTCTCCATTCGTGGTTTTAGATCTTGGTGTCGTTGTGAGCCTCATGGAAAATTGGGCTATTAACCTTCCAACGGTTCAACCATTTTACGCAGTTAAGTGTAACCCTAATCCGTCGTTGTTAGGCACATTGGCTGCACTCGGTTCAAGTTTCGATTGCGCCAGTAAAGCCGAAATTGAATCGGTTTTATCACTCGGTGTCACACCAGACCGAATCGTTTATGCGAACCCTTGCAAATCAGAGTCTCACATTAAATACGCTGCTACTGTTGGTGTCAACGTTACAACATTTGATTCTAAGGAAGAGATTCAGAAGATAAGAAAATGGCACCCGAAGTGTGACTTACTTATTCGTATCAAACCACCACAGGATAGTGGAGCGCGTGTTCCGTTGGGTCTCAAATACGGTGCGCTTGAAGAAGAAATTCCAGATCTACTAGAAGCTGCTCACGAGTTAGGGTTGAATGTTATTGGTGTTTCTTTTCATATTGGGAGTGGAGGTGGTGATTCACGCGCCTATCATGAAGCTATTGCAGCTGCTAAAACCGTTTTCGATGTGGCTTCTAGGTTAGGCATGGCGAGAATGAAAATGGTGGATATTGGTGGCGGTTTCTCTAGTGGGACCCAGTTTGATGATGCTGCGTTTCACGTGAACGAGGGTCTTCGGGAATATTTCGGAAATGAAGAGGGTATTATGGTAATTGGAGAACCAGGTAGATACTTTGCTGAATCAGCTTTTACATTAGCGAGCAAAGTTATTGGGAAGCGCGTGAGAGGTGAAGTTAGGGAGTATTGGATCGACGATGGGATATATGGTTCTATGAATTGCATATTATATGACTCACAAACTGTCACGTGCAGACCACTCGCGTGTAACTCAAAACCTGAGGATCCAAGATGCAGAGAAGTGAAAAAGTACCCTTCAACTGTGTTTGGGCCCACTTGTGATTCGTTAGATACTGTTCTAAGAGATTACCTGCTACCGGAACTGCAAATTAATGATTGGCTTGTGTTCCCGAATATGGGTGCTTATACGACGGCGTCTGGGAGCAACTTCAATGGGTTTAGCACATCAGATATATCTACCTACCTTGCATATTCAACTCCTATTACAGGAGAGCTGCAAACTATGTTCTAGTCATTGTTATCTTCTAATTTAGGAACACCTTCCTTATGGAAATTCAAATAATTTCATGGAAATTGAAACTATGTTCTAGTCATTGTTACTTTATGAACAATGTTATATTTTTATTCTCCTCAGCTAGGAGCTAGTTTTTTAGGCCAAGTAATTGTTAATTAAATGTCTCATCTTATCATATAGTTCATGTTTTTTTTAATATTGCCCTGATGTGATTCATTTACTTTCATAAGTTATAACGGACCGACAAATTTGATTACACTTATAGGATGAAAACCAACATTTACTCTACTGAATATGACATAAAACCTTCACTTGATACAAATTCTTTTTCCTACTGAAATGAAGGCACTTCTGAAACAGTGATAAGCATCATTCTTGAAACCTTTGGGTAATTGGGTCAGATGGGATGATTGAGTTAAGTTATAATGGTATATTATGCATCTGATATATATCCAGAAAATAATAATCAATACACATTTACAATGAGGTTGTGCAATGCACAATGTATAATCAGTAATTACAATTCACAGCCTATAAGATGTTTCAAAATTATGGCTAAGACCACTTTAACTTAATTTGGCAAGCGCCTCCAGCGATCCATGTTCCTCACTTTTTCTAGCATAGTCACTCATTTCACATAGAGATTGAGAAGGCTATGGCCTATGTAGTTAGAGCATCAGGAAGAGTAGACCGCGAACCAAGTACTTTACCTCCAACATCTGGGAAAGACTCAAATCCCGGTAAGGAGCTTACCTTCCCATTTGCATCTATACTAATGGGATATTTCATTAGGTGACCCAGCAATGGGGTAAATTCCTCAGCTGTGTAATTCTTCCAGTTGTCTTCAGCAATTTTGTTCACTGTCTTCACACAATCCAAACTTTCTGGATCCTTGAAGCAATCATTTATCACCCCCATGTGTTCTGCCCACAAGGACATTCTATACCCATATACCTGCAAATCCTCAATTAAATGAGTCCTTGTGAAAGTAAACTTGTACTTATATAACTTTGCAGCATATGATTTTAGAGAATAAAGTATCTCCTCATAGTATGAATAGATACTTTATTCTCATGATTTTATGAACTATTATACAGACCCAACCATGTGGATGTCCATTTTTTTTACTCCATGTATGATGGGGTTGATATGCACCCATGGCTATCTCAGTGTCTCTTGATCCTGCCAAAGATCTTTGATTGATATTGGCAGACCCAAGCATCACATATTCATCATCCACTATCATTCCCTTGGCATGTACATAAATCATAAACCGTTGGAACTTTTGTGAAGCTGAAACCTGATGATCATTACAAAAAGATTTAGTTGCAGAGCATAACTAAACCAAGATCGGTTTCATATATGCTTGTGAGTTGTGACAGATCACATATAAACAGATCCCTCTCATATATGCTTGTGACAGAGTTCAAGTATAGGGATAGGCCCGGTGAAAATTAGATGGTGAAAATGTGCATATATGAAGTTGTATATATACAAATAGAGGTATGAAATGTACAAATATGCATAACTAGTACAAGGAGCAAATTGTAGAGATGAGTATGGATTGCTAAAAGTATAAAATTACGTCTAATTTGTGGTTCATTCCGTTAATAATGCACCAGAATTGAAAGAAAATATTTTCAATAATTACCGTGTCACCATTATTTGTAGATGAATTATTTGAATTTGAAACATCAGTTCTAAACTTCTCTCGGTTTCCAAGACAGTAAAAGTTGAGGTAATCTTGTGGATGGCTATTGTCAAGATGCATAGATTTTAACTCCCTAGCAATGATTTCGTACATCATTTGCATAGTTTGTCCCTGGAAATGTGAACGAAATTATTTTTAAATGTTTCTATGCTATGCAAACTTTTGAACTACAAATTTTAGACTCTACTACCTGCCAGAAGAGAATCTCTTGCACTGAGACAGAAGAAGGGACACCTTCAGGCCACAATGGGATAACAACATAAACTGTAAATCTCTCCTTGGATCTTATCTTACTGACTATCTTCAGTGCCAATTCTATAGGAATTATGTTATCCGCACCTGACCATTGAATGGAATATATGATAATTCAAGATACTACTATCAAACAAAATTAAGGAAAAGATCAACAACAACAATCAGGCCTTATCCATCAGGTAGGATATAGTGAACATGATCTCTTTGAGGTAAAACAGTACGGCAATTATTTTGAGGATTTTTCAGATGTGGTATACATTTAAGGTAACACATAATTATTTTGAGCAAATTTGTCATTAATCATATGTGTTAAGCAGTTATTCAATACACACTTTGAGCAAAAGACCGTTATTGCTCTAGAGCTACAAGTAGAGAAGCATACTTGACATACTAAGTACTAGTCATAGGTGCCTATACATTAATGATGAGCAATCAGAGTTAAGAAGATGCAACAAGTTACATGAATAAACACCAATATTCTGAAAAAACCTGCTTCTTTGTAAGATGGCCAAGCAAAGGATGATCCAATGAAATATTGATTCTCAATATAAATAAAATGTTGAGCAGATCTAATCGCATGTATGTATGCTGTTTGAATACTTTTGTCTATAACCAAATTTTTTGCACAAACAAGGTTCTGCAATGAAAAGCAATAAAATAGAATGAGACAGGGAAACCCAAAGGTTGTATTTATTTATAGACTAGCTCGATCTTGGATAAATTCATCTTATTAAAGATTTAAAGTAACCTGAGCCTCAGCTTCAAGTACATTCTTAGGAAATCCTTTCAAAGAACCAGAATCAATGGATCTAAAAACCTGCAAATAACATGAATAAATATCAACTAACAAATTCAAGGTTGAAAGGGAAAAAAAGCAAATAGAAGTTTTACTTTTAAGGCAATGAACTGGTCACCTGAACATTCCAGCTTTGAGCATCACCTTCTTTCGAAACCCATAATTCAGGATCATCATTTGGAGTTGATTCAGAAGGACTAAGAATCCAAGAGATGCGTTCTAACTTGATCAAGGAATCATCATGCCAGTGAGATACTCTTTTGAACCTTTGACCCAGCTCAGACCATTTGGAAGCTCTTTTCCAGCGCTGCTCAAAATTAGTGAGTATATCATATGCAGCCGGGCCCTCAATTTTGCAGTGTAAATCATGCCATGCTTGCCTCGGACCCTTGGTTCCGGCCTATTATTAAAATGGAAGATAAAATAAATATCAGTTGGTAAGAGTGCACGAGCCATGTGAAGTGCCAATAACATTCTTAGATTTCTAGCATGGGATGAAAAATTTATCTCACGACCTTTAACACATTAACAACTAAACAAATGCTAAAACAATGCCCGTATTGATATTTAGAGTTAGGCCTAAGAAATCACTAGCAGCTTTTAAACTGAGAGAGGAATACTTTTGTTAAAAAAGTGTAATATTTATGCACTGTCGGTGTAAAAATTTATACACCTAGTCAGTACATCATTCATCATTCATTTATGTTACTTAGATTTAAATGCCAACAATGATAAAAAATGAATGATTAATGATGCAGTGACGGTGTAAAAATTTCTTACACTGTCAATATGTATGTATTTTTCTCTTGTTAAAAAGGAACCGGAAAGTCTTGTTCAAAAGAAAAGGACCTATTCATCTAGGTTTAGGAATGTTCATAACTTCTAAGTAATGTATAAGTATCCACAAAGATAATGAACTTACAGAAAACGAGGGATTGTGATAATCATCCTCATAAACAGTGTCAAGATCACGAAAAATTCTATGCTCGGGTGTATCATACCGACCATCACATAGATCAAGGCCACCTATAAATGTGGTTATCTTCCTATTATTGCCATGCCCTTGAGTATCCACAATCATACATTTCTGATGATGCGTGAAGAGGGTTCCAACAACCTGTAGTTGGGGGTGACATGATATAGTGAATAGGTATTTCAATTTCTAAAAACCAAAATAATCTTTCTATAGAAGATCCCTGTAGGGATTAGAGAAACAGTTTTAACTTTTAAGTATACATATTCCAGGTATGGAACTTGTGCACTATAACATTAAAAGATGCCCACTAATTCAGTAACACATCCATGTGAAGATTCAATGAAGTTTTTCCTCTGCATATATAAAACTAGAATTATCTTATGCAAGTACGGAAAGTATGATCAAATATAGAGAACATTTTTAACAGAAACATGACATTATCAGGGAAATATACTAAACAATAGTATAAAGCCTGCCTGCTGCTTGAAAATGCTAAGCTTACTGCTCGCATATCGAGGTGATAGCACACAATTAACTGAAGAATGCTTGAAAAACTTCCGAGTTTCTTCATCATGAGTTTGCATTACTCCGGTCTGCAATCAAATGATACTTTTAAGGTTGTAGAAAACTCAATAAACCAGTATCTCTGTTCAAGAAACATGAATGTGCAAAATTCACTAAAAGTAAAATAAAAGCAAAGTGATTGAATTTAGGGCCCGCTTCTTCAGGATTCTCGAAAAGGTGATTATCCAAAACATAATTCGGCAGGAACTTTAAACGAGAAGTTAAAAAAAAGCTGAATTTCAACTTTTTTCGAGATAAAGGTTCAAAGTAGTCTCAATCAAACAAACACATAAATGTGAGTAATGACCTTTTGTATATTCACCTAATTTCAACCCTTGTTTCCATTATAGACAAATGCTCTTGGTGAAGTACAACCAAATAAACATAAAATTGTGAGACGTGATTTTTTCTATATAAAAAAAGCCTGTTTTTTAAAAGCAAAATGCCTAAATGATTATGAATCTTGAATGTGCAAAGCTCATTAAATGTAAAATAACAGCAACATAAGTAATGTTATATCTTTAATATAAAAATCCCGAGTTTCATGCAGATAGTTCACTTTTTATAGTAATTTATTACGAGGATATAGTATTTTTGAAGTAACAAATGTAAAAAGTCATAACGAAAACCATCAAACATATCATCTATTTTACAATCTAGGGTTGATTAACTATAAAAGTTGACTAAATTAGTAATAAGTTTATTGAGAAAGTACATTTCAATCTTCAATAGATTACTTCCATATAAATACTTACCATTTGTTGATTCGTTCAGTATGCTCTAAGTGACAAATTTAAAATGTTAAGATGTTAGCATTCTCCATGAAAACATACTTACCGTGTTAATCCCAAATTTACTATGAGAAGTTTTATCATCCCAAACCAAGAGCAAAACGCGTACACCTTCTTGTGACTTGTATTTGAGCAAATCCCCCAAATTCAAATTGCCACCACTAGGCAATGGCTTTGTTGGCTCTCTCACCAATTTCACCTTATGATAAATTGACCAACCTACAATGTAAACCAAATGATGCGCTTCCAAAATTGCATGACACATATCTTCCCAGCATTTCCCTTGTTCAAACACAACCCCTTCATCCAATTCAATCTCCGGCAACATGGAATCCGGAACGTGCGCGTCCTGATACAGCGTCACCGAACCTCCATGCCGAACCGGAAAATACGAATCCCGAACCGCAAAACGATCTGGATCCACGATGTTTTTGTAGATAGGACTATCCTCACATCTAGTGAACTTCATTTCAAGCCAAACTGCGCAATCCGGTTTCGGCGGTTTACCGAAAGAACCGATGATCGGAAACCAGTCGGATAGAGCTTTTCCGGTAATGATCCTCTCAGCAGAGACGGTTACAACTCCGATCAAATCAGCGCCGAACATGTCATTATCCTTGACGTAGAATTCGACCTAAGAAGAGAAATGTTTACTTGTTATTATGAATAAGATGACATGGTTATAGCTATAGCTATCTTTATATAATTGTTTCATTGCGAGTTGATTTTTGAAATGAAAGGAAAGATTTCAAATGTATTTCATTTTCTAAAACTCAAGTCGCAAACTTATATATTTAAACTCCTTGATACTTATATGAGAACCATACAATAATGTCTAACCTGAGAGGCTGGGTGAGCCAGAGAGATATTGAAATGCTCGTTCCACGTGGGATTCTGAGAATTAGATATGACACGTGTGCGTGCCACGGTGGCACCGGAGAGACAAACGGTGACATATGGATCACTGGTTATGATCTTGCGATTTTTCCGGCGACTACGGTTCCTCCGTTTGCCGGTGAATGAAGCGCTGCACGCATTAAGAGCGGAGAAGAATCTACGAAACCGCTCCGAGAACATGTCCATGTTTGGTAGAAAACGAGCCTCCACGATTTTCAAATCCAAGGTGCCGTGAAGATAGACGGCGTTCCCCGATTTGTTATCAGCACCCATCCCCACCATGTTGAAAACCGTTAGATTTAACAGCTTAAAAATGTAGAGAAAGAGAAAGTGTGATAGGAGCGTTTGAATAATGTAAAAGATTATTCAAACGCTCACTATCACAGATGGCATAGCTGGGCGTTACTGCTGCATCGTTATTTATGTTTCAAAATTATGAAACCGAAAGCCACGCGCCTCTCTGGTAATGAAATAAGGTAGTAATAGGTTGTGGGGTGAAAACATAAATAGTAGTAGTTAATAGAAAATGAGATAGATGGGATAGAAGGAAGTGCACATTCTCGTTTTGGTTGGAGTCTATATTTAAACTTGAGAACGCGTGTTAATGCTAAGCATGATTCAGAGGAGGAGAGCTTCCATGTCATATAAGATAATCACATCTTTTATTAATAAGATATTTCCACATGAATATAAAGAATTTTTAAAATTATTAAATATTGATTAGTATTAAACATAAAATGGGGATTCTTAGATATAGGTCATATATGTTCCTTATACCACTTACAACTAACAACTATTTTGGGTGATTCCAAACCCAACATGTTATAAAAGTATATTTTGGTCTTCCACTCTTTTTTGGCCTGCAATTGTATTGAATGATGTAAGATAATATTATTTTGACAAATAATGTGGGGGTAATTGTTAATTATTATTAAGTTTTTGGATAAATTTTAAATAAAGAAATAAAAAGGAAGTGGGGGATTAAAATTAATATTATTTATTGTAGAAGAGGTTACTTATACTTGTAACATTATTCAATGACCTATTTATGTCAACCATAAAAGGTATATATATTTTGTTTTAATAAATGAATTGAATTAGTCAAAACATTTATTCAAAATATTACATTTTTCTACTAAATTTTTATATAAATCTTTCTCCTAAGAGACAAATGGAACCTATCACTAAGATATCTAATTTTCCTATTGCAGATTTTAATTATAGATCTCTACCAATGGAGTTCAAGATTTCTGATGTTGGTAAAGTACAAACATGAAAGGATCTAATTTGCATTGGTTAAAAATGGACTCATTCCTAAAATATAACTGAACATAAACCAGATGCTCTTGTTAGAAAAATCTCCCTTTTCAGGAGGGTGGCTACCCAAACCAAAAGATTATTGGATCCAATATCATACCCCAACCAATTCACGATCACTTCCACAATTATGAGAAGCTTTACATTCAAAGAACAAATAATTTCTGCTTTCATTTCCAACATTATAGAGCATACATATTATGTCTATTAAAGTTATCAACACTATTTCCAATTTCAAGAGGACACTATTGAATAATTAGTGTATAATAGTATAAGAAAAATGGGCAAATCAAATAGAAAAAATTAATATTTTTTTAAATAACAGATCAATGAAAAAGGTGAAACTTGATAATTGAATTGGAATGAATGGAATATTATTTATTACGAAAACTATTATACATTAAAAAGAAGAAGATGATGTTGTGTAGTGAAAGATTGGAATAAGGTGATGTGCTCAGTGCTGTGCTGGCAGTAATGCAACCTTAATAATAAAAAAATATTTAGAGTTGTGCATTGCAGGAAGGAGATGTTACTAAATTATTAGATATTCTGAGAAAAGGAGCATCAGATGCATTGGGCTAAACATAAGCTTTATTTGTGGGCCCCATTGTGATGAATATTTCATTAAAAAGGAAGAAGAAGGAGAAGATGCTGATGCCGCTGTTCTGTACTGAAATATTCTAACAAGATCAACTCATTATGTGGAATGTTAGAATAAACACAAGTATATATAAAAATAATGTATGAAGGGTGAGTAATATTAGAATTAAACTGTAAAAGTTTTACTTACATGTGTAGGTAGAATTATTCAACACTATATACATTGTACTAGCACATCTAGTTTGTTTCCCAATTCTAACCACATAATAAAATAACAATGGTAGTAGAAACTAATATTTCCATTCCTATCCTTTGATCTAAATTTCATACAAACTAGTATAAAACTACAAAAGCTTATCCAATATCTACAAATAGCACGTTCACACAAAAAATATCTACATATAGGAATATACTACTTCAACATCTTGATTCCACATTGAGAAAATATTCATGATCTATAAAATCAGGACTTTAATCAATTTGTGTTCGTCTAACTCAAAATGGGAGGAACCGTTCTAACCATCATACTTTGAACAAAAGACACCATCTGCAAAACAAAATTCAATTCAATCAAGGAGCCATATGTATAAAAATTAAAGTAAAGGAAGGTATCAACAATGTTCTGTTCTTACCGAAGCAAAACCGATGCACATTATACTTAAGCCAGGAAAATTTATAGGTGCCCTTTCAGACAGGAAGAGAGCTGAAAATTGAGAAAGAAACTGCTCTTAATAAATTTCAGTAGTAATCTGAACCTAATATGGGACATCATGACATTCCTCTCACCAGTTAAAGGAGTGAAAGCCAAGGGAGAAACTATACGTGCAACTGAACATATCCCTGAAATGCAACCTTGAGCCTTTCCCTGAAAGAAGAAAAGTGAGGGGGAAAGAATTGAACAGATTCCAACCTCTCTACCAATATTATATAAACATATTGTTATCATGATGCCTACTCATAGGTAACAACTTGTTTACACACAATACTGTTATCATGTGCAAATCAATGTTGAATAAATCTCCTCTGAGACACTATTTACCAATTTCAGTTTGAGTAATTTCCATTGCAACTATGCAGTTTGAGTAATTTCCATATTTGTAATTAGTTACTCTTTATATTGGAATAACATTTTTACATAAAATTTAGAATATATCTGCACTATAGAATAACCACAAATTTCACAGATAAAAATGTCTATTAATAGCCAATGTGACTTTCTTTAACCTAAAAATTTACAACAACCTTCATGTCCTATACATTGATTCAAATGTATTAGTTTTGCTCATCCATTACAAAATAAATAAACCGCACACCGAAACATGGAAAATAACCTATAAGAATTATTTGTCTTCATATTAAACCGATAGCAACACTGTTGAGAATAGTATAGTCTTATCTTTGTTATCCTAATAAACATATTTTATGCGTAGACTTTATTTTTCCATTTTCTTTGAAGTTAGTGGGAGAAAAAACCAATGATAAATCATCTTGTGCAGAGCATGGAAATATTATCAGCACTATTAACATGTCTATGATACCTGCTCATGGGGACCAACTTGTTTAGACACAATACTCCTTATCTGCAATATCCAAAATTAATTACTTAAAACTATGTCCTAAACAGATAATTCATTAGGTCTGAGGGGGGAAAACAATTATCCATTTAAAGGATCATATAGAAAGATAAAATAGGGAAGAAACTCACACAGGGTTGTGCGAAAAAGAACAATATTGCAAACATTGCGGCAGCATAAGAAACCTGTCAGCAATCTCATGTTAGCCATTATACAATATAAAAATTACGGTGCAGGGAAAAGAGGGGTATTAGAAGCAAAATTATCCTCAAATAATCAATAAACTATAATAAGATTAACATACAATTATACCACATATTCACAAATAATTAACATAAGTGAACTTGAAATTAGCAAAAGACGTACCCAGAAGGACCATGCTATGCTGTAAATGAACATCTGCATTACATTCCATATTGATAATTTAGAACATTATAAATGAATTATTATTTTGTGATTTCACGGAAAGCAAAATGCTCACATGTATGCAGTGGAAAAAAAGTCCAATTGAGAGCAACCTTGCCTCTCCCAGTGTAGGAGCCAAAATGGGCATAAGAATAAGCTGTGAGGATCAATGCTTGATATTTAGGTTCACACTTCACAATATACTCAAAGAATTTGAAGATTTATGAGAGGAAAATATGCAGACCAAATATATACATGCCTAATTACCTGCGACACACTCCCTGCAATCCCCGAAATGACCATCAAGTCAGCAAACTGGTTCTTGTTAAAATGAAACCGAGCCTTTAAGTAATACTGCATGGGGGGGGGGGGGGGGGGGGGGGGGGGGATTGTTTTATCATGGACTTGTCAAAGAAAGAATGCAATAGTATATTTCAGACAAACTTGGATCCACAATGAAAAAGATGAAAGATGCAAGAAAAATAAATGTCGGTAAACTGTTAGTTAGAGGGATCCAGAAGCCCAGAAAAGAATATGGCTTCAATAAGCCAAGAGAGATATGATGGGTAAAGATATATACATATATTATGCTCGAATATTGGACAATTTAGCGTGAATCTAGAGAACCAGATTCAGCAAATAGTGAAGCTATGTATGATGTATCATCATCATCAAAATCCAAATAATATGAATAAGCATCAATGAATGCCCAAGCTGTGATATAATAATGCATAAAATTTTACCAACATTAAAAACATATGAAATCTAAACTATATGATAGAACTCAAACAAGATATGGAAGTAAAAGGAATGAGTATAAGAAAGGAGAAAACCATAAAATACCATCAATGAACCATTAAGGCCAGCATCTGCGAGGTTGCTGAAGAATGCAATAATTGCTGCTTGGGTAATAGCCAAGCTGAAATTTTGATCATACATGTATGATTATAATGCGAAAAACAACAACCCTGTTTGTCAACATAAAATGTTATACAGACATATCTAATGCGGAACACTTGCTCTTTATATGAATGTTCAACACTAAAAGTGGAAAGAAAAGTAATTGTGAAATTACATCGACATCGTTAATTACACTATGCGCCCTTCTATCTAGAGGCTATACTTACAGGTTAATGTAATTACAATTTATTCCCTTCCAAAAGTGTCAAGTGTAATGGTAACTTAATCGGAGTGTAGCCTTTGAAACAATAAATGTGCTAAGTATAATAAAGATTAAAGGGTATGTTTGGCTCATTCCCTTTCTTGAGCAATAGTAATATAAAAATGTTACTTTTTTTTAAGTTTTCTTTTTATTTATGTGTCAATATCTGATAGAATCGGGACAGATCATCTTTGTCCCTATTTGGCAAGACTAACTCGTAATAATATAAATGTGAAGATAGCCGAAAGCTATGATCTTGTTTGGGAAAAACTTATAGCTGTGTAGAATTTGAAATTTATTAAATGAATTAACATGACTTGTATTATAATGGGTTGGGATAGAATTTATGATTTGCTAAAAAAAATTAAAAGACAAAAAACGAGACATGCATTATTGAACAACTTATAGCTTTTAGAATACTTGGTTATTGCCATACCTAGTATTGAAGAAGGAGGTTAGATCATGGAAAGAACGCAATGCCTTAAACAATTGCATATCGCTTTTCGGCTTTTCACAATCGATTTTAGCAATAACATCAGGGTTTACATGTGAAACGAAAGGAGTACAGAGGTTATGATCGATAACTGATTCCCGAAGAAAAATTTGAATGTACACAGCTCCAATAACTGCAACAAGAGTGGAAAGCTATTCGTGCAAAAAATGAAAATATTGGGATTAAATTGCAATTAAAGAGAAAGTAAAGAAAGAGAGTGTGGTGTAAAAGTAAAGTACCTGAAAAGCAAGAGAGGTAGATAAGAAACGAGCTGATACGGTGCCACAGACAAATGCGGCAGAAGCTATTCCTGAAAGTACTCCAAATGCACTTGCTCGTCCTTCTTCTGTAACATTATCTGCCTGGGAATTCAAAAAATCACTAACCCTTTTTATTTTACTTTCTATTTATAGGTCATATATCATGCAAAATAAATCTTTTATTTATAAATTATACAGGTTGATTTATAAGTTATATTTCACATTTAATACTACTGCTTTGTTATATGGAAATGACATTCATGAAATTTTTGAGCTCATTTTTTCTTATTATACTTTTCGTGTCTCTCGTAAAGACTGTTTTGACATTCAATCTGAGTCAAGTTGAGAATATAAATAAATAAAAAAGTAATTTATATATCCCGAAAATATTATTTCTTTATCAATTAGGGAAACCAGATCATTTCTAATATTGAATAGTCGAATAGGAGAGAAAATAGTGGCACCCAATATTAAAAAATATTTAACGGTACAAACTTTCAATTATTTTTAAATAAATAGGCCTTATTTCAATATTGGACTGTCATTAGTGAGGCCCAGAATTGGAATAAAAAAACAACATAAGTTATCAATTATGGATTTATAAGTTAGTTTTATCTTTAAAGACAACAAACGAATTTAAATAAGGAATAATATTATTTTACCACATAAGCTAGAGAAAGGCAAGGAACACTTCCTTCGCAAACCATGGAAAAGAGAACGTTAAATACATAGTACATGTAGAAGAATCTTTTTGTCTGGCTATAAGCTAGTATGCCTGTGATTGAAACACCAATTCGTTATAATTTAATCGACAATCTTAAAGTCACCGTTTTATGTCATAATTTTGATCTGATCTACAATACATGCCAAATAATTATACTAATAAGGAGTTAGTTTTTTATGTGAACCTTAAATGAAAGAAAGGAAGAGGTTTGATGAAAAAGTACCCAAGGGAATAATAGTGAGGGTCATAGGGAGTGTGAGAATGGCTTTCCTCCCATATTTGTCTGAGAGACTACCTAAGAGAGGCATCATCACAAGTGTTCCCAATCCTGACATCTGCACAATTCACATTTTGAGAGATAAATATGATTCTAAGTCATAATTTTGAAAAGTTTATTTTAAATTACATAAACAGGAAAAATGTTAGAATAAGTTTCTTTATTCCTTAATATAATAGATAATAAATCTTTTATTTTTAAATTTCTATATGCAATTAAGTCCATGGAACGGACGTGGTGAAGTTTAGCAGAATAGAGAAAAAAATTTGCACTTTAATTTTGACCAAATTCAACATAAAATTCTCAATTGAATGTAATGATATAAAGTATTCATCATTGTTTTTAATGGGCCAGCCCGACCCGGCCCTCTACGGCCCGTCTTTGGCCCGCCAAAATATGGGCTGGGTTGGTCCGACCCTTATTGTTAAAAGGGTTCAAAATGCCAGCCCGACCCATATTTGGCCGGGCTGGCCCGTTTTTCTTTTTCTTTTCAAAAACACATTTAAATTACATTGATATTTTATGCGTTTTAAGGAAATTACACAAACTATCATTCCATTTTCTACACTTACAAAAAAAACCTTAATTTATAAACATACATTACATTGATCAACCATGTATGAGAGGTGTAATCTTTTAAACAAAAAGTGATAAATGTAATTAAGTTAAACAAAATATGATATATGATATAAATTAAACACTAATATGTAAATGTTTTGTATTGTATGATATAAATTACATTGATAAGTAATTTACTCATAAATGTGTTATATATGAATAATAAATTGGTTGCACATGATATGTGTAAAATGATCGGTTGGAAAGCAACTACATCATTAGAATCACATTTAACCTTAAAATGATAAATCAATATTAATGTTGGCCTGTCGGGCTAGCCCAGCCCAACCCGCCTTGGTCCGTCTAAAAATGGGCTTCCAAATCGGGTTGAATATGGGCTTTTTGACTAAAATCTCTAACCCGGCCCACCAAAAATGTCGATCAAAACGGACTGGCCCGACGGGTCAAGCCCATATTGCCATCCCTATTTTTAATGGTGTAAATTAATCCACGTTTTAGATGAGTGTGCATTGTGTTTTGGGTGATATTCCCATTGGGTCCAATAAAAATCGAGTAGAAAATTCTCGATTGCCTAATAAGCGGCCCACTTAAAACGGGCCATAGAAAGTGCAAACCCATATGAAATATTTTGTGGTACAATACTGGGAATGTTAGAGAGAATGTTTTTTCAAAAAAAATTAATTTTAAAAACTAAAAAATATGAACAATTTAAAATTTGATTTTGACACGTGTCAAAATTCTAACTATGTAATGACATCTCCTGTAATAGGATGAACCAAACTCTTCTCATATATAGAATAGAAATACTTTTAGAAATCCAATCAAGGTATAGTAACTCTCCAATGAACTACTCAATTCTATCATCAATCAATGGAGTAGGTCATTATCGGGGTGAGTATAAGATGAAGTGAGATTGCCAAGTTTTTATTTTATTTGTTTCTGACTATTGAGTTGATTTTAAAATTTGGACGTGTCCCTAGATAAAGACAAGTTGGAGTTAGCAATAGACAAAAATGATAAACAAACAATTATGGATTTATTTTGGGATTAGACTAACAAACCTAATATAACATTAAAATTGAGCAATTACACCATGATCGAATACCATTTTATACAGGAATGCATGTAAGTACGATATAAAATAATCAAATAAAAATGATATACATAACCTTAGGAGATCATTTTTTTCTTTACAAGTAGAGAAATAATAATAATTACAACTAAAAACCTAAAATCCAATGGCATGCTTCTATTTTAGTGGTCTAATATGATGAGAAAAAATGTGAGCATGTAAGATAGTGTGTGAATTCGGTTGACATGAGTAAGATTGTCTTTCACAAAATCCTAAATATTAATCTAGACAATTTCATATGGGTTTAATTAGTGTATTTGTAGAGAGTGAAAAAGGAACCCAAACCTGAAAGAGAAAGAAGAATGAATAATGAAGATGGTAGTGTTACTTGTATGCAATAATAATATTGCTGAAATTACTCACCGCTTGTTGAAACCCAGTGAGATATATGGCAAGTGAACATTCATCTTCTCCCGGACAAAGTGCTTCCATTGTGACATCAGTGATGGCTGGTGCCACCATACAAGATGAGAAGTTATGAAGAAACACCATCATGTAAAGGTGGCTCAACCCATTCAATTTCTCCATGCTTCTCCTACAAAATTATTCACTTTTGGAAGAAGAAGAAGAAGAAAAAGGTGGCTAGCTAGAATTCTCTAAAACATCTTAAACTCTCTTACAAATAAATATTCCACTTAGCACTCTACAAATATCTTGCCCCAGCACTATAAGATTCTCTCACTTAGAAGCACCATTTAAATATGAGTAAGACCCTTAGCCTAATAACAAGAGCAAGCGTAGTGTACTCTTCTCATTGCTTTGCTTTTACGTGATTTATCCCAATTATGCATGAGAATGAAGATCATCTGTCCTAATATTTGTTATCATATTGTGTTCAAATCCAATCAAAAATTGTTAACTAGTTAAGAACAAAAATTATAAAAACAGAAAATAATATATTTTATTACTTGGTAGAATATGATTAATTTGAGCATGGGAACATAAATTTTTGTTACTTGAAATCCTTGTTGCGCATGACATGGCAAACTAATTAACACTCGTAGTAAGTATAACACTGACATGTAAAGCTATTTATTAGTTTATATTTTTAGTTAAATTTTAGATAATTAAAACTATATATATGTGACAAAATTAGGATTGCGTGGCTTCTAAGGTAATGCAAATATCTAGGATTAACCAAAGCCATGAAGCGTGCAAGTTTTATATATGTGCACCCATTTTTTCAACATGAAAAAGGTAACACCCAACTTGGACGATCCTAGTGGACCCAATTCATCTCATGACTACCAATAATAACACTCTAGTCTCTAGTAACTCAAACCATTTGTGTAAAGAAAAACTGTAATAACCAAGAAAGATTTAAAACTAAAATAATTACAAAAAAAGATATAGGATTATGACTTTGTTGTTTCTGATGTCATTGATAAGAGTGAAATTAACCCTTACCCGTACCTGAGGAATTTGATGCTTGAAAGTCTTTCTTTGCACGACAATATTTCAAAAAATATTTTATGGATGTATGTGGTATATCAAAATTCATAAACAAATAGAAATGGAGACTATTAGTTGGTTGTTATTACATAGACACATGCACATATGCAATTCTTATTATTTCTACCTTACAAATATACATATTAATAAAGTATTATAAAAAATGTGTTAGGAAAATATATTTAATCCGCATGGATAATCTTATATTATCCTTGAAGGTTCATATTATTGTTTGGGAGTCACGTGTTTAATGAATCCTATATGTTGGACTTAGCGTTAGTCCAATGTTGAGCATGCTGGATATTATTTATGTAGAGCATGCCAGACCTAATATTTATGATTGGTGGATATTTATGTCAGTGGTGTTATTTAAGTAGGACAGAATACCTACTTAAATAAGGGATTGGCGAGAATTGAACTTGCATCTGAAATGTCAATATATATGTTTAACTACACACCAATAAATTAGGAAAATAATTGTAGTAACCACCATAGTAAAATATATGAACATACAAATACAAATAGGTTCACACATGTCATGGATAATATCTATCTCGTTAAAAATATTCCACACAACTCAATTCAAACTATTCTCACACTCTGTTTAACAATACAAACAATATGTAATTGTTAGAACTTTGCAAGCCACCAAACCAGAAAACGAAGACAGCAAGAAGAATGTAATGTTGCAGTGAAAACAGAGAGTAACAGTGAAGGCAAAAAATGAAGAAGATGAAGTGGGAGAGAGGGAGAAGCTGTTGTGTTTGCAAAGAGAAGAAGAACATGAAGATTATTGAATAACGCCTCAGGTTAGGATATGTATTATTGCTTAATGAGTCAAAATTGATACATGTTATTTATAGTGTAACTACTAACTACATTACCTAACTAATGTTGCTATATATGGTAATTTTACAAATTAACTACTAAGCTTAGTTTTGAATAAATCTTTAACAGTAATCACCTCTATTTTTTGTTCTAAAATTAAGTTCAATTTTATCTTGCCCCAATTTTAATAGGTAAATTGTCATCGTCGATCAGAGTGAAGATATTTAACATAATCATGTCCACATGAGGTTGTTAAGTTTTTCTTTATTCGTTTGTCACTTTGTGGAAATTAATATGAGAAATTAACTGATTCTTTTGGAAAGGAATATTGAAAATTGAATGTGCATAAATAAATTGAAAGAAGAAAATTACGTATAGGAATGCCTTTTAAAAAATATACATACATACGTTAGATATCATCCTTCAGCTACTTACCATATATATGGAAATATATGATTTGATGGGCACTATCAAAGTCTTACCCAACTAATAAACTTTTTCCTCAATATTTTAAGGGGAGAGATCCACTTACTCTAAGAGTAAGTGGAAAAGACATACTCCACATTTTAGTCATCAAATTTTAGAAAATCCAGTGGTTTAAATGTATTCATCAATTCAAACCATTGGATTTCTCAAGAATGAATGATCATAATGTGAAGTATGTTTTTTCCACGTGGATCCCTTTCCATATTTTAATATTTCATTTTTTTTCAATATTAGGAAATTAAGAAGTATTAACTATTTTTATAATGTTTGCTGTTATTAAAGAGAGTGTAGTAATAATGAGTATTAGTTGTTAGAAATATTGATCAAAAATTTTACTTTGAAATAAAATTTTCAATGGTTGTTTTTATATTGTTCTATTTTCAATATCTTAACGTGAGAATAGAGTATTTTCCAATACATTGTGTTTTAGCACGGTAATGCCAAAATCATATTATTAATTAACCAATTGAAACTCAAATTAAACAATCATGCAGTGAGACAGAAAGTACTAAAAGTTAGAGGAATACAACAGAGATGTATGCTTCCCACATGCTTTGGAAATCATCAACGTGATTTCCATTCTGGCACCAGCTCCATACTGCCACCACTATGCGCAGCCCCAAGACACGGAGATACTATACATTTACACTAATAAATACTTAAATAATGAGAGGGAAAATAAACATATGTGCTAACATTGCATGAATTTTATATACTTTTATTATATCATTCAGCATTCATATTTAATTATGTTAGTTTAACATATCTGTCTCTCTTTAGTTACCATCCAAAGAGAAGAAAATGTGGATAACTTTCCAACCCTACAGTAATCTTTGACAAACTAGGTTGTTAAAAGTGGAGAGATTAATGTAAACTAAAGGTGATAGTTATGTAGCTACTAAATTAAACTAAAATCATAGCAAAACTGAATACAATGACATCTAATAGTATATTTGGGTTACAAATAAAATTTATCTTTGTTTTAAGGCACTTGGAAGCTACAATACCTTTCTTTAATTATATTATAGTTTTATTTTGTTTGATCAAAAGCCCTACAATTTTTTATTTTTTAATAGTATAGTCTATCATGTAAACTATAAGCTAGTATTGTCAAATACTATTTATATCATATGATAATATGAGACCACTTCATAAAGTCATACACTTCTTGTCTTTGATCAATTGTTTAGGCCTTGTTATTAGTGGAAGAGTTGTTTCAAGATGACCCTCTCATCCTTTCTTTGAGCTCAACATTGATGAAAAGAAGGAATCTACTATCTTCTACTATCTATAAGAATGCAAAAGGTTGTGGATTTTATAAAAATAGACATCTCATATGCTTGACACTTGGATTTTTAAGGGGTAAATTTGTCATATAAATACATTTTAAAAGGGTCTTATTACATAAATGGATCTCTCATAAGGATGACACTTAGATTTCTTAGGGATACATTGGTCATTCTTCCACTATAATTAATGACAATAAGTAAATTACAAAATGAGACATTAATTCATAGCTAAGGTGTTCTTGAGGTTAAATTTGTAATCTTACCACCTGCCATTTTAATTTGAATTACTAAATGACCTTAAAAATAAATGAGAGACACTTAAAAGTAAAGTTATAAACGTAATAGAACATTGACACTTGATGTTACTTTCCTGTACCCCTGCTACCACTTCAGACATACCTCATCTCTCCTCTTCTTTTGTTCTCTTCTTCTCCTCTTTTGCTCTCTTCTTTTGTTCTCCTCTCTTCATCTTTCTCACGCCTTCATCTATTCTAAAAGGACCAAACTACATTATGTCTACGGTTTTGTATAACCTCTTCTCATATTATCCTTTTTAATGACTTCATTGTTTCCATTTTGGCATTTGTTTATTGAAATCCTTTTTATTTTGCATATTTTTTTTTCGATCTGTAGTTTTTTCTGTCCCATTGTTCATTTTGTTTTTCCTTTAGTTGTTATAATGTATAATCTGTTTCCACCTTTGTTTACATATATTTGGTAAACTTGAACATTTGGAAATGATATTGATGGACTATAAGGTAATATTATATACAACATGTTAATTTTTTTAATTACTAATTATTAATACACAACTGTTGTAATTAATTTAGGGAGACAAGATTCAAGTCTCTGTTAAAATGGATGATTTCAATCAATGGAGAGAACATTTGATTGAGAATAAGACCTATGTCATGCATAATTTCAATGTGTTACACAATGATCTCCAATTTAAGGCATGAAATCATGCTTATAGAATGCAATTTAACACTGGTACAACTATAAAAGATAGAGACTTTCCCAATATTCCACAATGTGAATATGAATTTAAGAAGTTTGGTAATATACTTGCTGGAAACTTTTAAACTGATTTGTTAGTAGGTGAGTTATTTTGTTTTTCTTTATATAATTTCATATTGACTTATTTGCTTATTTATTAATGTTGTAATGTTTACTAATTTGTAGACATTGTTGGAGCTGTAGAAAAAATGATCTTTAGTCAGACACAAACTACTTTGAAGAAAGTAGTTTTGAATCTCAGAGATTCTAGATAATTTAAAGTTCATCGAAGTACATCTATTTCTCATCTATTGTGATTAAATTCTTTATTTAAACAAACATATTTACTAATTCTAAAAGTTAAACAATGGAGATTTATTGACATGTACTTTATGGGAATCCCATGTCATCAAGTTTTTGAACAGTTACAACAATCAATCAACCGGAAAGCTAATGGTAATGATTCTTACACATGCAAGAGTGAAGGAAGGGCAAGGTATATGAAACTCCTTTGACAAATACATTGTTTTTTTGTAAACTATTTTATTGTTACAAAAGTGGTCAATCTGTTGTAGGTAAGTATCCACCCTATGCCAGCAATTTATGGTATGACTCTAAATTATTGACTGATGATGAAATTCCAGAGAAATATTGGATCCATTTTTAACAGCAAATTTTTCATTTTATTTTTTTGCATACAACATATATTTATGAAAACATGTGAATTTTGTTGTCGTTTGCATCTTTAAGTTTGTCATGTGACACATTGAGCCAGGGTAATAGCCAATTATCCCAATATTCAAATTTATCTGACGATGATCTATTTATGTATAAGGCTGAGGTGAAGTCTATTTCTGAGATTACTGCCTTGACATCAAGTGAGGTAAATTATTGTTGTCTTAAAGCATTCCCTATCAGTTATTACATTAATTAATTTGATTATCTTCAGGAAATAACATGTGTGACTATTAGAACAACGACAATGTTTATTGTTGGAGAACAATGATGGTATTATGATGGATGTTTCAAATGTACTAAGAATGTATTTGTACTTATTTTTAATTTGCCTTTATTTTGAAGGTATAAATTGGACATCAAGGTTGTTCACCACCATGGAAGTGGAAGGTTTGTGTTTTGGGATCGGCAACGTGCTGACATAATTGGAATATCGGCTTCTGAGCTTAGAAATCAGATGGTAGCTATAAGTGTTTTTCCACAAAATTCTTATATTTATTCTTATGAAATTATTACACAATAGCCTTGATATACAGAATAGTAAATATATGTAAAATGCATTGATTCAATTTATATTATATGTAGGAAGGTGAGGATGATCCAAAGGCATACCCTCTCATACTCGACATGCTTCTTGCAAGGACAATGACATTGAGAGTGAAGGTACAACCTTCATACAACCAATCCTCTATGATAAGATTATCTGAAAATCCGACTTTGATCAATTCCATTGCTGGTCAGTTTGGACTATTAGAGTTACATATTGTGAGTGAATAAATTATCTGTTTTATCTTTACTTTTACTAAATTCATATTTAAATATATATTAATTAATTTGAACTTGTCTTTAACAAGAGTTTAACCTCTGAGGAACTTAAAGGAAAGTGTCATGCCAATCACATATTTCAATATGAATATGTGAGTGTCATCCATAATTTTATTTCAATGATTAACATTCATTGATAATTATTACAGAAAGTGTTACTTATTCTAATCAATTTCAACTTGCATGGTTAGTCTGTATTTATCACTGCTTATCATGATCCAGACAACCTTCAAGTTTTAACTCCAGTCAAGAGAATGTCGGCTGACTTATATTTGAATCTCCCAGAAAGTCCCCTATATAAAGTCACTCAATTGTTATCTTCTAAGGTGTCAAAACATATCAAGATTGAATGAATAACAGAACCATGAAAAATTATGTATAACCTTTTTGACAACTAAACATTGATACGTCATACTTTGATGTCTATTTTGTGACATCATAACTTAGTACCCATTACAGTGACTATTTTTGAAACACTACTCTTCCATATATTATGTGACTATATTCTCCTACTATAATATTTAATGAGGACCCTCACTGGTAGTGAAGTTGGCTATATATCTCTTCTTTAGATTTAATTACTTGCATGTTAACATAATTGTGGAATAACTTTAATTTAATTACATCTCTCAAATGAGAAATTCAACAAAGAGAAAAACCATTACATTTGGAACTAACATGATTTGTTAAACCATAACATCTATGACATGATATATTGCATAGGTAGATCATACTTTTTGTTTTTTCTAAAATGTCATGCATAAGGAACATAAATTGAAATGTTAATAAAATTTAATCAAGTTATAATTATAGATTATGAAATTGATTATGCATGAATATAGTTTTCTAAGTTTTGTTGAATTGGTGAAAGAAGAACATTTGACAGACAAAATCACGTAATGGAACATTTAAAAAAATATATAATAAGTGCACAATAAAACCTAAGTCAATCTGGAAGCCAGTTAGTATGTAAATGTGTAAGTCAGTCTGTAAGCCAATTAGTAGTAAGTGTGTAAGTCAGTATGTAAGCTAGTTAGCATGTAAGTTAGTAAGTCAGTGAGTAAATTAGTCAGTAAGTCAGTCAATCAGTAAGTCAACCAATAAGTCAAGAAATAAGACACTAAGTTTGTAAGTAAGTCACTAAGTTAGTAAGTAACTCCATAAGTTAGTCAGTAAGTTAGTCAGTAAGTGAGTGAGTAACTCAGTAAGACTCTGACTAAGTCCGTAAGTCAGAAAATAAGTAAGTCAGTATGTTAGTAAGTCACTAAGTCAGTCAAGGAGTAAGTGAGTAAGTTATTAAGTAACTCAGTTAGTTAGTTATTAAGCCAATAAGTAAGTAAGTCAGTCTGTAAGTTAGTAAGTCAGTCAATGTATTAGTAAGTAATTTAATGAGTAAGTCAATAAGTCAATCAAAAATTAGCAAGTGAGCCAATAAGTCAGTCAATAAATTAGCCAATCATTAAATGAGTAAGACAATCAATAAGTCAGTCAGTAAGTATGTTAGTTAGTAAGTCATTAAGTAAGTCAATCTATAAGTCCGTCACTAATTCAATAAGTTAGTCACTTGGCTAGTAAGTTAGTAAGTCAGTCGTTAGTAAGTAAGTTAGTTAGTAAGTCAGCAAATCAACTAATAAGTCAGTGAGTAAGTTATTAAGTCACCAAGTAAGTCAGTTAGTAAGTCACTAAGTTTGTCAATAACTAAGTCAAAAAGTCGGTAAGTCACTAAGTTTGTCAATAACTAAGTCAAAAAGTCAGTAAGTCACTGGGTAAGTCTCTGAGTAAGTCAACGAGTCACTTACTGTATGTCTCTGAATAACTTACTGTAAGCCAGTTAGTAAGCCTATAAGTCACTAAGTCACTGGGTAAGTCTCTGAGTAAGTTACTTACTAACTGAATTATTTGCTCACTAAATAATTAACTTACTAGCTCACTTATTGAATGACTTAATAAGAGGCTTACTTACTGTCTAACTTATTGACTGACTTACTGACTTATTTATTGTCTTACTGACTCACTCACTGATTTACTAGCTTACTGAATAACTTACTGACTGACTTATTAACTAACTTATTGATGTACTTACTTACTGAATGACAGACTTATTGACTGACTAAGTTATTTTCTGACTGACTTACTAGCTCACTTACTGTATGACTGATTTACAGACATACTTAAAGGATGACTTACTGAATAACTTACTAACTTACTTACTTATGGACTTACTGACTGACTGATTGACTTACTAACTGAATTATTTGCCCACTAATTGACTGACTTACTAGCTCACTTATTGACTGACTTAATAACTGACTTACTTACTGACTAACTTACTGACTTATTTATTGTCTTACAGACTGACTCGCTAACTTATTGGTTTACTGAATAACTTACTGACTGTCTGACTAACTAACTTATTGATGTACTTATTTACTGAATGACAGACTTGTTGACTGATTTACTGACTGACTAAGTTATTTTCTGACTGACTTACTAGCTCACTTATTGTATGATTGACTTACTGACTTACTGAATAATTTACTAACTGACTTACTTATGGACTTACTGACTGACTTACTTACTTACTAACTGAATTATTTGCTCACTAACTAACTAACTTACTAGCTCACTTATCGACTGACTTAATAACTAACTTACTGACTAACTTACTGACTGACTTACTGACTTATTTATTGTCTTAGTGATGAATTTACTAGCGTACTTAATAACTTACTGACTGCGTTACTAACTAACTTATTGATGTACTTACTTACTGAATGACAGACTTATTGACTGATTTACTCACTGACTAAGTTATTTTCTCACTGACTTACTAGCTCACTTACTGTATGATTGACTTACTAATATACTTAAAGAATGACATACTAAATAACTTACTAATTGAATTCTTCACTTACTAACTGACTTACTTATGGAATTTGCTGACTGACTGACTAACTTACTAACTGAATTATTTGCTCACTAACTGACTGACGTACTAGCTCACTTATTGATTGACTTATTTACTGACTGACTTACTGACTTATTTATTGTCTTACTGACTGACTCACTAACTTACTGAATAACTTAGAGACTGACTTACTAACTAACTTATTGATATACTTACTTATAGAATGACAGACTTATTGACTGATTTACTGACTCACTAAGTTATTTTCTGACTGACTTACTAGCTCTCTTACTGTATGACTGACTTACTGACATACTTAAAGAATGACTTATTGACTTACTAAATAACTTACTAATTGACGTCTTCTTTTACTAACTGACTTACTAGCTCACTTATGGTCTGACTTAATATCTGACTTACCCACTGACTAACTTACTGACTGACTTACTGACTTATTTATTGTCTTACTGATTGACTCACTGACTTACTGGCTTACTGAATAACTTACTAACTGACTTACTAACTAACTTATTGATGTACTTACTTACTGGATGACTTGCTTATTGACTGATTTACTGACTGACTAAGTTATTTTCTTACTGACTTACTAGCTCACTTACTATATGAATCACTTACTGACATACTTAAAGAATGACTTACTGACTTACTGACTTACTAAATAACTTACTAACTGACTTATTCACTTACTAACTGAGTTACTTAAGGACTTAATGACTGGCTGACTTACTTACTAATTGAATTATTTGCACACTAACTTACTGATTTACTAGCTTACTTATTGAATGACTTAATAACTGACTAACTTACTGAGTGACTTGATGACTTATTTATTGTCTTACTGACTGACTCGCTGACTTATTGGCTTATTGAATAACTTATTCATTGACTTACTAACAAACTTATTGATGTACTTACTTACAAAATGACAGACTTATTGACTGATTTACTGACTGACTAAGTTTTTTTTTGACTGACTTACTAGCTCACTTACTGTATGACAGACTTACTGACATACTTAAAGATTGACTTACTGACATACTTAAATAATGACTTACTGACTTACTAAATAACTTACTAATTGACGTCTTCTTTTACTAACTGACTTACTAGCTCACTTATGGACTCACTTAATAACTGACTTACCTACTGACTAACTTATTGACTGACTTATTTATTGTCTTAATGATTGACTCATTGACTTACTGGCTTACTGAATAACTTACTAACTGACTTACTAACTAACTTATTGATGTACTTACTTACTGAATAACATGCTTATTGACTGATTTACTGACTGAATAAGTTATTTTCTTACTGACTTACTAGCTCACTTACTGTATGAATCACCTCCTGACATACTTAAAGAATGACTTACTGATTTACTAAATAACTTACTAACTGACTTATTCACTTACTAACTGAGTTACTTATGGACTTAATGACTGGCTGACTAACTTACTAACTGAATTATTTGCACACTAACTTACTAATTTACTAGCTTATTTATTGAATGACTTAATAACGGACTAACTTACTGAGTGACTTGATGACTTATTTATAGTCTTACTGACTGACTCACTGACTTATTGGCTTATTGAATAACTTACTCATTGACTTACTAACTAACTTATTGATGTACTTACTTACTGAATGACAGACTTATTGACTGATTTAGTGACTGAATAAGTTATTTTCTTACTGACTTACTAGCTCACTTACTATATGATTGACTTACTGACATACTTAAAGAATGACTTACTGACTTACTAAATAACTTACTAATTGACGTCTTCACTTAATAATAGACTTACTTATGGACTTACTTACTAACTGAATTATTTGTTCACTAACTGTCTGACTTACTAGCTCACTTATTCACTGACTTAATAACCAACTTACTTACTAACTAACTTATTGACTGACATACTGACTTATTCATTGTCTTACTGACTGACTCACTAATTTACTCAATAACTTACTGACTGACATACTAACTAACTTATTGATGTACTTACTTACTGAATGACAGACTTATTGACTGATTTACTAACAGACTAAGTTATTTTCTGACTGACATACTAGCTCACATATTGTATGACTGACTTACTTACTGATTGACTTACTGACTCACTAACTTACTGAATGACTGATTGACTCACTTACTAACTTACTAAATTACTGAATGAGTAACTTACTGAATGATTTACTAACTCACTAAATTACTGACTGACTTTCTAACTCACTAACTTAATGACTGACTTACTCACTCACTAACTTACTAACTGACTGACTGACTAACTTACTAACTTACTGAATAAATAACTTACTGACTGACTTACTCACTCACTAACTTATTGATTAACGTACTAACTTACTGACTCACTAACTTACTGACTAACTTACTGTCTAACAGACTTATTAACTTACTGAATGACTAACTTACTGACTGACTTACTGATTCATTAACTTAAATAATGACTAACTTACTGACTGACCTACTGACTAACTTACTGACTGTCTTACTGACTGACTAACTTACTGGCTCACTAACTTACTTACTGACTGACCAACTGACTAACTTACTGACTGTCTTACTGACTGACTAACTTACTGACTCACTAACTTACTGACTGACTTACTGACTCACTAACTTATTGACTGACTTACTGACTGATTGACTAACTTACTAACTTACTGACTAGCATACTGATTGATTTACTCACTTACTGACTGACTTACTAACTCATTGACTCACTAACTTAATAACTTACTAACTCACTAACTCACTAACTGACCGACTGACTGACTTACTAACTTACTGAGTGACTAACTTACTGACTCAAGAACTTACTGACTGACTTACTCACTCACTAACCTACTAACTGACTGACTTACTAACTTACTGAATGACTAACTTACTGACTGACTTACTGACTCACTAACTTACTAATTGACTTACTGACTCACTAACTTACTAACTGACTTACTAACTGATTGACTTACGAACTTACTGAATGACTAACTTACTAACTGACTTATTGACTCACTAACTTACTGATTGACTGACTTACTTACTAACTTATTGAATGACTAACTTACAGACTGACTTACTGACTCACTAACTTACTGACTAACTGACAGACTTACTAACTAACTGAATGACTAACTTACTGAATGACTTACTGGCTAACTAACTTACTTACTGACTTACTAACTCACTAACTCACTAACGGACTTACCAACTGACTAACTGATTGACTTACTAACTTACCGAATGACTAACTTAGTAATTGACATACTGACTCACTAATTGACTGATTGACTTACTGATCGACTAACTGACTGACTTACTGACTTATTAACTTACTAACTTACTGACTGACTGATTGACTTGCTGACTGACTTACTAACTTACTAACTTACTGACTCACTAACTTACTGAGTGGCTTACTTACTGACTGGCTGACTTACTGACTGACTTACTAACTTACTGAATGACTAATTTATTGATTGACTTACTGACTCACTAACTTACTAACTGATTGACTGACTAACTAACTTACAAACTTATTGAATGACTAACTTACTAATGACTTACTGACTCACTAACTTAGTGACTGACTTACTGACTGACTAAATTACCGAATAACAAACTTACTGACTGACTGACTTACTGACTCACTAACTTACAAACTCACTGACTGACTTACTGATTGACTTATTGACTAACTTACATACTGACTGACTAAATTACTTACTCACTTACTGAATGACTTACTTACTGACTTATTTACTAACTCACTAACTTACTGATTGATTGACCGACTGACTGAATTACTAACTTACTGAATGACTAACTTGTCGTTGACTTACTGACTCACTAACTTACTGACTGGCTTACTGACTCACTAACTTACTGACAAACTTACTGACCGACTTACTAACTTACTAACTTACTGACTCACTAACTCACTAACTTACTAACTTACGGACTGACAGAATGACTTACTAACTACTTACTAACTTACTTACTGATTTACTGAATCACTAACTTATTCATTGGCTGACTGACTGACTGAATTACTAACTTACTTAATGACTAACTTGCTGACTGACTTACTGCCTTACTCACTGACTTACTGACTGACTGACAAACTTATTGACCGACTAACTTATTGACCGACTTACTAACTTACTGACTTACTAACTTACTGACTGGCTGACTTACTGATTTACTAACTTACTAAATTACTAACTTTTTGACTTACTGACTGACTTATTGACTTACTGACTTCCTGACTCACTAACTTACTAACTGACTTACTGAATGACCAACTTACTGACTGAATTACTGACAAACTAACTTACTGCCTGACTTACTGATTGACTAACTTACTGAATGACTAACTTACTGACTCACTAACTTACTGATTGACTTACTGACTCACTAACTTGTTGAATGACTAACTGAATGACTGACTTATTAACTTACTAACTTACTAAATGATTAACTTAATGATTGACTTGCTGACTCACTAACTTACTGACTGACTTACTGACTCACTTACTTACTGAGTGACTTACTTACTCCTTAACTTACTAACTGACTGACTGACTTAATGACTCACTAACTTAGTGACTGATTGACTAACTGACTGACTTACTAACTTACTGACTTAGTAACTTACTGACTGACTTACTTACTTATTGACTTACTGATTTAAGAACTTACTGACTGAATTACTGATTGACTGACTTACTAACTTACTGACTCACCAACTTAATAACTTACTGGCTCACTAACTTACTGAATGACTGACTGACTTACTGAGTGACTAACTTACTGACTGACTTACTCACTCACTAACCTACTGGCTGACTGACTTACTAACTTACTGAATGACTAACTTACTAACTAACTCACTAACTTACTGACTGACTTACTGACTCACTAACATATTAACTGACTGACTAACTTACTGACTAATATAACACCCCAGTCCAGACATGCGACCCCTCCATCTCCTGGGCCCTTGAATCCACTGAGCGTATTATCCAACAGCTTAAATACCCCATGAAGTATTTTATTCCCCCAAAGGGGAGCCTCCCGCGACTCAAACCCGTGACCTCAGGGACAAATAGTCATTATTCCAATGAGTCGCTACCATTAAGCTATGAATAGTGACAATTTGTCCCTGAGGTCACGGGTTCGCGTCGCGGGAGGCTCCCCTTTGGGGGAATAAAATACTTCAGGGGGTATTTAAGCTGTTGGATAATACGCTCAGTGAATTCATGGGCCCAGGAGATGGAGGGGTCGCATGTCAGGACTGGGGTGTTACAACTAACTTACGAACTTACTGAATGACTAACTTACTGACTGACTTATTGACTCACTAACTTAGTGACTAATTGACTGTCTGTCTTAATTACTTACTTACTGAGTGACTAACTTACTGACTGTCTTACTGACTCACTAACTTACTGATTGACTTACTGACTCACTAACTTACTGAATGACTAACTTATTGAATGACTGACTTACTGACTCACTAACTTACTAACTGACTTACTGACTGACTGACTTACTTACTTACTGACTGACTTACTAACTTACTAACTTAATGACTAACTGACTGACTTGTTGATCGCTAACTTACTTACTGACTGACTTACTTACTAACTTACTGAATGACTAACTTTTTGTCCAACTTACTGACTCACTAACTTACTAACTGACTTATTGACTCACTAACTTATTGACTGACTTACGGACAGAGAGACAGACTCACTAACTTACCGAATGACTTACTGACTGACTTATTGACTAACAGACTGACTTACTGACTTACTAACTTACTAACTAACTTACTGACTGACTTACTTACTGATTAACTGACTTACTTACTAACTTACTGAATGACTAACTTACTGACTAATTGACTGACTGACTTACTAATTAGTAATTGAAAAATCATTTTTTATTAGAAAATGGTAAATTAATGCCTTAGCAAATGAAAATGTGTTTTTTTATTAGGACTTTGAAAAATCAATTTTTATTAGTAGGACTTTGAAAATTCAATTTTTATTAGAAAGTGTTATACTAATGTCTTAGCAAATGAAAATGGTTGTTTTTTTCATTAGGACTTGAAAAATCAATTTTTATTAGAAAATGGTATATTAATGCATTAACAAATGAAAATGTTTGTTTTTTATTAGGATTTGAAAAATAAATTTTTATTAGAAATGGTATATCAATGCCTTAGCAAATGAAAATGGTTGTTTATATTACTACGACTTGAAAAATCAATTTTTATTAGAAAATGGTATATTAATGCCTAGCAAATAAAAATAGTTGTTTTTTTATTAGTACTTTAAAAATCAATTTTTATTAGAAAATTGTATACTAACACCTTAGAAATGAAAATGATTGTTTTTTTAATAGGACTCGAAAAATCAATTTTTATTAAAAAAAATGGTATATTAATGACTTAGAAAATGAAAATGGGTTTTTTTTATTAGGGCTTTAAAAATAAAATTTTCAAGTCCTAATAAATAGAACCCATTTTTATTATAAAATGGTGTATTAATGCCTTTTCAAATGAAAATGATTGTTTTTTTATTTGGACTTGAAAAAACAATTTTTTTAGAAAATAGAATATTAATGCATTAGCAAATGAAAATTGTTATTTTCTTATTAGGACTTTAAAAATTCATTTTTTATTAGAAAATGGAATACTAATGCCTTTGCAAATGAAAATGATTGTTTTTTTTATTAGGACTTGAAAAATCTATTTTTATTAGAAAATGGTATATTACTGCCTAGCAAATGAAGATTGTTGTTTTTTTATTTGGACTTTGAAAAATCGATTTTTATTAGAAAAATGGTATATTAATGCCTAGCAAATGAAAATTATTGTTTTTTTTATTAGAAAATGGCATACTAATGACTTAGCAAAAGAAAATGAGTTTTTTTATCAAAACTTTGAAAAATCAATTTTTATTATTAGGACTTTGAAAATTCAATTTTTATTAGAAAATGTTATATTAATGCCTTAACAAGTGAAAATGGTTGTTTTTTTCATTAGGATTTGAAAAGTCAATTTTCATTAGAAAATGGTATATTAATGCCTAGCAGATGAAAATTGTTGTTTTTTATTAGGACTTTGAAAAATCAAATTTTATTATAAAATGATATATTAATGCCTTGCAAAAAAAATGGTTGTTTTTTTATTAGGACTTCAAAATTCAATCTTTTTTAGAAAATGGTATACTAATGTCATAGCAAATGAAAATGGTTGTTTTTTTATTAGAACTTGAAAAATCTATTTTTATTTGAAAATGGTGTACTAATGCCCTAGGAAATGAAAATGGTTGTGTTTTTATTAGGACTCAAAAAATCAAATTTTATAAGAAAATGATGTATTAATGCCTTAGTAAATGAAAATGGTTGTATTTTTATTAGGACATGAAAAATAAATTTTTATTAGAAAAATGTATATTAATGCCTTAGCAAATGAAAAATGTCGTTTTTTAATTACAACTTTGAAAAATCAATTTTTATTAGAAAATGGTATACTAATGCCTTAGCAACTTAAAATGATTGTTTTTTTATTAGGACTTGAAAAATCAATTTTTATTAGAAAATTGTATACTAATGTCATAACAAATGAAAATGGTTGTTTTTTTAATAGGACTTGAAAAATCAATTTTTATTAGAAAATGGTATATTAATTTCCTAGCAAATGAAAATGGTTGTTTTTTTTATTAGGACTTGAAAAATCAATTTTTATTAGAAAAATGTATACTAATGCCTTAGGAATGAAAATGGTTGTTTTTATGAATACTTGAAAAATCATTTTTTGTTACAAAATGGTTTATTAATGCCTTAACAAATGAAAAATGCTGTTTTTTTTATTAGAACTTTGAAAAATTATTTTTTATTATAAAATTTTATATTAATGCCTTTGCAAATGAAATGATTTTTATAAATTAGGACTTCGAAAAAACTATTTTTTTTATAAGGACTAGAAAAATCAATATTTATTAGAAAATGATATACATTGCCTTAACAAATTAAAATGGTTGTACATTTATTAAGACTTGAAAAATCATTTTTTATTAGAAAATGGTATATTAATGCCTTAACAAATGAAAATGGTTGTTCTTTTATTAGTACTTGAAAAATGAATTTTTATTAGAAAATGGTATATTAATGCATTAGCAAATGATAATGATTGTATTTTTATTAGGACTTGAAAAATATTTTTTAGATTAGAAAATGGTATTTTAATGCATTTGCAAATGAAAATGGTTCCAATTTTTTTTTTGGATTTTAAAAATCAATTTTTATTAGAAAATGGTATACTAATGCTTTTTCAAATGAAAATGGATGTTTTTTTTATCAGGACTTGAAAAATCAAATTTTATTAGAAAATGCTATATTAATGTCTAACAATTGAAAATTATTTTTTTATTGGGACTATGAAAAATTAATTTTTATTAGAAAATCGTATATTAATGCCTAGAAAATGAAAATGGGTTTTTTTATTATGACTTTAGAAATAAAATTTTCAAATCCTAATAAAAAAACCCAATTTTTATTAGAAAATGGTGTATTAATGCATTTTCAAATGAAAATGGTTGTTTTTTTATTTGGACTTGGAAAAACAATTTTTATTTGAAAATGAAATACTAATGCCTTAGCAAATGAAAATGGTCGTTTTCTTATTAGTACTTGAAAAATCAATTTTTGTTAGAAAATGGTATATCAATGTCTTAGCAAATGAAAAATGTTGTTTTTTTATTTGAACTTTGAAAAATTAATTTCTATTAGAAAATGGTTTATTATGCCTTAGCAAATGAAATGGTTTTTTATAAATTAGGACTTTGAAAAATCCATTTTTTTATAAGGACTAGAAAAATCAATTTTCATTAGAAAATTGTATACTAATGCCTTAGCAAATGAAAATGGTTGTACATTAATTAGGACATGAAAAATGATTTTTTATTAGAAAATGGTATATTAATGCCTTAGGAAATGAAAATGGTTGTTCTTTTATTAGTACTTAAAAAATAAAATTTTATTATAAAATGGAATATTAATGCCTTGGCAAATGAAAATTGTTGTTTTCTTATTCGGACTTTAAAAATTCAATTTCTATTAGAAAATGGAATACTAATGCCTTTGCAAATGAAAATTATTGTTTTTTTTATTAGGACTTGAAAAATCTATTTTTATTAGAAAATGGTATATAAATGCCTAGCAAATGAAGATTGTTGTTTTTTTATTTGGACTTTGAAAAATCGATTTCTATTAGAAAATGATATATTAATCCCTAGCAAATGAAAATTGTTGTTTTTTTATTGTGACTTGAAAAATCAATTTTTATTAGCAAATTGTATACTAATGCCTTAGGAAATGAAAATGGTAGCTTTTTTATTAGGTCTTGAAAGATCAATTTTTATTATAAAATAGTATGCTAGTGCTTTAGCAAATGAAAATGGTTGTTGTTTTATTAGGACTTAAAATTTTAATTTTTATTAGAAAATGGTATATTAATGTGTCATAATGGAAAATGATTGTTTTTTATTAATAATTGAAAAATCAAATTTTATTATAAAATTCTATATTAGTGCCTTAGAAAATTAAAATGAGTTTTTTTTATCAAGACTTTGAAAATTCAATTTTTATTATTAGAACTTTGAAAATTCAATTTTTATTATAAAATAATATACTAATGCCTTAGCAAATGAAAATGGTTGTTTTTTTCATTAGAACTTGAAAAAACAATTTTCATTAGAAAATGGTATATTAATGCCTAGTGTAACACAACGAATTATCTGATTTGGAATTATGAATTTTTATGAGTTTTTATTAATTATTTATTTTATCAACGATTAATTATAGAAATTAATCAGTGTGGATTTAGGCTAATCCATAGTTGAATATTAGTCTTGTTTTGTGATTTCCTATTTTGTGGTAAATTTTCGTAATTTTCTGTGACGAAATATTTTTGAACCGTCGTCGGGCCCAAATAGCCCGAATTCGGGCCAATAACATGTTTTTTAGTTCTGTAACTCGGAATCGAATTCCGATTGCGCCATTGGCTTCGAAATATTATTTCGAGTCAAGATAGACATCAAGTTCATTCAGAATGCATTTCTAAATATTTTCACTCCAAATTTGGTGTTTCGAAGTTCTAACCGTAAACCAAAATCGGGAGATTGTATATTTCCGGACGAAATTATCCGAAGATGTTTGGACACGACGTTTATTGGGAAATTACATCATATCAATAAAGTTGGAAATCATCATTTCATGAGCCACTTACTTGTTACACAAGTAATGCAAAAGCTTCCAAAAAACCCTAAATCACTCAACAAATCCTCTCACTCCGCTACCATTAGACACATTACCTATGCTAGTCTAAAGCTACTTACTTTGCATTAAATTTTCTGATTTGATGAGGGAGAGGCTCTCCTATAAATACCTCACCCCATTCTCTCATTTTTACACTAAATTTCTTTTACAAACTAAGGTAGTATTTTATTTTATCTTCTTCATCTTCTTCTCATACTTCATAGAAAGTTATGAGCTTTTATTATTTTGTTCATAAAGTAGAGTTTATATTTGTTCTTTAAGTATTTTATGAAAGCATAACTAAAGGGGATGATAATAAAATCATATGAACCTTTATGTAGTTTTTGACTTTTGTAAATCTTGAAATTTCTTCCTTGTTCTTAGATGGAAAAACTATATCTTTGGAAAAGGTTAGATGAGTTATTTATTTGGAAATATTATAAATTATTGTTAGTATTTGAATATGTTTAAAGGTGATGATTTTAACATCAAAGGAACCTTTAATGTGTTTAGGAAAAAGTTTGTATTTTATTCTTGAAAGTTTATGATGTTGATGAGTTGTTGAAAATATTTCATTTTTAGAAAGTATTATGTTTTAAAAGTGGTTTAACATATTTTACTCTTTGATTCCTAAGTTAAAATAATGATTTGGGATAAAAGATGATTTATTAAAGTCTTGACTTCATAAACTTAAAGTGTTATGAAGTTTTAGATATTAAAGTAGTAGAAAGTCTTACCTTAGGATTTATTTTCATGACTATGAAAATAACACTTACTAACCCTTGAGGTTTTTCCTAAAATATTAGGAGGTGTTAAGATGTTCATGAAAATTTGTTTTAGTAGTATACTTGAAATAATGAGAGTTACGTAAAAGTCTTGACTTTATAAACTTAAAGTGTTATGAAGTCTTAGATGGAAAAATGATTTAAAAATGTTGAATCTTAGTTAAGTGAACTTACTTTAAAATGGTAAGATTTACTTAAAAAGTATTGATTTAAAAATATTGATTTTGTTTAAATTGACTTACTTTAAAAAGGATAAGTCTAGCTTAATGATCTTATTTTAAAAAGGTTAGTTTTAGTAAAAATGTTTTACTTACAAAAAATAAGATTTATGAATTATCGGAAGAATGCAATGAAGTGGGAATACATGTCTAGAAAGGTTCTGTCTAAGTAAAGACTTGGTATTTAAGGGTGTCTTTATGACCCACCTCTCTTTCCTGGGAACTAGTCTGGTGTATATCCACGGATTACGACATAATTTCGGTATAAGTTTTATTGAAAATTTTACTTTAAAAAGTATTATTTGATTGTAAGACTTTCGATGACAAATGATGATTCAAGGATATTCAACCTTGAATTGGATGGACGAAAGCAATTAAATTCATTTTAAATCGGAATTTTTATCTTCGCGTAAAAAATTATTTCGTAAGTATAATAATTATCGTCATTTAACTAATTAACGTTATTTTGGCATAATGAAGAATTCAAAAGGAGAACGGATCAATTAAGCTCACCTGCAAACAGAGAACCTAACGACCCGACACACTCAGGTGAGAGAGAAGACATCGCGACATAGTGGTGTCCGAATATGGCACCCGAATCTCCAAACTATCTCAAAAGTTTGGGGTTATCTTAGGTTTTAACAAACCCGTAAAACTAAGCGATTTTTCGTATTGAATGATCATAGATCTCGATATGATGATGTATATTGATGTGATATAGTGTGTGATAATATAAAAATTGATATTAGAATATTGTGTGGCAATTTTCTGGGTGTAGGGATCGAAAAATGGCAAAACAGTCGCGTTTCGGAAGCCCGGAAGAGACCAGGATGGTCCTGGTTCTGGACCATCCTCGTCTGGGCGTCCCAGGCACGCTTGAGCGAGCTTGGCCTCGCCCGGGCGAGCTACACAGCACCAGGATGCCCAGTTTTTCCTGCGTTGGGCGCTTGAGCGACGGTTCCGCGCTTGGGCGCGATCCAGGCAATGTTTTGCATTGTTTTTGAGTGTTTTATGGCTTACACATTGATCCTAATTGAATGTATGATATATTTTCTATATAATCAAGATTGTGACTCAAAGTAAGGAGCCACGCAACTGCAAAAACCAAATGTCGTGGTTAGAGTCCGATTGGATTACTTACTATGTTCTTATCGATTGTTATAAGATGGATTGAATTACTTGCTATGAATGTATTGGATTATTCTGAGATTATTGGAATGGAATGGGCGTTGTGTCAAGGAAATCCGATGATGCCATGTAGCAAGGTTGTCGACCCGTTGAGATAAAGCCATATGGCGGCTCCGGGATTCAACAACGGTCGTAGTGGTGAGGATATAATTATGAATGTACTTGTACCTTATTAAGGACAAGTGTCCGACCATGGCGTCTTGACTTGGGGCAAGGCCTATCAAGGAACACTTACTACTATACAGCGAGGTCGACTGATCGTAAGAGGCTTGGTCGGGTGATCGTCCAAGATATTCAGCGACAGATCATAGTGGTATGAGTGTGAAACCTTATTGAATGATAAAGCAAAAATCGGGTCCCATAAGAAGCATTCCTTTTGGAACGGACATCCTTTAGGAGATGTCTTAAGATGGGCCGATTATATAAAAGAATGATTTAGAGTTCGAATTTTGCTAACTTCGATTAGAGAGCATATGCATTATGAATAACGAAGTAGTGGAGAGGAAACATTACAGGATGACGTATGAGCACTGAGATGCAAGGAGGGCGACTTTGCTTGACAGTGGTTCGTCAACAAAGCCTTAAGGGAGAGTCTAGGTGAGACGAGACCCTTGTATTCCTAGGAGAGGATATCCTGTTGGATCGGACAGTTCTCACAGCGCAAACTAGACAATCTCTGACGACCCCTCGATTTGCAATCATGATCGATGAGAGGGATGCCCAGAAAGCGTTGCTACGACACCGTCCTGTTATGGACAGTTCCTTTGGAACAGATCAATCATTCATCCTTGCGAGGATGTTATTTTATTTTGGTGCATACAATCGGCTTGGTATGGGACCTGTACTCTCGGTTGTTTCCGAATAGGCTATTTGGGTGGATAATGGTGTAAGGTGGATGAAATGACATAGCATTCATACATTGCATTGCACGAACGTTTATTTTTATACTTGAGATATAATCATTATTCCTCTTAGTATTGTGCATGTGAGATCCATGATATATTGATTACGACGATATATTTATACTGTACGATGACTATATATTATTATGTGATTTGTCAGATGATTGAATTGCATGTTATGAAAAGTATATTTTTGTCTGAATGTCCTATTCGGAGTAAGTCCACGCCGTCAATGAATTTTGTTCATTAGATGTCTTACTCTCTCTACTTGTCTATTCTTGTACTTGTTTATAATTTGGACAGATGGACGGGAACTCTACGCGTATACGGAGAACCCTTCCCGACCCTCCAAGCTCCTCGTTGGAGTCGATGGAGAATGAGTCAACTGAGATAGAGGCTGAGGTGGATGCTGACGAGGATGGAGTGATAGAGCTGGTGAACATAGAGTTCCATCGAGGTGATAGAACTCTCATCCGACTCTGGCACAGAGGAGGATCCCAGTGAGTGTTCTAGCACTCCTAGTAGTGCGGTATCTAGCCGTTGAGCTCTGGGTTTGCTGTTCTTTTTGTTGTGCATGTTTTGGGGTGTTGTGCAGTATAGCATTTTGATATGTTAGTTGAGCGATGTGTACGTTCCGCCATGAATATATATTTTGTATAAATACTAACTATTTAATGATGAAGTAAATTCCAGGGAAGTATTGTATCATTCCAGTTACCGTTAGGTAACAGTTAGTGATTTCTGCATAGTATGTTACTTACGGTGATGTCCCGAAAAGGAAACATTTTAAAAATGAAACAATATTTTTATATCACCAATTTAAAAAAAAAAAAATTTACCCATTTTTCTGCATTAAAATTAAGGTGTATTTTTCGGGGCGTTACACCTAGAAAATGAAAATTGTTGTTTTTTATTAGGACTTTGAAAAAACAATTTTAATTATAAAATGGTATATTAATGCCTTGCAAAATAAAATGGTTGTTTTTTTATTAGGACTTCAAAAATCAATCTTTTTTAGAAAATGGTATACTATTGTCCTAGCAAATGAAAATGGTTGCTTTTTTATTAGGACTTGAAAAATCTATTTCTATTTGAAAATGGTGTACTAATGCCCTAGGAAATGAAAATGATTGTGTTTTTATTAGGACTCAAAAAATCAATTTTTATAAGAAAATGATGTATTAATGCCTTAGTAAATGAAAATGGTTGTATTTTTATTAGGACATGAAAAATCAATTTTTATTAGAAAAATGTATATTAATGCATTAGAAAATGAAAAATGTCGTTTTTTTATTACGACTTTGAAAAATCAATTTTTATTAGAAAATGTATACTAATGCATTAGCAACTTAAAATGGTTGTTTTTTTATTAGGACTTGAAAAATCAATTTTTATTATAAAATTGTATGCTAATGTCGTAGCAAATGAAAATGGATGTTTTTTTAATAGGACTTGAAAAATCAATTTTTATTATAAAATGGTATATTAACTTCCTTGCAAATGAAAATGGTCGTTCTTTTATTAGTACTTAAAAAATCAATTTTTATTAGAAAATGGTATATTAATGCATTAGCAAATGAAAATGATTGTGTTTTTATTAGGACTCGAAAAATATTTTTTTATTAGAAAATGGTATATTAATTCATTAGCAAATGAAAATGGTTCCTTTTTTATTTGGATTTTAAAAATCAATTTTTATTATAAAATGGTATACTAATGCTTTTGCAAATGAAAATGGATGTTTTTTTTTATCAAGACTTGAAAAATCAAATTTTATTAGAAAATGGTATATTAATGCCTAGCAATTGAAAATTATTTTTTTATTGAGATTTTGAAAAATTAATTTTTATTAGAAAATCATACATTAATGCCTATCAAATAAAAATTGGTTTTTTATTAGCACTTTAAAAATAAAATTTTCAAGTCCTAATAAAAAAACCCAATTTTTATTAGAAAATGGTGTATTAATGCATTTTCAAATGAAAATGATTGTTTTTTTATTTGGACTTGAAAAAAAAAATTATTTGAAAATGGAATACTAATGCCTTAGCAAATGAAAATGGTCGTTTTCTTATTAGTACTTGAAAAATCAATTTTTGTTAGAAAATGATATATCAATGTCTTAGCAAATGAAAAATGTTGTTTTTTTATTTGAACTTTGAAAATTAATTTTTATTAGAAAATGGTTTATTATGCCTTAGCAAATGAATTTTTTTTTTTATAAATTAGGACTTTGAAAAATCCATTTTTTTATAAGGACAAGAAAAAACAATTTTTATTAGAAAATCGTATATTAATGCCTTGGCAAATGAAAATGGTTGTACATTAATTAGGACTTGAAAAATGAATTTTTATTAGAAAATGGTATATTAATGCCTTAGAAAATAAAAATTGTTGTTCTTTTATTAGTACTTAAAAAATAAAATTTTATTATAAAATGGAATACTAATGCCTTGGCAAATGAAAATTGTTGTTTGTTTATTAGGACTTTAAAAATTCAATTTCTATTAGAAAATGGAATATTATGCCTTTGCAAATGAAAATGATTGTTTTTTATTAGGACTTGAAAAATCTATTTTTATTAGAAAATGGTATATTAATGCCTAGCAAATGAAGATTGTTGTTTTTTATTTGGACTTTGAAAATTCAATTTTTATTAGAAAATGGTATATTAATGTCTAGCAAATGAAAATTGTTGTTTGTTTATTATGACTTGAAAAATCAATTTTTATTAGCAAATTGTATACTAATTCCTTCGGAAATGAAAATGGTAGCTTTTTTATTAGATCTTGAAAAATCAATTTTTATTATAAAATGGTATGCTAATGCCTTAACAAATGAAAATGATAGTTTTTTTTATTAGGACTTGAAAAATATTTTTTACTAGAAAATGTTATATTAATGCATTAGCAAATGAAAATGGTTGTTTTTTATTAGGAATTGAAAAATCAATTTTTATTAGAAAATGGTATACTAATGCATTAGCAAATGAAAATGGTTGTTTTTTTATTAGGACTTTAAAAATTAATTTTAATTAGAAAATTATATATTAATGCCTAGCAATTGAAAATTATTTTTTTTATTGGGACTTTGAAAAATCAATTTTTATTAGAAAATTGTATATTAGTGGCTAGCAAATAAAACTAGTTGTTTTTTTTATTAGGACTTGAAAAATCAATTTTTATTTGAAAATTTATACTAATACCTTAGAAATGAAAATAGTTGTTTTACTAATAGGACTCGAAAAATCAATTTTTATTAAAAAATTGTATATTAATGCCTTAGCAAATGAAAATGGTGTATTAATGCATTTTCAAATGAAATTGATTATTTTTTTATTTGGACTTGAAAAATCAATATTTATAACAAATTCTTCTTATGTATAATTATAGGTGATGAAAAAGAATATCTTAGTTCATATGAAGTTGATATGTCTGATGCTAATGAAAGTGAAGCATTCAACATATTAACTCCCGAATTTCTAAATTCACTTTCAATTTTTGGCCTCCCAAATCACAAGATCAAGCTAAAAGTGGACACCCCAATTATGTTATTAAGGAACTTAGACCAGTCTGATAGGTTATGTAATGGTACAAGGTTGGTGGTTACTAAAATGGCTAATCATGTACTTGAGGCAAAGATAATGTCTGGAAAAAACATTGGAAATGTCACTTATATTCCTCGGTTATCAATGTCACCATCACAGTGTCCATGGCCTTTCACGCTTATCAGAAGACAATTCCCTATAATTGTGTCATATGTTATGACAACCAATAAATCTCAAGGTCAATCATTAGAGAGTGTGGGCTTGTATTTACCTATATCAGTATTCAGTCATGGTCAATAATATGTAGCTGTTTCAAGAGTACAAAGCAAAAAATGATTGAAGATATTGATACATGGCAAGGATGGTAAACCACCGAAGACAACAACAAATGTTGTTTATAAAGAAGTTTTCCAAAATATGTAACATGTATTATAAATTTATGTTACATTATGCTTAACTCATATTCCTAATACATCAAATTATAGACAATTATCATGTTTCAAATGATTTACATTGTTATTGTGTTTTATTCTTTCTATTAATTCATTCAGTATTAATATTCTTATCATGAAGAACATAAATATCATCGATGTTATTATCACAGACAGTTGAAGATTTTAAATGTTATTAGCGCATCTAAATTAATGATGACAATTTTCAACATAGATTTTATCTTTAAAAATTGTGTTATTTTGTCAACTATATACTATGATGTCCTTGCCTATGCTATTGGATTTAGATAAAATGTTATTGTCTTATTCCTTAAAGTGTAATTGATATTGTTCAATAGTTAACAAATCTATTCTTATGATACAGGATAACATATTTTACATATTGTGTTTATTTTCACTACAAATTGAAAACATTAAATGTATTTGTTGCGTGAATGTGAATAAAAAGTTATTTATTACTTTGACACTTTAATTTTGGAGTTGTCATACATTTCGTCCTTTAACCTATTGTATTATGTTGGTTAACCATTGAGTTTTTTATTAACAATAATTTACTTTCTAAATACATTTATATTATTTAAATGAATTCATCCAAAATATATTATTTCGTGCGAATGCACGGGTAACCTATTAGTAGTTATATAGTAATTTGAAGACACAACTTTTTAGGTCAACTTGGGTTTTCATGACACGGAGGATCTGCCAATCTACTAGGAAATTTATCTGTCCATTGTTGGTTTATCTTTTTGAACTTGTCTCCAATTAAAAATTAATAATTAATAATTGTGTTTTTGATACCAGGATATTCCAACAAACATTGGAGTGAGACTAAATCCTGAAACATTGGATTATGTGTGTGAGCAGTAAATGACCGGTGCATAATTTTGTCATGTGGTTCAACTTGTTTCTAGATATTTTGTACATGAGCATACAGTTTCCCAAGATTAATTATACGTCATTATTTTCTTATGAAGTTTGGCTGATTAATTATCTGGAATTGGAAAAAAAATTACTCGATTCAGCTGTACTATGGTATCCAAGGAAAATGTATCCCAATAATTAATAATATAATGGATTTAGTCACGTTTATCTCCATTTATTAGATAAGAAAAAAATGTATTCATTAATAGTGTATAAGAATTTTATAATTGTCTTCGTATTATTCATTATTCATATTTAATTATCATCGACACTTCAAAAAATAGTCCAAATGAATGATATATAATAATAGTTGGGCCTTTGCTCAGTTGTTGTGTGACAAAATATTACAGAAACCGGGTCAGCCTTGGACCCGCCCGTAGGGGACAAAACAAAACTTGCCCTTGTAGTCTTCTTGTACTAGTGACAAAAAATATCAACATGTATTAAAGAGGATGGTTACATCAAGAATTAAAGTTTAATCATTTCACATCCAATAAATCAGACTATTTCTATCTATCCTTTATTTTTTTTATCCCTATATTCATTCCTAAAAGTTTAGGACAAATAGGAATTGCCATATATATATATATAAATAAAAAGATAACTAAAGTGAGAATAGTTCTATATAAAAATTGAGATAACACTAAATTTAGGTCCTATAACTAATTATGGATAATTAAGATTAAAAATTAGTTATTAGTCATATGATAGTTATATTCATGTATATTTTAATATTGATCATTCAAATGACTCATACTAATTGTTTTAATTTCTCACTATAACATATTATTCTTAGATGTTTTATTCTAATATATATATATATTAGAAGAGGGGTAAGATAATTCAGATATAAAAACGGTTAGAACGAAAAAATTAAGGTCGAAGTGACATACATAGAAAATTAAGATTAAAAAAAATAAAAATTAATTAATAGTTATAAAATGTGAATAACTCGTGGGTGTGTGTGAGATCCGTAGACCAACTATTTCTTTTATGGCAAAAAACAGCTTTCATGTCAACACACAAAGTGGGTGACCCACACAACAGTCCTATCAGTATCAACAACTCAAACACATGTTTCTGGCCTTACCTGGAGACAAATAAATAAATACATTACATATTTGATTGCATCTGTTGCTCTACTATTAGTTATAACCTTCTTAAGAGAATAGTAATTATGGCCTCTCCTTTTTTTAACCTGTTAAATATTGTGTTTCTGATTCTAAATTCTTTTTCAATGGCTATGTATTCATTTAATAATTTTTAATTTAAATGTTAATTAAGTTGTGCAAAAAATAGAAAAAATAAAGAAAATAAAGTTACACCTTAATTAATTAGATCATTCAATTGATATTAGAACTTGTCACAATTTAATTCTTAGGTAAGGTAGTCAAGGTACCATGTGGCGAATTATGGGCTATAGGCCATCATTTATAATTTTTCTTCTTCATAATTTTAGCATATTTCTAATAAAAGAGTATATATTTGAATTCAAATTTAAGGAGCTACTAATGATTACTGGATTATAATTATTATTATTTTTAAATAATAATGTGAGCAAAATTTATTCTAGTGCATTTATTATTATTTTTAAATAATAATAACCAAATATAGTGGTTAATAAAAATGTAATGGGATACTCGATCTAAAGATTAATGAATTTTATTGATTTAGAATATGTTAAATTTATAAATGAAAATCAGATTAAATTAGATTGTACTAGTGGATGATTGAGTTGGATTACATCAAGTTGAATTGGGTTTTCTAACATTTTGCTCACATTAATATATATTTTGAAGAAGCTGATTCTATATCTTTAAAATTTTCTCACACTAATGTACAATTCAGATTTTATCTGTTACTATGTATTTGTATACAATATCATCATTTATGTAGATTATTTTACTGGCATGGTGTAGTTTGACTACACTATGTCAGCTTTGGTATAGTGAAAAATTTATTTACCGGAGTAATGTAACTTTTTGAATGTCGTGGATGGGGACCACGACATATGTGTCGCATTCCTAGCATGCGAGATTCATGGTGAGCTAAGTCGCATTCCGGCTATGCGAGATTAGTGTCGCATTTAGGGAATGCGACTTTGGTGTCGCATTGTTAGAATGTGACATCTCTCAAACCTGAAACAGTAGCGTGTTTTGGTGTTTTCTAGCCTGGCATGTATCCTAATACCACCATTTTTTATGTATTGTAGTTTTTCTTTTATTTTTGTATTTTATGTTTTATTTTATTAGTATTGAATATTTGTAATAGAAAACCAAATAATAATAATTGATAATCAAAATCATAATTTTAATTAAAGTGCAAATTTAGTACATATTTAGAAAACGAAATAAAAAACATAAGAAAATCTATTTCCTAATGGCGTCTATGAGATGATGTGCCGCATAGAGGTGGTCTTTTCCTTCGAGGTGGTTGGACTCTTAAGCTTGGTTGTGTTGGTTGACTTGTTCCACCTCTAACTAACTGGGGCACCTCTTCCTCCTCCTTTTCATCATCTTCATCATCCACTTGTGTCGGCATTGTAGGTTAATAGTATTGTTCAGAGTTGAATGCCGACAATGGTGTAGTAGAAGTCGTTCCAAACATAGTTGGTAATGACTCTTCATAATGTGATGAAGATCCGAATTGATGAGAGATTGAATAATCACTCAACGCTCCAGAACTTTGAAATTGAAATGGTTGTTGAGGAACGGGTGTTTGCTGAGTAAATGCCTGCGGATGAGTATCAGTTTGAGTTTGACTCTCAAACGGTTGCTGAAACTCAGGTGCAACTGGCATAGTCAGAGGTGCCTGATAGTTACTATCGGAGAAGGCCGTTGGAAGTAGTTTAGCGAATGCATCAATCATCTCATTGCACTGCAAGTAAACGCCATGTATAAATTGCATCGGGTTGTCATGAACGGTTGATGGAGCACATTGATCTCTAATTGATCTAATGAAATTATACTGCAAAAATAATAATAATGTAAGAACATGAATATAAATATTAAGAAAAAAAAGAAAAAAAAATATTACCGATCCAGATGAATATGCTCCGTCGGGAGATATGTACTTTCTTGTCCTTTGTAGGTACCACTGCATGTACTCTGAGTAGTGATACAAAGGTTGTACATTGGGCAAACCATTCATAACATAGTCTTCCCGATGATTCCATATTTGGATCCACTGATCATGCTTTTGTTGCCAGTTGTAGTCATTCTTCCCTCGAAGATCCATTTTGTGTTGTTTTTGCAGGTTAATTGGATCTTGAGGGATTGGTTGTTGTAAACCAAATTGTCTCATAACTCGATCAGCAGCATGCCACTCAACTATTGCAAAACATATAAGTGGCACGCGTGATCGAGCCATATCTGGTATCTGACCCATAAAATCGATATTTTGATATGGGGTCCAGACAAACTAATCAACATATAAAGATATGTTAGAAAATATTTAAATAAATAAGTAATATTACAAAAAAAATATTTAAATAACATATAAGTAAATTATTATTTGACTATTTGATCTATACGCAAGCGATCCAACATTGATCGTATTATGTTGGTTGCATGACCAGGAATATTTGTCGTGATTAAATGTTGGGACCAGCTATTCATGTAATAATAATAAAAATTAATTATAAATTAAATTTAATAATTTAAGAAATGTATTTAAATATATGTAATAGTAAAATAAATATATCTTCTAACTAATGGAAATAAGTTTGTAGTGGAGACGTTCAATCTTGGTGCAAGCATTGGGATGCGGTCGTACGCCCACGATTGTAGTAATAACAAACATCCACCAATTTCAATTTGACGGCTAATCAAGGCTGCACGACAAAGACCTCGATAAAGACACGCCAAAACCGCAGACTCCCAACTGTATTGGTAGGTTTCAGATAAATCCTCCAACATAAGGAGATACATCAAGTGGACTCTTGAACCTGATGTATCCGGCATCAGAAATCCTCCAATCATCCTCAGAATGAATGCACGAGCATGTTGATCGATTACAATCTCAGTAGCATCATCTGGGAGTTGTTGAAATGTGGAGTCCAACCAACTCATTTGAATGCGTTGTCCAACAATTTGTCTTTCATTTGGAACCGCACCCAACTCATTTGAATGCGTTGTCCAACAATTTGTCTTTCATTTGGACCAGAATAATGAGGCCAATATTCTTCATTACCAATCGGTTCAAACTCACGTCCGTAGACCTTCAATAAGTTATCCAACCGATATATTGGTGAAATGAATTGGCGGTAGTCTAAATTCATTGATGAACATGTGGCAATGACATGAGAGCATGGCAATCTAAGTGACTGAAATTCTCCACATTCACACCAGTATTGGTTTAGTCTTACTGTGTATACCTTCGAATGTCGACTACCTTCTCCACCAGGAACCTCAACCACAAATACTCTTGACTCCCTAGAAAAAGTTCGAATTGTTTGACATGTGGCTTTATGGTTATTTTCATTTAACACCTTAGTCAATTCCTCACAATATATATGACCTGCCATTATCATACTTGTTGCTTCATTTCTATGGTGAAGAAACCAAGAATTGAGTCTATGATATGTTGCTTGTACAAGGGAAGTGATAGGCAAAGCTCTTGATCCTTTCAAAACACCATTAACACACTCTGCTAGGTTAGTCGTCATATGCCCATAACGTCTCCCTTCATCATATGATTGTGTCCATTTTTATTTAGGGATGTTGTCTAGCCAAGCTGCTGCTCTTGGATTTTTTTGACGCAAATCATCAAGCATACGCTCAAAACGGGGCCGCATCAACTCATATCCTACAACATATACATCAAATTTAACATTAACTACATAATATGACATAATTTTAAAATAAATTAAGGTCAAAATTAACATTAACTACATACCCATTTGAATAACTTTTTCTTTAAGGTCACCATCTTTGAACTCTTTATTGAAATTGCTTGCAACATGACGAATACAATATACTGAATATGCATTACACCATTGAGAAAGCTCAGTACGAAGTGCACCCAACAAACCTGTACCTCTATCTGATATTATACATATATTCGGTTGTGGGGTAACATAAGTACGAACATTGTAGAAAAATCACTCCCATGCTTCTTTAGTTTCTCCTTCGACAATGGCAAATGCAATAGGAAATATTTGTCTATTATCATCTTGCGAACTTGCAATTAACAAAGTTCCATTATATTTTCCGGTCAAGAATGTCCCATCCACTTGAAGGATCGGTTTGCAAAATCCAAACCCTTCAATACAAGGCTTGAAAGCCCAAAAAGCTCTATCAAGAATTAAACTACTACTCTCATCATGACGAGATGATGCATATCTTACAATTGTACCAGCTGCATAACACTAGACAGTGTTAAACCAACGAGGTAACTCCTTGTAAGATCCCTCCCAATCACCATAAATTTGTGACATTGCTATTTGTTTAGCTGTCCAAGCCTTTATATACGTTACCGTATAACCAAAACGAGTGACAATTTCTTTTACTAATGCTTTAACTGGTATACGAGGATCTTCCGATACTAAGTGAATAATACAATTTGCAATGAATGATGAATTTAATTTCGTATGATCTTGAGAAATATTAGTAGATACACATGTGTGTGTTCCATTAATTTTTCTAATCTCCCATAAATCTCGCTTTCCATTAAGTGATGCCCTAATTCTCCATTGACATCCACTACCAAAATATTTACACTGTCTGACATATCTATCCGGTCTTGACTCTACAACAATGTAGTCAACAGAATTCTTAATATAAAACTGTTTTATAGCATTTATTGTTGCATCCTTTGATTCAAATTGCATGCCAATAAACAGTTCATTATCAAAGTCATTACTTAAATTATTTTTTCTATTTTGGATATCTTGTCCAGCATCTGAATCAATGGTAACGAAAAATGACGAAGGAGTACCGTATGTTATGTTAGCTAGTTCACTACTATCAATCTCCAAATCTTCTTCATCATCACAACATAGCTCAATGTCTTCATCATCACTAAAATCGTTGACAATATCTCTAATAATCACCATCTACATATGAGCATAAACAAAATATAAGATAAAAACATTGATACAAAAAATGTTGAAGAAAACTAGAAAATGGGCAAACATACCTCGTCTCTGTCTGTGAATATAGTCTCGGTTGGGGGTTTTATATAGATGAACAGATGTCGCATTCCAACAATGCGAGACCAATCTCGCATACCGTAGATGCGACTTACCCCCCATGATTCTCGCATTCAAGGAATGCGACTCCTGTCAGTTTGTCGCGTACTGGGAATGCGACAAACACATATGTCGTGGTCCCCATCCACGACATTCAAAAAGTTACACTACTCCCGTAAATAAATTTTTCAATATACCAAAGCTGGCATAGTGTAGTCAAACTACACCATGCTAGTAAATTTTCCATTTATGTAAGCAAAATAGTTATTTTACAAAAAAAAATACTCACTTTTATCTAACTCCTGAACTAGTGGGTGAACTAAGCAAGTCTCTAGATATAGGATAAGATCCACGTGTGAAGCATGTGTACCGAAGCGACATAACATATTAATTTGTTCTCTTTTTTTTTCACTTTTATTAATGGAGAGAACCCTAATTCATTAGTAACTAAGGTGGTGGGTGACCATTGGATGAGGTGGGGCAATCAATGTCTAGGTGAAAGGCAAGATTAGTGGGATAGAATAATCTCTATTTATGACGAAACAGTTTTACCCTTTAGATATAATATGATGAAATTTTTAGTTTTCTACATAAAGATAAAATCAATAAATTATCTACTCATTATTGGAGATGTTTCTTTTCCATATTAGAGGGTTTTAGGAAATGATGAAATGAGAGGAAATCCATATCATATTTGTCATTGCATATATTATTTGTCTATACTTACATGAATAACGATTATCTATGAGTATTCAATAACTTTCATATTCGAATACATAATTATATACTTCATCATAGGTAATATATAAATAATTATTACTTGAATAATAATATATTATGAATTTATCAATATAATTTGATAATTGAAACTCATTAATAAATATAAAATATTTTATTAAGTTATAAAAATTATATATATATATATATATATATAATATTTGGGGAGGAATCTACTATCTACGAGTAAGTGACAAAAACCTATTCTACATTTTACTAATCTATTTTTGGAAAATTCAATGATTTAGATATACTCACTAATTCAAATCATTATATTTTCCAAGAATGAATGATTATGATATAAATTAGATTTTTTCCGCTTACTCTTGGAGTAAGTTGACTCCTTCACATACTATTTAATTAAAAACAAATTTATAAATAAAATATATTATCTATCTATAATAATTAATATATATATTAATTTTTGAAAAATCAAAGTATAATAAAAATAGGGAGTGAATTCACTTAATTCAAGAGTAAGTTTTTTAAACTTACTCCACATTTTAACCATCAATTTTAAGAAAATCTAATTATTCGAATTAGTGAGTAAATCTAAACTATTAAATTTCCCTAAGATTAATGGGAAGACTATTACAATTCAGTTACACATACTTACAAATGGGATAGTTTTGCCCTCCCAAATCGGAGGCTAAGGGTATGGGTAAAGTCGTAACTGACCCCATCTAAAAAAAGTTAAAAGGGCAGCACGAGAAAAACTCATGAGTGTTACCCCACTTCATAAAACTAGTTAACCCCTTTTCTCCAAACATGTTCACACACTCTCTTCTCTATATTCTCCATTCACTCCCCACCTTTCTCAATATGGATTCCCTCTCTCTCTTCTGCACCGCCGCTCTCATTGCCGGCGTCCTCTACTGGTTCGTCTGTATTCTCGGCCCCGCCGAACAAAAGGGAATACGCGCCACTGATCTCTCCGGCGGCTCCATCTCCGCCGAGAAAGTCCGTGACAACTACAACAGCTACTGGTCCTTCTTCCGCCGCCCCAAGGAGATCGAAACGGCCGAGAAAGTCCCCGATTTTGTGGACACCTTCTACAACCTCGTAACCGACATCTACGAGTGGGGTTGGGGCCAGTCCTTCCACTTCTCCCCTTCCATCCCTGGCAAATCCCACCGTGACGCCACGCGCCTCCACGAGGAGATGGCCGTCGATCTCATCGAGGCCAAACCTGAACACAAGATCCTGGACGTAGGTTGCGGCGTTGGTGGGCCCATGCGTGCAATCGCTGCTCACTCGCGGGCAAACGTGGTGGGAATCACGATCAACGAGTACCAAGTGAACAGGGCCAAATTGCACAACAAAAAAGCAGGTCTCGACGCGCTCTGTGAGGTGGTGTGTGGAAACTTCCTTGAGATGCCGTTCGCGGATAACAGTTTCGACGGCGCGTACTCAATCGAAGCCACATGTCACGCGCCGAAACTCGAAGAGGTATACGGTGAGATATTTAGGGTTTTGAAGCCGGGTGGTCTTTACGTTTCTTACGAGTGGGTGACGACAGACAAGTACAATTGTGATAACGCGGAACACGTGGCAGTCATTCAGGGAATAGAAAGAGGTAACGCTTTACCAGGACTAAGGAGCTATGATGATATTGCTGAGTCAGCTAAGAAGGTTGGGTTCGAAGTGGTGAAGGAGAAAGATCTGGCTAAACCACCGGCTCAACCATGGTGGAGCCGGTTGAAGATGGGTCGAGTCGCTTACTGGAGGAACCACATTCTGGTCACAATTCTAGCTGCTTTGGGAATTGCACCTAAAGGAACCGTTGATGTTCATGAGATGTTGTTTCACACCGCTGACCATTTGACCCGTGGGGGTGAAACTGGTATTTTCTCTCCGATGCACATGATCCTTTGCAAAAAGCCTTAAGCCTTATTCATCATCTTAGTCCTAATCAAACAAAGATAGACATGAATTGAGGTATCGTACACAACCATGTTCCTGGTTTCAGATTCAGTTACCTCTGCTTCGGTTACCCAATCTCTCTCTTTTTTTTTATATTTAAATTTTATTTTGGATTTAACTTATTATTATCATTACTATGAACTTAATGTAATTTGGTCTATTTTAAATTTTGCTGCTGCTGGGGTAATCGTTTTATTGGTTATTGAGGATGTCAATTTCTATATTTTGCATTTAATTATCGGAATTTATTACTTAGGATAAATGATATTTTGATGGGAATGAATGGTATGATATTTATTATGGTTATAATGGATGGTGAGGAATGAGGATATTTTCATTCCCTGGATTTAAATTGGAGAGAGAAAGCGAAATCGCTTCCAAGTGGATCGATTGATTCACAAAATTTACAGATCAAGGAATCCTCACGGATCTGACGAGATATATATAATTTGATAGAGTAACTGCTTAATGAATGGGTCTACACGGACCATATAATAATAGTAAAAGTTAAAAAATGAGGTGTAAAAAAAGTTGTACACATGTTAGATGCTACATTAGGTGGCCACCACTAGTGTTAACTTTACACTGGTTATAGCGTTGTACCGTACCGTGGTTATGTTGGAGAGCTTTTCAGGCTCTGAATCTGGCTTTTGATGCATGTTTTGTTGCTTTTTTTATATGGTTTTACTCTTGTCACGCTGTGCCTGTATTTTTTGCTTCTCAAAGGCCACAGATACGACGACATCTAGTTTACTCTGGACCTGTCAATGCTTTTTTTAGCCCTTCTTATCGTCTTCCCGTTACACTAGCTAAGTTTATTTTTAATTAAATCCATATTTTATACTCATATTAGGTTATATTTTATATCCTTAAATTCATTCATTATCTCTTATTTTTTATTTTCAAAATTAAAACTTCCGAAAAGTGAAATGAGACACATGTTATATAATGAGTTGATTTAAGTAAATAAGTTATATCATGTTATCTTTAGATACTTTATTTTTATATATATATTTTTAATCAAAGTTTTATTATTTATTATACATTATAACATCAATGTCATATCAATATAAAATCACATTGTATCTGTATATATTTTATTTTATCAGTTCGTTTTCTGTACTCAAAAGGTAAAAGCTACGCTTTAGATACAAATCAAACGGCAAGATATTCAGCAAATGTTGTGCACGACGACACCTTTTCTTAATCAAAATGGGTTGTGTGGATTGAAGCGCACAACTTCTTTTTTGTTTTTATTATTTTTAGATCATCCGTCTTTCCTTTTGGAAAAATGCTGTCACATTTAAATTAGTGAGAAACCATTCCGGAAAAGAAAGTAGCAAGCACATTTTGTTAACATTTTTAGACCCAACGTGAATGAATATTTGGCACTTTCTATTTTATCCAAAGGCTTATATGTTCTCTAATAGGTAGCCTAATTGCCTTTTCAAGTGTATATTACCACCAATAGTTTTTTCTATACAAAATTGAGTCAGAACTTTAAAGTAGTAAGATCTATCTAAGATAGTAGTCAATTTATCCGAAGAGTACCTATCCTTTAAGGATAGTGTTTTTTGCATACACAATTTGTGAGTGGAGTGGATAAGAACCCCAATATGATTTTCACTCTTTGCTAAAACAAAATAAATACTGTGATTATCATAAAAGTGTCATTTTACTCAACTTCATCATGTGCTGTAACCTCTCGTTCTACCCTTTGGTTATGAATTTTTTCATCAAACATACACAATATTAATCATCATATGCAAAAATCGTCCATTTATCAACAATAATTTTTTAATCAATAAAAATTAATTGATATGATTGACTTTTCCGTATGTACTCTTCCCTAGCCGCTACTTTCATGATTCAATATTAGTTTGTTAGGGTGAATGAACTTTTTCCTTTCTACTCTAATATAAAACTTAATCCCGGTTTTTCCATTCTACTTTAAAATAATCTTAAATACATTTTGTGTACTCAAGGTTTGAACTATTCTATGGTAAGTACAATAGAAGAGGACAATTGTGGATTGAACTATTCTGAGATATTACAACTCCGATTTTCACGTTTAAAACATTGTAATCGATGTTCTTATAGTTATTGTATGATGTTATTCGTTAATAGGACTCTTAGAAGTGAAACATGTTAAATTCATGCCCTGGGCTTATTATGTTCGAACCCTTCATGACCTATGTAATATAACCAGCCCATGAAATTGAAATCCTATTTCAGTACGTTCGAGGTTGGCCCACTTTTCATTCAAGATGAACATGGATATGGATATTTAAAGGAAAAAAAGGCATCCACTAAGAATTTTATACACCATCATAACATCATATTTAATCATTTATCACTAACTCTTCCTATGTAAGTATAAATCACTGACACTGAAACTCTAAACAGAAATGGATATGCTAAAAGGAAATCATTTGGACTTATGAATATGGAGACAATATGAAGTGATGAACCGTATATTATATACACATAAAATGCAAGCCTGTGACAATATGTAGCAATTAATTTATTCACATCTAATTGATGCAACAAACAAACAGACAAATCTTCACTTCAAGACACAAATTGAAGTGGCCTTGGTTGTGCCATTGTTCTTCTCTTCCATAGATTAATTTCTTTTCTTGGCTTCAAATGAATCACATCATTGCCACTACTACAACTAACCAAAATGGGTGCAGAGAAAGGGATTATAAACCCTTCAACTTTTCCTTCATCATCACTCTCATCAACTCTATCTTCATCAGAATAGCAACAATCTATTTCATTTGGTACCACTTGATCCTTCCAATCAAAATTACCAAAATTGTCACGTCCACTTGTAAAACGCTTCATATGACCCATACTTGGTACTCTTTCCACAAGCAAATTCTTATTACAATCTACTTTAGCTAAAGAATCAGATTTTGGCTTTGCTGCATAAAATAACATCTTTTTAAATGTGGACACATTCTTCTTTACCTCTATCTCTTTTGTCTTCGCTTTCTTAACCCTTTTCTTTTCGTGTTTGATTTGTCCCATGCATGAGATTTTTGGTGAAGCGGGTTCTTGATAATCGATATCATTATTGCCCCCACGGTTAGGCTTATTTATAGTTTCATGTGGAATCATAGATAATCCCTTATGCCTTGTGTTTTCTGATCTTGATTTGAGATTCTTGCTTGGACTGAAAGGAGGGTTTTGGAATCTCATTGCTGATGCTGCTTTTGGTAGAACCTTCAAGATCTTGTTTTTTAGCTTAAGTTGTTTCTCCATGACACAAAGAAGAGTTGTTGTTGAGAAAGGGTTGGAGTATATGTATATGATATTTTTGTATGTTATGAATTATAATGATAGGGGTGAAGTATCTTTAAATAGCTTTGAGTTTATTATGAAGGTGAGAGGAAGAAGTTAAGGTATTATTTGATTTTGTCAAGAGAGGTTGGAAATGGAGAAATGGTTTGGTCAAATAAAAACTGTGTCACACGGGTTCAATAATTGCAAGTCAAATAAATACATTTTAAAGAAGATTTGTATGCTAATTATATAAGAATTAAATAATTTTCATTTAAAATAAGACTCTTATGTGTGTTTGTGCACTTGGACTCAGTTTCGTGGACTTTTCCTGAGTTGCTTAGATCCAACCACTGAACATGACATGTGATGTGAGATTTCTACAATAAAACAAGGTAACGACGACCAAAATAGTTTGGTAAAATAAGACAACTAGAGGCACCACATCAAATAAACGTGGATTTTAAACGTGTGAAACCAGATTTATATTACCGGTTGTTGACACTACGAATTTAAAATTTATTTTAATGTGATATTAAACGTTTTAAGAAATTGTATAAAATATTTTGATATATATCTACATTTAGTTTGTACTTAGCATTATAAAGAAAATTTGCAGTTATACGATATAATTTTATATTTCCTTACTATTTTTTTACTAACAATTTGTATTTCCATCTAACATCTCATTCTTTTCATTTTTCTAAAATTGAATTAATGATGAAAAAATTCAGAATACTTATGTGTAGTTTTAAAAAATGGTACATGCACATTTTTGTCATATTTCTGATACATATTTAAATGGTAAACTTGAATATAAATGCAAGAAAATAAAATATGTTGAATGATTATAAATAATAAAAAATGTAAAAATACCAACTAATATAAATCAAAATATGCGTACATCTGCATACAGCTTATGAACGTGCTCTATTTTGATAAACATCTTTTTTCAGTAAGTACGAGTATTGAAGGTTTATTTTGACTATTTTTTTTAACATTTAATAAACACCTAAGCTTTTGTACGAAATTTCTTCTTGCTTATGTTTTCTATGCATATCCTTGTAAAAACAGTAGAGATCCTCTCTATTATTACATTTAATTTTAAGGACAAAAAAGTTATTACAAGTGTAATAGAATGATTGAATCGTCTTTTCATTTTTCATTGTTTTACAACTCATTTATCTCGAATCCCTATTCTTTAAAACGTGTCATATAATGTGAGTTTGAATATCCTTAACTCCACGTGTGAATAATGGATTTCAACGTCGTCTCGTGAACTTTTCAGTTTTCACAGCACTATGAATAACTAACCACTGAAGATAACTAACTGCGTAAATTTTGTTAAGACAAGCATTTTAAAATTTCTAAATGATTGAAAGCAGGAGAAAAAACTCTGCCAAAGCTGGAGCATAAGTAAGCATCATAAATAGCATCATTTGTTTGGGTTATGATTAGTACTGTTAGATTCATTTTGATAAAGAAGAGAAAGATTTTGTTAAGCATCATAAATAGGAACAAAACTTTTAAGCTGCTTAAACCCAGAATCCACTGAAGATAAACAAGAGAAAGACTACCTACAGATTACAATCATGGAATCATAAAACAAGGATCAGGAATTGAATAATGCATGTTGCATGGCCACCCAATATTCCTTATCTAATGTGAGATTTACATTGTTTTGTAAGAGTTCATTTGGGAAAGTTGCTTTTTTAAAAATGTAATTTGGTTTGAGATATTGCATTGCAACTTCATAGTATTAAATTCATAGTTTCTGTACTAAAGGATAAATCCAAATCACCATAATAAGAAAATATAAACAGCACGGAAAAAAATACAGAAGCAGTATCTCAGAAAAACAGAGAACTCAAGCTTCACGACTACTCCAAATCACCATACTAGAAATATGAAACATTTTCTAGGCAAACAGGGACGGGAAGAGAACATTAAACATCATCTTCATACATATCATTTGTTAATCACTATCAAAACAAAATTTGGGAAAAGGTTGGTGGACTAGTTCACATCACAAAGTCATTGATAACATTACCTGCACCTATGCAAGCAAGATATATCAATCTCATTGGAACACACCAAAATTTGATAGGGTACATTTTTCTTTCAGTCCAACTTCGTATAGCTTCTAAACCAAAATTTAGCACTACGAGAAGAAAAAATAGAAGGGGCAGTAGAGATAATGAGTAAAGGGCTGTCCAATGGATGAGGTTCTCACCTACTGTGGTCCGGGAGGGTATATACCTTACCCTCATAGGTGGAAAGGTTGGTTCCAGAATTTGAACCCTGACCTCTTGGCCAGTAAGAAATAACATTGCCTTTGTGCCGTGGCTCACCCTCACAAACTTGCAATTAAAGAACAAGTGCACTATTGAATACCTTGGCCAGCAAAAAAGGATACAGGTGCCCCTTAATTACAGGCCCAGTGAACTACATCAAACAATATTTGTAACATTATCTTTCAAGAAGAAAACCTAGAATTTCAGCAAATCAAAGTATATCATGGCCATCAAATTAAAAAATATCCAAGACCTTAACCACCTAACAAACATTGATAAGAATGGAGCCAATAAATATAAAAATAAAATAAAAATTAAGGCTCAAAATTTTTGTGTCAACTATTGCAGTCAAATAATACCATCGTTTTATAGTCCAATTTGGAAGTTCTCATATTGTTCTCCTATAAAGGGCGAGAGACAAATCCCCTGGCAACCATCTTATCCACCAACTCCTCGTGCATTTTAAGCTGTCCTGCCTTCCTCAGCAGCTCTAGAACCATTTCATAAACTGATAGATTTGGATTTAGGCCTTTCTCCACTACCATCTCCTTCATTAACTTGTAGGCATTGTTCCAATGCCCCATTGCACAATACAGCATAATCAAAATTCGATAAGTATTCACATTAGGTTCAACTTGATTCTCATCCATTTCCTTCTTCAATTTCAGAACCATATCAGTTGATTTAGAGTCAGCAAACATTCTCATCAATATATTATACGTCAATGTATTAGGCTGACACTTCAGTTCCTTCATTTTAGCATACATCCGATGAGCGCCATTAACATCATGTAAATTAGCAATGCGTCCAAAAATTGAATTGAAAGTGGACACATTAGGATCAACCCCTTTCAGAACCATCAAATTGAGAACCTTCACAGCTTCATCGAGATTCCCATCTCTACAATGACACTCAATTAGGAAATTATAGCTAATTGTATCAGGATCACAACCGAGCCTCTTCATCTGATTAAAAACCTGCAAAACTTTATCAGTCTTCTTAGCCTTCACATGAACCCTCATTAAACTATTAAAAGTAACAACATTCGGATCACAACCTGCATCTACCATCTCCGCGAAAACATCATGTGCACGAGTAATCTGACCACATCGACACAGCGAGTCTATGACAATGCTGTAAGTATAAACATTAGGCTTGATTCCGGCCATCTTCATATCCCTGAATACCTCCTCAGCCTTCGATATATCACCAGCGCGACACCAACCATGGACCAAGCTAGTGTACACTATAACATCAGGCTCAAACTTATCCTTAAGGCTATCGAAAAATGATTGCGCCTCACTCGCTCTTCTCTTCTTACATAACATACTGATCACAATTGAAAATGCAACCTTATCAGGTGTACAGCCATATTCCTCCATTCGATTAAACGCGTGCACTGCCTCCGCGGCAAGTCCTGCTCTCACGTATCGCCGGACGAGGATGGAGAACGTGTCAATGGTGATTCCAACGCCGCGAGCTTTCATCAAATCGATCAAATTCCATGCTAATTCGAAGTGCCTGAGCTTTCCGGCGAGGTCGATCATCTCGTTGTAGGGGTCAGGGGAGGAGGGGAAGCCGTCGAGAGTGGTGGCCCAGTTGAAAAAACCGAGTGATTGGAGAAACGGGATTCCGTGGTGGACCCCACCGCATTTCTCTATAACCCTGCGTGCGATTGAGGGGGTGAGTGAATGAACGGTGGAGATCTTCGCGAATTCGATATTGAGATCGGGTATGGTGAGGTTGGGGGTGGGTGGGGTAGGGTTAGGGTTAGGGTTTTTGCTGTAATGGTCTTTAATGAGAGAGTGGAATTTGTCAACTATGTTGGTTTCTTCTTCTGGGGTTGATAGATTAGTATTATGAGTAGTGTTGTTGAAGTCATGTTGAAGAAGAGGTTCTGAAACTAAAGCGGAAGAAGAAGAGTAGAGTTTGAAAGTGTGTGGTAAGAGGGAGTGGTGCAAGCGTGACTTTGAGATGATGAAGGCCATGGATGGCAATTAGTTGAGAATGAAAGAAGAAGCTTCAACTTAATATAAGTGAACAAAACGGGTTAGCAAGCTTCCGGTCAAGTAATTTTTAGGTTGGACACTTCTTGGCTATTCGGTATGGTTGCGACTTTACGACTGAAGTTCGAGGATCTCTGTAGTTTCACCCGATTCTAATTAGGTCTTTATAATTACACTTCTTTTTACAGAAGTATTATGTCAATACTACATAAAAGTGTAATATCATTATAAACTCTCATATATAATTAATGAATGATAAGTAATAATATATAAATGTTGTATATTGTTCCATACATTATTTTCCCTCATTATGAATAAAATATTTTCTTATATCAGAATATAATTTATCTTATTAAATTTATTAATTGTTTGACACATGTTTCATTTCTCTCTATAAGTTTTCATTTTAAAATATATTATAAAAATAAAAAAATAAAATGTTTATGTTAAACAATGAATGAATTTAAAGAAATAAAGTGTCTAAAGGTATATGCGAGAATAATTCATTTATTAACTTGTTGATGAGTAATTTCTACTCCCACTATGATTGGTTATTTATGGTTGATATCTGATTGGTCTCAAAATTGATGAATGATTCTATTTTAGATTCATTATTTGGGATATATGTCATTTAGTTTGTAATGTTTATCATGGTTATATTAACTTGGATATAAGGTTTCACATGGCTCTCACGAGGGTTTGTTCATGTTTCGTGAGATTATCCAAAAAGTTAAGCCTAACGTTGGTTGGAGTTATTTATATGATCAAAATTTTATTGGTGATGGTGAGGTTTTATCACGATAAAGAATGTCATTGGTTTTTTTGGATATTCAGTTAACTTTATAATATGGTTTCCCATCTTAGTAGAATTATTGGCTATGTAACATGGTTTGACATTGGCTTAGAAATTTAGACATTCTGAGGTTGTCGTTAAATCTAACTATTTAGAAACAATACAAATTATTATCGAAGATATCTCTATTGGTATACACCAAATCTCAATTGTTGTTAACAAAATTCATTATTAGGATTATTCATTTTTAATTTGATATAAGGAGGACAAATATATTTGTATATTTTATGGTCAAGTTAAGAAGACAACCTAGGAATAATTACAAATACTTCTTTCTTCTTTCCAATCTACCAAAAAAGCACTAGCATGGGTAATAATTGCGGGCCAGGGCTAATACAACAGTAAACTGGGCTCAACAAGGCCCATACTAATGTAACTCACAGCAAAGTACCGAACTCACAAACACGAGTGGGACAGAGAGAATACTCGAATTTGGGAAGGAGAAATGAGCGTAGAGCTCCAACCATGGCATTGCGTATCAGATTCAAATCAATCGCTGCAAAGCGCGTGTACTTTCAAAAACGCCTGTTACACGAAGGTCCAGACACAATAGATGAGCTTCTAGACAGACATTTAGAGAAGAAGGATAAAAAGGTAAAATCCCTTGACGATGACGAACAAGTGTTATTGAATCAAAGGAAACTCACTAGTACTCGAAGAGAAGCACTGAGTCTCTACCGTGATATAATTCGTGCCTCTCGGTTTTTCACATGGCCCGATTCAAATGGAGTTCTATGGCGTGACCTTCTAAGAGAGAACGCGCGAAGAGAGTTTGAAGCGGCAAAGTTTGAAACCGACCCTGAAATCGTTACACGGTTGGTTATTGGAGGCCGTGAGGCTTTGGAATCGACTATTGATAAGGTCGTCGAGAAGCAGAAGCAACAGCTTCAGAAGGAACGTGGCGGTGGCGGTCAACGCTGATTTTATATTCATTATTGTTATGCGCTAATAATCTCATTAAGGTAATTGAGCTTTTTCTGTTGATTATTATTGAAGTTAATTTGTATTTTGTGAATTGTGAATATTAATTTATTAGGTAAAAAATTATAGATCTAAATTGTATGGAGATATTTTCTCCCCAATTTTGAATAAAAATACTTTCTAGAATTTTAATGTCACACTGAAAGCGTTAGTATATGATTTCCTAATACTCTATGATTTGGATTTTGATTGTTTTGTTGTTGGATCCAAGTAGCTAACCCTCCTTAGTATTAGAAGACTTTGATTGCTTTTGTTGTTGTTGTGGTGTACCTGTTCTCTTTTTTTCTCAAAATAGCTTTCAAACTGTATATTTGTTTGTTTTATATACTGCTAGTTTACTTAATTCAAATGCTGATTGATTACTTTGAAGTTTGAACTGCTTCTGGATCTCCATAGCTGCTTGTTTAGCTTTGGAATCGATTTTTTAGTATGAACGTCAGCAATGCAAAGAAGGGTCTACCTTTGAAATCCTTTTCTACTTATTTAGTCATTTAGATATGCAGCATATACCCTTTATATTTGACCTTGGGTAGATACTAAAAATGCAATAGAATTAATTCTTCTCAGTGAAAATTGACTGAAGTATGTGCGAGATTTAGCTTACACCCTCAACCCGTGATTTTTTAGTGATTTTTTCCATTCTAGCATTTTGCTTATTGTAATTTTCAATTATTTGAGTATTGGTTCTATTGATTACAAGGTTCCATAGTTTGTCTAACATTTGCCTTGGATTATGCTATGTAATGGTTATGTGATCAAAGTGTTAGCTGTTGATAGAGTGACTTGGTTTTGTTAAGAAGCTGATGATCTCATAGTCCTTACTGAATGAATTGATGCAACTTTCATGCTTTATCTTGTTACAGTCTGGATGAGGGGATGATAGTCTTATGTTCAAGTCCTCGCTTGAGATTGAAAACAAGAACGGGAGATGTAGTGGTTTAGTATTCTTATGGCTTAATAATCACAGTCATTTTTTAATGTATTGTGCAAATTTTCATGCTTTATTTTATCCCAGCATGTAGGAATGGGTGATACAGTCTTATATACAAGTTTTCAATGGAGGTAGAAAAAGAAAAGAAAACAAACGAAAATGACAATTACCAGTGTTAAGATAGCTTGCTTTATAATTTCCTTACTCATCTCTGTTTGCAAGTGATTTTCCTTCTAGTTTATTCTGAAATTATTTATGTACAAATGCTAATATTGCTAATGAACAGCAGTTATAGGGGAATGGAGAGAGAAAAAACGAAGAGCGGATCTTGGTTTTGGCAAGGCTTGATGGCACAAATATATGAATGTCATGATTAAAAAATGTTCACAGAAAAGAGATTGTACTGAAGTTGTTAATTTGAAACACCCCCTCGTAATTGATTGTTATTTTTTCCCTCTAGTTGGATATGTTCATATAATTTGTCATATCCTATTAAAATGTTGGGTTTTGTGAGCAAGCAGAATGGGATATGTTCATCCTGTTTGCCTACCATAGCTTGTTCTCGTAGTATATTTTCTATTCTATGGTGGTTGGGTTAGAAATGAAGAGGGTGAAATAATACATTGCCTACCATATACTGGTTTATCATATTTATATCCTCCTTATCTTTTCTGTATAAGTTGTGTTTATTTATGGATTAGCTTTTTCCGAGTATCATCAGTTTTCCCTTCTAATTATTATAAAAGCTTATTAGACTCTATCCAATCCACGTTTTTATTATTATTTTTGTTTTAGGGCATTTAAGGAATAAACAAAACCAGGGTGACGTGACGTTGCTGCAAGCCAGAAGGGTTAAAATGGTGAAACCCGGTACTGTTTAGGACCCTCGGTATACTAGAGGGTTCAGTTTCCGTTTAGGATGATATTCAAATAATGAGCTAATAAAATAAGGTCATGACGGCAGGTTAGTTTGTTTCAATGCGTACTATAATTTTAGCCGTTTGATTTTTTGCAATTCATCTAAGTTGTTGGATATGTTACTGGGTTGTGTTTGACTGAAAGTTGGTTTGCGGCCATGTAATTTTCCCATGAAAGTCGGTTTGGGCTATTGTCTATTCTATAGGGAAGTCTGTTTGGGCCTGAATTACTTCTCAATAGAAGTCGGTTTGGGCCACCGTTACTTCTCTATTGAAGTCGGTTTGGGCTATGGATACATCTAGGTAGCCCAGTTTAACCCCAATTTTTTTTTGTTCCGTGTATTAGCCTAATATATGTAGTCATCATGCAAACCGGCTTCTATACAATTTTTTCACTTTGCCAAACCGACTTCTGTACAGAAGTCGACTTTTAAACGGTTTCCTCCGGTCCAGGTTACCACATTTTCTTATCCAACGGTTATAAAAAAGTTCGCACCGAAACGAACCAAAACAAAATTCGCATGATAGATTTCACCATAAAATAATGTGTAGAAGATAATGTTAAAAATAATTTCTTGTTAGCATTGTTTTTTAGGTAAATTTTGTAGTACGCAGTTTGTAATTTAGACCGGATCTTATTTGGTAATACAACCAACTGAGTAGTTAATTTGAGAAAAATAAACTAGTTTTTAATATTTGATAAGTTAACTTATTTTATTTTATTTAGTTCAATAAGCTTATATTCTTATAAGCATCTAATCAACAAATTACTTGAGCTAAGAGTGTGTCTTATTTACACCTGTTAGTTAGATTATTAATTATTCTTGCAGAATAGTTTAAATTTAACTAGCTAGTTAAGTAAGAGCATCTTTGATATCATGCTAATATGAGTTTAGCATATATGCTAGTTCGCATGCTATCTTTTGGTTTTCTTCAAAATGCCAACCGGAAGATATAGGAAGAGGATATTTATGTTATATATATAAATATACCGGGAAAACACAAAATAACTATATATGATGGTGTAATTTGTGTTTTTTTATTTTGTCTTTACTAATCTATATTTTATACCAAGAAAACCATGTAACTTATTTCCTCATTTTATGTTACATGTTTATTTATGTAAGTTTTACAGTTTTTCCATTTGAACACAACAATTTTTTTACATGTATCAATGCAATATTTGAACAAGACAGTTTATCCTTTTCATTTTTTAACATGTAAAATTGCAAATCGATGTTTTGTTGATTTTGTTATAGTTATGAAAAATGTGATAAAAATATAGAAATCAATTACAATTCACTCAATAGAAAAGTGGGTTGACAAACTCTCATCCCTGTTGAATAAAATTGAAATGATAAATAAAGGTTGATGATGAAAATTTTGTGATTTATATATTAGGCCCTGTATAGTAAGAGTCTGTTTAAAAAAATGATTTTGCAGTATAAAAGCTCTCTATATTATCTAATATTCATATTTAATCATTGTTGATTCTACAAAAAAGTAATTCAAATAAAAATGGTGTAATGATTATGTATACAATAATAATATACAAATATTACATTCTAATAATAAGATGATAAGTTTCCAGTAGTTACAATAATAATATACAAATTTTACAAGCGATAAGTTACTCTAATGCTATTTATATGATACAATAAAATAAACCTTTATTATCCAACATAAATTATTATTATGTTTTGCTTCCTTAGAGAAAGAGCTAAGGTTACAATAAGAATTATTGTTATGTTTTGCTTCCTCTTTAAGAGAGTGCTAACGTCATCACCTTACCGTGTAACAATAACAAAAATGTAACTCCATCAAGATACTATATAATTGGGACGACGTTATATAGAAGAGTGAAATACACTCTTACCATACTGAAATTTCATGAAATATGCGTTTTTATCTCAAAATCACCCTTAATTTATATATACATATATTTTATATTATATTGGTTATTATTGTAGGAGAGATACATGCAATCTTTAAATAAAAAAATGTGACTAATGTAATTACGTCAAATAAAATTTGATACATTGTGTAAACAAATTCAAATAATATAATAACTCTTCATTATTTTTGGTTCGTTGCATAATGCATAAATAATTATAAAGAAATATTATTTAAATCACTTTTATAATATATTGTAATGAATCAAAATAATAAAAAACATTAACTCTTATATGATTTGAATTTATCTTCAAAGTATATAATGTTTTTCATAACTTAATTACATTTTTTTTAATCTCTGCAAGTGTAATATATGTATTTGGGTTAATATTTTTATATTATTAAGGGTATTATAATTAATTTCTTTGACCATTTTAATTATTTCAAAAATCAAGCAACATTTTTCAAGATACTCTGGTTTGTGTAATAATAAAAACTTTACTAAAAAAACTTTACTTATATTATAAATTATTATTAAAAAGTGCATGTTTTTCTTCAACAAGACAGATACTTATACAGAGCGAGACGCGGTGAAATATTTTAGTAGTCAGAGAGTAGCGTGAAGTCGGTGAATACTGAATAGGAGTGAGCAAAACCGTTGGTTTATCGTTTAGGTTTTGGATCCATTTCAATTCAACCTCATTTCATTTCAACCTCATTTCATTTCAACCTCATTTCAACCATGGCGAAAGGAAAGCATACCCATACACGATCACTGGGGAAGAAACTTTCAACATTTACGCTGGTTTTGATCATGTTTTCCATCCTCACACTTATCCTTATGGTGCTCCTCGCTCTAGGAATCGTTTATCTTCCCACTATCTCTGACGATTCTTCCGTCGCGGATCTCAATGCCTTCCGCCGCAAAACCATCTCTGACATGTAACTAAGCTTTAACACTGCTTTAAAATTCTGTTTGATTTTAATTTGAAATTACATGGAGTTCGCACTCGTGTTTTCTCGAACTAAAAATGTGTTTGATTATTCTTTCATAATTGTTGCTTTCGAAGTGATGAAGGTTTGGTAGAAAAACAGAAGCAATGGACTGAAATTCTGTCTTGGGAGCCAAGAGCTTTCATTTATCACAATTTTCTGGTGAGTTTTCGTAATCTGATTACGCATCTGCATCTCCTGATTTGTGGTTTTTGTTTGTTTTGAAGATCAATAGAAATTATTGCATATTTGAATTATTATGCTGAATAGATAGATGTTTTTTTATGCAACCTGTGATTTCTACCTAGCTGAGTTTTTTGAACCATTGAGATTGAGAATTTTTGTACCTTACAAGTTTTATGCATGATTATGCTTCTTGTGTGTAAAATAGAGTGCTTCTGCTGCATCTATGATATTGCATCTATGTCAAGGAAAATCATACAACTGTATTTGAAATTCTGTAAACTAGGCTCATCGAGAAACTGAATTATATTAAGATCAAAGTGTTTCTGAGTAATTCGTGATATAAATAAAATAAAATCAAGGTATTCATTCATGAGAATAAGGTATCTCCTCGTATCAGGAAATAACTTATCTCCTTAAATTCACTCGTTGTCCGATATGTGTCGAATTTCCCTAATCTCTAGAAGTTTTTATTTTAAAATATATTATAAAAATAAAAAATAAGATACATGTCATACAATGAGTAGATTTAAGGAGATAAGTTATCTCCTGGTATGAGGAGATACTTTAATCTCTTCATTCATTCTTGGAATATCCCAAACTTTTGATGTATTGAAGGAATCAAATGGTTGAGTTAGAGATCTTGCCTTTAAATCTTTGGATTCTTGTATTAGTTAATTGTTGAAAAATATATTGTTTGACAATGTTATTTTTGTCTATCATTTTAAACAGTCAAAAGAAGAATGTGAGTACTTGATCAACCTTGCCAAACCTCATATGGCGAAATCAAGTGTAGTGAATAGTAAGACTGGAAAGAGTATGGCGAGCAGGTTTGCCTTTGTACCGTGTTTTCATAAAGGTCCATGCCATCTATTGTAAGATTCTAACACCCCCTACTTGCAGGGTTCGAACTAGTTCAGGAATGTTTCTGAAGAGAGGAAAGGACAAAATAATCCAGAATATAGAAAAAAGAATTGCAGACTTTACCTTCATACCAGTTGGTAGGAGTTCTTGTGAATTATCTATGTCTACCTATTTATCTCTTTGCTTTTGTTTTCCACTGAGACGAAATAGAATTTGTTAGAGAAGTTGTTCCAAATCTTTTCCCCATATAGAATGATTTTTGAGATTAGGCTATTGGATTCTAATGTTTTCAGCTATCTACATTATTTTAGCAATTCAAACAAAAAATTATAGAATGCAGCTGGCCTATTTTGTTATTTTGACAAGTTTATTTTAATGTCTTAAGGAAATGTTAATATAGCACCAAGAGGCACCTAATCTGTGCATTTGAAAATAGGAGATACACAACATTTTAGAGTGTTATAAGTTGCTGGGACAGTGGGATTATTTCTTGCTTGGTCACGACCCATTAATTTAAATTTGATGGAATACAATATTCCTGTGTTTTTTTTAAAATAATGTCTTTCTTGTCTACTACTTTCATAAAAGAGCCTCAATTTCTCGTGAGAACATTAATGGATTATGCAGGGATTTTCTACTTTGGATTTCATTATCTTTTATGTGATCATTCACTCATTCTGTGGGAGGTCGTTTGTTTTTTGTAGTTTATAGTGAAGTTGATTGCATGGTAAAGGAGTTGGGTTCAAAATAAAAATGGTAGTCTTCAATTGAGTCGCAAGACAATACAGGAGTATTTGGGATATTCTCAATGATTTATACAAATAAATGTTTGATTTTCTATTGATAAATTCTTTGTTGGTTACCATCAAAGGTCTTTGGCATTGCGGGGATAGGGATATAGGGTCCTCCCTTATTGGGAAGGGGAAATCATATGTGAGGTGTTGTTGGGATTTGGACATGACCTTGCAAAACTGCAAGTCTATTCTAATGGCACTGACAGCTACCATTTTGTAATGCATCAATGCTTAAGTAGCTTAAAACTTTTGTATTTGTTTAATATTTTATGTGGTCTAATAGCACTTCCTATCAATGGGCATGATTGAATACTTGTATATTTTCTGAGTTACTAATGATTAACTTCAAAATATTCAGAGAATGGTGAAGGACTTCAGGTTCTTCACTATGAAGTTGGGCAGAAATATGAGCCTCACTATGATTACTTTGTTGATGAGTTCAATACTAAGAATGGAGGCCAACGTGTTGCTACTGTTCTTATGTACCTGTAAGCTCATTCTTTCCAAATTATGATTTTGCATTGTGCTTTTTGATGGATTTTGTTTAGAAACTTCATAGTTACCTTCAATTTTTTCTACTAATGCAGTTCAGATGTTGAAGAAGGTGGTGAGACTGTATTTCCTGCTGCAAAGGCAAATTTTAGTTCTGTGCCATGGTGGAATGATTTGTCAGAATGTGCCAGAAAGGGTCTCTCGGTTAAACCAAAAATGGGTGATGCTCTGCTGTTTTGGAGCATGAGGCCAGATGCCACACTAGACCCTTCTAGTTTACATGGTTAGTACAGAGCTAGGAGAGGTTATGACTAAATTTTGTCAACACAGATAATCTGGTTTTATACAGATTTGCATATGGGAGCCATAAATTCAAACACTAGTTACAGACACTAATTCCCGACATTGCAAATTAGGATTTCTATTAATATGCTGAGTCAATTTTGTGACTGGGTGATGGCTAAAACTTCCGTATTAAACACATGTTTATTTTCAAAACTCCCCTCGTGCCTGCACTTGTATGTCTTATGTATCAAACTTGTTACAAATAAAATCAACCCGAAACCCTCTACGGACCTTAGTAATATGACAGCTAGTTGTTCATGGGAATTGACAAAGCTAGTCATGACTTGCACAGCCTTTTCATTGACAAAAAATGACACTCAACCTCTTTATCTTTGGTAAATTCGTGAAAAAAATGCTTTAGAAGCAATATGTAAAGCAGCCAGCTTTGTTGTCACTATGCAGAGAGGTTTGGCAGGAGGATGTTAAATAGGAAAATGATGGGATTTGGAGGGGAATGGGTATTTTCTTCTGATTCTGGCTAATACCTGGTAGCAAAAAAAATTATTGTTATCTTCTTTTCTCTCTCTTTTTTTGATACATTCTTCTCTCTTTTTTTGATACATTCTTCTCTCTTTATTTCCTTTTACTGTACCAACTCCATCCAATGAAAATATCAGTTGTTAGTACCAACTACCAAGTATCTTTTTTTTATAGGCGTACTAAGTATCTTCTTATTCTATCCTATGAGTAGTAATCAACCTGGACAACTAGTTCTTCACTTCATTGCTGTTTTATCATCACCTTCCTACATTTATGTTCAGATTGGTTCATATACTTACTGTTGCTGTTTTCAAATTTCTAAATGCTTGCCCTTTTTGGCAGTGTGGGAAAATTATAATATATACATATACATAGTACATGTATATATATGAAGTATAGTCATAATGTTTTGGAAAGTTCTTGCCATATCATTTTTCATTTTTTCTTCTTTTTCCAATGGCAATTTATAGCTGTGTCCAACCTTTCATTTTGTACTTGCAATTTCTCTTCTTGCCAGGGAAGTTATGATTGGAAAGGTTAATTGGTTTTTCTTTGTTTCCAGGTGGTTGCCCTGTTATTAGAGGAAATAAATGGTCTTCAACAAAATGGTTGCATCTTGAGGAGTTCAAGGTTTAAGCCATCACCTGTACAGGTACTTCTAGATACTAAAGATCATCCAACCTACCGTCCTCTTGAAAATTAGGGTGAAACAATTTGAAGATGTCTTCTACATTAAAATTTGAAAGAGAAAGTTATCCCTATAATTTCCATCCTCAATCTTAAATGTTACCAAACTGGCTTAGGTGACTCTTCCACTTTGTATTTGGGCCTAAATAGGCGGGATATGGATCATCTAAAGCGAGTTTGTCTCTAAGGTTAGCAAATAGAGGTCTATCCATAAAGTGCATAGACCCTTACTTGGCCGCTTTAAAGGCAATCTCACTCTAGAGATTCCAGTGGATATCTTACTCCAATTCTGTTTTATTAATGACAATCTCACTCTACTAAATCCAAACAAGCGGATACAATTCTTTGTAATCCAAATTGTTCATCGACCTTCCCTCAGTTTACATATTTATGTAAAACATCATTGGACACTGATGATTTTATATTTGCAGGATTCCGATGGATTGTTATTAGGGTGAATATTACAGGGCATTTTGGATTGGATAAAAACAGGTTAATGCATTTCTATTGACAACTTAGGATACCTAAAGACATTTTCTATTGCTCAGTGCGGCAGCATTTTTCTTCTCATATAGAAAAATAACGGTTCTAGCTGATTGATAATATATGACATCCCAGTGGGGGAGGACTTCAGATATAGTCCTTAGCTTCAAAGGGTGTCTTTTCTCAAGAGGCTTACTAAGGGGTGATATTTGCTGATCTGTGTCTTTAGATATATTTCTTAGCTTACAAAGGGATGATATGTTGAATATAGTTAGAGATACATCTGTAACTTCACTAAAATACTACAGATTTTTTGAAAAACTACTATTCTTATTTTCACAAAGAAAACACTTCCGGAGAAATAAAAATTCTACTAGGTGAGTTTATTTATTATCTATTTGTAAATAATTATCAACCAATCTCGTATTGCTTTTTCATTTTTTTCAAAAAGGTTTGCAACGAGAGAAATGCATTCATGATGATACTACATAACATGAATTATTTCAATCCCTTGTTAAGAGATGAGGAATGATAACCGAGGTTTCATTCTCTTGGCCACTATCACAGGACATTCAATTAATTAACATAGGAAACTAATTCCTATTACCACACTGACAACATCATAATTATGACAAGACATTATTATCATCACAATCTACAGTTATGACACACTTTGGGTGCACTTCATAGCCACATTCAAGACACTGGTATGCCCAACTAGAACCTTGCTCATCACAAACACAACAAATGAAGGGTCCTCCTCAATTCCCTTCAGAGACTAAATTCAAATCATGTCTATGCCCTTCATGATACACCAATCTTGGAAGATCTTTTGCTTCTTCTTCAAGCAGTTTCTCTAGCAACTCAACTTTAGCATCAGTGAAAGGGTACGCATTTTCTTGGTACAAGTTTATTAAGTTCCTTCCAAGACAAGTAATTGTTTTACCATCAGGTCCTATAATTACCAAAGATGGTATCCCTTCCACATCAAAATGCCTAGCAAGGTTTTTGATCTCTGGATCTTTAAATGTTAATGCTAACCAAGGAATTTTACTGTAAAAGGAGTCAAAAGATGCTTGCTCAAGGTCACTGGAAATTAACACAATTTCAAAGTCCTCATCTTTTCCTTTTTCAGCCAACTCTTGCTTTATCTTCTCATAAATGGAAATTAGTTTGGGAGTGAATTTCACGCATGGCACGCACCACTCGGCTGAGAAGTAAAGTCCAATAGTTTTATCCACTAAAGAAGCAATAGGTACCTGCATGTACACGGGCAAGTTCAAAAACTAAAATCTTAATCTGTTTCTCACTAATTTTAAGCTGCACCACTTTTTACTATAAAGTTTGATCCTACATAAAACAAATTAATGTAGGTTCTAAGATTTTGTCATTTTCATCATCAGCCTCTCTATCAATAAAGGTTGCAAAGGAGAATTTATTGTATTCAATTATTCAGGAGATATCTAAGAGTTGATTTGAAAGCATTTCAACACCACTCTATTTTTTATCTCATTTAAAACAATGATTATCCATATTAATAATAACTAGAGGTATGCAATTATAAACAACTAGAACAAAAACAATGTTCATATAGGTTATATGTGTCTCTTCTTAAAAAAGAAGATTTAATCTCCATAGTCTCTATTATTTTGTATCTTTGTTATTACCATAATAATTTTGATTTAACACAACATAGAAGCTAGTGAGTTGAAGGTAGTTGATCGATTTATTACCTTTCTTTGTAATCCAGTGTGACTCAAAACATAGTCTCTATATTGGTTTGCAAGCAAATTAATAAGTGTCTGATTATCACGCTTCTCTCTTTCTGCCTCATGCAACTGCTCCAACTTCTCTTTACTAAACGGATAAGCTTGAATTCCATACCTATAAATAAGTTCAACCCCATTTCTAATGGCTGCATAATCCTCTTTATTAGTCTCATAGGGTTGTAAAATAATGAAGCATGGAATCCCTTCCACCTCATACATTCTATTCAACGCTTTCTTTGTTTCTAAAACAGAAAATGGAACTGAGAGCCACGGCATGTTTCCATAGAAGTTATTAAAAGCATCCAAATCTTCATCAGAGGACACATATACAATCTCAAATTGAGGGTCACTGTTTTTAAGCTCCTCATAGATACAAACTAGTATTTGGGTGAATCCATGGCATGGTGGGTACCACTTGGCACCGAATAAGAGACCCACTACTTTCCCTTCAAGATCAGAAACTTTCACCTGCACTCACAGTTTATAGCTACTTAAATATATTAGCAATAGGTAACTTATATTAATAATAAATAATACAACGACAGTATAATAAAATTTTACATTATTATAAAATTTTATACATTATTTTTATACATTATTATAAGGTGATCACAGATGTCACACCAAAACTATGGACTATCTATGTCACACCACAAAATTGATGTGTAAAACAAGGTAAAAAAAATGAAAACACAATTATGTAATTCTATTTATATATGTAATGACATTTTCATCATTAAGCTAAGTATAAAAATATAACTTGTATCTCCATTAATAGAGAATATCTACTCATCTATGACTTGTTGAGAAAATTTTGACCAGCATATATAGATATTATATGAAACCTTTGTAGATGGTTAAAATAATGTAAAATATAAAAAAAATGTACGAGTCATGCTAGGTATGTTAAAGGTAACAGCAAATGCTTATAGAAAGCATCAAGAAAGTGTTGAATTTCAGGGACAAAAGATGTAGAGAATGATATTGAGGATGTGGGCACTAAGAACATAAACCAATCCATAACTATCCAAAAATAAAATGATGAAAGGGACATGTCACCGAAGTGGTCCAGTGTTTAGGAAATAGCATACTTGGGCTATGCATAGAGGAATGGTTTAGGTGCCACTTGTCACACTTCACCTGGGATGCTTGGTTCTTCACCACAATTACAAACGGGATACCACATCATCATACATTGAAAGGCACTTCAAACGTTATCTACTTAACTAATTAAGCAAATAATAATTAAGGAAGATAGTTTGGTATAAGTAAAGCATGCTGGAAAAATATACATCTTCTTCCGTTTAAAAAATGTTCCAATTTATGTGTAACTCACTTGTGATTCATTGAAAAATATATATTTGAATTAAAATTTAATTAATTAATTATTTTTCTAAACAATCAAAATCAATAACATAAAGAATGATACACTTTTTGGGATACAATATGTTATCTGCTCGTTTGTTTGTGCGGAAAATGGACCCAGACGGGGCTAGGCCGGTGTCTTACTTGCGGTTATTTTAGTTCTTGATAGAGGGAGATAATGTTACTGTTGGTGCAGCGGAAGCGATCGTTGTGCAGCGTTAGTCATAAAGCAATCAAATAAATTGCATAGAATAAATAGAAGAGAAGAAACAAAAAAAAGATGCTTAGAAATTTTGAACAAAAAGCTATTACCTCAATAATATAATTTTCAGCTATATAAGGTGTTACCTAATAGAAGGAGTGGTGAGAAAGAGAGAGTTAGGAAAAATACTTGTGCCCCATTTGGAGAGAGCAGAAAATCACGATCTTTGGAAGCAAGAAGTGAGAATCTAGAGCTGAAGAAATTATTATCACTGAATGGCGCTTGAGTTTCATCCTTAATTTCAGTCCTCATCTTTCTCTATCTCTCACTTCCTTATTTCACTATACTATCATCAATTACTACTCTGTACATGTAAGAACCTCAAGGAGAAAACACCTCTCATTCTCTTCATCCCTACCCTAATATTCTTTATAAGTACATGTGTAGAACCATGTACTTTTCATATATGTTTTTTCATTGTGAGCTTATATGAAAAGATCATCAGTTCTACTTTCTGTCACATTTAATGTATTATGTCAATCACAATGTTGCTACATAAATAAAATAAAAAAATTAAAAATTAAAAATAACAAAAAGTTAAATTTTGATTAGTTCGAGATAGGAAGTAAGACATGGAATAAGACAGATGATTTATGTCTGCGCTCACACATATAGAGAAGGCTAACACGTTTAAAATACATTATTTAATGTTCCAAACTATATAATTTTTTGTTGAAAAAATAGTGTATTTAATATCTTGAAAATATTAAACTATAGTTTTCGAAATAAAATTTATTTGTCTTGAATCATTAAACATTATACGTACATTGTTCTTAATTTTGCTTGAACATTAAATTAGGATCATTATATAGTACTTTTATATTTACTATGTACTTTTAAATCATAAATATATATAAATAAAATGCCAAAAATAAAATTTAAAAAATAAGATATGATACTAAAAGAAAATCAAAATAAGTGAACTTAATATGTAAAGAGGTTTAAGATATTAGGTATATTAATTTTTTTTAGTAATAGGGACTTCCCAAGCTACTTAATTATTTCTAATTCAAACTTTGAATTTCAAAAACATATTATGTTCACACTTAATCCCTCAGGGAGTCAATTACAAGTTATAGAAACAAAGGAGTGATGATATTTATGTAATTTCTTTTATTTCTTTCAACTCAAGATTAATTACATCCTGCCCCAAAAATTATACATCACGGAAAATTGCTTAATTGAACATGTATCACAATATTTATAATTAGTTAGAAAGTATTTAATATAAATTTTTATTTTAACCAATTATAAATAGTGATACTAATAAATGTGAAGTGATTTATTAAGAGAATAATGGGGTAACATTCATTTTCACTGCCACAAATTGTCTTGTGCATTTTGACTTTTCACTGAGTCTAATTAAGTGAAGTCAGCCATGCGAAAGAACCACGTGTATGGTCCTGGTTCCAGAATGTAAAACATTTATGAGGTTCGTGCTGTCATAAAACACTAACTCTTTTGGCTTGACACCTGTTACTTCTTTTGTTTCTCCATCTCTGTGAAAGCTTAGATGGCCCCATACCGTATGATGCAATGCGCGAAGAACCACTCATTATTTATATTTTTTAATTAGATGATATTTTGTAATTGCATAAGAACACAATAAGATATGAAAAGTGAGAAAACTGATCGTTATTCCTATCTAACGATTCATCACATTCCTATTGGACAACCCATTAAATAAATTTGTGTCAAGTCGGCCTCACAGAAAATCTCCGACGTAACATTGGGTCTCAATTAGTTTGGTTTAAATCCAAAAATATATTATGATCAGTTTCTTATTTTCATTTCAAGTAAAAGATAAGTTTTTATTTTTATGACTTTCACTAAAAAAATTTCTAAGTGCAATATAGTCTCCTTGCAATTTTTTATATAAAATAAATAGATTATACTTTTTATGAATAAAAAAATAGGCGAACTGTGATTTAAACAGAGTTGCTTCATTTGGTGGAGAATTACAATTCAATGCTTAAAGAATAGTATTGATATTTCTTGGAAGTTTATTTTATAGAGTGTAATACAATAAGAGTATAAGGATTTATATAGTCAACATATTATTTATCATTCATTTTTATTTAATTTTGAATAATCAATAATAATTAAATATGAATGTTGGATAATGCAGTGACATTATATAAAACTCATATATTATATATATATATATATATTATATAACCCAGTAAATTTTCTTTCTATTTTTTGAGTGTGCCTTCCGTCTTTGCTAAGAGTGATGTTATTGATACTTCCAAATGTTTATTCTTGTTGGAAATTTCTAGAATATGATCATTAAATCCTATATTGACAACATTCAAGGATAGTATTTTCTAAAGTTTTGGAATTATTTATTAATTTTTGAAGGCTATGAAGATTAACATGTGAATTTGGAGATATTATTTTTAAGGTGTTTTAGAAAATATGACAACTTTAATTATCCATAATATTTTTATAAAGAAGAAGCTTTGTGAAGAAAATATGACAGTGAGAAAAATAATATGGAGAGTTGTGTATGACTAATATTTTGAGTGAGAAAGTAAAGAGAGTTCTTATTTCACCTTATTGCGTGAAACACGATGTCATCCTCTTAGATAAAGAGAAATATTCTAATCACACCTTAAAAATTTGAAACATTTTTAGACTAGATCATTTAGTTGTTTAATTTGCAATTTGAGGAGATTTTTTCAAATTAAAATCAATGGCACCATTCTTCTATGCTCCATTTATTTATTCAATTATTGCTTACGTAATTACCTTTTTTTTACAACACACTGGATGAAAATTGGTTATGTTGAACAATTTTTTAACTCCTCTTTAACCTCTCATAATTTTAATTTAAAATATATAATTTATTTGTAAAAATATGAATAAGTATTTTACAAACCTCGTGATATATATATAAGTGGTAAAATATTCTTGTGATACATATATGCATTAATTGTAATTAATGAAAAATATTGTTTTGATGTCAACGCAATTTTTTATTATATATCACTGACATTAAAAATTTAATGTAATATATATTTAATGTGAGTATAAAATATTTACATATACAAATTATTCATTTATATTATTTTAAAGAGTTAATAATGATTAAACATAAATGAAAAATAAAATAATGACAATTTATAAAATTCAAACATTATTAGTACATATATTTTTTCTCTTAAAAATATTATTATTTTTCACATATTTTATCATTCCAAATTTCTCACAATAATATGAAAATAATATTTTTTTTATACTAATAAATCTATCCATTTATCCGTGTAGAATATAAGTAAGGAATTAATTACTTTTGAAGTGTGTGATTAATTCCGAATAAATGTTCGTTTCCAAGAATCACTTGTTGGAATGTCCAATTACTCATCCCGAAACAGACTAATTTATTTCTCATAGGGTGAAGGAATATATTTAGTGGTACCCTAAAAAATAGTAATGATTTCATAAATAAAAGGCAATCATAGTTTTATATGATTTTAATAAAAAAAATATTTAATATATTGTGTTATATTTCTTCGGTTCCTTTTTATCTGTCATTTCTACTTAATTTGTTTTACTTGTGCTCTTTAGAAGTTCAAGCAAAAATTAACGATTGTTTTCATTATTCTAATATTCAAAAACTCTATTTACTTCGGTAAGTAATAGGAAGAAAGTAATAATTGTTGAGATAAATGGCATATTATAAATTAATTGCAACGCAACATGATCATTATTATCTTATATACAAATATTTTTTATGATCAATAATCAGAATAAAAGTAAGATAAATGAATGAAATATTAAAATCTTAGGTTCGAAAATCTGAAATTGTAGCTAGGTGCCAGCCATGCAAGTTAGGGACCCAGTTGATGATGACGTACAGCTGTTACCTGTTCAAAACCCGTGACGTGGTGCCATAATTTCAGCATTGTTGAGCATCCCATGCAATCAATCAATGATATTTGCTTTATCAACCACATAACTAATCTCCAATACCCCATTTCCCAATAATTACATCTTCTTGTCTTCGTTTGGAACATGATGATAAGTTCAGCAATCAAAATCATACTATCTCTCTCTCACTCTTAAGCTAACCTCACCGATGAAACTTTTAAGTTCACAAAACTTTCTATGTCACTTATATGTGTCACTAATTACAAACTCACATTTATGTTTTGTTAACTTTTGGTTAGTTATTATGGTGCAACTTTAATTGACATGTCAATTTGTAATGGATAACACATAAAAATGATATAAAAAAATGACGTAGACAACTTGTACTCATTCAACAACACCTCATACAATACTTATTATCGTCTAGTTATGTTTTAGCCTGATTTAGATGCCTTCTTCTTCTTCCCTTACGGTACCTCTATTCTATTCAATTATTGCAAATCGATAAGTGCAACTCTCTTTTTACAAAAGAACAACAAAATGAAACTGGATTTTTAATTAATAATTAATTCAACATGAAACAGCTAAATTTCTCTCTCCACCGCCCGCTATGTTATAACCCAAAATGAGAAATGGATGTAATCTTTCAACAAAATTAAGTAATACATTGCACTTATAAGGAAATTAAAGTATAACACAATAAATTTATAAAGAAATTAAACACGTCTGCTGCATAATTTTCCAAAGTGACAAAGAAATACAGACGAATGTAAATAAATAATGGCTTCACTGGCTCTTAATTTTCTTTATTCGGATTGAAGCATTGAATATTCAATTTTGCAACATCCTTCATCGATGAACTAGCATGGATTATTGAAAAGTTGAGGGTCAAGTTTGGCTCTACAAACCGGACAGAAAGGATGGTTAGAAAGCCAAGTGTCAGCACATTCCACGTGGAAGCCGTGGTTACAGGCAGGAACCAGTCGAACCGGTTGCTCGTTCTCTATCTCATCAAGACACACGGCGCATTCTGTGCCCATGACCAATTCTTTTCCGGTGATTCTCGGAAGGTTCTCGAGCTCTGAAGCGGATAAACCCTTTTCAGATACCTGCTTCACCGGTAGCCTGGTATTATCACTTCGGTAAGTAGTGGCGTACCAGAGAAGGCACATGTAGATTATGAAAATAAAGCTCATGCCAAGGCATGGTAGAAAAAGTGCTAACAGAACTGAATCAAGCATTTCGTCTTGTTCAATATAGTGAGAACAACGAAGCAATATAATAATAAATTAATAATAAAATAGATGTGGTTTTTTATAGAGAAAAAGTAGTGAAGGGGATGTTTTGGGGTGCCAGATAAACGGCATATTGATGGTAGAATAAGAGAGAATAGTTATGGGAAATTGTGTGGGGAAATTAAACAAAAGTGGGAGTGTGAGACTTTTTTTGTGAGAGTGTTGTAAGGGTTTCGGTGGGGGAGAGGTAATTGGCTTGACACTTGTAACTTATTTCAGAAGCTATATCTTATAAGATAACCCTTCAGAATGAGGGTATGATGTTATCATACGATATATTTCAAATCAAATTTCCCTAATTAATATAAAAATCTTATTTTTATTTATAAGAAAGATACAATTTTTAATTAAACTAGACGTAACATTAATCAAATACAAAATAAGGATAAGTGATATGCATCATTATGATACACTCATATTCATATCATTCTCATATCTAGTCAAATCTCACATATTAATGGGTTAATTCAATTTTTTCAATAAGATGGAATTATAAGTGATCTCATAATTAGAATAAAATGTTCAGAGAATGGAATAAAGAATGAGATTGGTGGTTCGAGTCTCATACATTTACAACAAATTAAAAAATCATAAAGTTATCTGATGATTAAGGTGAAATTAAAATAATAAAAAAAGTAAATAAGTTGAGGGTTAAAGAGAACATATATAACCCCACAAATTGTATCTCTTTGTCATTGGGTGTGATTATGGTACTATGCTCCCATCATACTAGGCCAAAGTTCCGTAATTAGTTAGTTGATAAGTGTAAAACAAAAGAAAACTTTTACTTAGTCACAAATAAACTACAAATGACATATTAAATTTATAAGTTCATTTCTCAAACACAATTAAATATCAAATAAGCTAATTGATTAACTTGTAAATTACTTATGTATAAACACTACTCTCTAGTATTAAGGTTGGACTAACATGAGTAGTGCATACTCATATTCATATATAAAAATAATTATTACTTGAATAATATAACGTGTATATGATAATTCTATGATTATAGTTAGATATGACAATGAGCGTAGGTGTGTATGAGTAGTGCATTACTTAGACCTGCCCATTACTTCATCTTGTGACCCAAACTCGTGCTGATACCAACAGTTCATTAGGTACCCAGTGGATCCGCGGGTACCCATAAATTCAAAAATATTAAAAATAATTTTACGTAAGTTCTTATTATCTTTTATGTTATTTAGGTAATCAGCAAGATAAAAATTATAAAAAATAATTTAAAGTTTTAAACCAAATTTAAATTTACTATTAAACACAACCCACTCTAATGAAACAAACCTAAAAAACAAAGTAACTTCTTTAACCTTATGATGCAAAATTGATTTAGTAAGAATTTCACATAAAATTATATTACACATATGAATTAACAACATTATATTATACATATAAATTACACATATCAATTGATATTTTTAGGAACATATAAAAAAATTGAGTAGATTAAACAAGTTGGGTTCAATTGGATATTAAATGGAAGCCCAATCCTCGGATTTATCATTGGTTTGGTTAAACAAGTTGTTTAATAAGAAAAAGAGAAATTTCTAAGCAAGGAATTGTTGGTTACCTCTACCACTGTCTGAAGGAGGCGCTTCACCAATTTCATAATAAAACAAAATAGTATGTCGACCTTAAACAAGGACCAGATTATCGACGAATCGAAATGTTCAGAAGAGGAAGAAGATTTAGTGAAGCTTCTACTCCCTGATATCCAAAACCTTCCACTCATTCCTCCTTCCGCCGTTGATTCTAACTTCATCACTTACTTCGCTATAGGTTTTCCCATTTCTTCATTTTCCTATTTTATTTCAATTAATTAATTATTCATATCACAAAGTCCCTTGTTCTATGACCAGATTTTATGAAGCCAGCTCACGATCACTATATTTACCGGCACGCCAATGGGTATATATTATTTATATAATAATTGTTATTCTCTTATTTTTTTTTACTTAGGATTAGGGTTAAGTCTTTGGGGTTTCAATTGAAATTGAAATGTGTGAATAATGTGTTTTATTTATGACTTTAAAGATTGTGCGTGATTGGTTTGGCTTCTTCCCACATTGCTTTCAAGGATGAAGGTGGAATCACAGCCATAGATTTCAATGTTGGGAAGTCTGATCGAAGCGGAGTGAAGGTTACTGGTAAGCGAAAGAAGGTATTTTCCTCTCCCGCTTGCGCGCGCCTTGTAACATCTCGGGATATAACATGAGAAAGCATGATAGTGGGTCGTGGTACACATTGTGGGGTAGAAGATGTAAGGCTAATGCCTACTTTATATTCTTTTCTGTAACATAATTTAAAACATTTCTGTATTAGTTTTAAATAATGGACCTACTGGTGAATGATATTATACATTATTTTCGCAAATTGACTGAATTGTAAACTTATATCTTATTATATAGGGTATGTTCATGAAAATGCAGAGTTTTGCCTTATCTATTACTTGCAATATCTCTTTGTTTATGACCGAACTGCCAATGAGCTACTCATGCATCTATCATGATGTTATTCTTTGGTGGCTTTGTTTGTGTGAAAGTTATTTACTTTTTGGATTAGCCTTTTACTTCTACGATATTATTAAGAAATGGTGTATTTTTTATGCAGAATGCTCAACACTTTGAGGCAAACACAGCATTGTGTAAAGTTAATACCAAAAATGATTCTTATATTGTTAGGTAAATTCTCTATCATAATACAACCATACGATACCAGGTTTATTTATTTGTGTGTACTGTGTAGATGTACAACACACTTCATCAAGTCCTTTTCTCTTTTAGATACATCTGAATACTTTGATTGCTTACTTGTGGTGATTTTCATAGGTGTTGTGTCAAAGGCTCCCTTTTGGAAGTGAATCAACTATTGATCAATAAGCCAGAACTGCTAAACGTTTCAGTAAGAAAATTAGATTCTTATCCAGACTAATTTTGTCAATGCTGAGACAACGTATATTAACTTTTCTTGTAACAGGAGTAATAACTGCATTTTACAATGAAGGATTAAGCACTTGTATTGTCCTTTTACATTTTAAATTTTACTGTGAGGCGAAAAAGGTCCTTTGCATATGTAAGAAATGATTGCTGCTACTGCAAAATTCTGTCAGATATTTACAGCTTACACTTGTTTTCTTTAAATTGTCTTTCATCAGTTGATCCTAATAGTTTGTGCTTGTGCTGTGAATTATTTCAAACTTGTGTTTCTGTCTGCTTCTTTTATTGTCCTAACCCGTTTCTAATTGTAAACACTACAGGCTGACAGAGAAGGATACATTGCTATTATGATGCCAAGACCTGCTGATTGGCTTAAGGCCAAGGCTTCCCTTGTTAGCCTTCAGGAGTACAAGAAGTTGAGGGAAGTCAGTTGAATTAGAAGCATATGTAGGCCTATGATAGTGCGCCTTTGCAGAGACTCTGAGAGAATCATGGTGCCATGTTGAAGTTTTTGCATGGTTTCCTCATTGATGCTTCAACTAATGGGGTCCCAAATGCTACAAACTGGATGAAATTGTGAAATTTTAAGAGATCATTGGCATTGGTACAGGCCAAGTGTACGGATCATGTTTGATTAACATATTAATTCGATGAGCAACAAGAATCATATTGGAGTAGTTATTAAGAGGTCGTTAATTAGTGTTTTCAACTTTTTTCTTTTTATTATTATTCAAAACTTGGAACATTTTGTTCTCCATTACTCTCTTCTCGGTGCTCTATGAGTGTATTTTTTTCTCAATATTTTGTTCATCTCTAACTGTCGATTTCAAAGTTCTAAGACACTATTAATTATTTTTTATTCAGAGATTAAAAAAGTAATTGCAGAGTAGTGTGGATATTAAATAAAAACAACAACATCCTTGTTAAAGAAAACAAATTTCATTAGTTGTGTAAAAAATAAACCTAGAGCAACACTAATAAAGGAATAGGGGAAGTGAATAATTGACAAGGAGCCACTACAGAGAGATCTATGCAAATATGCACAATTTTGACATGTATATGCCAACTTCACAAAATGGTGACTTTGGTGGCTTAACCAAACTTGGATCACTGAATGAATCTAATCTAATCTTCATTTAATGGTATTTTAGATTCTATTTTACAGTATTTGATGCATATCAAAATGGATACATATCCGAAAGGTTATATGTGGAAGTAGTGGCGCACTAGATTTATAATATGAGGATATGCACTCAAACTCATCACTTTGAAGACCAAACACCTACCCAAGATTGCAAAATTAGTTGCCTAACAAGACATGCCCAAACTTAATGGCTAGCTGTCCATTATCCATTTTAACTTAGAAGTTTGGCTTATTTTCTGAGAAGATATGAGTGATAGCATAGGTCAAATGTTTGTGGCTTTGCTGGTAAACCATTATATTCTTATGCTGTTGTTTTTTATTTATAAATTATAATAAGGCATGATGTAGCTAGGAGTAATTTAACCGGATAGAGATATGCTATATATGGTGATGATCAGCACTCAGCACCACCAAGGCAACAAATATAGTATTTTCCAATATATATGGCTAGATATTCAATTGTGCGGTTTTAGTGCATGAACCATATTTGCAGTGCACAAAGATACGCATGCAATAACTCCACCAATTCAGATTGTAGGCTTCTGACATAATTAAGTACTGAACTGATTAACTATGCTTATATGGGTATATATATATGTGCAATTGTTACCAAAAGAATACCAATTAACATGAAAACCAATTCAATTGTCTTGCTAGTATTCCATTCTCTCTTCCTCTTTCTCGGAGAGTCAAGTTCAGCATCACACAATGGAGTTTATGTCGTGTACATGGGAGCTGCAGATTCAAGAAATTCTTCCCTTCGAAGTGACCATGCTCATATTCTGAACTTAGTGCTAAGAAGGTATAACTACATATAATTTGAACATCAATTAGTTCAATATGTTGGTTTCAGTTGTAACTTGGCTAAACTGTGATCATATTTTTTTTATGCGAAGGAATGACAACGCTCTAGTACGCAACTACAAACATGGTTTCTCAGGGTTCGCAGCTCGTCTATCCAAAGAAGATGCAGCCTCTATTGCTCAGAAACCTGGAGTTGTGTCTGTCTTCCCAGACCCCATTTTGAAGCTCCATACAACACGTTCGTGGGACTTTCTCGAGTACAATAGTCATGTGATAATAGACTCTGATCGAAACACACTATCCAATTCTTCTTCCTCATCAGACATCGTCATTGGCATCATAGACACAGGTTATTCACATTGAAAAATACATACATGTTACCAAGAAAAAACAATACATATATAAGATACTCTACTCCTATACTCATTCATTAGTATCACTTACTCTTATGTCCTTATAATGAATTGAAAACTGATATCTAATTTGTTAGTCATTTATGCATTTCAATAGTTAAACCAAGTTATTGATGAATAAGAATAACAAAATGCAACTCAGGAATATGGCCAGAGGCAGCTAGCTTCAATGACAAAGGTATGGATCCTGTTCCATCTCATTGGAATGGTACATGCATCACATCAAAGGACTTCAATTCCTCTAACTGTAATAGGTAAGCACAAATCCACCAAAACAAGCTTCTTTAAGTTTTTTACCTTTTTATTCTATTATACTATTTTTTACTTGCATCAATTTTTGTTTTATCAGGAAGCTAATAGGAGCAAGGTATTACCCTAGCCCTGGTGGGGATGATACTCTAGCAAGCTCAGTAAGGGATAGTGTAGGCCATGGGACCCATACAGCCTCCACAGCAGCCGGGAGCACCGTATCGGTTGCATCATATTATGGTCTTGCTGAGGGGACTGCCAGGGGTGGATTCCCCGAATCCAGGCTGGCGATATACAAAGTATGCTCTGAGTTCGGGTGTACTGGCTCCTCCATCCTTGCAGCGTTTGATGATGCCATTGCAGATGGAGTGGACGTACTATCACTCTCACTTGGTCCATCTCCCTCGTTTCATCCTGACTTGATGACTGATCCGATTGCCATTGGAGCGTTCCACGCGGTGGAACGTGGCATCATGGTGGTTTGTTCTGCAGGGAATGATGGACCATACCCAAACACAGTTGTCAATGCTGCACCTTGGATTTTGACTGTTGCAGCAACCACTATTGACAGAGACTTTCAGTCTAATGTAGTGTTAGGTGGTAACAAAGTGGTCAAGGTACTAATCTCACACCACTACTCTTAATACATTTTCTTACATCTACTTCTTTGTAACAAATTATCAATAATCTTTTACTTTTAATTATGCCTTCAAATATTTAATATATTGTGATAATAAATTCTGATGTTGCTTGATTTGAATGGACAAATCATTTACTTGTTACTCAAGAATTTAATACAATAGACAAATTATTGTTTCCATCCATGCTTATGATGGACAGTTACAAAACTTCAGGGTGAAGCAATAAATTTTTCTCCTCTTTCAAGCTCCCCCGAGTATCCATTGATATACGGCGAGACTGTTAGGAAAAGTGACATGTACATAGATGAAGCAAGGTACACGAATCATCTATTGTTATGTGCCTTTGTAATAATAACCTCTTCCTACTTGTGTAGACTACATTTTTCTCATCAAAAGGTGGTATTATTTCTCAAAAACAGGCAATGCCACCAAGATTCATTTGATGAAAGTAAAGTGAAAGGGAAGATCATCCTCTGCAATGGTGAAAGTGATACACTTTATCCACCTACAGCTATAGCGGACACTGTGAAACAAGCAGGAGGGTTAGGTCTGGTTCATATTACTCCTGACAAGAACCGCGGAGTAGCATCAAAATATGGTGATTTCCCAGCAACCACAATAAGTACTAAAGATGCACCAACACTCCTCCAGTATGTCAATTCAACAAGGTAAAATGCATGACAAGTGTGTACCATGTTAGACATATAAACTTTGAATATATGAGTAACAACATGTGAAGCATAAACAACTCATGATAGTCATACAGAAAAACATTTATACTGGACACTTCAAAATACATTGAAATACTTCTAATTATATTTTACTACTTTCTACATTCACTTTTTGAATTTTTATAGTTATACACTGAAATGTAACATTAGATAAATGTTTGCATGTTATTATGCTTACAGATACTCATACTAATTTTTTAAACATTAATTCTTGTGATTTTATATTAACCTTATATCATGTCTCATAATCATATCATGTCCTATAGTTTTTACTTTCTACAATTCTTCATATCTCTGTGTCTGGTTTCATATGTGTTACCACTGCTAATCACTAGTTACATAAACTAAATGTGCATTAACAAAATCTGAAGCAATCCAGTGGCAACGATTCTACCAACGGTTTCAGTCATTAATTATAAGCCCGCACCCATGATGATATACTTTTCGTCAAGAGGGCCTTCAACACTTTCAAATAATATTCTGAAGGTACGCTTACAGGATCACACTATAAACTGATAGTGAATAGGCCATAGCCAATTTGTTACAGATAATTATAAATTATCCACAATAATCGAAGCACTAACCATACACTGCTTTATTTGTAGCCTGATATTGCAGCACCAGGAGTTAACATTCTTGCAGCATGGCTTGGGAATAGCACAGAAGAGGTTCCAAAAGGGAAAAAGTATTCTCCATACAACATCATCTCAGGAACTTCAATGTCATGCCCACATGTATCAGGGTTTGCAGGCAGGCTCAAATCTCTAAACCCCACTTGGAGTGCCTCTGCTATCAGATCAGCAATCATGACCTCAGGTCAAGCTTTTGATTTTAAAAACAACATATTTTCTTAAACCAAACTGAACTAATTTGCCTAAGTATAAATTTATGTTTTCTAAATGCAGCAACTCAAATAAACAATATGAAGACTCCCATAACAACGGATTCAGGGTCACTCGCCACACCTTATGACTATGGAGCAGGGTTTATCACAGCATCTGGACCATTACAACCAGGACTAGTTTATGAAACTAGCACCGTTGACTACTTGAACTTTTTGTGTTACATAGGACTTAATACAACATCTGTTATGGTCATCTCCAGAACTGTCCCTACTAGTTTCAGTTGCCCCAAAGATTCGAGTTCCGATCTTATATCGAACATCAACTACCCTTCCATATCAATCTCAGACTTCAATAAGAAAGGTGGAGTTGTGAATGTCAGCAGAACAGTTACAAATGTTGGTGAAGAGAATGAAATAGAATACTCTGTGGCAGTGGATGCTCCAAGTGGGCTAAATGTCAAAGTAATTCCAGATAAACTCAAATTTACAAAAACCAGTAAAACACTAAGCTACCAAGTTATTTTCTCTCTGACTTCGACGTCTTTGAAGGAAGATCTGTTTGGATCCATTAAGTGGACTAGTGATAAATATACTGTTCGAAGTCCCTTTGTATTAGCCAAGTAGTTAAAAGCAACAATGAATAAAATGCAGGCAGATTTATAGTGTGTCCTCTAAAATTAGTATAGGCTATAGCTAGTTATGCTATGATGTATGAATTGTCTTATCTCCTCCCCTTATCAGGTTTTATATGAAATAAGAAGTAACTATTATAATCAATCTCATATTTTTACATGTTTTTTTGGTATGAACTCCTATTAACAATTCTAATTACTTCAAACTTACTCACAGCCTCTTTCCCAGCTTAATACAAAAAGAAACTCTTGCAACGACTTTTGCGAGATAGTTAGATGGAATCAACATCAGATTTTTGCTTCAAATGCAAATTCCTCAAAGTAATCGTAGACAAAAAATTGCAAAAAGAGTTTATAAAATGTGCAGTGACACCAGGAAATAAGAATATTGCGTGGAAATAATTACAATGTTACAAGTCATCAATGCTGGATTCACTATGAGAGCAGCAACTTGGAACAAATAAGCCTCCTAACTTCTCAAACTCAGAGTTCAAATCAATTTTTTCTCCAAAATGTTTGGAATTTTCTCAGCTTCCTCAGCTTCTGCTCTTTCCCAATTTTCATTTTCAGCTACTGCATTTTCAGCCTTTTAACAATAGTAATTAAAATAGTCATAATATAAGTAACAGAATAGTCCCTGCCTCCTATTAATTTTGATCCTTAATCACATTATGGAGCAGGCCTTTTGTGCCTTCCTCTTCTTTTTCTTTAGCTTAGGTGGTTGAAGAACCATTTTTATGGCCGCATCAAACACACCTTTCACATTCTGTCATCCCAGGTAACATGATATTAATGACAAGAGAAGAAAAAAACAGCATCAAATGTTAATCAGAAGAAACTACACCTGCTGTGTTTTTGAACTACACTCGATATAGGCACAAGCACCAATCACCTTTCTCAACTCTTCTCCCTTCAGCCAAAATTAAAAAAAATATTGAATGTCTAGATCAACATAATTTCTAAATTAGAGAATGAAAAATTGAGCATGATTCATACCTGTGCTGTAGTAATAGGCACTGCACCAGGGTGGTCCATAAAATATTGTTTATCATCTCGAAGATCTGCAGACCAAATTCAGCATTTACAGTTGTTAAAACGATTAACTTCGGTCACGAATTGGCCAAAACTATTTCCAGATTAACTGTGATTCATCATTCAATGTCCTAGTAAGACAAAAATTGCTACTTTTTTCATCCATCATAAGAAAAACTTAGAGCCTTTGAATAACCAAAAGCTAGGTAGCTATAATTAACATGTTCATCTGAATTGGTTAACCAATGAAAATATGGCAAAGGCTTACCTAACTTGGTTCCAACTAGAATTATTGGTAAACCAGGAGCATAGTGCCTTAGTTCAGGGATCCACTGAAATAAAAAGCCAAAAGAATAATAACTTGATCAGTTATATGAACAATGCATAAGACGATTTAAACGAATGTTTAATTTTTTTAATCAACCTGACATGTTTTCATTAACACAGGATCTGAGACAGCATCCATGTTCATTTAAGCACCTAATTGAAATCTCTATATATAAAGGGACAAACCTTCTTTGAAATGTTCTCATAACTGGGTTTGCTTATGAGTGAAAAAGCAAGAATAAAAACATCAGCTCCACGATAACTCAAGGGTCTTAGTCTATTATAATCCTCTTGACCTGTTATTCAAACAATAAATTACAATACCCAATTCTATAAATAAGAGTATAGAATTAAATGATTTCAGTGTTAATTACCAGCAGTATCCCATAACCCCATGTTTATGGAGCTTCCATCCACAACAACATTAGCACTGAAATTGTCAAAAACGGTGGGCACGTAGTCCTATCATGACAAACAAAATCATTCAACGTGTGAAACCATGAAGCTATAATTAGAAAATATAAAGTAACAAGTAGTAAGTGATTAGAAAGTAACAGTGGGAAAAGTGTTGCTAGTGTATGAAATCAATAAGCAGGTTTTGCCAACAGCACCATCACCCACTGTCACACACTTTATGAATCTTGAACCACTCATTTTATCAGATCCTTATAATAACTTAGATCAGATAGTAACTTGCTCCTATTTGTATCATTTACTTGCAGACACTTACATGTTGAGGAGAAACTAAATTGAATTTAAATTTGTCAAAGTTTCAAAATTAAAGGTTCGATTTCTGGATATAATGTTGTAAGATCTTGCTAGATCCATAGATATATCAACAAATTAAAAGTTCAATTTTTGGGATAACATATTTTAGAAATCGCGCAACCCAAAAAGAATTAGTCTATAAGGTGAGGAGATACACTCCTAAACAAAATAAAGAAAGAGTGAAGCAAAATGGACGGCCAAAGAAAATGTTTTTAAAAACAAGAGAGAACCTTTTGCCAGTTAACTATGATTCTTGGCATCATAATTATTAAATTCCTACACTAATAATGATTCGTTATAGTTAATTAATTAAATTTCTTTTTGTCTTTTTATTGCATGTACATATTTTTATTCTCATCTTACCATAAACACATGTGATATGAATATTTTGGTTATGTGGCTGATTGGGAATGATTGTGTGAGTCTTTTGTGGCTGATTGAGAATCTGCATTAAAAATTGTTCTTCTTGTTAATTTTTGTTTGGACATCAAAACTAATATTGCAAAGTAATTAGGAATCATAAGGTGATCAAGTGATAATGGTGGAAGACTTAAAGAGTGAAGTGATAAGGAAGTTGATGATCAAATCACACCAACCATAAAATACTAATATACTAACATTTGCCGATAAAAAAATGGAAAAGAACCTTGTTCTTCCACTATTGAAGAGAAGGGGGAAGAAACTGTAGTGAGGACAAATGGGCCATATATATTTAAAAAAGTCTGATTGGTTGAATTGGCATCAATGAATGAACCATACAATGAATGATTAAATTTATTAAACATCATATCAAAGATTTAATCTGGAAATCATTTTTGTCAGTGGAAGATTTGGAAAGAGATCATCTTTCAGAGGGGACACGTAAGTGCATGAAAAAGGAAAAAGACAATAAGGCTTTGTTTAGTTGTCTAGAGAAAATAAGAAGAGAGGATGAGAAGAGAAAGAGAGAGGAGAAGTTATTATAGTGTTATACTGTTATTGAAAGAGAAAGACAATATCCATGACTATTTTTATATAGCCAAGTCTAAGATGCGAACTAACGAACTAATACAGAAGTTGGTTTGGGCCTCACCGACTTCTATATATAAGAAGTTTTTTCTGGAACCGACTTCTATATAGGCCATGTTAACATTAACACTGCAGCACATCTGGTAAGTTAAGCACATTTTATAGTTTGTGGAGTGGGTTTGAATCCCACTCTTAACATTTTTCACAAAACATATTATTTTTCAAGATTTTTGCTTTGTAAGTCATCAAAGATGGTTCTAAGTGCAGACTTACTCTTATATCATTTCATCCTTTTTATTGTAGATACACTCCACAAACTATAAAATCTGCTTAACTTACCAGCTGTGCTGTAGTGTTAATATAAATATTGCCTAAAACGACTTCTATATAGAAGTCGGTTCCAGAAAACACTTCTTCTATATAGAAGTCGGTGAGGCCCAAACCGACTTCTATATGGGCCAAAGTTAACAAGGTTCAAACCGACTTCTGTATTAGTTCGCATCAATGCGAACTAATTATTAGTTCGCATCTTAGAAATGACATTTTTATATTATTAGTTCGCATCTTAGAAATGACATTTTTATATTATTATTTTTACTTTTCAATATGAAGATAACGTGCCTTTGAAAGCGTACCAAACCTAATCCAAAACTACTACTATACATGATAAGTTTGTTTGGTTGGTGCAAATATATGAAAATTATTGAAGGGAAAGTAAGTACAAGCTCCATGTGCTATTGCCCACTACTCACTTTCCATTCACCGATTATTTTTTTAAAAGGACACTAGTTTAAATGAATGTTTTAAACCTGTTATATAACATGGAGTAGTCAATGTGTCAATATTTCTTTACATTTCTATATTCTTACGCAGATTTTATGTGACTTTGCAATTGAATTACAAAACCAACTAATTATAAGTTATTATAGTGTTATTGTAATAGTCAAATATTTTTAATAACTACATAATTATAAGACATAGTAAAATAAAATAGGTATTCATGGAGAATGCATTAAAATTAAGTACATTCCTCTGATGTAAATCAGTTCTCGCAAAAATATCACCACTATATACTAAAATTTGTGATAAACATAGCCATTTTGGACATAGTCAATCTTTGTTCTTTGCCTAATATATAATTTCAACCAAAGAAAATATTGAAGTGAATTTCAACATTAGTTTTAAGTCATCTTTAATTTCTATAAATAATTTTTTATATTCCTTGCATCTCCTGCAAGGATAGGCCACAAAAAGTATCTCCTTACTCCAAAACATAACCAAACTATATATCACTTTTTCCTTCAATTATTTCTATTACCAATTCAAAGTTATAGCAAAAATAGTCATAGTCAATCTAAGATTTCCATAATCAAATCATGTTCTTGCTTAACAATTGAATTACTTTTTTTATCGGCAAATGTTAGTTGTTAGTATGTTATGTTAGTATTTGTTGTGAACGAGACTCCTCCTCTTTAAGAATCAATTCACCTTATAACTCTTTTTTTTTTGAAAATTTGTTATGGGTGAGACTCGAACCTACAACCTCCTTTATCATTCCACCTTAACCACCAGACCACCTTATGACTTCCGTAATTGAATTACTAACACCACTAAAACCGAAGTAACTTTAATTTTCCAAAACAAATAGTACTTGTTCTATGATGGATCAGTGAATTTGAGCGATTTCCCACAAATTGATGTTTTGAAAATCATTTTCATTTTATCTTTGTAAGATGGGTAGACAAAGATTTAAATCATTATATGATATTATAAGCAGAAAATACACACAGCTTAAAATGATACATATTATTTGTCTAGATTAAAGAACCATTACGCATCATTTCCGTGCACCTCAATTCATAAAAAACATAGGGTGCTACACAAATTCAGATAACATAACCCTCCCTCTTAGAAAAAAGAAAAGGAAAAGATTTATGGGTCACCCAAATCAGCAATTTATAATTGCCAAATTTTTTATTTTACCTATAATATTAGTCATATAATCAATAGAAATTAACGTGGCCAACCAAACATATTATTGCATATTGTTGACGGACCAATTAAAACATGACACATATCTATTATTAGTTGTCATATTTTTAACATAAGGACAACTTCATTGGAGGCGAAGAAGTTGACGGAGGTTGTTGGTTGCTCCGGCATCAATACTACCAACTGCGACGGCGGCTTCAGCGTTGCAACTGAGTTTTGATCTGAGAAAAAACTTTGGCAGAGGTAAGCTGCTAGGTGGTGGAGACAAAACGGTAAGGTTTTTGGGAAGGTCTTTAGGGTCAGGTCCCCAACGATTATCAGAAGTTACTATCAGAAACTCCGATATAGATGATTGTGTTGCTGATATTTTCTTCCTTCCTTCCTCTCTTTTCGTTGGTGTTGATTTCTTTGGGGTCAGTGATATATCTCTGGTTCTATTTTTTCGAAACTGGCCTTGGCTGCTGCTTATGCTTCGAGAAAGTTGATGAGGTTGCTGAATTTTTTGTGAAACATTGGGAAGAGGAAGAAGAGGTGGTTGTTGTCGATATTGGTTGTTGAAAACTGAATATGAGAGTGACATGGCACGTGGTGGATGGTTCAAGAGACCTGCATATGTTTCGGAATTCTCAGAGGGATTACTAGAAATTATGAAACTACCTTTTCCGTAATTTTTCTTTGGGGTTCTGATTCTGATTGTGTCCATTGAAGAGTGGATTAGAAACTAACTTGAAAAGCGTGTTAGAAAGGTGATTGAGTATAGATATCGATCAAACAGTTAACAAGGAAAAACTATATATATATATATAGAGAGAGAGAGGGAGAGAGGGAGAGAGGGAGCAGATTAAAATAAGCGATGATCTTCTTCAGAATAAACAGATCAATAGCTTGTGAAAGTCTAATATAGGGTTGTGAGTTTTGCAAAAAAATTAGAGGGAAATAATAAAAGTTGTATAGCAAAAAATGGAATAGTTGATCTTGTAAAATCAGATCAGTGGAACAACCCTACGCTAATTATCATCCAAAGTTCAAAACATAAGATTATAAGCTTTTCTGTGAGAAGGGACCCTGGTTTTATAAGATATATATGGGTCTTTCCTTATTGTCTAAGCATGCTACTGTCCATGCTGGTATACTATTTATAACACAGCACAGGAATACATTTTTTATTGAAGAAATTACATTAATATTGTATAGGTTAGGCTTAAATACACTTTTCATTTCACTTCTATTAATTTGTTGTATAGAATATGATAGTAAATTTAGTGAGTTGGCGTGATTTTCCTTTTGTAATGTTAATTAAGGTTTCAGAATTTAGTATGGTTATTACCCATCATTTAATCTATAATATTACGATTCCTAGTAAATTGGAGAGACAGCTTAGAAAAATATTACTCCCGTATGAAACAGTTTTAATCCATTACCGTTGAATAGTGTAGGGCGGCAACCGCCAGAGCGTTGAAGACCGTTGGATATGGTCTTAAAAAATAGGCGTTTGAGAAGAAGGTGGCCATTGATAATTTCATCGACTTCGTCGAAGTTGTTTGTATCAGATTTGGTGGGAGGAATCCTAACCATACACGGCTTAGTTGGGGGTGGGTCCCAGGCTATTGTTGATATTTGTTTATTGCCCCGTGACCTCTTGTGCTGGGAATCACGTGCTTCACAATTTTATTTACAACATCAGCCCTCTATATCATCATATATCTCTTTTCTTTCTTCCTAATCAATATTTACTCACTTTTAATTTCCTAATCAGTAAATTATTAGTTGTTCAATTATATTATTTTTTTAAGAAATAATGATAATACAATATGAATGATGGATAATATAATAACAATATATGAAACTTTTATAGGTCATCACAACCACAAAAATAGTATTTAATGAGATTATAATATATTATGCCCCAAACATAAATTATATTGGTCTGCCCTAATTATGTTTTTAATGATACGTGGCCTAGAGTCAGATAATAAAAAGGTATAGATAGGGTAAAATGGGGGACATTACATAACGTGGATCCACCGACCCAGTGATTAGATTTTGCAAGTATATGCAACAAAAAGTCTATAGTCCTAGTCTATGGTTAATAACAATTGGTTATGTTATTGCGGTTTCTGCTAAAGTCGGTTCCTTGGGTTATGGCATCGTTGTCAGTAACTTTCAGCTGGAGACATGCAATTTGAACATAAATCCACTGCAATGGAGTATGCAGCGAATATCTCCAATGTCACATTATTGAAACTGTGGAAGACTGACATTTTTATTCAACAAGACCTCAAATTATTTAATTTTTATTAACTTATTGAGATTGTTTAATATAACATACTCAACAGTTTTTTGCAAAATATGTTTACCTGGGGAGGGATCCACTTACTCCAAAAATAAGTGGAAAAAACATAATTCACATCATGATTATAACACAAACTTGTTTAAAAAATACTTAAAAACAATAAATATCACACATAACAAACTTTAGTTAATTAACATTGCAACATCATTATAGTTAGCTCACTTCCTAATAATTAACAGTAACGTACTTGAATTGGTTGGCTGAGTATGTATTTAAAAACACTGTCTAGATAATACACCAAAATGGGCTCTATTTGTCAAGCATCATAAAACCTCATTTATCTTCTTTCTTAAAGTATGAAAATGAACTAGTGTTACTCTCCACACATTTAGATACGTGATAATAAAAAAAATACCTTGAAATTTATGAAGGTACTTTCCTAAGTCGGCACTCATTATATTCAAGTGAAGTTTACAATTTACAAAAACACTTTCTCGTATCAGTATAATATTTGTACACTTTGAATCATTGTTGTTTGGACCGGACCGGACCGGCCGGTCCAACCGTCACCCGTTTGAGTAAAGGTCTTGTACATATAGAAAACCGGAATTGGTTTCCAGCCGTTTTGGGCCGTGGAAAATCCGGTCCAACCGGGTTAGACCGGGTAAAACTGGAATAACCCGGTTGGTTAAACCGGCCGGGTTGGTAAAATTAAAAAAAAACAAAAGAAAATGTAAAAAATGCACATATATGATGCTTTTAATATGCTGTAATCGATTACGAGTATATTGTAATCGATTACATCATGTAAAATGCACATGTCTGATTAGTTTATCAGCATGTAATCGATTACCAGGATTGTGTAATCGATTACACTGTTTAAAAATGCAAATGATCTTAGTTTCATGCATGAGTTTTTCAAAGATCAGTATTATACATATTTTCTAATTATTATACATATTAATCTAACGTATATTCTAATTTGTAGGTATGGTTGAAGGACAAAATATTACTATTGATGGATGGCTTAATTTAGACTATTTTCTTCAAGAAGATGTAGATAGTTACACTCAAAGTACATCTTTAACCAACAATGTAAACTTAGGATCTAACCAAAACAATGATACATGGATGAATTAGAATGTTTACTCTCTAAATGAGATGTGTTTTGATTTATTGCTCTAATTATGTAAGACTTAAACTTTGATGCACTTTTATTTTGATTTATGTGTAAGCTTTTTGCAAAGTTATTCACTTATTTTAATTAATTATATAATATATGTAAGCTTAACCGGTTAAACCGGTTAGAACCTATACAAGACCTCCTCCAAGTTGACGTCCGGCTCGGGTTTCACAACATTACTTTGAATAGATTTAATACATAAATCATATGTATTAGTTATATTTGAGAGTCAATTACAATTAAATATGAATGATAGATAATATTATAACAATATAAAAAACTTTTACACTTTCACTATATAATTTCTTTCTCTTGAAAGTGAGCCATTTATGAACTAAAAAAATTGAGCCCATCATTATCTCAAAGGCCCAGTTTGTATTCACTAAGAAAAAATAACGAGGGAAGGAATAGGCCTTAAGAACATGGTTCATGGTTCATGACTTTTTTCTTTTCGTATTTCAATTTAAAAGTTTTTCCGCCAATTCTCCATTCTCACCGGAGCGAGAGCATTAACAATGGAAATGAACAATTCACCACCGTGTCCTAACACCGTCACCATTCGCCGTAACCCTCCCCGTAGAGCTCGAGCCACTCCATTAATCACTCCATTAGCCACTCCACAAACCTTCAACCTCAGTGAAATTCCCCCGTTTCCCAACGACGACGTTTTGGCTGAAGAAAAACCACAAACCCTAACATCTCTTCCTGAACCAGAGGCAGATCATAAAATAAAAGTGTTCCTTAGGATCAGACCAATTCTCTCGCCCTCTCAGGCTCCGAAAGTGAAAGCTAAGAGTGTGTGGCCTCAGAATCCGACAAAGAAAAACATAACCGGAGGAGCTAAAACTTTGAAGAAGAAGAGCTCTAATTCATGCTTAACGGTTAATGATTCGCATTCCGTGACGTTGTCGACTCCTTTGGAATTGCGAGAGTCAAAGCGAACGAAATCAGAGACTTATGGAGGTTTCTCTCATGTTTTTAATTCCGATTCATCTCAGGTAATGTACAATAATCTTTCTCTTGTTTTTAATTTTAGGTTTTAATTGTTGAGAACGTGATATTTGTGAATTTACGTTGAAAATTAAGTTTTAATTGCATGAGAAAATGGTGAAATCCGTAGTGGAATTTTTTCTCACCGGCAATAGTGGAACGGACGATTTTCTCTCATTTCATTACTAGCATTATATGTTTCAATTTCTGGGAATTTGATATTTGTGATTTTACATGGAAATTCAATTTTTAAGCGCATGAGAAAATTGTGAAACCTATGGTGGAATATTTTATCAGTGGCAATATTGGAATTAACTGTATTCTCTCATTTTATTAATATAGGGTTTTGATAGCTGAGAATATTATATTTATGAATTTATGAGAATTTCAGGTTGAGGTGTATGAGAAAATAGTGAAACCTATAGTGGAAAATTTTCTTGATGGCAAAAGTGAAATGTTGGCTGCATTGGGGCCAAGTGGGTCTGGGAAGACTCATACGGTGTTTGGGAGCCCAAGGGATCCTGGAATGGTGTCTCTTGCACTCCGTCATATCTTCAAGGGCACCCAACCACATGGCAACAAAGAATCAAGGTATTCTAATTCTTATGTATTTCAAATAATTTGAGGATAAATTATAATTGTAGTATATAAGCTGTGCAAGCATTTGGTATTCATTTAGTTCAAGTATTCTTATGCTGTGTTTGGTAAGGGTTCTAAAACAGGATAGAGTGGAACACATGAATTCAGTTATGTATTTGACTTATTTTATAATCAAAACATAACATGAAAGAAGTACTAAAAAGTTAGACATTTTGATTCTACTGAGAACAGGACAAGACATGCTGTTCCATTTTGCCTGAATGGCAAACAATCAATGTCAACACAAATATGACAACATAGCGGCAAGCATAGGAAAATTAGTAAAAATTGTAATTCAACTGTTATTCACTTTCTTGCATTTGTAGATAAACAATGCTAATAGTATATAAGCTACAGAAACAGTCAGTGTCCAGTTAGTTAAACTTTTGTCTTGTAGTATTCTGTAGACATTCTAGAACATGTGAGCTTAGTTCTATGTTTGGTTTACATGATAGAAGCATTAAAAATGGAGAGATTATGTTCTATCGGTATATCATATGCTACCGTAGTATCAACACAATTACACAAACATGACAGTATACTACTATACTGTCAAGCTTTGGAAAATTATTTACAGTGACTGTTGTTTAACTGTAATGTTGTTTGATGGAATAAAATTGTAATTTGGTTCTCTTGTCCTCCTCACAGATCCTTCCATATATCTGTATTTGAGATATATACTGAACGAGGTAAATCAGAGAAACTATTGGATTTATTACGAGATGGTGGTGAACTAAGCATGCAACAATCGAGTGTAAAAGGCCTGCAACAGGTTTATAGCTACATTTGTTCAATGTGAAATGTTTTTTTATTTTATTTCTGTAGATATGAGTGATATGGTTGATAATAATCATTTTTTTTATATTTATTGCAATTACGTGACTGTGAAACAGGTTGTCATCTCTAATGTTGAGGAGGCAGAATCTTTGATATCTCAATCAGTGCTAAAACGTGCTACTGCAATGACAAACACTAATAGTCAGTCAAGGTAGAATTTTACACATGGATTTTTATTGTTTCTACCCTCCCTCAAAAGATAATCTCTTTGTTGTTGGCTAGGCATTTCTTTTTTCAGTGGAAACCTTAAAATTCTTTGACATATAGAAAGGTTGTTCAATGGGCCGAGTAGGAGTGTAGGACTATGTGGTCTACCCACAATTGAAATATGTCTGACAATTCTTAATGGTTGGTGTAGCGCGCATTGCAGACTAATGTCCTGCTCTAGGACTGGATGCTATGCCTTTCTTGTTATCCTAATTAAAGAAGTTTGCTTTCACCCAAAAATGCAAATAAAATAAAACAAGAAAAAGAAAAATATTAACCTCTAAGTAAGTGCAACCAAATATTTATGGTAGTTAGTGGTTGCTAGTCGAATAATTTTGTTATTGCAGTGTTTACATGTTTAAAATGGAAATGGCGACTTTTTACTAGTTTTATCTAATATCTAATATTATTTGATCTACCATTTTATGCTTATTGTATGATTTTTCTTGTATTTGTAGCCGATCACAGTGCATCATTAACATTTGTCACATTCCCAAAAAATGTAAGGGTGTGGTGAATCCTAAGTCTGGTGCTGTTTTGACTATCATTGACCTTGCTGGAGCTGAAAGAGAGAAGAGAACAGGGAATCAGGTATACTCATCCCTCCAAACTGTTATGAGCAAATATAATTGATATGAAACATTGTGCTGTTTTTAACTTTAGGAGGGAATCAGAAACAATTTATCATAGATGTGATTTCATTTCCCTTCTTGGTTGTCTATTGTAAAACACACACATGTTCATCTCCAGGATCTAAGTATTTATTGAATCTCATATACTGCATTTAGTACAATCCCAATGGGGTTGATTGATTTACATAGCAGGCTCACCTAGTGAAATGAGGTGTGGTACTTATTATAATTTTTTTTTTTGCGTTTATCTTCATCCCAACTTTTCTGTGCAATTTTGCAGGGGACAAGATTGCTTGAAAGCAATTTCATCAACAACACATTAATGGTGTTTGGATTATGCTTGAGAGTATGTACCCTATACTTCAAATTATGAACCAGACTCAATGTGCTTTTGGATTTTTGGTAGCTAAAGTTTAATTTGTTTTACCATCATTTGTGAAATTTTGAATATATTTTTCTCTTCCACTTGTACCCCCCTCCCCATCATATTTTGTGTATAGTGTGGTTGATTTATTTTCTCTCTCAGTCCTTATTGGAGCATCAAAAAAATCCCAAAAAACCGCTGCAGAAGCACTTCCAGAACTCTTTGGTAATGTTTTTAATAATCTAATATTTTATTGGGTTTTGATTGGTTTTAATTTTAATTGTAGAGGATAAATTTGAAATAGGGAAATATTACAAATTATATTTGTTTGTCCCAATCACAGCTAACTAGGTACCTTCGAGAATATTTAGAAGGAAAGAAACGCATGTCACTGGTATGTAGATATTACTTTTAAATTTAGTTTTCTCTAAGCTGAATAAGTTATATATTATGATATGGAGTTTTTTGCCATGATAATCATATGCCTTCCATTATAAATTTACATTTTCTAATGATTTAGGATAGAATATTTTGACGTCTTTTGATCCATCAGCCGACTCTACCTAGTGAATTAAGGTTTTTGTTGTTATTTTTGTTTATTTCCTAACACATGAAATTTTGGTGAATGTCTATGATATGGATCAACAGTATGATAGTATTAATGCACGGTCGATGCTCAGAAGCAACACATTGTATAGCTCAAGTACAATGTCAAATGAGCAAGGTCGCTGTATGGCTGCCTGGATGTAGTTTAAAATGAGTGTGTAACACCACATCCTTGACAATTGATCCATCTTGGCCCATGAATTTACTGAGCGTGTCACTCATTAAGCTTAAATACCCCATGCAATAAATTCATAGGCAAAATGAGTAGTAAAGATTAAGAGATCAATATTTTCTTGTGTAAATGAACATCATTTCTGATAGAGCATCACAATGACATTCGATCCATGTAGCCGACCCAACCTAGTGGTAATAAGGCTCGGAAGTGTTATATTTTCTTCAAACATATTAATATTGTGTATTCCTTGTGTTGTTGACCTTTATTTTTGGTGTGCTCATAGATTCTAACAGCGAAGTCAGCAGATGATGATTATCTTGACACTTCTTACCTACTGAGACAGGCTTCTCCTTACATGCAAATCAAGTGAAACTCTTAATTTTCATCTCATAATCTCATTTGAATTTTATATATATCTCAGATTAGTTTCCAAATATCTCTATTTTTTTTGTTAGGTACAATGACGTTGAACCAACAAATATGGTCTCCAAAAAAAGGCATTACGTAGCATCGTCTGCAATGGATTTTGCAAAACCCACACCTGCATCAGAACATTTGAAGAGGATGAGATGTGGTAGTGGTGAACATACTGTTCAGGTTCTTTCACTTCCTACTTTGCCTCCTTGTTTGAAAAAAATTAGAAGTAATTCTTTTTGTAGTCGCAAAATTGCATTGAAATATTTGCACATATTTTATGTTGCAAATATGCCAAAGCTTAACTATATTAAATGATTTATGAAACTATAAGTAGATTGCATCAGCATTTTTTTATGGAACATGCAATGGATAATATTTTGCAATGCACATATGCCAAAGCTTAATTATGTTAAATGATAAGGAAAACTTTGTAGAATTTCACAGTAACTAGATTCCCTAACATTCTTTTATATGGAACATGGCATAAACATTGGCCTCTTATCTTTTAAATTCTCTAAGCGTAGACTATTTTTATTTTTGAGAGTAGGTGGGGTTTTATTAACTGGTTGTATAACAATGACTGTTGTAATGCCAGAAATGGCCAGGAAAGATATAAGGACATTGTTATTTGGAAAGTATTAATCTCTGTGTTGTAATTTATGTAATGAAGGTAATTGGTTGTTCTTTTTGGAAATGAGAGGAGAGATGAGAAAGTTGGGATTCCAGAACATAAGGTGGTGGTCCTTTTTGAAAGACTAGAGATATACTTTGTGTTTAACAAATTATCATTATGCATTCAGAAGCTTAACTTGGTCGTATAAAGTGGGATCGCAACCATCTGTGTTTATCATACTTCGTATTTGTCTGAAAGTAGTTAAAAAGTGGTTCACAACATGGTGTGTTCATCATTAAATATGATAAACTTTTGTTCTCTATAGATGATACTCCATAGTTGTAACCTTGCATGTTTTCTGCGTGCCTTACTCCTACAAATTGAAATTAAGTATCATAAAAAGGCTCATCATCTTATCTCTATGTTTTATAATTTCACATGTGCCATTGGCGGAACCAATTTAAACCTAGATTCAAGGGATTAAATAAATGTCTTCTTTTGGCTTCTATACTTACTTATCTGTCGTTTTTTTGGATGTTTTCAGAATGATGAGAAGAGTGTTGCAGAAGTGAACACCTCTAAAAAAGGTAGTAAATGTGCCAAATTTATCTAATTAATTTTTAAATTAATGCTTCTGAAGAGAGGGTATCCTATCCCCGCCCATTTTATAAATCGGATTTGAACTCTGGAACTTCAAGATGTAGTACCAAAATTTAGTCTTGAGGTGTTCCATTGTGGTCTGTCGTAATGGTTTTTGTATCATGATATTGGGCTAGTGTTTTGTTGTTAATTTTCTGTCTTTTGTCTCAAACTAACACCCCGATTTTGATTACGTGACAGATGCTTCATCAGAATGCAAATTAGACACAAGTAGTTCTGTTTCATTCAAACCAGAGTGTGATAGCCAGACCCAGAGTGAGAGAAACCATATCATTATGCGGAATTTTGCTAAAGCTTTATGGAGTGTTTTAAAGCAATCCAATTCCAAACTGAAGGTAATAGGAAAAAGTGCTAAAATTGACCATTGATTTTAACTCTTGGGGATAAATCAACTATCTGCATATTGCAAATTACTTCTTTATAATCAGGCTGCAGAAATGGAAATTCAAAGTCTCAAAGAGAGCATCGGATATGAAAAGAACAAGTATTTGGTGCTGAAAAAAGAGTTCAGTGAGTTTAAGGCCTGCCGTACTTGGTCTGAAGGAGGAAAAGTAAGAACTCAATATTTGAATATTGTTTAGACAAATGACTTTGACTTTTTTTCTGTGCCTTGATGCATATGGGATATTATTATAGGTCAAAGTAAAAGATGTTGTTGACCCAGCTCTGAACATGATCAATTGTGATGACAATACGCTAAAATTTGATCCCGCTGTAAGGGACAGTCATATTGTATGATATTCTACACAGTTTCCTTCAACTGATTTGCCTTTGATACTCTGAAATTTTCACTTTGAATTGTCAGGTGACAGCTGGTCATAGTGATGTGGCTAATGCTTTTGAACTGCATGGTGAGAACTCTAGCATCCACAATTGTCAGGTAAGATGTTAACTCACTTTCTATAGGATACAAGATTCATAATTTTATCTTTTTACTTCTAAAATGTGATCTAATTTTGGTAAAATGTGTAAATCAGATCATTGAATCTAAAGGTGATCAAACCCATGATGATTTAACTTGTCATGAGGCAGGTACGATTGAAATGGTTTAGTTTTGTTTCTTAATGCTATATTATAGTTTGGGGTGTGCTTTATTCTTGCCAGTTGACACTTATAAACATATGCCTTTAAGCAAATTCTGCTTCATTCTTTAAGCAAATTCTACTCTATTATTTTGCTCATACTGACTTAAGTGAATTTCTAACTCATGCAATTCTTGTTAGGTTTTATTCCCAGTCCTCCTCAATTACCTGGTTTTACTAGACGTGACAGCTGTTCATCAGTGGAACAGGACAAAGAGCTTGTTTGGGAGCAAGAGGTTGTCTACTATATTTCTAGAATAATGCTTTCTGTTCTGAAGACAATCACCTGCTCACCATCTTGAATATATTCATCAAAGGCCGATAGTTTATATGAGATGTTAGGTCACTTTATCCATTATTTATTGACCGTATCATGGTAAAGGAGGTTGTCAACTATAGAAATATTTGTTTGTTGACTTTCCTACAAGCAATATATCTTTGTGACTTTGATTTTGTAACTACTATTTATGTAGTGCATGAGTCAATCTGTGTGGATTTTTTGGTTTATTCGAGGATAAATTGAGCCTTAATTGATTTCAGATCCTGCTAGTGCAATAATGAACCAAACTTCAGAATGATTGCAATTAGTTAAGCCAAGTCAGGTTGGCTTAGCAACTAGTGGCAAGCTAAGTTAGCTTGAGCCTATTGTTTTGTTAACCTGTGTCATAACTCCTACTTTTCTATCACATAATTACTGTTGGGTTTCATTGTTGTCTTGTTAGTATGTAAATTTAGACTTTGATCGATTAAAATAAAGCAGTTATACCACTAGAGACTTCCCATCTATTGTGCTCACTAATATAACTTTGCTTTAAGGGTGTATTTCATGAGAAAGGTTCACCTAATTTTGTCTTCAAATTATATACGAGCTTCAGAGTGCAATATTTTTATGCTAGTTATTCGATTATCCATTCTTTTCAGGAAACATTTTATGCCCAGGCATCATCTAAGCCTAGTAGACTTGATCAATCAGATGAAAAGGCTACACTAGACGGTTCCTGTGCACAGCTGGATTCTGAAAAATCAGACAGGTTAGTCTTATGACCTTTGATTTTAATCATGCAATTTGTGTTCGTCTTTCTTGGTTTTGAACTAATTTGGTTGTTTCTTGGTTTATGCTTGGTGTACTAATATTTAATATAGGAAACTTCAGGCCTCTGCATCAAAACCAGCACATCATAATCCTTTGGAGGTTGAGGCGGTGAGTGAGATACCCAACGTGAGTTTTACTTTCCTACTTTTAATGTATAAATGTGCTATTTTGAATAACCAGCTATTCTAAAAGCTTAATGGCCCCGTTTTATTAGCGGGTACATTTATGCTTCAATAGATTAGATTAATATGGTTATACCACTAGAGGCTCCCCATCTAGTCCGTGAACTGACATAACTAGCTTTGTGCTTCATTAGAAAGGCTCATAAACTAGTTTTTTTCTTCAAATATCGTTAGCTTCATAATGAAATAATATTATGTATGATATTTGGTTATCAATTTTTTTGGATACATTTCATGTACAGGAATCATCTGAACCAATAATCAACCAGCCTGATGAAGAGCCTGCACATGGTGCTTCATGTACACAATTAGATTCTGGGAAATCAAATGGGTTAGTCTTTTGACTAGAACCCAAGTTTGTTTCATGCTTGTCTTTTGACTAAGCATTATCTGAACTAATATGCTTGTTCCTTAATTCCTGCTTGGTGTAATAATTTAGGGAAGTTTTAACTCCATCGTCGAAATCAGAGGATGAGGCTGTGAACAAGATATTAAGTGTGAGTTGACTTTTCTTGTGTTAATCTTGACGTGTGTGCTATTTGTGGTTTCTTTTAATTGATTTTCACTAGGTCATCTGTGTAAGTTTTATTATAATAATCAAGTTTGATAAGATGACATTGTATTTGGAATCTGCATTTGATGAAAATTGAAATGAAAGAGGGAAAAAGTGTAAATATTGATGTTGCACTAATTGGGGTCAGCTCGATCCTCCTCCAATGCTCATTAATCATTACATAATGCCCCACTTGGATCCCAATAACAAGAGACCTCTACCATATACTCATTACATAATCCCCTCCTCCAATGGACAAATTCTCCTTCTGCCTGTTTGTTTAGTACCTTGTGAAATAATTACTGCTCATATCAACTTACGTGCATAGCTTACTGCAAATTTGTTTACATTTTCTTATTTGTTCTTGTTTAATCCACATTTCAGGAATTGTTGGTTTCTTCGTCTATAACCAAAAATGAAATTTTGGATCCTTCATCAACAAAAGATGTTTATTCTACTAAAACATGTGACATTGTTGGCGATTCAGGTGGTGTTTCCTCTTGCAAACCTCCAAAGCCGAAAAGGTAAGAGTAACCAAGCAGTGTTTGACCTTGTCCATGTATAGTTTTTTATCAAATCAACACTTGCTTATTAGAATTTTGATTCATGTTCCTGATTAAATCAGGACACTTATGCCGTCCTCATCCTTGTTATCAAGGGATTTCACCTTTGATCCCGTGGACGAGACTGAGAAATTAAAGGTGATAACCTTTCCCTTTTGTTATGGTGATGTTAATTAATATCAACACTGTTATAGTATTATGTTAAACCTGATAAGGAATAGAAAATTAAGAGCATGAGTGAACTCATAATGCTTGACATTTTGTCTGGTTTGCAGGGGAATAAGGGCACAAGGAAGTTACCTGCAGATTATCTGAAATCAAAGGGTAGCATCACTTTGCTCCACATGCTGAAAGGAAAAAGCAATTTTGCATAATCACTTTTTTTTAAGTTTTGGTTATGCTCGGGGGGAAGGAATAGATATCCGAACTTCATTTTTTTTTTCTAGGTGTAAGGATGCATTTTGGAATGTGTCTTTCCGCATATTATAGTTTACTTTATAGGCTATAAGTCTATAACCTATAAATATACATTTTTTCTTTCCTTTCCTTTGATTTTATTTTTGTATATGAAAGGCGTGGTAGAATAAACACGCCAAATGTACAAACTCAATTTCCTCTTAGAAGAATATAAGTGATTTACCCAGCATGAGAAAGCTAGATAAGATGCATAGTATCTATGATTGTGACATCAAGGGGACATTTCTTTTTCAATTAAGACAAAGTCTATGCATCCCTTCTTTTCCGTTTTTCTTCCAAAATCCCTTCATGTGAATATCTTAATCCTTTAGATAAGAGTCACATGATAAAGAAATGGGCTGAGAAATCAAATTGGCAGCATACTAAAACTCAGTTGTTGGAGATATGTTGGTGCCAGATGTCATTCTACTATTGTCTAATAGTAACAATAAAAAGGTGATAGTGAGATATATTATATACCCCTCCCTCGTCTTCTTTCTTCAATTAGATGAATTTTGTTTTTCACTATGTTAAGCACGCATTTTTTTTAAAGGACAGAGAGGAGGGAAAAAAGGTCATACATATTATACTTTCCGGATTTGAATTGCGCATTCATACTGTACAACGATATTGACCAAGTCAATAAGACATGATTTCCCCACTAAGACAAAAGCATATATTATAAAACCCCAATAATTTTTCAACTATATTGAGTATTATGATCTAGATTATTCATTATGTCTAACTATTTAAAATGAATGTACTTTAAACAAAATCCATACAAGTTTATGCAATTTGGTTATCAAAATTCAAATTTCTATTTGATGATTGTCGATTCTCACATGCTTACAATAGATTGTTTAAGTTGTTCTACACTGCCCATTCAAATTTAAGACTAATATTAGTTAATAGAGCACTAAATACCTAATTTAGAATGGATAAATTCTAGCAAAATCTCCTTTTTAATGTAAATATATTTGGACCTTATTTCTAATAGCATTATATCAATATCAATTAGGATATCCACATCCAAACGAACACATTATTTTTTAATCGTTTTGGTTGTTTTTTTCCTTATCTTTATTATTATAAACATTTGTACTTGTTGGATAATATGGGCCTGGTCTCAGAGTCAGGTCCTAAGCATATTCTGAATGTGTGTGGGCCCCATCTGGCTTGTGGCACGTGTTAGTAAATTCGACCATAATTCTGGTAATAATAATAATAATAAGATAAAAAAGAAAACACTGATCAAATAGATTAAAAATCTCTTCTCTCTCTTTCTCTTCGTCAGAAACGTAACATTACCAGAAGCTGAGTCACTGCTGCTAGGGTTTCGATTTCACTTACCTAGGTGGTCACTTTTTACCATTCTACCCCTTCCCTCTTTCTCAATTATACTCTTTCTTCTTTCTCTTACTCTCAATTACGTTTATTTTCTCTCTTTTATTCGCTAAAAATATATGTATCTGCGTTTCAATTTTGATAAACTCAGCTCACACGAGGAAACTCTGAAATTACGATATTTTAAGGGTTTTTTTTATAACTTTTTTCTTGCTTCCAGTTTTAGGGTTTTGAATATTTGTAACTAAAAGTTCGTTACCTCATATTGTTGAGAATTAATGATTCATGTTTGTATCTATTTGTTGTAAGTATATAATTCCAGAGTGGATTCATTGTGAAACATAATTTCCTGTATGTTTTTGTTTTAATTTTTCTTATTTACATTATGTTTATAAGGTTCTGAGTTTATTTCCGAATTTGTTTTGTTTCAGGGTTGCAGTAATATTTATTCAGTGATCGTGATAGGAAACTTACAATTTGTTTTATTCATAGCTTTAACATTATACCCGACTTCAAATTGAGTGGTAATCTTATTCAGCTTTTGCTATTTTTGCCATCATCCAGATATGACTTGATTTAAGGAATTTTTTTAACTGTGAGTAATTTGTATGTGATTACTGATTGGATTTGTTGATCTGTTGTATATATTTCTTTTTATTATGCTTAGATATGACACATTAGTTATAGTTTCAGAATTCTTTAGATACGTTAGCGTTCACTATAGTGGAGTGATTCCTTGATTCCACTTCTATACCACATTTTAATTTTCACAAAAGAATGGGAGTTACATAAAAAAGAATGACATTTTTAGATATTTTTTATTCTATGGCAAAAGAATGACAATATCGTGTCTGCATTTTATTATTCAGAATTATTGTATTGTCGTAGCATTATTATATCATAAAGATATTTTTGTACAGTTAATAGCTACTTAGCCCTCTCTAGATTTGGGAAAAATGATCCCTTAATGCAAGGTGTACCTAGGGGATTATAATTATAGTGCCAAAGAGAGTGGTGCCGACGTTTCTGGAAGAACCATGGCCATAGTATTTACAGTGAGTTTTCAGACTCAGTAACACGAGATTCGTTAATGAGGTAGTTAGAACCAATAATATTTCTGTTTGGCCAGCCATAAATTTTGATAGTCTCAATAGATATGTAAATGCATTCTTTCCTGTATTGCTACAAAGGTCCAGGTTTTTCAATTTTCTGTTTGTAATTTCTATATTTCAAATTGAACTGACTAACGACATACTCTTCCATTGCCAGACATAGGTTTTGATACCACCCAAACTAATGATGTGTGCCGTATATCCATTGGATATTGTAGTAATAAAAATTACTGAATTGTACTGAATGTTCAGATTTGCCTGTTTGTATTTGACAAGTAACATCTTCGGAGAACTTGATTTTCACTTATATGATTATCATGTTCTAGAGGGCAGCCAATTGCTCTAGCTTGGTTTTTGCCTTAGTGAATCGGCTAGATGTGTCAATGGTAATTAATAAAAAAACTGAGTCATTATCTCTTTGTTCAGGTTCAGGACCAGTAAAGGCAATAATTGTGTGGGACTGTGGGCATATGATGGTTTGAAAATCCTTCAATTGTAAGGTGTTTAGTTTTTATGCATGATATAGTGATGGAAGCATTTTTTTAGGCCTAGACACCTACACCTTTTTTTACCTTTCCTAGACCCAACTAGGTGAGAGCCTTGTAAAGTGAGCTGCCCTTTTTATCGTGTTTCTGATCCATCATTCCGCTAAAGACGGAACTTGTTCAGCATGGTCTTCTTTTATTATGAGTTACATATACATTGGTCTGTTGGCCATATTAATATTTTTATTCATATTTGATCAAGATCAATATTTTGTTTGAATGTTCACGTTTTCTTGATTTTATCTATTCTAGTCCTATGATATCCTATTGACGACTTCAACCAAGGTCTTACATTGATGCATCTGTTACACTATATCCTATCTTCATCAAAACTGTCTTTTTATTTATGGTGGTCTAGATTTGTGAGGCATCCTCTCTGTAGTTTTGCAGTTGCAATATTAGACTTCGAGGACTGAAAAGTTGGGTCAATTATTATTTTTTAATATCTTACTTGATTGTTGCTGTAAAATTTGGGTTTGTATATGTGGCCTGTTTATTGTTAGAAGTCTATATGTTCTTCAAGTGGTCTTTATGTTTGTGGAAATATCTGAATACCCACTTTGTTTCAGAAACCCTATTGGAATTTTCAATCGTAGAGAAGGTTCTGGCATGCCAAAAGGACGGCTTTGATACTCTGAGAATGACTATGTGAAGCAGCAATATGGCTCTTGAAGATTTCTTTACCTTGAGTGAGATGAAAGATGGGCTCACAGCCCCTTCTAGAGTGCAGGAGCTTGTCTCTGTAATGCAGAAGGAGAAAGATTGTGTGGCTAAAAATGCTGGCGATGCAGCAAGGCAGTGGTCTGCTGTTGCAAGCACTATTGCTGCTACAGAGAATAAGGATTGTCTTGATCTTTTTATTCAATTAGATGGGCTTTGGTTCATTAATAGATGGTTAAAGGATGCTCAAAATTTTGCTCTTGATGCAAATTATAGCTTTATTGAAGAATCAATAACTGCAATGTTACGAGCAGTTGAACAGCTGCACCTTGATGATCAGAAGTCAGTTTCATCTGGAATTCATGCAACTGTAAGTAATCTTCTTGACCATCATAGCTCTAAGGTTCAGAATAAAGCAAAAGTATTGTTTGACAGCTGGAAAGGAAGCGGAAATGATGATGGTGAATCTCATGATATTGCTGAAGTCAACAATGCAAGTGGCAAGAGTGTCAGAGAGGAAGGTCAGCCATCTGTAACTGAAGCGGGCAATGATAATGATCATGCATCAGGACTTGTTGGGAGTCAGAAGTCTCTATTGAGAAGCCCAGATAATTCACCATCAGAAAGGATTGCCAGTGTTCAGATACAGAGTTCTGGCAATGCAAGTGTGGAATGTGAAGAAATCAAAGATAGATCACCAAACTATCTTGCTAGTTTTTCATCTTCTGCCCCAGAAGCTGCTTCTCTACATGAAGGATTACCGTTATATGCTCCAGGTAAGAATGCTTCGGTTGAAACCTGTAACTTACCTGTTCCAAAGCAAGACAATTTTGAAGGACAACCAGATGATGTACTGTTAAGTGACTTCACCAAAAAGGAGCAGCAGGAACAAAATGTTAATGGCCCCCCAGAAAAATTAGACACCCCAGAGATATGTTCAGTGTCCACTAAGCTAGAGCCTGAACCTGTTTCCATGGGTGCTATTGAAACAAAAGCACTAGAACCTGTAAAAGAAACAACCTTGAAGCATAATGTTGAAAATAATGAGGTTGATGTCTGTCATAAAATAGTCATTTCTGATGGCACGAGGACAGCTTCGTCTGATAGAAAGAGCGGGGTGGATCATATCATAGCTGTGTCAAGAGTTTCAGAATATGATGATGACCGTCCTTCGAATATGTTGTGGGACTCATCAGTCAGTGAAAGTGAGTTGGGAAAGAGTGAGATATTAGAGATGTCTATCTCTGGAACAGAATATGTCAGAACAGTAAAGGAAGGCAAGGGCCGTGTTTCTAGTGAAGGCGAGAATACCTCAAATGCTTCTGATTCTAATAAACCTGGAAAAGGTTCCAGAAGCCCTAGAATAATGGACAAGAAAGGTTCTGCTGATGAATTTGACAATGGCACTGTTGATGCTATAGAAGTCACTCGACAAATTGCTCTGGAAATTGAGAGAGAAGTCCTCAGTTCTTCTTCCGAGAAAATTGCTCAAGGTGGAATTAGGCAACCAGGCAGCCCAGACTCTGTAAAAAAAGAGGATGAACCAACTCTTGTGCTACCCAAGGAAGTGTCATCCAGAGAAAGCCACTCTACCGGGGCATGTTCTGACGTGGAGCAGCGTGCGAGCATTTCAAACATTATTGAGGCTGACCTGGAATGCAGACCTAACATGGAGTCTTTGCAGGTGACTGAAGCGGCTGAAGATTCTGGAGGTAATTCAGAGAAACGTCTCTGTATGTTTGATCTTAATGAAGATGGTTCTGATGATATGGATGTTTCTGTAAATGCTATGTCTACTACAATACCTGTTGTCTCTGCTTCAAAGCCTGCACCAAATCCTGGGCTGCCCGGGTCCCCTTTGCAGTTTGAGGGGACACTTGGATGGAAAGGGTCAGCTGCAACCAGTGCCTTTCGTCCTGCATCACCTCGTAACAGCGAGCGGAATCTTTCTGTTGGTGGGAGTTCAGATATTTCCAAGCAGAGGCAGGATTGGGTTGATTTTGATCTAAATGTAGCTGAGGGTGATGAAAGACAAACAAAACCATTTGCCGAATTACCAGTGGAATTTAGTCCTAAAAGATCAAGCAGGCTCGAATTGGATTTGAACAGTATTGGGGATGATTGTGATGCCCAACCTTCAGATCAGAGGATGGAGGGGCAACTTTTCCTTGGAAGAAATGGCTATTGGAGTCCATCACCTGCATCATCAACATCATCGATGCAGCCTTCTGTTAGAAACATTGATTTGAATGACAGCCTTCAAACTGATTTAGTGGATCAGGGTCCAGGTAAGTCTTCTCATTTTATCGATGCATTCGGGCGTTCTAAATCAGATGCTCCTGTTATCTCTATTTTCGGGACCAGAGTTGAAATTAGTAGAAGAGAAGAATACGTTCCTCCAACTTTGTTTTTACGAAATGGCAAGGCTATTGAACCTGCAATAGATCTTACAATGTCAAGAGCAGGTGGCATTTTAGGAATACCACCCACAGTATCCTACAATCATTCAAGTGTTTTTGGGTATAATGGAGTAGCATCTGCTTCAACACCCCCTTTGTCTTATTCATCAGCCATGTATGGGTCAGGTGGCATGATTCCGTACATGGTGGACTCTAGAGGAGCTTCAGTTGTCCCTCAAGTTGCTGTGGGATCTTCATCAACTGTCCTTCCATCTTATTCTCAGCCACCGTACATGATGAACATGACTGGTACGCAACTTGCTTTAAATGGAATTGGACCACCACACCCTCCTAACCTTGACCTAAACTCTGGCTTCATGATTGAGGGTGGTGGGAATAGAGATGCATTAACAGCAAGGCAGTTTTTCTTCCCTGGTCAAGGTACCATGCTACAACCCTCCAGTTCTGGGGTTGGTGGAAAAAGAAAGGAACCAGACAGTGGATGGGAATCCTACCCATTTAACTACAAGCATCCACAACCTCCATGGAAGTAGTTTCTAATTTTATGATTTACCTCTCTTCTGAACTGTTTATAAATACAGCCTCCAACTGATGCTTTATTACCGGAAACAATCGTCAAGAGTAGATTGCTGCACTGGCATCCTTTAGTAACAGAAGATCCAGACGGAACTCAATAAAAGCTGGGATGGATGTAATATGATTCATAATATTAATTGCCATTGGGGGGGAATTGGGTTTTCTTTTTCTTATTTACTTACTCTTTTGTTGCTTTTTCTTCCTTTAGCTTCATAGAAAGGTAGTACTAGTAGCACAGAAGGCTTGGTACATTAGCTGTAATTTCTTTCATAAGTCAAAGAAATTTTAGGCATATTATCATGTTTGTCATATTAGTTTCCATTATTAGAGTAGTAAACTGTAAAAATAGGGAAACGAAGAGGTCACCAACTGAGAAATGCATGTCTTTCAAAATTTTGTGCTTACATGTTTATGTCTAAATACTATTGAAGCTTTTATTGTTTGTCAAATACTCAAATTCATGGTGTGTGTTGCGCTTCCTTGTCAACTCAGGATTTTAGTAATGCTTTTAATTTCTCCTACATATTATGATATTTTTATAGTTGCTTCACAGCTCAGATGTTTAGCTTTCTTTTGATCAACGTTTTGGTCTTTTTTTCTATCTAGTATTTCTTATTTGGATTTTCAAATATCTCATGATAATACTTGGTTATAATATTTGATGTCAAGTTATTCATGATCATGCTTTATACACACTTGGAGGTTCTCCTCCCTTTTATCCTTGTGAGTTATATTAGCTGGTAAGAATGACCTATGTTATCGTTAATTCTTAATATCATATTTGATAATTTATAATGATAGTTAAAATTGTTCTTTATTTTGGTAACTGGTTGATAAAATTATGTCAAGCTTCGGTAATATCTTTTAATAATTACACATTAAATAATCAATAAATTCTATGACTGTTGGATAACTTTGTAAGGACAGAAATATCATATATACAAATATCTGATATTTTTGTATTGTTGTTCCATTTTGTTAACGCCAGTGTAGGAGTAAATGAGTAAATATATATACTACAAATCCGCAGTCCAATGCATTGAGACAAAGCAGTGAAACCCTCATCCTAATTTACTTCATATATTTATCATGTTATGTTATATTTGCTAACATCTTTTGTTATATGACAAAACAACAAAGATAAAAAACAGTGATTTGATTGAGTGATCAGAAAATATAGAGGGGTGGTGTCAAAGAACGTTGGCATTGGGAATGTGACGAGGGAGTCTAAAGCGAACCTGAGAAGCAGGGAATTTATTAGTGACACCATGCCAACAGATACCTCCCTTGCATTTCTCATATGCATGATTATGGTGTCTCTTGAATGCATATTTGGCTTTACGTGACACGTCCCAAATGAGTGTTACAATCAGAATAAAAAACATGAAGGTGTTTGAAACAATCACAATAAAACAAACACTGTAGCTTCGCCCATAGATAAACCCATAGCCTTTTATCACAATCAAAACAGCCACATAGATTATGGTTAAGTTACTCACCACCTTATCAGAAATACCCATTTAAAATCAAACAACAGAGTAGAGAATTGAGAGATGAGTATTATACGATGCCAATTCTATACTTCTCAGTATTTAAATTGTACTACTTCTGCTCTCTTAAATGTTTACCTCTACTTACCTTTTAATAGGTAATAGGGTAGTTTTTTAAATATATTTTTTTCTAATATTAAGATTAAGATTATTTAATATTATTACCTCTTAAATATTATGATGTAATATTGTTATTTTTAAATGTACATACAAAAATTATAATTTGTCTCTTCGCTATTATCGGAGATAGGACTTTTCTTGAGTAAAGATCATTTCCACTATTGGAGAATCAAATATTAGATGCAGATGTTGATATGTGGTATTGAAAATAATTAACAGTTTAGATATTAATTGTTTTTTAATAAAATAATATTAAAAAAAACAAATTTTATTTCCCCTCAATCCAATAATGGAAGGTCCACCATGTCACCAACATAAAGTTAGATTTTAAATTTGGAAAATTGAAAAAATATCTAAAAGTTTATATTGACAACTATTTCTTAATTGTTTTTTAATAAAATAATATTAAAAAAAACAAATTTTATTTCCCCTCAATCCAATAATGGAAGGTCCACCATGTCACCAACATAAAGTTAGATTTTAAATTTGGAAAATTGAAAAAATATCTAAAAGTTTATATTGACAACTATTTCTAAGTTGTATCTATATATGATATAATTGTCCTAGTTGGCCAAGATGTTAAACTTATTAAAAGTATTATAGTTGTCTTTTGACATGATAATATTATCATTTATTTAGTCAACTTCTAAGTCCTATAAATATAAGTGTTTGTAAACAATTGCAGAGTCTATGTGTCAAAGAAAACTTTGTAGATTGAATTTCGTTCCTTAGTGTTCAAATTTTCTTCCAAGGGATCTTAATTCGAAGAGGACAGTTATTTTTAATTACCAACACATTAGTCTCCAACAACCATAAAAACTAAGATCTAAGCAAACTCAAAAATATATCTTGAAATAATAAAGAAGAAGATGGTGATATGATGGATGAAAAACAAATGATAAGCTTGCATGTCCATAGAGGATATATGCAGTTGGAAATATGAATGACAATGGAGAGGATGAGGGTTATATTTTTGCTTAATCAGCCTTAAACATGAACTCCCAACCTCAATCCAAAATATAGTGGAATAGAATTATATCTATGTTCCATCGGGTTTTGGGTATCCCCGAGCTCATATTAACTGGCCCAAAACATGTCCCTTCTAATTTAAATAATGTCTTATATATAAAAGAGTAATTCTATAATTTCAAGTAAATCAGGTTCAAATATCATATATATCAAACACAATTTCAAATCAAGTATTTGAAATCGTGAAAATTTAAACCCAATCAAAATATATTTTCCATGTTAAATTCATGTTAGGTTAGAATGAGATTGTCATCCCAAAATGGAAGAGCTAGTATATGAAGAAGAATATTGATTTTTCTGATTGGGATGTGGATGAAACACAACAAGAAAACAACAATGGACTAAAAACTGGGACAATGACAACACTCAAATATGCATTGAACTCCCACCACTAAATGAATAATAAAAGGAAACATTATTTTAAACGATAATTAAATATGAATGATAAAAGATATAATAATATTTTAAAAAGAATTTAAACTATCAATACATACATCAGTTTCTCTTTTAATATTGTTTATCATTTGAAGATAATTAAATGATTTTCTTAATACATCTAACTCTTTTTTATGAAAAATATAGGGAGGAGTTCCGAGTACACTTGTTAACCTTCACATTAAATATATGACCAATAAAAAGAACCCAATCTTAAAAATATATGAGTGAATCTGTGCTTGACAGAAAGGGGTGGATGACTTTTGTGAGGAAATCTACACTGATCAGGGTTAAATATTGTATAAATCTTTTTGACACGTGGCATATAAAAAAATCGAAAGTTCCAAACTATTATTAGTTTTTACTTTTTAAGATAAATAATATAATAAGGGTAGGGATCCACCTACTCCAAGAGTAAGTGGAAAAACACTTACTCCACATCATGATCATTCATTCTTGGGGAATTCAATGGTTTGAATTGATGAGTACATCTAAACCATAGGATTTTTCAAGATTTAATGGCTAAGATGAAGAGTAAGTGTTTTTTTTGGAGTAAGTGAATCTCTCCCCGTATAATAAATTAAAAATTCATTATTTGTCACAAAATTTCGGTAATGGAAGGTCCATTATTGATATCCTATTAATGATTCATACCATTTCACACACGAATTTTATCAACTGAAGTGCATGCACCTTTGACTAGCCATGAATCATGAATTTCACCTATGCTTCATGAAACCTTTCAAGTGATCCTAACTTATTGTTGTCCCCCTGTGATTTTTTTAGTAATGTTATATTCTCCTACTAAACTATCATACTAATTTTCATACCTATACAAAAGTGACATATGACACAGATTGATATTTTATTTATTAGTGATTAGTTTACAAGTAACATATGTCACTTTCTTATGAGCATGATGATTAATATAATGATTTAGTACGAGGATATATTATTTTGCATGTTTTTTATCCCTTAAAAGTCATATCCTCGCTACAGCCGAGTAGATTAGCCAAAATTTGTGCCATAAAGGACATTGTTTGTTAAGCATTAAAGTAAAAAATGTTTGTATATGGTGCTTTTTTGTTTTTTTTAATGGTTTTTATAGACAAAGTTCTAGATGAGGTTGGAAAGAAGGAAAATTGTGAAACCATCAAACTTTGAATTCACATCCATACACTTTATAGTTAAATAATATATTCAAAATGGATGATATATAATTAGACTCCTTATAATTAAGAATAGTTATTCTTGATGATCTTTATTATAAATTATCAACTAAAAAGTTTTATGGCCCCTTTTTACAAAAAAAAAATTATTTTCTTATGCAATATTGTTCTCCTCTTATTTGCCTTTTGTTCATTAATGTGATGATATTTACGATATGGCTTAACCGCTTAAGAGGCTAAAGCCATAATGTTATATATGATATCTTTAAAAAATAAGAGAGATAATTATTTATTTTGTTTTTGTGATTTAATTAAATATAGCTTATAAATTATACTGTTGATTACAAGGAATATATTATTAGATTTTTCAATAACAACATTACTTAATAATGTCTTTAGAACATTGACTATAGAATAAAATATTTAAAATCATAGTAACTTTTAAACTTTAATACTTAATTATAACATTTTTTTCAACATAACATTTTTAGCTTTGATTATTAAACTATGTGCCTTTAGAGTATTCATTGTCCTTTCCCTTTCGGTACTGACAAAAGTTTTGGTCAATAGTTTTCTTTTCAACTAATTTATCATTTTATTATCTCTAAAATTAAATTAAATGATTCATCATCACTAATGCTAAATTTTATATCTTTTATTTTTTAAATCAATTATTAGTCTGGAATGTGTTAATTTATGATATTATATATTAGAAGCAGACTAAATCAGAATTAGACCATTTTGTTGAGATATATGGGAAGAAATATAACTATATAAGTATGCGGGTGAGATAGTATACTTTGGGCACTTATGTCCTTTTGAAGTAATTAAGTTCTTTGATTCTCTACATCTCAACCTTGTCGATAATAAATAAACAAACAAACCAAAGCATAGTTAAATTACTTGTGATTTATAAATTATCTGCTATACATTTATACTATCATATAATTTAAACAAAAAAAGGAATTGTAATGTGTAAGAACAGTTATTTAATCGTAATATTGATTGTAATTCATGAAGTCAGGATGGCCGAGTGGTCTAAGGCGCCAGACTCAAGTTCTGGTTCTCGTGAGAGAGCGTGGGTTCAAATCCCACTTCTGACATTTTTGATTTACTTTTGGAACTTTCATATATTGTGCTCAATTGCTCATTGACCTACGATAGCCTTTTAAAAAGCTTTTAAGATGATTATTTTTTATTTCTTTACGAACGTCTTGGTATTCTATGCCAATATAAAAAGTGATATTCCTGGGAGAATAATAAAATAACGGTGTAAAAAATTCTTATATCATAAGTGTATATTCTCAACTTATAATTATGTGCAAGAGTAAAATTATTGATTAAACTTTTATATTTAAGGATAAAATTTTTATCACATTCTATCTAAAAGATAAAAGTTTTATATCATACAATTTTTTATTTTTTTTCTTTTAATGAATAAATAATTGAGGTGAGTTGGTATTGGACTATGAGCAAAAATCTTACCATCTATATCAACCTCGAATGAGAATAACATGTTTATTTAAAAGGGCTATACGTGAATTTGGGTGAATCGATTCAAACGAACATACTAAATATACATATTTTAGGATGAATTGTACCATCTTATCTAATTGAGTGTGTGTTGATTATTTAGTTTTGATGTTGGTTGGAGAATTGTGTAACCTTAATTCTAAATCATCCTAATTAATATTCATGGAGATCCTTCTAATTACTAGATTGAGGAGAATGATACAATATTCACTTTTTCATTTTTCACTTAGGGATGAAATATTAGAAGGATATAGCAAAGTCAAAACACCGTCATCCATTGAGCTCTACACTGCCATATATTCATTAATTCACACTCATTATCTCTTGGGAAAGTTATAGTTGCACAAGTCACCGGAATTTTTATTTTATATAGAACTAAATAGGTTCGGTACATATTATAAATTATTTGGTGTAGATGTTTGTGTGCACCTTTTTTACTTTGGTTTCAACTTTCAAGTGTTTCTTATATGGATTCAAAGAGAAGGAGTTGCTTCTGGTTTTTCTGTTTATGTTGGAAAATTGTCACTCAAAAGTTTTGAGTCTTCCTTTTCATCTTGTATTCTGGTTTTTTCTGTTATTCTGGGTTTTCAAGTTCAATGATGCAAAGTGATCTTCACACTTGATAATGTTACATCAAATAACATGCTGTATTCATTTGAATGTTCAAATAGGTTTGGGAGAAAGTGTTTGTTTATCTAAGCGAACCATAGAGTCGACTTTGCTTATTATTTAAGTCCCACATAGGATGAAACTACGAGAGAGAACTAACTCGGTTCTTATAAGTAGATGGTATTAATGTTTGGAAAATCATGATCCTTCAGGCAGTAACGGGTAAATGAGGAGTGGATTAATCTCGCTACTTTAATTCGAGATGAGTGTCCACTCCAAAGCCTGGTTACGACAATTGGGCACTCTCCCTTTTTCCAATCTGATCCCTATCCTCAAGGAACAATACTATAGTATAAACATTTTTCAGAATATCTTTAAAGCAAAGGAAAACATTCTGTGAAAAATGGTACTTCCTTTTACTTATTTTTTATAATTTTTTGATTAAAAGCAAGGTAATACTTTCTTTATAATTTTCAGTTCGAACATTTATGTTTACTTTTTTTTAACGCACATTTAATGAGTTTTCATTTCTCAATAGGTTTGTTTCACCTTTTGTATTTCCGAATAAACAAAGTTGTGTCTGTAATCACCTTCGGGGGGGTTTATAAAAATAGTTGTTTCTCTTTAGGATCGATTTGTTTGTTGGTTTTTGAGGATAATAATGGAAAGAATGAAAAGGTTGGGGGTTTAGTGAAGCCTTGCAATTTCTTTTCCACACAATAACAAACATGCAGTAAGTTTCCAAACAGCATAAGGGAGTGAACCTAAACAAACAAGCTTTAGTGACCCTTATATCTAGATAAAGGACTAATACAGCACTATAAGCTCACCCAACAAAAGTAAACTGTAGAACAGTACAAGGAGTCAATTACACCCGGGTGCGAGGTTAATATAAAGGCTAAACAATGAGATGAGATGCTTCTTTTATATATACAGAAATTTAAAATAAAAAATAAATGAATAATGAATTTGTAGATCAATGTTTTAGTAATCAGTATAATAACCCAGCTGACATATAGATGAATGGTTTGAGTGATGAGTATGATAACCCTCCCATAACATCCAAAACGTTTTGATGTTCCATGATGAGTATAGTAGAGATGAATGAAAGCTGATATGATCCCGGGAAATAAAAGAAATACTATACTTTTCGTGATTAGAGTAATTGAGGTCTGGAAACGAATAGAAAACTTGAGAATTATAAGTTAAAGATTCGATGAAAGTGATAAATTCAAGTGTAGCATGATGCTGATTACCAAGATAGTAGGTGACAGACAGAATGTGATATCATGAAGAATCAGACATCAGATGCCGAATGGCCCATGTATTAGAAATTAAGATGCAACAGATTAATTAACATATTATATTGAATATTCACCCCACTTATGGATTAAAATGGATTCATAGATGAATTAAAAATCATCCATTAAATTTAAATATAAATGAATTAGATAATTAGCATTAAGGATAACAATGAGAACTTGGGTCTACCTGTAATACCTGTAATCAAAGATTTTTAAACTCGTTGATGAAAGATCCATATATTGAGTTAAGACTCACAATTCCTAAATATATCACGATGCTTAAATATATATATATATATATATATATGATAACATATGTTTTTTCATCATAATTGTGATATTTTATTTTTAAGAAGTGATGTTATGTTTTTTAATACTTAAATGTGACATGTAATGTTATGTTGATAGAGAAATCTTAGATATTTGATATGTTTTATCATCTTATTTTAAATTATGTTTTTTAGTTAAAAAATTATATTTAAGTGAGTATTTTAAGTTGTGTACTCTTTAATTATGATTTGCAATTGTTATTATCATTTTTTATTCTTTTAATCTTCTAAAATAACATACATAATTATAAGAAATACATACACAAATTTATAAGTTGTTTTTAATTTTAAATTATTTTTAGAATTTCTAGGTAGGACCCATATATAACAAACCCATGTGGGGTCTGGGTTTCAAAATGGTCGAACGAAACTGGTCCACAGTGCATAAATCTAAGGAACCAAATCCAGCCTTAACCATACAAATGTCCTGACTGTAGCGCCAAACAATCAGCTACCTTATTTCATTCATGGAGCAAATTCCTCAATAGATTTAAGGATAACAACACAAAACTAATTTCCAACATTACGCCCAAAACCATTTACATTAGCCTTCATCCAACCTACGTTAGGAAAACGTTAACTCACTTCAATAGATGGTAGCTCAGTGTTTAAATACTTCATCTCCAAGAGTTTACATTACGGCTACTAAATACTTACTCCTTATTGAAAAAACTACTTCAACATCACGTAATAGGTAAAAACCATATTCTGAAGCTAAGAGTTTAAATGACAAAACCATGATTTTTAAAAAAATATAAGAAGCATGTGATAAAAAAATATAATATTTCATCTCCAAGAGTAACGCACTTTACTATTAGTAATGGGATTCTTGAACTTGCAAATCTGAATTCTCTTCTGTCTGGCTTGTGCTGCTTCTATGACCCTACTCAAATTCTTATCAGACACACTCACATTTCCACACTCCACTCCCATAATGGGCTCATCAATTGGTAATAAATTCAAATCTGGAATTCCAATTGGGCCCATTATATTATTACTATTGCCCAATCCATTGGAACTAGAAGATGATCTTATTCCAAACGACTTCGTTTTCTGCAGGACATTAAACTGATCAATAGTAATGTTCTCAGTAGTGTCGCCAATTTGCGGCTGATTAAGGATCAACGGTGAAGGGTGAACCATGGTGGGGATTTCTAATTGATATGGCTGCTTAGGTAGAGTTAACTGTAAAAAATGGGGATCACATAAATTATTATTGATGATCATGAATCAAAATAAACAGGGTGGGACCCACATCAGAAAAGAGATAGAGCAAAACATAACTCAGGAAAACAAATAGAATTTAAAAACATTAAAAATGAAGGGGAAAAACAGAAAGAGAATAGGCACCTCTTGTTTTCTCGCTTTCAACTTCAAATTGAAGCCCTTCAGTTTCTCAAAATGACACTTCACATTCATTACTTCCTGAATGGATTTTAGATCAATCAAAACCCGTAACCAAAAATTCCATTATAAAAAAATGCAAAATTTCTCTGCTATAATCCACAGTCCAAAGGTTCAGGAAAAATCAGAATTACTTGCAAGTGCTGTTATTTAAAATTTAAAAACAACAAAATAGAAAACTTACAACATGAAGCAAACCGTTGTCTTTAGTGAACTCTTCGATAGTCTTCAAATAGTGATCTTTCTTCTACAGAGTACAGAATAATAAAAAATATTTAATAGAGAATATAACAAATAAATATATAATTTTGAAATGATTGGTAGGATAGATGATAAATTAGATAGATACCCTTTTGAGAGAAACGTTTTTTCTCAAGAGGGTAGGTTTATCTTCAGATTCACTAGGAGAAAAAGAAAGAGGGGTTGCAGGACTTGAAGCTTCTGCTTTACGTGGTGGTGGTGGTGATGAAGATGATGATGGGGTATCAGAGATTGCAGATCTTAATCGCTTGCGTCCCCAAGTGAGTGGGAATATAAACCCAGACTCCAAGTTGGATAGTGTTATATTACGGAAATCAAGAAGGATTTGAACAACTTCATTCTCCGAAGGAGTTAACGTTGTACACTGTTTCATCTCTCAAAATTTTGTGTCTTTCTCTATCAATAATTCTAGTTGAACAAAAATTAAAAGGATAGAGATTTTGGAGGCACAGGGCGTGGGGAGAAAGATAAATAGAGATAAAGAAGAGAGAGAGAGAGAGTGTGTGTTTTTGTGTTGGTTCCTCTGTGCGATTTGTCTCTGCCTCTACAAATAACAAATAAAAAGGAATTTTGACGAGTTTCCAGCTTGTGACACGTGTCCTCTTCCTAACGATATAGATGATTAGGGTTTTACATCACTCTCTCTTTTCCTCTTCGAATTCTAATTGGTTTGGCCGTTTGGAAATTGGAACCATTGTGGGTGAGGGATTTAGGTTATTATTCAGAAGATATTGTTTTGATTGCTAATGACATGGCTCAAATGAAAGGGAAAAAAGAAATCTTTTGACTGAACTATTTAGTACAAAATAGTTAACGAATTTTATGAAAAATTATAAATTATAAACGAGATATTTATTTATTTATTTATTACAAAAAGTGGGAGAATAAAATGAGAAAAGGTTGGTTGGACGTACTTATAGAAATTAATTCCAAGGATCATCAAATGTCATATTTATATGAATATTATTTAAATTATGCAATAAAATATAAACTAAAAGTTCCATTATCATTTTAATTTATTTTTAGTGTTTTTTCTATATATATATATATATATATATATATATATAAAAGTAAGATAAGTGCTAGGAATCCTCTTTTCGTCACTCAACCTTAAGCAGATTTATTACTTGTTTATTGTATGTCCACGTTGCAGTTTATAAAATGGTCACGTCTAACATGCGTACTAATGTTTAGTAGGCATGGATGCGAACTTACTTCGTAGCCATTGATTGCATCTTAGCCGTAGAATTGATGACCTGCTGTTTTTTAGTGGAGAAGTCGGTAAGGGTTTGGGAGACTTATAACAACATAAAAGTCAGTTTGGGCTAGAGGAACTTTAGTCCAACAGAAGTCGTGTTTGGGTAAGCTAACATCATGTCTCTTGGAAGTCGGTTTGCCCATTACAGACTTCCATACGTGATACGGCACAACCCAAGGGAAACAGATGGAAAACCAATTAAACTGTACAAAAGCTCAACCTTTAAGAACTTTAAACCTAGAACCATTTCTGCCAGTAACCAAATAGGATCTCTATCATTTCATTTAAAATTAAAATTACATTTAGCATCTACAAACACGCCATACAAAGTGATTATTGCAGGTTCTAAGCACCATAATGTTTTCGAAGATAATCATCAAGATAAGAAATCCAAGCCAATCATACTTTTATCAACTAGATGATGTTTCATTCAAGTATGAAAGAGAATAAATTGTGCAGTGAACTAGTATGTTCAGTAACCGGCATTACAAAAATGGAAAATCACCTGTATTCAATATGTTTACAACTTCAATGAAGTCGGTATGGCTTTTGGAGACTTCCATGAAGAAGTCGGTATGACTTTTGGATACTTCCATGAAGAAGTCGGTATGGCTATGGGAGACTTCCATGAAGAAGTCGGTTTACTCCAAAACGACTTCACTTCTGAAGTTCCACCTCCCCAAACCGACTTCATGCAAGTCACTTCCAGTACCAGGTCAACTCAGATTTTAATCCAACGGCTAAAATGTATTTCATTTCAATGCGAACTAACTAGCAGTTCGCAACATAGAACTGACCTTATAAAATACCTTGTTTCCTAAAAAATTAGTTATATCCCCCAATTATTCACTCATCATATATGCTTTTGCTTTTATTGTTGTTGTTGGTGTGTATAATTGATGATTTGTTTCTCGTCCTTTGGGTATTAGAGTGACCATATTGGCTATGGAAGAAAACCATGAACAAGTCGTTCATTTTCACAATTTTGTTTCATTTATATGAAATAAAGGACGAAATAATTGAAGGATAAAATTTATTTATTGTTTTACCCAGCATAAGAAACTGTTATACTCTCATGTTTAGTATGATTCAATCTTTAATAACCTAAAATTTAAAAATTAAAAGTAATATTTATTGTCCCAGAACCCTAATATCTTGAAGTAGTTGGAGTTTAGGTTTCTCCATAAAAAACAAACAACTTACCAGCAAGGAACACCTCAAGTTCCACATTATCTCCATTTTTATCATCACTGTGAGTATCATACTCTACCTACAAAAACATAATTTGGTTAGAGTAGTAATCAATTGGAAAAGGGAAAGCGCATCGTTGTTAAGACAACGAGATTTGAATCATCATGGATGTCACCAATTTGAGTCACGGTGGTTGCCACTGGTTGGTGAACGGACAACAATGACATTGTGGTTAAGAGATAGCGATAACAATTCAACAAACAAGTAAATTTATGCTAATAAATATTTTAATATGATACCATTTGGAAACATTTTATTTGTGAGATAAAACACATGTCAATATTTTCTGTGTCTAAAGAGATCAGTCTACCATATTGTGGGTAAATCTTGTATATAAGAAACTAAGAAGGATATTTTTTGTTACTATTCATTTATGAACGAATAAGGATTATTCGTTTTCCATATTTATGATTGTCCATTCAAACAAGTATTGCTACCAGAAATTTAACCCTTAATCTTTTTAATTACATTAGAATCTAGAAAGACCTTACCTCACTAACTAATGACTTGTTAGTAACTAACCTTATAATTGCTGATTCGTGTATATTATTCTTCTCGTTAAGTCAGCAACTTTTTACTGAATCACAATATTGACAAAATAATGTAAATTTAGTAAAATTGAAATAGAATATATAATTGATGGCTATTTAATGAACATCTAATTCAATCAATTACACTATATGAATTTGTTTTTCTCCAAGCATAAATTATAACAATTTAACTAATTAATATAAATTTAAATAGTAGAGAAATCTAAATACAAGGAAAGAAATATTCTTTTTATGGATGAAATCTTGATTCCAGCTGATTCTTAACAATCCATTGGCTGGTAACGTACGATAACACTGATTCTAAACAATTCCAACTGATTTTTAACAATTCATTGGCTCCAATTAACTTTTGCCACTTAAAAATACATTATAATTTTTATTTTATTTAAATTATTTTGTAAATGTTAATTATTATTTCCTACACTTCATTCTCTTAACTCCAATAACACTGATTCCTAGTTTCAACAAAACTTTTCTTCATGGTAACGTAGGTTAAATAATTCAAATCCTGATATCCAAAAGTTATGTCAATTTCAAACTTATTTCCTCATGCCAATTGACCATTGTTCTAGTGGTATAAAGATTTATTAGATCTATTTTTTAGATAATCAAAAAGTCAATGATTCAATTCTTAAGAGCGATATTTGTTAGGATTTTCGTATACCCATTTCTATCTAAATTACTATGATTTTTTGAACCCGATATTGTATATATAAATAATAGACAATCAAGTCAATTAATAATGTTTTACATCTGAAATATTAAAAATACAAAAGCGAAGAAGAAAGATGATGGGATTGCTCCCACTCCAGCAATCTCAAAACCATAATTCACATCAGAGTTTATATGAGAAGGTTTACAAAAGTCATGTATTGTTTTATCTGAAGCTGTGTCATTAAAAATGAGAAATTGAATTTTAAGCTACTAAACTAATATGGGACTAAGTGACTAACTAACAAAAAATGTGGAAGAATCATTTTTTTCTTAAAAAAACATAGATGACAAATAATATGCTTTTATAAACCAAGCTGCGTTTAAAAAAGAATAGAAATAGAAAAATAGATAGAGTGGGAGAGAAGAACATTGGAAGAAACCCTTTTAGCGATGGGCTTGTCAGTATCAGTGTCTTCTTCCTTGTTGAGTTTAAGAGCCTTAATGGGTGTTAGGGAATGAGGTTCAGTCTCTTCTTTCTTCACTTTTGGAGGTTTCTTGTTTGAGGTTGTCAACTTTTCCTTGTTATCAACCTCGTTCTGAAGAGAAAACTTTGGGCCAATAATGGAAGGGAGGCCCATGTGTTGGACCCATAATACTTCATTTTCTTAATTACTCTAACATTTAAATTATGAAAAATGTTAACCTCAACTAATTCTAAATTATTAAGCCTCTTCATATCAATTTGGGTGGGTAGAGGAAATGAGCAACCGAGCCGTCACATAAGATGCACGTGTAACACACGTGTCCCCTACAAAGCAAATTCAAAGTTCAAACCCCTTTCACTTTCACTTTCACTTTCAACTCTACTACTATAGTACTACTTTGGATTCATTCATTCATTCATTCATTCCAACACACAACACACAACACATTGTTGGAAAAATGAAAGGAACGAAGAGGTCAATCTACGCCGTCACAACATGGGTTCACCGGCAACCACCCAAGTTGAAGGGCTTTCTCGCCTTGGTTATTGGGATTACAGCGTTGCTTTTCATCAGAATGGTGGTTCACGACCACGACAACCTCTTCGTCGCTGCTGAGGCTGTTCATGCATTAGGAATCACTGTCCTCATTTTCAAGCTCTCCAAGGATAAAACTTGTTCTGGTACCCCTACACCTTACTTTCTATTCCCATTTTACATATTTACTTATACATTATTATGTACAAAAATCACGTCTTTTTTATTTTGAGATTCGAAAAGTTATGTCTTTTATGTTATGTCATTTGTAGACCATAGCCGTTTATCTCTCTTATTAATATTTAATTGAGTACTAATGTAGCTGTAAAAATAGTGGTAACTATGTTGTCTTGATTTTCTAAAGAGTACTAAAAGCAAACAAATCTTTTTCCCTAAAAAGACGACTAGGAGCAGGAATTGAGGTAATATAAAACAGTGAGGAAAATATAGGATTTGGTAGATGAAATGCTGTAGTGTTTCTTGTAGTTATGAGTTATATCACTTAATTTTAAAGACAGTAAATTTACTCTCCAGATATAAGACATGCAATGTGTATGTGAAATGTGAGACTAAATGTTGGTACATATTACACAAAATAAGATTAAGAAATAATCGATTAGAGAAAAGTCGAGGTAGCACTTGACTACAGTTGAAAAAAGATGGTAGAATCTTTGAGCTTGCGTGGAGAAGAGATGTAAAAACTCCATCAAGGAGAGGGTAGACTAACCACTACAGTGAAAAACTATAGGCAACATATTTTTCGAGGATTTAGATGTAAATGGTTTGTCTTTACAAGACATGATTCATGATGAGACAATATTATGTCAATCGATTCATGTAGCTAACCTCACTTAGTGGAAAGGCATGGTTGTTGTATTTGTGGCACAGGGCAGGACATCTTCGTCATTTTCCTTTGGATTTCAATCCATCTCTCGTTCATTTCTGTGTTCCTCTTTCCTTTGAGATAAAAATATAGCTTCTTGACTTCCAGTACAGCACGAAAAGTAACGAGAAGCTAATCATTTTTTATCTACCTATTTTTATATTTGTGTATAAAAACTGGTTTTCTCACTATATTTTAAATCTTTGCAGGACTTTCACTTAAATCACAGGAACTGACAGCATCGTTTTTAGCTGTTAGACTTTACTGCAGTTTTGTCATGGAATACGATATACACACCATACTTGATTTGGCAACATTGGGGACGACCCTTTGGGTTATTTATATGATACGCATCAAACTGATAGCCAGTTATATGGATGATAAGGACAACCTTGCCATATACTACGTGGTAAGTCCTCTGTCCTGTTTAAAAGGTTTGCATCTTCATGTCTTGTTCACCGTGTGACACTCTTCATTTATTATCTACTAACATAACCTCAGGCTCCACCTTCCTGTTAAGCATATCTCAATATTTCGAGTTGAATTTCAGAGTATCATTAGCTAAAAAACTGAAGTTGATCTAAACGAGGTTTTTGCAGCAAACTTTTGGAGTATGATTGTGTTAGGAACAGTTTAGGAGCTTCTAGTATTTATAGAGGAAAATGTTTATCTTATACCCCAAAATGAGATGTAAGATGGTGTAGTTGGAAGAGAAATAGGAAGAGTTCATAGAGGAAATGATAGATGTGATTAATGATGTGATGTGAAAGGAGGTGAGAGATAGAAACTAAGGTGTGAATGGTGAGGTAGAGTAAAGAGTGTAGAAATATGAATGTCGATTTATAAAACTTTATTGTCTGTATATATTGAGTCCGATTTCTGCATTCCGGTATGGATTCACCACCTCTAGTTAAAGTTTAGTTTGCATTACTTATTTGATGTTGCTCCAGTATTCCCTTCCCTTTCAAAGGAATATGGTTTGCATTTTCTGTAATGCACGAAAGCTTGTTTGTCTTGATTTATTGTTAAAAAAACAAAGCGCTTCATTTCTGTCTGTGAGGAACATGATTTTGGAGTAGTGCTAATGCTTGAAGTTTTTACTTTAATTATTTGTATTTTAAAAAAAAAAAATTGAAACCTCAAAGTGGGTTCAAGATAACATAAATAACATCAATCTTATCATATTGTTACTATCGATCCCACTTTTCCCTAGGCCCATGAATATCTGAGATGAGAATGTCTCAGTTACATACACAAGAAACTAACTTTAGACTTTTGTCATAAGAACTCGGATATTTTGCCTTCCATGTCTCTAAATAATAAGGAGGATTCAGTTGCTCCAAGTATGAGGTATTGTTGTGTTTTGCTAGATGCAATGAAAACTTGTTGATAGAATTTTATTTTACTGAACTGCAGGTGGTACCTTGTGCTGCGCTGTCCTTGCTTATTCATCCAACAACTCGACATCAAATTGTTAACAGGATTCTCTGGGCCTTTTGTGTTTATCTTGAAGCTGTATCTGTTCTTCCTCAGCTGCGAGTCATGCAGAATGCTAAGGTCTCTTATAAATAAATTCCCCCATGTTACTTTTTCTTCATAGCTTTTAACCGTTTGACATGGTTATTATGATGTATGTTGGTATTTTATCTTCCTTGGCCAATTGTAGTTAATTCTTAATTTCAACTTTCAGATTGTTGAACCATTTACAGCACATTATGTTTTTGCCCTTGGAGTTGCAAGGTTCTTGAGTTGTGCACATTGGGTCCTCCAGGTTTGTCATGAACATTAACTTGGAAGACCTTTTTATTATCTAATTCTGGAAATACATAAAAGATATTGCAATGATACTTTGTGAATTTACTGTATATATACAACTTCCATATATCATTCATTGGATTATCCGATTATGTATATTTCATCAGAAATCTTTGCTTTGCTTTTTCTGCATGACACTCCTAGTTTAAACTATTTTAGCACACAATTATATGGAAGTCCATCGCTTTAGACCAACTTTGTTCTTTGTTTACAAACACCTATGTTGTCTTTCTCAGGTAATAGATACTCGTGGACGCCTACTAACGGCTTTGGGTTATGGATTGTGGCCTTCTATGGTACTTCTATCAGAAATTGTCCAAACTTTCATCCTAGCAGATTTTTGCTACTACTACGTCAAGAGGTAAATGATAAATTTTCCGTTATGTTGCAATATACATCTTAAATCGCTTGTCAACTTTCTGACCTTTTTTCTTGGCTACAGCATTGTTGGCGGACAACTTGTTCTTCGGCTTCCTTCAGGAGTGGTGTAACTTTAGCAAAATCATTTTCAGATCCCAGAAGTTGGATGTTCCTTGAGGAATTACAACTCAGGATAGCTACAGAAGTTTTGATATGTTTTCTCCCTGAGATCATTAGGTTAATGGAGCTGGGTATGTAATACTTAAGTAACTTAAAAATATATATTTTACTTTCTATATCATCAGTTCAAGTTGGTATTTGTAATTGGCTGATATCAAATATCTTATAAATATTCACTACCCATCAACTGAATATCTTCTTAGCTGATGATATCTGTTGAAGCTATAGAGTACACAATTTAGCATGCCTTATAAATATTCACCACCCATCATCAGACATATTAGTCAAATTGGCACATTGCAAATGAATGAGAAGTTCTCCCAAGTGTAAATCTACATAGCCTTATGAATTTGAACTAGTAAACCTGTCAGAAGACACAGCTAGAGTATTTTTATACAAAGAAAATGTGTTGGTGTTTCAAAGCTCGGTGAGCCTTTACTTAAGCAGATATGTTCTTCATTTAGATTGGAGAAGGAAATGTAGTTTGAATTGACAAGGCATATATATTTGTCTTCCCCAACTTTATGTGCATTATCAGCCTTTCACTATGCTGAAAACATGAAATTATATATGGAACTGGTGCAGGGTGCTGACTGCAATCATATATTTAAATTCAATTGAGCAATGTCTTGCATATGATTCATTACTTTACATTACTCTAATTTCTGTTTAACTAGCTCATCATGATATAGTCCTTATGTCCAGCTTGGTTGGTTGTTTGAGTCTCAAAAGATCTACTAAATTTATCCATTTGTTCCCATTCCATGGATCAAAATGGCATATACAGGAATAATAATTACAAGCTTTAGCATATTCACATGAACAAGAATCTCATGTCCCCAAAAATTCATGTTCCAAGTTAATCATATCCCACCAAGTAGTAAAAACACTATTTTCTGTTTTTATACAAAAAAAATCTTAACTAATTATCATTTTTTGATTGGATTAGTACACAATGGAATACTAAATCTTACGACATTTAATCTCCATTTTATTCACGGACCTTTTATAATTAATGCTTTTAATTATTACATATTATAACCAGGGAATTCAACCTAATATATAACATTGGTTTTTATTCTCTCATTCTAATACTAAGCAATTGGATTTCATACATTAAATATAAATACTACACTTGGATTTCATACTCCTTAATTATATATGACTTATTGTCTTACTAATTACTATATAAGTGCTTTCATTTTATTCTCTAACCATATTCAAAAATATACAATCAAAAGAATAATAAAAGCACTTTTTAAAATAACAATAAAAAACAAGTAAAACCAACTTTCGTCTTCAAAACAAGATATGTGGAAGTAAGATTTTTCCAGCCTGACGATAAGCACAGCTATACAACTTTCAAATCAGCCAATGCATCTATCTATCCCTATCCCTATGGAACCTGAGTCAATGAGAAGTACAAGTCTACCAACCCTTTCATAGTAAAAAATAAAGCAACATGTGAAATTAACCAAGAACAAGTGGTTCACATAAAGTTTTAAAACAGTTCAATGCTCATCATTCTCCAACCACCCCAATCTTTCAAGCTAAAAAATTGAAAATTTAAGGCCCAAGTATAATTGATTTCAGATTATTGAGTTTTTTTTTGTCTGCCACGTACAATTGCATTGCTTTCTTCCATTGCTGTCTCGTTTGAAGGAGGATTCTCATTTTTATTTGCAACAGAGGATGAAGGTAGTGCTGCATCGATCTGCATTGGCTCTGTCTCTCCTGGTGCAGAATGGTTGGTTGACTGAGGTTTAGGTACTTTCTGGTGCTGACTTGAAGATGAGCTAGAAGGAGGATCCTCAGCTTGTTGGTTATTGGCAGATGCAGGTTGACGAACCCTAACAGCCTGTCGTTGCTGCGATTTGAAGAGACAATTTTTAAAAGAGTAGGAACAAGGCAGAATGAGAAGGAAATGACATAAAGATGCATCAAAGAATCACAACCAATATTCATCTTAATGAACAATTAAATCAAATATTGATATACAGATACAAGTTAGTTAATCAACATGTCAGCATCAAGAGTTTCTTTATGTGTGCAAAAATGCATCCTCCTACAGTAATATTTGAGCTGAATTCTGTGCAGAAAGCCAGAAATGCATCTCTAGATGCACTTAAATATAATATATAGGTATACATCCTGGAATTAAACAACAAAACCATGAAAGGTAAGCACAATCGAAGTCCGAAGGAATTTCAGTGCAGTTACGCTAGACCTCAAATATAAAAGTAAACACACAAACATGCTCCAATGAACTACCTGAGCAGGGCGAGGCGCTGGTGTTGATTGGGCAGCAACATACTGCAAAATGTCAAATATTCTAGTCTGGCCATAACTTGCAGCTCTTTGCCAATACAAAACTGCAATATCTCCTGCTCTTGTCTTCAGTTCCAACAAGCTGCGATCAATTTCTGGCTCATGTTGTGCAACATAAGGTCTAAAGAAGGAATCATACACATATGTTGTTCCCTAGCACAGGGAAAATAATATTCATCTTAACTGTCAAATTGAAGAGAAGCAAATAACACTATAGGATCATATTTCACTACAGTAAACAATTTTATACCTTTGTTTTAGGATACCACAGATATATAAAAAATGCCAACTTAGCTTCGCTGTACATTGGAACCCTTCAAGAAGAGGAAACACAAATAAAGTAAGAAGTGTGAAAAATACTATATTTTTCAATAACAAAAAAAAAATGATTTAGTGATATTTTCCCATGTTCAAGATATATCATCTACCATGATATAAAAGTATCACCAATTCGCTCGCACACTGTCAAAACAGCCACCAAAATCCTGTAACACAAGGTGGAAAGAAATTCAGAATCGGTCTTTAGCAGCAACAACTTGTAAGTTGAGTTTAGAAATTAGCATATATGATGAATGTGCAAATTAAGTAATACCAATACTGGCACCAAAAGCGAAGTTGTTCAATTTCTGGCTTATTCCTTTCAACTACTTTATAGCATTCATAAGCTGGATATGCATATCCAAGAACCATCCTGCCAAAACATAAATGGGAAAAAATAAAATTACTAAATTTTAAAACTTTATGGCATAATCACATCATATAAGATAATATTACAAAATTGAGATTGGATAAAACAAGCATACATAAGTGCCCGGGTAAGAAAGGATCCTATCATTTTGTATCCCTGCCATTGAGAGAAAAGATAAGCAGTAAAACTAAACAGCATAACTTCAAATAAACTGAAACAGAAGGATAATCATACAATGCAAAAATAAAGTTTAATTTTCTTATCTTTTTTTATTGGAAGTAAACATAGTGAAACGTGAACATGCACATGACTATATATGTATATATTAGCACAACCACAACCAATCAGAATCGCAGGTAATTGTATTGAGGTTTTGTTGTTATTTTCAAAATTTATTTTAATTTCTTAGTAAACACACACATGTCTATCACAGTTTCATTTGAGGAAACATGCAAATATGTGAGAAAATTAGGGTAATTAATACTGTGGAATGAAATTGGAACTAACTAGCGTGAAATGAGTATGAAGATAAATAGAAACTCATATCCAAAAGGTTTCGATGCTGATTTGAAGAATGTAATGAAAGAAAATGTAATAATGATGAAGTAAAAGAGATAGATTAATTAAATGAATAGATAGTAAATTAAAATCAATGAAGAGAGAGAGAGACATGAAAATACGTACTTAGTGTTTGGGCGAAATAGCACCGCCAACGGTTACGATGACGGTACAGAGAGAGAGAACGAGAACAGAAGAATAAGAAGAAAGATAGAAGAGAAAGAGATAAACGAAATAAATAATAGGAAGTGGAGGCGTTTAAAATGTTGGTCCTATTCCTATTCCTATTCCATTTTATTTTCTACACTGTAATAGTTAGGACTTAGGATAAGATTCACTATTAGTTCTCTGTACTGAATAAGAAAATGTATAACAAATAATAGGAAATAAAATAAATTGATATAACAAATTTACCTTTTATCCTTAATTGCAACAAGAAAAGCAAAAAATTGCTGATGAATCTTTTCCATCAAGTGTACCCTCTACTTTGTAGTTGCCTCACCACAAGGTCAACCACCTATTGAGTACTAGTTTGAATCCTACAATCTTTAGTTAGAGAGTTAATTATTCCCAAGTTTAATTGGTTAAATCCAACATCTTTAGTTAATAAATAATTAATATATCTAGCAAGAACTAGCCAGTTTTAGTAGTTAGGCAGTGTCTGTTTTTGGGTTGGGTATATCTCATACTCTAAAGGTCTTTTTATAGGTTGTGTTTTGAAGTAGAAAAAACATAAATAGAAGACTCTTGACTCATCAAATATACTTACAGTCTTAGCTTTTCATCCCAATTATCTTCAATGAAGGGAGAATCTTACTCATGATAGTAGGATCAAACACACCCACTTTTAGAAGACAATAACTATCATATTACCTTTTTAAGCTATCATATCACTTTTTTATGGCTCGCAAGTTTTTATATCCTCACGAGCTTGTGCATAGACACTAATATCTATTAGATTATATAAAGTGAAAATATTTCTTAGGACCAAATAAGTAATTAAACTAATGTAATCTTTATATCCTCGTTTTATCCTCTTATTTAATTTTTGAGAAAGTGTTAACGTGTCTTGTTAAAACCACCTACTTTCTATTCATTTGGATAGTGGTTACATATATTATCCAAATTTCTATTAATTTGGATGGTAAAAAGTATTTTACTCGTTATCTAACTATCAATTCCTTTTATAACAATATATGTAAATGGATAAATCATCTAATATTCAGATATTATACTTCAAGTCTATATAATAATGTTATATATAACTAAAATTAGATATCTCTTTTCTCTTATCTCTAATTTCTACACAAATCTGGAAAAAAATGCTATCTTAAAACTTAGAAGACAACTAAAAACAAATATACATGGCTAAAATAAGATTTTTTAACAAACAAAAAGTTAATGTAGTAATATAATAGCCTAATAGATACCAAGTATTAAATATTCCATTCCTAAGAATTATTCTTAATTATAATGGATGGATTGTCATCCACTTTTATAGGCACATATTCTTTACGCAGGTAAATAATCTAAGGATATTTTTCATTATATAAAAAAGAATATAATATTTATATATTGTTAGTATAAAAATGTATATATATTCAATATATTATTTATTATTTATTTGTATTACTTTTTAAAGAGTTAATAATTATTAAATACGAATGATAGATGCATAAGATAATATAAAAAAATAAGATTTTTGAAATAATTTAGTGTCATATAGTATGCAGAGAAGGTTGGGCTGAAGAAGAACGACCCCATTGGATTAGGGTCCAACTTGTAACACTTATGCACTTTGGACTCAAACCCCTTCTGAATACACTACTCCACCAGCCACCGTAACTTGAACCGTGCTGCCACCGTTGAAGGAAAAGTGGGAACACTATGTTATACATAATAGGTTTAGGATTGGGTGACGAGAAAGACATCACTATAAGAGGTTTGGAAGCTATAAGAAGCTGCACCAAGGTTTACATGGAAGCTTACACTTCCCTCCTTTCCTTTGGTCTCTCTTCCAATGGCCTTTCCAATCTTGTTAGTACCATTCCCATTTTCATTTCATTCCCTTTTCTTTTTACTCTTCGTTTTCTTTTTCACTTATTATTTTTCTCTTTTAGGAAAAATTATACGGTAAATCCATTACTCTCGCGGACAGAGAAATGGTAGAAGAAAAATCTGATGATATCCTTTCTGAAGCTCATCATTCTCATGTTGCTTTTCTTGTTGTTGGAGATCCTTTTGGGTATGTTTCCCTTTTTTCTTCATTTTCGTGTTTTGTTCTATTCCTGATTTAATTATATCTATATATATATAGGGCTACCACTCATACTGATCTTGTTGTTCGAGCAAAGAAGATGGGGATTGATGTGAAGATAGTAAACAATGTGTCAGTGATGAATGCTATTGGAATTTGTGGTCTGCAATTGTATCGTTATGGAGAAACTGTTTCTATACCATTCTTCACAGATACATGGAGACCTGATAGCTTTTATCAAAAGATTCAAACCAATCGAAACATGGGTCTTCACACACTGTGTTTGTTAGGTGTTACTCTCTATTCATGCTTTAAATTGCTGCTTCTATATACTGTAACAATTTTTTTTTTGCTTATATATGTTTAACTTACTTTTACTTAGATGATAAATTTAACAATAGATGGTTGTTCTGCACCAACTTGATGCATTCATATCCTTAGTCCTTACTATCATGCTGGAATTCTGTAGTCTATTACAGCTGCTAGAGTAAAGTAGTGTGATTATGTCGTAAGCGCTTGTTCCTGCATATGTTGGTTTGCTGATAGTAACTCAAAACATATTTGTTAATTTTTTTTTAGTGGAGTACCAAAGCCTAGAGTATCATATATACATATATATGTGTGTGTGTGTAAAAGACAGTTGGCAAAAACGAAGTTATACAAATAAGCTCTTTCTGATTGTTTATTGATAAAATTTAATCTAATTTTCAGTTTCTGATGGTTGCAGATATTCGTGTGAAGGAGCCCACGCTAGAATCTTTAGCAAGGTTAGTTTTAATAGTTGTCTTTTTTGGGTTGCTTAGTTTTTTAACCAATGTGTGGAGGTGTTGAAGTTCTCTTACAGTTTTATGTTCAAACCTGTATTATGGCTTAGAGTGATTTGTTCTTATTAAATGATTTTCAGTTTTCACTATATATTCATATACCTTGTTTTGTTTATCTTTATTTTATCCGTTTGTTTGTATATTTTCAGAGGAAGGAAAATCTACGAACCACCCAGATATATGACAATAAACACAGCCATTGAGCAGCTCCTGGAGATTGAGCAAGCACGTGAAGAATCTGGTGAGTTCCTGGAGCATTTCATTTACATCACTCTCTAGTCACTGTAGTCAATGATATCACGTGTATGTTACATACTTGATTGTACTGATTTTCAAAGATATAAACCTAGAAATTTGACCCTGGTTGTGCTTATTTTGCTTAAAAAAAATCACGTTAAAGACATCAATAGCATTTTAAGAATATTATGCTAGCATACCAGTGGTAGAACTTCATAGGCCATGGGGCTTTGTCATATACGCAATGTTGCTTTTGTCATATACGCTCTTGGTTACTAGCTTGTCCGGAATAACTATAATTAGTTTGAGTAATTATATTTGAATTTGCTTATTTTAACTTTAGCTATTACTTAGTTTTACAAATCATTGATTATATATCCTAATTTGGTCCTTTTGCTGAATGTAATCACCTGCTCTAGATTTTTGGCATGCTAAAATGCTTTGCTTTTCAAAGATTGTTTTGGCTGTTAATATAGATGAATCATTTCTATGTTTCTGGTCCATTTTATTTTGCCCGATACTTGAGTGTTTGCTGATCAGGAGCCAATCTTCACTGTGATATGAGTTCATATTCTTGTCATTTGGACTTCTATTTCTCGTAACTTGTAAGAAATATAACTACGAAGTTTTCTTCCACTTTGCTATGCAGCTTATGGGGAAGATACCGAATGTGTTGGATTTGCTCGCCTCGGAAGTGAAGATCAGATGATAGTAGCTGGAACAATGAAACAGTTGCAGACAATTGATTTTGGAGCACCTTTGCACTGCCTTGTGATAACAGGCAAGACCCATCCCTTGGAGGAAGAAATGCTGGATTTTTACAGACGCAGGACGTAGTTAGTTACTATACTACATCAATATTCAAGACAACAGGACCATTCTGTTACCAAACAGATCCAAGGTTGACTAGATGCAGTTAAAGTATCTGTAATTCATTAGAGGCATGGACACTAGTTCATTTGTAGACACACCAGTTCTTAACAACATGAATATTTTGATTTTTTCTATGCTGATATTTTTTGAATGAAGCCTTTGATACACAACAAAATGTCTGCCACATTTGTCATTGAATTGGTGGTTAGTTTATCATATAATATCCACTATTTTGTGCAAGAAATAATTGCTGGTAATTTCATTCACTTAACACTTCCAAATTGAAAATATGAGACTCATGCAATTGAATGAGATAACTTGTATTGGGCCAGCCCCATGCGTACAGGCCCATTATTTACGTGTGTGTGTGTGTTTCTATCTATAAGACATGTGACGCATCTTACAAGTTACAAACCAATATTGTATGTTTGCGGAAATATATGGATGAACTAAAAGGGAGAAGAATTATATTTTTCCCTTCTATCGAAGGGCTTAAAAAATGTCACCGTCAATACACATAATTGTTAATTAAAATGTCCCTCTCATTCAACCCCTTCTAGAGATCTCTTCAATTGACAATTGGCAAGTCTACCGTCCAAATCAACAAGGTAATAATTTTGTATGACATGAAATATTATCTCATTTCCAAATGAAATATGTAGAGCTAGTATAAAATATGTATTATTGGATATACCTCAACATATTCCAACTATATAACTTTTATGCAATTGCATGTACAACCAATGCTTTTTTGTTTCGAGAAGAAAGGGATCGAAGATGGGTAGATGTGTTTTTTCTTTCATGATAGTATCACTCATTCACTCCATTGTAGAATCGAAAAGCTAAAATAATTATGACACATCAATGTTTAATTAAAGGTTAAGTGAAAATGAATGGCTTATGGTAGTTGAATCGTATTATATAAGATGAAGGGTCCTTTTCACTCAAACCACTCTATGTTCCGAATCAAAAAATAACCCACCGACTACCTCTTCTGTTCACTCTCTCATTTCACTTTTATACCCTAAAAACCCCACCGACACAACACTTTCACCAGGGGTACCCTCGTCATTTGAAAACAAAGACAAGAACCCTGTCAACAGAACCTAACTCAAAGCAGATATAGAAATAGAAAAATCATAGCGCATTGTTCTCACGTGACTCGTCCAACTTCTATCTCTGCCAGTGTTAAGTTTGTAATGAGAAAATAAGAAGTAACATTTTGAAGAATGGGAGAAAAATCGAGATCCAAAGGAGGGTGTTGTGGTTGGTTTATTGCCATTGCGGTTCTAGCTATCGTTGTAGCTGCGGTTGTGTATACAGTTAAGGTTAAGATTCGTCACTCTCATAGTGATAAACCTGCTCCTGTTCCTGGTCCACCTGGTGCCGTTCAACAAAAATATTCCTCTGCTCTTAAAACTTCATTGCAGTTCTTAGACATTCAGAAATGTATACTTCTTTTACTTTCCACGCTTGTTATGTATTTTGTTACTAATATTCATGCCTTGTTATGCACTTTTAGATTCTAAATCAATGTGTTCGTTACTAGTATTCATGCCTCGTCATTTCCGATATGTTTAGTTTATTGTAATTGCGTAAAATACGGGAAAATGTGGTTGATGTAGCTGCAATTGCGTCTGTGATAATGTTCTTAGAATCAATATCTGCTTTGATAGCTAAATCCTTAAGATATAATTGATAGTTATCTAGAGACATAGATGGACGGGTAGAGGCTTCTGTTATTTATGACTTTTCCTTTACAGCTTCTAATAAATATTTTATATATGGTATGCAATGCAGTTTTGGTAGATATGGTTAGATTTTTTAGGCTTAGTTTCTGCTATATCTAATTCTCTATGTGCTAGTTGAATTAACATTATGTTTTCTCATGCAGCTGGAAAGTTAGCCAACAATAAAATACCTTGGAGAGGGGATTCAGCTCTTAAGGATGGAAGCGAAGCAAGTTTGGATCTATCAAAAGGACTGTATGATGCTGGGGATAATATGAAGTTTGGTTTTCCCATGGCTTTTACTGCCACTGTGTTATCATGGACCATTCTCGAATATGGAGATCAAATGGATCATGTTGGACAACTGGAGTCAGCGCAAGATTCACTCAAGTGGATCACTGATTTTCTCATCAATGCTCACCCTTCTGAAAATACTCTTTATATTCAGGTTATTCAACTTTACAATTGAAGTTGGATGCCAGTTATTATATGCATGTTAGATAGTTTTGCATGCATAAATATAAATATATTATCTTTCTCTTTTTACAAGTGCCTAAGCAATCTAGAAACTCCATGATTTTTTGGAATGTTTGATATGGTTAGGCTACAGCTTTTATTTTGTTTTTTATAGGCGATGTGTTTTTGTTTTAATGGGTATGGGGGAGATCACAGTTGTTGAGGTCTCAACCCTGACACTCACGCTTAATTTCCCACTGCTCTACAGCTCTACCAACTGAGCCAACTTTTGGGGTCAAAGACAACTATGTCTTTTAATTTTGACCCATTAAAAGTGTTAATGCCAGGGCAGGCTATGATATTAGATAAGTGATCTAATTTAGGGCTGTCTATTGGTTTGAGATTTTCTTTATATTTTACTTCAAATTTTTTTGAAATCTTATTGCTCTTTTTCGATTTTTAGACTTTGTTGTATTTGCATTGGCAACTGAATATCAGTTAATTATTCTTTGTTTTCTTTATAATCATTCATCACTTTAGCCTTTGCCTTTTTGCCACCAGGACTGTCAAGCTTTTCAATGACCTATTTTTTGGTAAACCTTTCTAACCAGTTTCATTTTCTAATTCGGGGTTGGAGCAGGTGGGCGATCCTGCTGTAGACCATGGCTGTTGGCAAAGACCTGAAGCCATGACTGAGAAGCGGCCACTTATACAGATAAACTCATCTTGTCCTGGATCAGACATTGCAGCTGAAACTGCAGCAGCCATGGCATCAGCATCTTTGGTCTTTAAAAAGAGTGATTCTACATATTCAAGCACTCTCCTCAAGCATGCAAAACAGTTGTTTACTTTTGCTGACAAGAATAGAGGATCTTATAGTGAGTATATACCTGAAGTTGCTACATATTATAACTCAACTGGATATGGCGATGAGCTTTTATGGGCAGCTAGCTGGCTCTATCATGCTACAGGTGATGATTCATACCTTGAGTATGTGACTGGCCAAAATGGAGAAGATTATGCTAATTGGGGTAGTCCAACCTGGTTTTCTTGGGACAGCAAGCTTGCTGGAACTCAGGTATGTTTCTCTTATTAAGAATTGCTCAACTTTTTTTCTACTTTCTACTTTTTAATTACTGAAGGCAATCACTAATGTTATATTTGTTGCTATAGAAAATGGCATTTTAGATTTTTCTTACAAGTTGCAACCTACAGATTGTATAGAGAAGTCAAAAGGACCTATTTACTTAAATTTCCATCTTTCTGAACAGAGTTTAGCTAAATCAATAGTCTAGTTATATTTATATTACAAAGCTGACTTTGTCTTCATAAATATGTTCTTTAATAAATATGCTTTCTTGGTGCAGGTTCTGTTATCCAGATTAAGCTTCTTTAAGGGAAAGGACATTTCAAATGCATATAGCTCTGGCCTCCAAAATTACAGAAAAACAGCTGACGCTGTAATGTGCGGCCTTCTTCCAGATTCCCCAACAGCCACAAAAAGCAGAACAGATGGTAATGTTCCCTTATACATTTTAATTTAGTAGTTGTTAAATGCCTTAAATCTAGCAAGAGGGTTAGTTCTGTTTGTTTCTCAGGCTGATCAGGAATCTTTTCATGTAATTTTATCATCTTGTCAAAAAATGGCAGTGTAGTCCACATGTCTCCTATGATTGTGTGAGCCTAAGGAGTGACAAATGTAGGCAATCTTATACCATTAGCACAGAGTTTGTTTCCTCCATCAGGACTTATTATGGTTACAAGAGAGCAACATTACTCATTGCGTCCAAACTAAACCTCTATGAAACCTGAGTTTATAATTTTTAATTAGCTAAATTGATTTATCGCCGGATATCAGATTATTAAATGTTGACTTATTATTGACATGTTGATCATCAATGGTCCCTGGGTAAACACATTTTTGTAAATTTAAACTATTGAGATTGATTTTTAGGATTCTACTAATAAGTTTGTTTTCTTTCTTGAATACAGGTGGTCTTATATGGGTCAGTGAATGGAATTCTTTGCAGCATCCTATTGCTTCTGCATTTTTAGCTGCTCTATACAGTGACTATATGCTTACAACACGAACTCCAAAACTGAAATGTGGTTCAGATTCCTTTAGACCATCAGATCTTCGAGATTTTGCCAAATCCCAGGTATTCATAATTCATCGATTATTATCAACACAAATTATTATTATAGGTTGATCCATGTCCATATTAAAAATATATGTAATGCTTCCAGGCTGATTATGTATTGGGCAAGAATCCTATGAAAATGAGTTTTCTAGTGGGATATGGTGATAAGTTCCCAGAGTTTGTGCATCACAGAGGAGCTTCAATTCCTATTGATTCAAAAACTAACTGCAAAGATGGTTTCAAGTGGCTTGACTCAACTGATCCTAACCCCAATGTAGCTACTGGAGCACTTGTTGGTGGACCCTTCTTAAATGAGACATTCATAGATTCAAGGAACAATTCAATGCAAACAGAACCAACCACATATAACAGTGCCATCATAGTTGGGCTCTTATCAAGTTTAGTCACCACTTCTTCTGCCGTTCAATCATTTACATAAGTTGTAGCTTCTTCCTCCCCAATCCTCAATTCCTCATTGTGTTTTGTGCATTATGTCGATTTTTATTCATTTACTAATCCTTTCCCCTAATCTTTATTATTAAATATATGTTTAATTGTTCTTGTCATATGCTATGCACACAGCACGGACGATTGGTGGAACAATCATACCACTTTAGATTTTGTAATTGCATAACCTTATTAGTTAAAGTGAACAGCACACGTATCCAAACTAAATGATAAGAAATGGTTAAGATTAAGTTAAATGATATTTATGAGTCCAAATTATCATAGATTTTGGACAAGTAAACAAATTAAGTAACTCCCAAAAAATATAAATCTATTAGAATAAGGATCATGGTGAAGAATAGGTGAAAAAGACTTGGGGTTGAGGATCTGAAAGCATGATAGAGCCGGATGAGAATGTGTACTTTTCAGGTTCAGCATGAGGTGTTGTTGTATAAACTATAAACCTAACTTTTGGAATTTCAGATTTTGTTTCCTTTATCATAACTCAGATTGTAATGAGTTCATACATCTTTCAGTGCCCCGTTTGCAATGGAAACAGTGTGAAACTAAGGAAGATGGGAAGTTTGAGGCCAAGTCCAATAACACATTTGTCATGTGTGAAAAGCAAGGAAAAGCTACACAATGATTCAATTGCAAAATACGCTTTTGGTGGAACATCAATGAATACTTAGTTACACTAACCATATAATTATCACATGTACCTAAGTTCAAAGACAAACTCCTCTTCATTAGTGCAGAGTAAGTGTTGTAAAAAAACAATGGAAAACAACATACATTATATATTTTTTATTTAAAATAAGATTATATTTCTACCCTTAAAATATAAAGAAAAAAAATCAATTCTCTCCATATTAATGGAGATGAGTCTCACTAATCCTTCACTTTAACCGAGAGAGAATGGAAAGAGAAAGATGATTTGCACAAAAAAAAATACTAGCTGAGACATGATTCCCACTGCCACGGCACAAATTATCAACCAAGTTGATCTTAACCAACGCCCAAAAAAGGAAAAAGAAAAGTAATAAAAAGCTAGACAAAAAAGGTATTTTTATTTATTTTAATTTACTTTCCACACATGACCTCTTAATTCTCTGGTTCAAGTTTCAACCCACGTGAGAATGTAATGATTCGTTGTTCGTGGCCCTATGGGGCCGTAGATTCTTATCCTCGAACACCAACCAACCTATTAAGGCATGGGACACAACATTCGTCATTACTTTATTTATCCTTTTCCTTCTATTTTGTTTTGTTGTACACACGAGGCACCGTTTCTATTCCCCATTTGTACGGTCAAGGACAGGTGTCCTTACAACCATTCAATTATTCATGTAACAAAATTCAACATCTTAGACTCTACCATGTTCATTGTTATAGGAACTACCCTATAGTAAAACAATCTCTATCCAAGTGTCCAAAGTCCAAATTAACAACAATGATACATGGATTCTCCATTTATTACTAGTCAAGTCTAGACAAAAATTATTGGGTAATATTTCAAAATTACAAAACAGATAGCATTAGGTTCAATTAATGGATATTTTGAATACTTCACATTAGCACTAGTAGAGAAATTGAAATATCTACTTATTTTTGCTATGGGTCCCATAACCATCTAAGTTTTCCATTCTCCCTTCCATCAAGAAATGGAATCTCTCTAAAATCAGCTCCAACACTGGCAAGAGATTATTGGTCGTTTTAATTTTCCCATGTAAGCATTTTGAAACCATAGGAATATAACAATATAGGGATTGTATTATTCTGATTCATCGGTCAGGCACCAATAATTGGTTATGATAAGACCCAGAAAGTGTTTCTTTTTTTCTTATCGAGTATTGAAAAATAGTAAAAGAATATCACCCCTTCATGAACCCACATGCCAAAACTAAGGAATAGGATAATACTCATATATAGATAGATGTTTATTGAAGCTCATTATGTCAACATTCCACGTACCCAATTAATTTCTGTACTTCTATTTCTGTCAAATTTCAACGTTTCATCATCATCCTTAACCATACTAATCAATTATTATTTTTGAAAAAAGTATTCAACAACTGATTATTTATACTATAAACTTATAAAATCATTAATTACAGTGATAATATTACTAATCGATTGATAATCCAGATCAAACTCTAATGCACAATTAGTTCGTATTTAAGAAAATACATAAGCTTAGTCATAAATAAAGCAAGAAATTACAAAGTGAACTTTGAACTTGAACAACATAAAAGAAATTTAGCTATGGTTGATATGATCAATGTCACAGCTAAACTAAAAAGGACTACATGGTGGTCCTATTCTGTGGACCTTACATTAAATGTACATAAATTGAGTTGGGTTTTTTCTCATCTACACTAGAGTAATTGATGATGCATTTGTAGAGTATTTGTAGAAGATTAGATATATTCAACGAGAAATATCCAACTTTGCAGTGTTAACTAGTTGTTGCTCCATCTCCCAACTTAGCTTGGGGGCCACGCCATAGTGCATGGGGACATATTCCTGTACAAAGTACCAAATTAATGTATGGCTTATATCATTTCAATCAAATTGGCCCCACCACGTTTCATATACACATACATAGATAGATAGATACATAGAAAATGATGGGAAAATTGAAATTTAGTATAATTATTGAATGGAACACAAATTAGTCATGAAAATTTACTAGGATTGTTTCTTTAAAAAATGGGGGAAACTGTGGTGATCAAAATTTGTAGGACACGTTTTATGAAAGACCATTTGATATTTATTTTTTAATTTTCAAGCATGAAAAATGTCTCTCATATAAAATTTTGAGCCAGCTTTAGATAAATTGTTTTATTCATTATTGTGGGACAAAAATATGTTGTCTGAAAGTATGTGTCAAACCATCTTTCAAGCCGATAACAATGAAGTAAAAAACAGAAAAAAGTAATAAATATTTAATATTTTTAAATGACATTACATGTTTTCATTGATTTGTGACATGATTTGAAATATAACATATTATTTTTCATTATTATGATGTTATGTACCTCAAGCTTGGACATGAGATCTTGGGCAGTGTGGGCAGAGACAATAATGTGACGGGCAGCTGGTGTTACAAAACCTTCATCCACAGTTTTGTCCATGAATGCCAGCAACGAGTTGTAATACCCATCCACATTCAACAACCCCACCTGCAACCACTTGCGTTTTCATCTTTTATTTTTCACTCTTATATTCCCATAATATAATAACACTAGTAACATTCATTAATTAAATTCTTCTAACTTTTTCAAATGCTAAAACACTATCAATCCATCGTCATCTATTTATTTGACTTTGCTCAAAGAGTGGAATTTATGCTAACAATGTCCCACGTATTCACGTACTAACAATAATTAATCAACACGTTATGTCTTTAAATAATTAGTTTACTTGTGTTGTATGTAATGGATGTAATAGGGATTTTTTTTCTTAGCAGGAGAAAAATGCCTGTTTAGATATTAATTACAAAAACTATAATCTAATCAAAGAAAAAGAGCTTTTAATTTCGAATTCTTACCGGTTTATCATGGATTCCTAGTTGTGCCCAGGTTATGATTTCCAATAGTTCTTCGAGGGTGCCGTATCCACCTATAAATACAAAATAGTAGTAATTTTTTAGTAATAAATAAAAACACATAAATTGAAACTTCGTCGGTTGCATAATAGTTGACAGTTACATATTAATTCTAGAAGAAAAACGATATTTCATGTTACAAAATAAACATATAAATTTGGTATGTACTTAATGTTACATCACCCAAACTGTACTCTTGTATCTTTAGTATATACTTAACAAAATTTTGCCTATAAAAAAAAGATGAAGGTGGACATGTTTAAAATATTTTCTTGTACACATCCTAAGTTGCCACAATTCTTTAAGCAATAAAAAATAAAAAATTCAAAGCCTCAAAATTTCTGAAATGACACTGCATGTTTGAAGATTCAGAACTAGTATAAATAATTTTTGTCTGTGGCGTATAAATAAATGGTTTTTTATTTATTTTATTTTAATTTATCTATATGGTTAATAATTTATAAATTCTACAAAATTTACATATACAAATAAATTTTATTAAAACCGGTCAATCATTAGGGACTTGATGTTGTGTGGAGAAATCAATAATATCTCATTATTCCATTCCATTATTCCACAATATCTGACATGAGATTAATTCATTCTCCGAAAAGATACTATGACAAGACCTAATATATGCATGCAAATAATTTGAGAACACAATGTTTAGAGAAAAAGAAAAAGGTAGCATGAAGAAAATTAAAACCTGGTAAGGCTATAAATGCATCAGCTTGTCGAGCCATTTCAGCCTTACGTTGGTGCATGCCCGATACAGCTCTTACTTCTCCTACACTTTCTCCTGTTATCTGAAATTAACCCCATTCACCAACTTTTGTTAATTACACTATATGTTTCATATTCAATAAAAAATTAATCAATTATTACTTTGATGACTTTAGCAGTAGGATATTTTTGTAGACATCAAGAAAAGTAAGTGTACCTCTTTTGAATTAAGTGTTTTGGGAATCACTCTGCAGCAATAGGAAGATTTATCAATGAGCATAATAATAATAATATAACAGGAAGAAAAAGACAGAGAAAGAAGGATTAAGTGATTGTTACCCTAACACGTGGCGTCCACCATCATAGACAACTTGTGAGATTAGACCCATCAACCCAATGCTTCCTCCTCCATATACCAAGTCAATGTTCCTCTCCACCTGCATTCATTTTTTTTAAAGAAAAATTATTTTACTTACAATCTCACTCGAAACATAAGTCTCCAACTATGATACATGTAGTAAAAAAGTTTATATTTACATGTCCTAAGTCAATCACATTTTATTAAGTAATATAAAAAATGTTTTATATTTTTATGATTTTTTATTAAATGTCACTTTTTAATTAGATTGGTACACAAATAGAACACAAAAGTGGGATACATAATAACTTCTTGAATCAAGTGTTGCCCAAGGCCTCTGGTCCAATTTAGAGTAAATACTACATATTAGAAGTTAGAACACTCTTATTTGTATAACAAAAGATTGACAAATTTTCATTCTATAACTCAAAGTATTAGAATATGAGGACCTACAAGTTACACCACTATGCTTTGATACAGAGTTTGTTGCCAAAGGTATGTGAGAATCATAAAACCAATAAAATTTTCAAAGTTTTACCCAAGATGACAAAAAATAAATAGTATTTTTGTTTATATATGTGTTCTAATAATCTAAAAAATACCAGTTAAAGGCATAAAACAGACATATATATGAATGAGAAAGTGTTGTATATATATGAATAGAACTTGCCATTTGTTTTCCGAGTTGAATAGCAGCAAGTTTGAAACTGGGGTTTTTACCAGTGCTGCTACCACAGTAGACACATATGCGTCTAAACCTTGATACCTTGATGGGTTGTTGATGCTGAATTATTTCCATAACACAATTGGTTTTGCAACTTTGCTTGAAATGAATATGGAGTAGTACTTAATTGACAATAGAGAGATATTTGTGAATGTGTATGGTGTTGTGAAAATAATGGGCATGTAAAGTAGTAATCAAGGAGAATTCAACAATCACTACTCAACAATGTGAATGCCAAAAGTGATGGAGGAGGTGGAATGAGAGGAGACATTAGTTCTCTCTTTATACTGTCCCATAAATGTAGAGGAAATTGATCGGTAAAACAAAATAAAAATAAAAACACAATTATATCATTATATTTATACTTGTTATAATATTTTCATCCTTAAAGCTAAATGTCTCCAGAGAATATCACTATTAAATAAATACATATAAAATAAGAAAGAGGGAAAGAGAGAGATCCATCTCATCCACCTTGCCACACATATGATATTATGATATTATCTCATACATCAGTATCATATCTCACATCTCTCTTCTCATATTCTTCCTTGAATCTGATTAACACTCTCCTATAATTTTGTTTTCTTTTTCTTTTCCAACTTCTGGGAATATTCTTGGCATGTGGTTAAAGATATACCTATGATTATACAAATTTTTTATACAATTCATCTTTAATAAAAATATTTGAAGTTGAATCCAGTAGTAGAAAATTAAAATTTTAATGAAAAATAAATATTGATGTTAAACAAAATTTGAATTAGACAAGGATGAGTATCATGGAGAGTTAGACAAGGATTGTGCCTTGTGGCAAAATAAATTTCAATGGGGATAATTTTAAATTATTTGTCAATTAAAAATAAATGAAAATATTATCTTTATCCTCTTATTCTATTACTCTAGAGTCCATTAGTTGTTTTCAAAATGAAAAGGGAATTGGACGGAAATTGCAATTTGGTGGATGAAAAGTGTGTAAAATCTTGATTAATAGGTGTGAAAATAAATACTACAATTAAAAATAAATTAATGGACATATTAACCAAAATAAATAAATTAATGGACCTACTGAATATGAAGATATATGGTAATTACAGCTGTAATGGTTGTTGAATGTAATAGAAAACCAAAATACTGGGCCTGCCGTTTGCCCATCAATCATATAATTCATAAAAGGGACTGATAAGAAAATAAATAAATACTATCAAATTCAGTTCGTCTTATTATTTTATACACATTCAACTAATTAAAATCGACAAAAAAATGTCATTCAAAGTATCAATAATTGTTTGTTTGAGTGAATGGAAACTCAATAATTGTTTGTTTGAGTGATGAGTTTTAAGAACATAGGCATCTTAAACTTTAGGAATGGTACATGTTCCAAATTACATGTTTAAAAAACGATGCTCTATTATGTCCCAAATCAGTAAATAAATGCCACGTAGTTAATAAAAAAATTAAAAAAAATAGAAAATTATTTTTTTTACATTACTTGATATAATATGATTGGCTTGGGATATAAGGATAGGAATTTTTTGAGACATGTGATCCTTCCTCCTAAGTTACAACTTCTACACCTTGGAGATGTCACTTTCTCATTTGCTTCTCTAGGAATATGGTTTCATATTTTAGGTCCTCCTTATCATGGTTATTTCAAATGTGTTTGATTTTAGAACCTTGTATAAGGAGATAAGTTATCTCATTCAGCCACTAAAATCGTGACATGTGTATCATTTAATCATTTTTTATAAAAATATTTCTAAAACTAACCAAAATAATACATATGTCATTCTTTTACTCGGTTGGAGGAGAATGTAAGTTATCTCCTGGTACGAGGAGATACTTTATTATCTTTCATTAATAAAAAAGGGGGAGGTTATAGAAAAAAAGTAGAAGAAATACAGTCACAAACCCATTTTTCTTGCAGATTGTTTTTTATATTGCCTTCGTATATTCTTTAACCTTTTGAAAAAAATTTCCTTATGAAATAAAATAAGTTGCAAATTTCCACTTATTCACACTCAACAAATATTATAGAACCAAAATATTGTGGTAGGCCACTTGGTTATGATGAAGGGTTTCTTTAACTAATCTCTAATTTCTTTTTATCATGATTTTATGATTTAAATTTATTAGTAGGGGAAAACATAATCCCTCCAATTGAAAGATTTCAGTCCATCAAACTTATCCACCATAGCCTCGAAAAGACAAAGTCATGTTTTTATCTCTGATTAAGTGTCATGTTTGGGTTTTACACTTGAGTACTCGACTCATATCACACATATTTTTGTAGTGTAAGAAGATTTATAAGAAAAGTTTATATGTTCATATATCATTATTAATATTTTAATACTCTAATATCCTTGGGATTGTTGCTTACAATGTATGTTGTGTAATTCTATATGTTCTTTAAAATATATTTTTCTATTGGGAAAGACGAAAGTTTATCAATAAAGGAGTAATGGTGGCACTCCACAATTGAAATTAGAGTACACTTTAGAAATATGTTCTTTCAATATTTATATGCATGAGTAATCATCAAATATTTCAATGGGATTCAATACAAGCAAGTTTTATCTCCGATGGTGCAAAATATAATGAATCCGTTTCTGTGAGTTTCAATATAGACCTCACTAAATTATGTAGTAATAGGTGTGAGTGATATTTATTGAAAGAAATGATTACACATTTTGAAATAGATTAGTTTCTTACATGTAGGCCGAGAGATATCCTTTGGTATACTAGAAATCATAAAATAGTTTCCTAGTGCTTTCTTCTAAAACAATTAGTAGTGTTCATGCCCCCAGTGCATGTGAATGGTCAATTTTTTAAGCTCATATTTGATGTGATCATAGTATGACTAATAATAGAGGTAGATGGGGCCAAGGTAAAATTTATATTATATATGTATGTAAATTTAAGTAATGTATGTAATATATAATAGGTTTAGTGAGACATTTTATATATTCTTTAAATCAAAGAACAACACGATAAACATAGGTCTATAAGTTATATAATTTGTAAGAATTGTTATAACATTATAAGCTAGAAATTGTCTAGAACAATACAACTTCGCCTTATGTTGACTTACCTTAAAATCTAGTGTGTCTTTTGTCCAACATAATTTCACACTCAAGCATCTAATTGAAGCTCGAAAAATTAGTCTTTCAATTGTGGAGTTTGAGATATTAACACTTATGTCTAACGAGATCATCAAATCACCCTAAAAAGGGAAAGGACCATGGAGTGCTTCCACACATTAAATAAGAATAGGAATGAATATTCCACACCTCAATTCAAACATCATATATATGCCAATCAAGTGCTTTTCTAAAAATCTTATCTAATATTCTTAGTTGTTGCCTCGTGCTTCGTTGCTGGATGCAGACTCCTAAGGTATTTCTTTATTATCATCATCTTTTTTTCCAAGTTCCAACTTTATATATATGTTCTTTAATGAATGATAGATACTTTTTTCCTTCAACATTTTTTATGACGTTATCATGACTACGATATTTTTTAATTTTAATTTATTAGCCTGCCGACTCTAAAAGGCATGTATTGAACATAAACATTTCTTCTTAACTCTTCACACGCGTTCCTTTAGTGATGGGTGGGTTTGTTTATTTAATTCAGAGATTAGAACCTACAATTGGTTTTATCTTTTGACTAAGGTTTATTAAAAGACTTACTTTCCTGACAAAGTGGTTAGTGAAAGCTATTTAATAATTAAGAATAGGTAGATTTTTTTTTCCAAGCTAGATCCATTAGAAGCTGGGAGAAGAAACAAACTAATTAAGGATGTGCCCATAGCATGCATATATATTCAGATATAGGACTTATTCGTCTAGGCTCTATTGGGTAATAGAGAAATTGCTTGTTGTATGGCTAATAGGAGGCCACGACAAGTTCAATTTTGTTGTGTAATAATATTAAGTTAAAAATTAATAGTCTTACATAGTGATACAAAGATTTCATTGGGTTGTCTAAGTCTTATCTAATATCCATGGCTCGGAGTAGGATTTCTAAGTGAGGGTGAAGAAAGAATACTTGACATGTAAGGTTTTTAACAAGGCAATATGACATATTGTATCAAAAAATGACTTACTTTTGTTGTCCAATAGGATTTTTCATAGTAAGGTTTATATTTTTTTCTTTATAATTATCATCATAGGGGAGTGTTATAAAATATTTATATTTATATTTATCTTCTAAATGGATGTCATTCCTGATTTTCACTTTTTGTTTAACCTATGATAGTTTAAGTTGAAACTGCTTTAGAAATTTGGTTACATTCTAAACCTCTCTCTTTATTTTTTTACTTCTTCTAGATCCTTGTGTTCTCTTAATTTGAGTTATTCCATCGAAAAAGATCATCTCTATTACTAGAGAGAGAATGGAGAGAAGTTACTAGAAGTGTAATCTCATCAAAAATAAAAAGAATAAAAACGACATTACATCTTTCATTTTCTTTGTCTTTTTAAAGTATTTCTCTCTTCATTAGTGGAGATGACTCCTACTGTATTCCATCACTCTTATTATTCATTCCACAAATTGCTTAGTGAATAGGGATATGTTGTGAAATAAATAATAAAAATGTATTTATATGATCCATGTGTTGGATGGCTGCATCAGTGTTTTCGTCATAGATGACTAACTAATCTGTCGCCCTCCATTGTGTATTTATGTATTTACTTAAACACTTTCCTTTTTACATCTATTTAAACTATAAAATTATTATGTATTATTTTTATTTAAGAGTTAATGATAATTAATATATAAATAATAGATAGTAGGTTAATAATATAAAAAACTTCATCATTTTTATTACATATACTATTTTCTCATTTTCTTTGATAAATAAATAAGAGTACATAGGAGTTAAGGATATTATCTAGCTCTTCTTTATATATTGGCATTTAAAATTATGTAAAAATTAAGAAATAATTAAACAATGTGAAAATTGGTTTGTTTACTAAAATACTCCTATATTAATTTCCTTAACTACCCATATTAATTATTTCCAACGATAAATTACACACAAAAATTCCATAATTGAGATCAATGCTCTCAAATAGTCAAATGCAAAGATCAATTTAAACTCTTGTGGTAAAAGTAAAAAGCCAATGCTTTAAACTTTAGATATAGTGAAAGGGCTCAGATTTAAGACAAAGGACCTCTAATATGGCCAACACCCGACATTTCCAACCTGTGACTTATGAATATGATGCACTCGTGTGGTTGATTTCTTTGCAATCATTATATATAGTGGTTGCTCACATTCATCCCCATCACCAACTGTCTAATAACGCGTTCATTTGTCTTCATATGTTTGGAACTAGGAAGTTGCATCAACATTATCCTATTACTACCTCATTCTCGTTTTAATTATTAGAATCTCTTTTTCATGAATTCTGATAATTAGATTAGATTCCATGTATATGCAACGTGTCGGTGAGTTGTAAATGACTGGTCAAGTTTTGCTTGGATGCATTATTATCCTATCAACTTAACAACATTGGAGTTGTAAAGAACAGAATATGTGTTAAAATAGCTTGAATAAGGAGATAAGTTATCTCCTTCAACCACTAAAATCGTGACATGTATACCATTTTATCATTTTTTACAAAAATATTTCTATAACTAAACAAAATAATACACATGTCATTCTTTTCTTTTAATAGCAGGAAGAGACAAGTTATATAAATTGTTAATGTATTCCCCTTCCCCTATATTTTATTTTCATATCCGCGTGTCTTTACCTCATTTTCGTTTTCTTCCGAGCAAATGATGTGTTTTTTTTATAAATTTTGTTATCGTAAGTAACCTAAGACCTAAGTACACATGATCAATGTCAATTAGTTTTTGGAGGATGGGCCCAAAAACATGGCCCCCGAGAAACCTTAAAGCCTGAGCAAAATTTTGATAAAATATCACCTTATACTAATATAAAGGGAAAATACAAAATAACCACTCATGATGGTGTAATTTTTTTTTTCATATTTTGCCCTTATTAATCTATATTTTATACAAAAAAACCATATAATTTATTTCCTCATTTTATGTTTTATGTTTGTTTATGTAACTTTTACAGTTTTTCCATTTGAACACGACAGTTTTTCCACATAAATCAATGCAATATTTGAACACGATAATTTATCTTTTTTATTTTTTAATATGCAAAATTGCAATTCATTCCATGGAAAAGCGGGTTGACAGACGTGTCTAATAAATGTAAAATTTGATTTCAAAATTGAGAATTTTCATGTATGTATTTTCTGACGTTAGTTATATCATTTATCTTTTTTTCCTATAATTAAAAATTATAGAGTGCATATTTTTTATTTAATTTTATTAAGGTCCGGAAGAAGTCTTGCTATCATCACTTGTCATTTTACGTATTTAAATTTTTAATCATATTTATTCCATTTTAATAATACAATTAAATCAGATTCTTAGGTGGGGATGAAGACACAAAATACGTGGGATTTCGTGGACCGGAAACCGTTCACATTGTAATATATCAGACTTGTCTAGGCCCACAATAGCCCATATTGGATACCAAAATAACCCATATACCTTTTAATTGAAGGCCCAAACCAGGTAAATGGACCTTCATTAGTTCGCGTGCGTGTTTTTTTTGTCACATGACAACATAATTATTAAAACTTTATGGACACATTCCATCCAGAAGCTCAACACCTAAGAAACTAGTAATAAAGTGATAGACTTATTATAATTTAACTACAAGTCTCAAGTTAGAAATGCATTTATATTTAGTAGGAAGAGTTTTGTCGTCCATAATAGTTATACCCACCTCAAGTAGGATTACATCCAATTGAGTTGTGATGGGTCATATATTTTCCCGGATGATGAAATTGGATCGACAGTTTTATTCTTTAGATATATTATGATGACACTTTTAGTCTTAAATTAAAAAAATAAAAGCATCAACTAATGGTATTTGAGATATTCTTTTCGGATAAAATTATGTAATAACTTGACAAGTGAGGTGTTGCAACACTTGTATCCCAGTGTTAGTATTAGTACTATTGAATACCATTCAGCATATAAATTATGGTACGTACGTAGCAAGCAATGTTTGAGGAAATGGTTGTTGAAGCATTGTGTCATGGAAATGGATGCTAGCTATCGTCGGTGTAGACCTTTATTTCATAGTAATAGTTAGTAGAAACAATGTTTTATTGTTGTCCATGTCTATTCCTTTTTCATTTAATATTGTTGTCTACCGTTTATTGGATAGCTTAGATCATATATTAGGGACCCCTCAAATCAAACAATATATTATATTTTGGAGGGGCGTTATTAGAATTTAACTTCAACATGATTTGAGTCTGTTCATTTGTTTCTTTAAAGTATAAGCAAAAAAGTAAACAGGAGGAAGTCCAATATCTCTAGCTTATTGTTTCAATCTCTATGAATTTGGAAAAAAGTATAACCTTAGCTTTGAATGGTGTTTGGTGAATTCGGGAAAAGTAGTTGGTATTGATGACACACAATTACATGTCCTGATACTACCTGCATTGTCCCTTCAGCTTTTGAGTACAAAAGTAACATGGCTACATGTGCTTAACAGAAGGTTGTAGCAGAGGTTTCTGCTTTTCAGTTTCTACCTCTTCACTCTGCCACGGTTAATTTGTAAAACTAGTTTGTTTTAAGTTCCACACCGGTCAAAAAGTAAGTAAAAGTAAGAGTTATGCTACATAAAAGTTATCTATAAATTAGATGAAGGTAAATAGTAGTATTATTTGAATAATGCAATTTTAACGACTTCACTTGTAACAAATTTAAATACTTTTACCTCTATCACAATTGTCAACGTAATTTAGTTCATGTTCATACCAAACAACGATTCTCGTTCACAGAACATGGGTAGCCTCTTTTAAAGACAATTGTGAACCTGTGATACATAATCATGATGGCCGAGCCTTAGTTCACACCTCATGTTCAAGACTTGCTATAACTTGGTTCAATAAATATATGTTGTCCCACGTGATGTCCCAAACCATATCATGGATCAATGAGAACATATCATGTCGATTAAAAAATCAAATGTTCATTGTTTTGTCTAGTTTTGCTTCAATTTCATTGGTAGAGACACAGTTCGATACATTATTTAATACAACATATCCTTATCCATTAGGCTTCCTTTTATCATAGTTATTGTCTTTTAATTATGGTTGTTGGAACAAATGTGTTTACTATAATTGTGGGGGGAAATATGACCAATACATCCACAATTATAATGAAAATCAATACTTCAAAAACTCCTAAAACCACAATAGTATAATGACAATTGTGATTGTGGAGGAAAATTTAAAATATTGATCCATACATATACCTTCTTTCTTTTGAAAGGAAATGTCAATAAAGTTTCAGCGACCATCTTAAATTAAAGATAGTCATGGATATAGAAGTGGAATCAAAGTTAAAGAAAGGAAACTATTCATGTTAAATATGCAACCCGTACCCAATTGTCCCATTCTTTGATCATGATGGATTCCGTATTATCTTATCTCCACGATTTGCATTACTTTTCTCTTTTCCTTTTTCTTGTGTTGAGAATTGATATGATGAAAAGTAGGTTGAAATTGAATGAAGTAAATAAAGTTTATATATGTTTTGAAATCACAACTTTCGATTTTTCTATTTTATTTTAATGGATAACTTTTGAAATTTCTGATACAGATAAATACATCATTTTCCAATGTTATATTCCTTAATCCGTGAACAGTACTAGTTCATTCTTCACGACAAAATTAACATCAACTCTAATTAATTAGGTTAATTAGTAAGATATTTCATGCATTCATCCCCTTGCTATTTTTAAGTGGCTATTAAGATGTCTTAAACAATGCCCCAGATATGAAAAGTGAAACTACCACCAAGTATTGTAGACAAAAATAAAAATAGAAAGAGAGGGTGGGGACCAATTAATTAAGTTAATCTACACCAATATGATACCTGTCAATATGTACAATGTGTTACGCAATACATCATGATCACATGCTATGTCTGTTCATAGACATGCACACACGTACTTACACTGAAGGTATTGGTTGAAACCTGTCTATAGAGAGCTTGAAAAAATGTTTATATTTCAAACTTTTCATTAATTGAATACTCCCTTTGTCTAATTTTTTATCATTGAATAGTTTTCTTTGTATTTTCCAACTATTTTTTTTAGATGGAGGAGGGAGTAGTAATTTAGTAGTGAGGTAACCACTGCGGTAGAGAAGAAGAGTGGTGAGGAAGTGGATGCATTAGATATCATCACCAAGAACAGATGAGTTGTGAAGAAAATTTGGTAGGTATTGTATGTGTTAGAAATAAGAGCAAGAACAATATATAGTATATGCAGAGTTAGTAATTCTGCATAATGATTTACCAACCCCCAAGCTCAATATATGAAATGGGTGATGCACCCATCTAATTATCTTTTCTTTGTGGATATGGGTACCATTTATTCTCTCCTAACTTATTTTTCTTATTAATAAATTTCATTGCTTATAAAAAACCAAGCTCAATATTGCTTCTCACTTATTATTATTATTTTACCAATTACCATGCTTTCCATTGTTAGGGTGACCATATGACATGTTCCAAAAAAATTATGTTTTTATGTCCTTAATCAATCAAATGTTAAAAAGTAATATAAAAATATTAGTTTATATTTTTATAAAAAAAATTAAATTAAGTGTCATTTTCTAATTGGAAATAGACTCTGAAAACACACGTAATGTACATTCGGATGCATTCCCATGTGTGTATATATCAAAAATACCACTTCCCTATACAAAAATCCATTGTCATTACATGTACATCCCAGGGAAGAGATACATTTATTATCCTATTATTGTTAAATTAACGTTTAGGGTACAAAACATTTTCAAGATTTGAAGTAGAGCCATGAGTACAAAACATGTTTAGGGTACAAAACATTTTCTAAAACTTCTGACCAAAATGCGGGCATTAGCACCATCTTATATATAAAAAAGAGAGTTTTTCATCAAATCACTTGTATTCACACATGAAAAACATTACTCAATCCTCAAGGTAATTTATATTCTTAAGTTATTTAGAGAATGCTTGAAGAGGGTTGCATGTCATACTAATAACATGCGCCGATATTGTCATTTGACATTGTTTGCATCAAAGAGTGTTATATTATTTCCCTTAGTTAAAACTTTGGCATTCCTAAACTTTGGAACAAGATGGTCTCTTTACCATGTTATATTATAGTCACACTCCTCTCCAGTAATATAGAGAACATTTATTTAGAAATACATAAAAAAATCAAAAGTCATTGACAGTTTTATTCTTTAACTCACATTAACATTACGTTTTTACCATTAAACATATACTAAAAAGCCTAATTGCCCTATACATTACTGGAGAGGAGACTGAGTCAATATATTATTGTTAAAAAATAAGATTGAATAAGTTACATTGTGGTCCATGGCCATAGGGTGAACTCGCTGCCTCGAACATCTTATAGGTTGGTTTTATACAGGTCCACCAACAACAACAACCACCTAAGAAAAAAATGAAAATTATATTTGCAGTTGCACATTACATTTTAACATTCTTTTTTCAAATACCTATTGAGGAAAGAAAAAATAGGTAATGCGTATATTGTAAGGTGGAGTGTTATTCTGTTTTATTACTTAAGTAAGAAATAAATGATGTATACATTTTTATCTGTATCACTGGATAGTTGCATTTAGATCAGTGCTGGCATCGCCTGGGTAGTAGACCTTATAGTAAAATAATAATGTATGAAATAAAATGATGAAGTTGAAAGGACATATATACATTATTTCATTGTCCATACCACCCTTTTATTTTTTGGTGAATGTTAAAAGAGGGAGGGGAAGGACAACAAGGACAGTACCCTATAGAAAGTGTTAGTATCAAATGGTAAGTGCATGTGATACCCTGCAGCATTCATCTGCCACAACTCACTAGCTCAAAAATCTAAGATAATTAATGTACATGTGTTTGTATGCTTCAACTTGATAATTCGTGATCCATATGCAATAGGTTAATTAGGGATAGTTCATTTTGTTTTTTGCCTCAATTTGTTTTAAGATAAAATAGCTTCTGTTCCTGCCAGCTTATATTTCACCTTACAGTTAATTCTTATATATAGTAATGAAAATTTTCTAAGAGAAAATGATGAAGCGCTTAATTAACTAGAAATCATACACAAAATAGCTTGGCACGAGGAATTTTAGTGTAGCAAAATGATAAATTTAATGGAAAGTAGTAGCTTTAGATGAAGAGTTAATAGTGGTTGGACCATATTCTTTGTTCCGACTGAATCGCTAATCCTCTTAACGGTATCAACATTGTTTTGTAATTTTTTGTTTTTTTTTCTTTTTCTTGTAATTATCTATTTTTAATAAGGTTACATTTTCAGAACAAAAAAATATTAATAGTAAACTTTTGGTGTTTATAAATGTACTGTATCTGATCATCGAGGCATGTACGGATATACTGCTTTCGCATTAGTTGAGGAAAAAAACAGTTGGTTCATTTAATTGCTGCCGTTGGTTTGGTGTACATTGATTTACGCTTTCATTTCATATTTATTGCAAAAAATGGACTCGTCCTAAGAAAAATTAGACTACTTCATTTGAAATTGCGAGGATGCTTCTTCTGAGAACTTGTACGGATTGTCATTGAGTCAATTGACAAATGATAAAATATCGTGTTGAAGTGCGGTGGGATGAGGAATTTGGGAATATATATTTAAAATTTGAGTGGATAAAACGCTTGGGTTTGATTTTCCAGTCAAAAATGGCTTTTGATTTTCCAGTCAAAAATAGGTTTGACAAATGGACTAATTTAGATAGCAAAATATAATCCTTAATAAACATGGGTCATTTGGACCCGGTTTGATAGGACCGAACCCATTTGAGTGATGAAAAGCTTCATCTAACCAAGCAAATTAGTGAGCATGACCCGACTTTACTTGTTTGCTCGATTTGGCCTGGACACGATCGAATTTCAATATGGTCGAGTTTCATGTGGTTAAGAGATGAGTTCAGGTTCAAAAATAGATTTGATCAATATTTAGTATCGTGCAAGAGACAAGTATTATCTGGCTCAATCCATCTCATGGTCACTCATTTGTTATTTTTGTATGTGTGTATGTTCAACTGTGTACAAAATAATGACATCTCTTTCGTCCAACTTGATAGTTCAAAAAATAACCCGACTAACATTTGAGATCTAATAAATGACAAACTTCGCTCACGCATATTCACATCTACTTAAAACTAGTCATCTCAAATACAATTGAGTGAGACAAGTTGTCATGTCACTTCTATGTACCACCAATTACAAATTGAGACGTTAATTAAGTTGCATCATAATAACTAACCAAAAGTTAACAAAACATAAAAGTGAGTTTGTAATTAATACCATATAGAAGTGGCATAAACAATTTATCCTCTTAATCACATGGTGAGTTGAGATTTTTGAAAGTTATAATTAAATATTAAAATACTATTAAAAATTTAATAATGCATGTTTTCGTAAGATCACATTCTTTAATAGAAATTATTTATGCCAACATAATTTCATCTCTCTATCTCAATCAATTAAACATTACTATATATAATACTATTAACTTAAAAAATTAACTTAGTTTTTATCTAGTACATATTTATCAAAATCCTACTTAGAAAAATGGGGGATTTGAATTTGATATTCTTATTTAATAAGAAAAAGTTAGTAGAAAGCCAAATCATGAAAGGGAGAGAGAAAGAGAAAGGGGCCAAGGTGTCCTTAGAAAAGGCAACAAGAGAAGTAAGCCCTTAAGAAATTAGCTTCTTCTATGTTCCTTCAACAGCAAGGGCCCCCAAAACAACCTTTAGGCCCCTGTCCTTTGTCTCCACATAACTCTGTTTCTCTCTTATTATTCCACTCAATGACCATATTAAGTACCCACCCACACCCCATTTTCTATTTCACATCAACCTCTCTCAAATATTATCTTTACCTCTTCTTACTTTTCTCATCCACAATGGCTTTAAGAAAATCCACTAGACATTCCCAAAAAGCACTTATCAAACAAATCCTCAAAAGATGCTCAAGTTTAGGGAAGAAACAACAACGCTATAATGATGATGATCAAGTTCTCCATTTGGACGTGCCAAAGGGTCATTTTGTTGTATATGTTGGAGAAAACAGAAGCAGGTACATTGTTCCTATTTCTTTTTTAAGTCGCCCTGAGTTTCAAACTTTGCTCCATCAAGCAGAAGAAGAGTTTGGCTTTGATCACGAAAGGGGTCTTACAATTCCTTGCGAAGAATATGTTTTTGAGTCTCTTACTTCCACACTCTGGTGAAAATTTGCAGTCTTCGTCATTATAATTGTTTACATTTATGGTTGTGGTCGATGTGATTATGATATGGTTGATGAGATCACCTAGCTACTACGTTTTTAGTGTGCTTTTTTTTGTGTGTGGAGAAAAATAATCAACTAAAGATGAAGCTGCTTCACTGCTTCTCTAATTTGATTTTCTCCATATTTTACCCTTATATATATTAATATATTAATGTGTAAGGTTCCTATTTTAGAGAGACACTAACCTTATGAAGTTAGCCCAAGAAATAATGTAGTGGGTTTAGTTTGTAAATCTAAACAGAAGGCACTTTCCCCTCTCAGAGGAGTGATCCACTGATCCAGGTGGCAAATGTGTCTAGTTTGAGGACTAATTTAAAATCATATATTTAAGGCTTTCCTTTCTTTTCTGTAAATTTATGCATTACAATAATGCTCCAAATTTCATGTGAATATAAATTTGTATCATTTCTCTTTTGAGCAAACAAAGGACGATTCACAAAGAAAAAAAAACATGTTTGAACTCTATCCATTACTTCAAATTATGGATGACTATATTGGCATCATCTAATGTTGCTGTAATGTAATGGTAAACTGCATCACCCACAGTTGCAGGGTAATAAAAAAAATCAATTACAAATATTTGTACACTACAATGATTATAATTCATGTGACAATAATAGCAATGACCACTGTCATAACAATGATATTTGAAATCATGAATCTAACCATGGATGATGTGGCAGTGTGGCACATATATTCTATCAAAATTGCATTGTGCTTTGACCCTTCTACCGTAAGATAGACATGGTTCCATTCATTCAGGGTTTTTGTCCGTGATTAAATAATTGTCTTGCAACTCACGTTGCTCCACCTGTTGAAACTGCTCTGAAACCACCCCAACGGAATGTTTTGTCACGAGCGACCAAACTTTATTGGATGAATAAACATTGTTATTTAGCATGCTGCTTCGTTAAGTTGAAGTTGGTTCGTTATTAATTATATTCATTAGATTTACATAAAAAGTAATAGATTAAAATATTGTGAATGACATTTGTTTAAATAATTAATTAATTATCCAAAAGTTGAGGAGAAAAAAGATTCATTAACTAATAACTATGCCAAAATACACTTAAGTTGAAATTGAGCATTAAATCATAACAATTGAGCATTAAATCATAACTAATAATTATGTGTCTAGTTTGAGGACTAATTTAAAATCATATATTAACTAATGACATTTGTTGCTTGTTAATAAAAAGTACAGTGTTATAGTTAAAGAAGTAATCATTTTGGATGTGTGTTATCTAGCATAAATATATTTCTCATAATTTTATGGACCTAATACCACTAAATTTAAATATGGAGTTCAAACCATAACTTAGCAAATTTAATTAAGAGGCAGATGCAGGTTCGTTGTAAGTCATTAGCACCACCAATCACTACCACACCCGCTGTGTTAATGTAGCGTGCTCCAAGTGTTAAACTTTACTATGTTATGGAAGAAATTTCTTGATAAAGAAGAAATATGAGAAAGAAAGGTAAAGAGAGAAAAAACGAGAGAAATAAATAATAAAGGGGAAGAATGAGAGATGCTTGGAAGTGAGAAAATCTTTGAGTGATGATATCCAGAAGTTTCATTTTTGAATATACGAGGATTTACATGCCCCATTGCTAGGCACTTTTATTAAGGAAAAAAAACAGCATATTTTTCTTTATTATAAATATTAGTGTGAAAAGCCCAAACTAACAAAATACAACATAATGAACTAAATAAACACGACTTTAGAATTAGAGTATTCACACTCGTAAAACCACAAAGGTGACATAAGTGGGTCATGTAGTACTCTTCACAATTTGCTATAGGTTCAGGAACTCAACATGAGATACGCATTGACCAGGATGTGCACATGAAAGAGGAAAGATATAGAAACTTTCATTCTTTAAACAAACCTCTGATTGTTTTTCAGCATAAATTTCTACTCTCGTTCTAATTTTCATAACAAAACATTACAAGAGACGAAACAAGTAAAGGAATATCACACATTAGCACATGGAAAATTTTCCTAATATAGATTTCTTTTTAAATATAGAATTTTTTAACCAATAGGAAAGTAGCAATATTTGGTAAGGGGTTGGGTTATTCTGGCTTGTCCTTGAAATGGGTGGAACAAGGATTTTATGTCATAAAATATTGTTGTTCTTATGTTCTAAATCAATCAAATCTCATTAAGTAATATATAAAAAATGTTTTATTTTTTTATAATTTTTATTTTTAAGTAGGTGATAACATTTGATTAAATTATAACACTATTGGGACATAAAAAGTAGGATAGCTGATCTACACTTGATGTGTTGGGCTAGGGCACCAAAAGTAGGTTAGAATACGACCCAAAAAGGGTTTATTTCACTTGTTGAAAAAAAAAGAGTAATAGTGATTTATAGAAAGATGCGGATTGAAGCTCATTATGCTAATATTCCACCCAATTAATTTATTTAGTTCTATTTTTGTCAAATTTCAATGTGTCTTCATCGTCAGCTATCCTTCTCCATTACTTTTTAAGCAATATTATTATTAGAAAGGAGTATCACTATGAGTGCTCAGATCCAACAGTTACAGCACCATGAATCTAAAGAAATGCATGAGGAGGAAGAATAGCAATAATAATAAAAAGTTACATGAGACTTGCTTATTGAAGTCAACCCAACCAATAAAAGGAACCATAATTAGATAAATGTAATATTTTTGGAATGTCAATTTAAAGATTTATACACATACATTACATCTTCTATCATTCATTTAGATTAGTTTTTTTAAAACAATAATAATTGAATGTGAATAATAGATAATGCAGTAGATATATTTTAATTTTATCTCTAACAAAATCTAATAACCAAACACCAGAAATAGTTTGTTGGCAAAAAATACATATCTCATGACAAATAAAGCAATAGTTTAAAGGCTGACAAGATACAAAATTATTATATTTTTTATCATCCATATCAAATTCTAATGCACAATTAGTTCCCACTTAAGAAAATGCATAACCTCAGCAATAAAAGCATGGAACTTTTGAGTGAACTTTGAACATAGATGATGTAAAAGAAATTCAGCTATGATTTTTTTCATTTTGTAAGAAAAATAATTTTATTAATAATTATCAATCATCCTAAAAGAAATAATCCCCACTCTCCTATAACAATTAATAAAAAAATATAAAGTAATGTTAAATAGTTGAACTGCAATTATTATATTTTTTACTAGGAAAAGGCCACATTTGAGAGTTTTAATTAGTAAAAGAAAGCAATGCGTATCTTGTGCTTCAGTCCACGTGTAAGCAATAATGATGGGTTAACAAAACCCATAAGCAAGATAATTGGACCCTATATAAGTGAAGGAACAGTAACAGGCTTTTTGAGTGATGCAGGGAAGGGAATGTCTGTTTCTTGGATGCAACTTTTGACACCCACACTTTGGATCCAATAAAAACAAATACTCAATCTCACCAACATCCCTTAAAAAAATCAAGTTTCCTTAGAATACATCAACCCACTAAGCATGTTATAATAATACCTTCATTTATCTATAAAGCTCATGCATGCACGCCAATGTTTCTGAGGGAAAGTGATGTGAAAAAGCATATAAAGTGGTATCTATGTGCGACTATCCAAAATTTATGGTGAAAACAGGTGAGGTCGTTTATGGGAGACCTATTACATGACCTATAATAGGTTAGGTTATATTAGACTTTTTTCGTGAACATATTAGGTTTGAACTTTTTATAAAGCATATTGGCTTAATTGTGAGACTTCACACCATCTAAAATGTTTATTATACCTAAGAGTTTAACCTATTTATTTATATTATATAATAATAATGTTGATATTATAATATTTTAATATAAATAATATTATTATAGATATAATTTTAATATAAAAATATAATCTAATTATTAGATTAAATGAGTCTAGTTAAAAGTAGGTCTATTAGTCTATTTATATTTGGATATGGTAGCTATTTCAAAACCATATAACATGATATATCTTTAAATAGGCTAACAAAGTCAATCCAAAATTTTAAACATGCCTAGACTTTTTAATTTCTTTTAAAGAGACTAATATATATAAACTCAGTTTATTTAATGCAAAGTTTGGTGTGTTAATATATAAAATTACTTTATATCTTGTTAAATTTGTATGCCTTAATTTGTTGATGCGGATTGAACACTCTCTTGAGAATGTTGTTTTTGTTGTCTTTTTTGACTAAGAAGTACCTCACATTATACAAAATGTTCAAAAACTAACCCTAATGTTTTCAATTTTCAAAGCACATAAGATAAGATATATCCGTGGGTATCCAGTTATATTCACTAAAACCAGCAAATGAATACCCAGACGGATATGGCTGGATACAGGAAAAACTTCTTCTGTGTACAATCCATAGTGAGTAGTTAGTAGTTGTTCCCATTGCTATCCCTATAATAGATACTACATAATGGAGATTAATATATTTAACAAAGAAAATATTGTGCCCCTTCACTCTCCTTTTCCTTATCTTATTTTACCAAACTAAAATGTTAATTTGGGATCAAATACCTTTTTAACAAATTTTATCCCTAAAGTTATAGACAAGAAACTAATCAGATGTGTTGCTGACCCTATTGCTATCAGGTATCAATCAAATGAATTTTTAATGCTGAAATGGACAATTATTTATAACAGTGTAAAGATAAATGATTTAATAACCAAAATCATTTTGAAATATTGATCTCATTGCAATCAAATTATGTATATACAGCCCCAAACTTCTATGAAATCCATCCTAATATATTCTTAGTGGGAATGATCATGCAGACATTTTTGCTTTTTTTCCCTCTAATATATTTTTTCACAAAATAAATTTGATCATTAAAGTGTGTCAATAAATAAATTAAATTAAATGAATAATAAATACATTTTCTGTAGTTCTAGAGATGATTTGACTTGAAAACAATTTTTTATTGAACTGATAAAGATTGATACAGTGAGTGGTTAAAATAAAGTGGAATCAGGTGGATCATAGAAAGTAGAAAGTAGAAACTCAGTGAGAACAAATGAGACTGAAAAGCTGGCTATGTTTTTCTTTCTCTAAGCAGAGATCTTCTCCTCGGCATTGGAGGACTCAATACTCGATGCTAGATAAAGATGTTAACATTCACACAAAAAAAAATGAAGATATTAACAATTAATACATACATAATTTTTTAATGATCCAAATATTAATTATTTTTAAGTAAATTAATGTTAAAAATCACCAAACTAATTATTTACCTTGTATTTTAATATTCGTCTCAACCTTACATTTCCATCAGCCCCTCACAAACAAACTCATATCGATTGAAATAATAAAAAAAGTGGAATATTTATGTAGTAAATATTTCTACGCATAGGTAGTATACAAGTATATTATCTATTATTCATTTATATTTTTTTTAAAGAATCGATGATGATAAAATATGAATGATATAATAATTATATAAAACTTATACAACATAAGGTGGTCCGGTGGTTAAGGTGAAAAGTTTAAGAAATTGAGTGAAGAAGTTGACAGTTTGAGTCTTGTACACAACAAATACTAACAACTAACATTTGCCGATAAAAAAAACTTACACACCAGCAATTTCACAAACAAGACACTTTTAGTAGATATCCTTATGTTAACATCAGGGTACTGGTATAGTGAAACAGTGGTTCAGTAATTATTAATCCAAAATTAAGATATATAATTCATATTTAGATATATAATTCATATTCATAATCTACTCCAAATTCACACAAACAAACAACATTAAGTCTTTAACAAAATCAAAGGCTAAAGTGCAAAACATATATTAATCCAAAATTATCACTTAACAAACGCAAAATACAAATAAATATCAATCATTAAAGTTGAAGAATTTGTGAAGAATTGAAAATTTGAAATTAAAAAAAAAAAATAATGTACAAATCGACCGGTTTAAACCGGTTCTATTGCATATGCGGTATAACATACGTACCGTATCGGTTAGGGGTCCGATTCACCAGTTTTCCGGTTGAACCGACCAGTACGGTACGGTTTTTAAAGCATTGCTCCTAACAATATAGATTACAAATTTTCTTTACATAACCATGAAAATCAAGCTATAAAATATATATTTTTATTAACTTATTTGCAATTATATATATATATATATATATATATATATATATATATATATGTCACTTTTCAATAACAATGTAACTTGTTTACTATGAGGATTTTGAATTAAAGAATAAAATTTATACATTGATAGCGTAAAAAGTTTATACACTGTCATTATATCATTTATCATTCACATTCATAATTGATTTCTCAAAGAATTAATGCAAATGAATGATGAAAATATATTCATTATGTATTAATTTTTACTGTAATAATATATATATATATATTATATTTTTTATATTAAAACAAATTGTGTATTCATTATGCCATAATTAACACTACTTTACTAAGTACAGAGAGGAAAATCCATTATATATAAAAGTATTGACCAATTTGGTTTACATATTGATTATTCATTTAATGTTATAAATAAAGAATATGTCATAATTAACAGTACGTAGTTTACCAAATACAGAGAGATAAATTCCAACCTGGACTTGGTTGTGCATTACTCCCACCATTTTGCCATTTCCTCAATCCTCAATATAGCGTTGCATTCTATGATGATGAAGCAACGGTTGAGATTCAATCCCTGACTCAGACCGCGAAATGAAACGAATCACTTCTTGAAAGGTCACTTCCTCGCATGGAATAGCTAGTGGACCATGGTTTGAAAAACCGTATTCTTCTTCTGCTTCGACTAATAGCTTCTTGAATATGGGATGGTTCAGGTACGATGCGCGCACCACAAATCTCGTGTGGTTTATGCCCACACGTACTGCCAAGTGTCCTGATGGTACATCGGACGGTGTACGATGACTTGACCTGTAGGCCTTGTCGCGCCATTGCCGTAGAATTTGGCGGAGCCTCCCTATGCATTGGATTTTGATGAAGGACATTTTTTCACCACACACTAATGCATCGAAGAGAGTGAGAAGGTAGGAGGAGGAGGGGCCATGTTTTTTATAATGGACATGACAACTTATAGCTAATCTAATTAACTGTTTCAAAATAATTATTTGTTTCAAACACACCATTTTTCTCAAAATAATATAAAAATATTAATATATATTTTTTAATTTTTTTTAATGAAGTGTTACTTTTTAATTAAATAAAGACAATAAATTGAAAATTGAATAATGACACATGATTCATATTCATCAAAGTACCTATAGGTCTCGCTTAAATAATTAATAGATAATAATATTCATTATTTTTTAAGTGAATAAATTCAACTTGATAGAAATATTATCAATATTTTTTTTAGTCAAATTTTAGTGAAAAAGGAAAATCAGAATTTAATTAAATAAATTTGATGGTATGGTATTGTTGGATATTTATTTATGATATTTAACAACTTTTAGAATTAATGATGAAAATGGAGGAGGTTGTTACGAGTTTCTTTTATCCCAAATGGTAGTTCTTTCCATATCACTAGGGTATTGAAATTCAGTTATAAATATACCTCTTTAATCATTAGTTGAAACACACAGAAACATAAAAGGATATAAAAAACATGAGAAAGTATCATAGAATAAAAGTAGAATCCTCCCTTTTTCCTCTTGCAATAAGAGTATGAATCCTCTCAGGCAAGTGAATGGTAAAATAATGTAAAGTAAAAAAATAAAAAGATAATTTAATCATTCTATTATATTTTAATTATTTTTTTATCCTCAAAACCAAGTATAATAACCTCATTTGTATCTTTATTAATGAAGAGCATCCCTACTAGTTCAATAAGGTACGGTCTATCTTTACATTATTATTGATTGTGATTATAATTATTAGAGGCCCTAATTATAAATAATAAAATAAAATAATATTTTTTACAAAAATATTAATAATGAATATCTTGTACTTTATTATTGGTAATTAAATAATTAATATATTATGGTGAATATTCTATTAAAGTAATATCTTCTAACAATAAACAGCTAACATTCCAAAATAAATATTTTCAAACATAAAATTATTAATAAAGATTTTAAAATATAAGAAAGTATAACAAATACTATAATATAGAAACTAATCTTATCAATTATGGAGGAAAGATCATAAATATTTATTTCTTTTTCTTAATTCATCATTTAGAAGATCATGTAATATCGCTTATGCTCCTAAATATTATTAAAAGATACCCAACCATCTATCAATTTTCTACTCAAGAACATACAATCTTGATTTCCTATCAGTCATGAGGATACACGAGTAAGATGAAGAATTTTGTTCAACGCATAATTTTTTTTTGCCCCCTTTCAATAATAAACTAAATAACTAAACAAATTTTAAGATATAAAATAATAAATGCCATTTAGTGAAGATACCATCTAGTGCGGGCAAATGAGGTTATAATATCTTCATTAGTTCGTAATCAACTTCATTTATTCAGATTTTAAATTCAAAGACGAGTATATTCCAAAAAGTTGTCTTAAAATCAATTTTCTACACTCAATGCACGATTGTCATACTTTTTGCAATATATTTGTCTTTGAATTTAAAATACTTGTATTTTCATCCTACCATACTATACTTTACCCTAACTAAATAAAATGAACTATTTTATACTTTAAAATGAGTAATAGTAAACAAGACTACATAGTTCTTCGATAGAAATTTGATTGTTGGTTGGATATGTTTTAATTATATTTAGGAGAAAAAGCAGCATAATACGACCGTCAATGATTTGAGGAAAAAACGCAGTCACTCATAATACTTCATTCATCCTTGATATGATTAGATTTTGTTTTTATTTTCATATTTTTTATATAGTTAGATAGTATTTATTTGTTTTTTTTTTGCTTATATTTTAACAAGTGTATTATTACCTTTTTATTAAGTCAAATAGAAACACCACATCATGACCATTCTAAGATATTTTAGGGACAAAGAATTAAAATTACACCCTCCTCCATCTTTATTTTTATTTTTGAAAATATTTAATTTGGATTAATATTAACTATTTATTATTAAAATATATTATTTTAATAGAATAAGTACAATGATATATTAAATTTTAGTAATTATTTAATTATCAATAATAAAGTAAAGGATATTTATTAGTAATGTTATTCTAAAAAACATTATTTTATTATTATTATATTTATAATTATTAACAATAATAATAATGTGAAATAGAAATTTAAAATAAATAAGTAAAGAAAAAACTGCACTTTATTGCACAGGAAACAACTATATAAGTATGATAAAAATAAATATATACTTTGACAATATATAAGTTTTATACATTGTCTATGTATTATCCACCATTTATATTTAAACCTCATTGACTTTTTAAAAAAAAATTAATTTAAATGAATAATGAATCATATAATGATTATGTATACATTTTTATAGTGACAATACATAGATATTATATTTTATAAGCATTTGTTAAAAACTTTACATTGCATGTAGAACCTTATAAGATTTTGTTATGGACGAGATTCGAACCTTCAACCTCATTCACTTTACCCATTCTCTTTAAAGATCAATCTACCTTATAATTTTTTTTTTTTAAATTTGCTATGGGTAAGATTCGAACTCACAATTCTTTCACCATATTCCTTAAGTCTCACGCCATAACCACCAAACCAACTTATGACTCCTAAGTTCAGCTATGTTATTTGCTTGGCCAGGGAGTTTTCAGAATGGTGTGGCACAAGCTACGAAAGCTTGCCCACAAAGGTGATTTCTAATGTTAGTTTCTTTTGTCTAGACACTCTTTGTTTCTTTAAGGGTGACAACTACGTTAGTAATTAAGATAGCGTGCATGCAATTTCTTTATATACATACGACATATTAAAATTACATAGAATTGTAATAAGTATGTGCCCTCTCACTAGGATTTAGTTAGATTCATTTTTAGTGATGTGTTAATAAATACTTTGAGTAATACTAATTAAGTAAGTCAATCTTTAAAATACAAGCTTAACACTATCCGAAAGGTTAAAAACACCAAATTTCAATGCAAAAATACTTTTTATTTTATTTTTCTTAAACAATGCTGTGAAGGCACTTATTATCATTATGTAGCACGTGTCTCTATTTCTATTTGTTTGCCCAATGAACAGTTCAAAGTAGTGGATTCGAGATAAATGGAACAAGTAGCTAACAACTAACAAGCATGCTTAATTTAAACTTTGCCTACTCGTAGAAAAATAATGAACCTTTTTTGCACTTTCAACATTTTAACAACTATTCTTCTAAAGAAAGGTTTTTGTGTTGGTTCTTAGGACTCAATTATTGTCTCTCGACTTTATTATCATAATCATAGATGATTCATGTACGAGACCAGCTCGTTAACGAGTTTGGCTCTTTTCTATTACACGAGAGATCATTACATATCTAGGATTATAACATGTGTTAAAAATAAAATTTTAATAATCCAAATTTCAACATTTTTAAAAAATTGCCCCCTCTCACATAACCATTATTGGACTCTTCAGTACTAGAGATGAATCTATTTCCTCGTTAACTAGAGGATTTGAACTTAGAACACTTTGGACTATAAACAATTCTCTATAAACATAATGGTCGTGAATGATACACTGAGAATATCTATGCACTATATACGGTGAACCAACATTAATTATTAGAATAAGAAGCTTTTTGTAAGAGGATAATATATATGTATTGTTAGTGTAAAAATTTACACACAATCAATATATAATCAATCATTCATTTGCATTATTTTTCAGAAAAGTTAATAGTGAATAAACATGAATAATAGATGATATAATGACAATGTATAAAACTTATATACTGAAATATTTTTTTTTATCTTTTCTTTAATTACCGTGAACATGTTGTGCATCTAGTATGGAGCCCATTTGCTATATCATAAAAATGGGGCTTGAGTCTTCTCTAATACTAGAGAATCTAATAGATATTCAAAAATAAAGTTTTCATATTTTCTTTAGTTTTCTTAATTAAATAAATAAAAACATATACAAATATTTTTATCCTCCTATTTTAATATTAGAGAGTCCATGATGATCTATCAATGTAGTTTCAATGGCAACTTTTTTTTGGAATAACTTAAACTCATGCTAGACGATGTTTCCTTGTAAAAATAATACATATTCTTACTAAATTATCTCACAAATGAGAAAGTGTTATATGTTATAAAATAATATTTTATTTATTATTGATTGATTTATAAATAACATATATTTTTTTTATTAGAAAGATTTGTAGGAAAATTTAATGTAAATATGGAAATTAACTAAAATTTTAACTCTATTTGCTTAGTTACCTTGATGACTTAAACCGTTCAATTTATTTTTTAATTCACCTAAATTCTTGATGAAAATTTCTTTTATGTACAGTAATAAATTTTTTATTTAATAATAATCTTTGAATTAATAAAACCGTGAACTATAGTAAATATGACAAGAAATTAAAATAGTTGTAGCGTGGACTGTGGAATGCTGAAAACGGCGCCGTGATAAACAGTTTGTCACGCTGTCCCTATACTTTTAGTTTACTTTATCCCTCATTTCTTTTGTCGTGAAATGCACGCGTGATCAACGGTCAAACATCAAAGCAGACCAAATTTCGAGAAATAAGCATTTCTATCCGGGAAATATAAAATGAGTAATAATATATACTCATACTAATTCTCATACATATAAAAAAGTGATATATAATATTTTATTTATTAGTGATTGGTTTACAAGTGATATATGTCACTTTCTTGTGGATAGGAAAATAAATATGATGATTTAGTAAGAAGATATATTATTTTTCATATAAAATTATAGAGTTTTTGAAATTTTTCATCATTCATGAACTTATATTGATTAACAAAAAATAATAATACGTTATCTATCATCATTTGTATTATTTTTATTTAAGAGTTAATAATTATTAGATATAAATGATAGATTATACAAACAATAATAAATGAAAGTTATATACTGTCATTTTTCTCACAAAAAAAAACTTATGTAGAAGGAATATGAGAAATACATTGTTTTAATGTAGTAAGCAATTAAAAGAGATTAATTCCTCTTACTCAAATGATGAAGATATTTTGGTTAATAGTAAAAACACAGAATATAACAAGTAGGCTGTATTAAAAAGTGATATATAACTATCATTTAAAGAATAAAAATATAACCAAGTGAATTTTAAAATTTAAGTTGACTATTTCTTGAAATATTGAATGACTTATTTTTTAAATAAGAATATCTTCTTATTTTCGTTAAATAATACCTTGTCATTTTTCATAACAATAGACTCTTGCTGGCAAAAGGAAAATTGCTAATAAGTGTTAAGAAAAACAGTAATTGATTTCCTTATTATAAGAGTAAGTTACACTCACACTCTTGAGTTTCAGTGAAATTATACAAATTACTCATCATTTTTTGTCCTTACACGAACCACCCTTACCTCCTACACGAACCACCCATAGTTTTGTATATATATTACACTGACTACCCCTCCATGTTATAAAAATGAAATATTTTAAACAAAAAAACGCGTGGTAAATGTAATTAATTGAAACAAAATATTATATATTGTGTAACATTTCAAATAGTACAAAAAAAATTTTTATTCATTATTTTTGTGTCATTATAAAATACATTAATAATTCTAAAGATAGGCTTAAATAACTCTTATAATATTTTGTAACGAATCAAATAATGAAGATGTATCGACTCTCATATTATTTGAATTTGTCTACACAATATACAATATTTTATGCAAGGACAAAAAGGAGGAGTGATTTGTGTAATTTCACTAAAACTCATGGAGTGTGAGTGTAATTTACTCTTATTATAATTAAAATCATGATTTCAATATAATTTTTTATTTTTTCGATTCTCGGACAATTAAAATTCTCAATACATTTATTGCAAACATTATGGCAAAGCTAAAGAAATCCTGGTAACCAAGTCAAATATCAGATTACCAGTATATATTCTGAACTCGAATCACTGATCTACGTTTTCTGTCACCTTTTTCCTGATAGTGTGTTTCTGTAGTGCACTGTTTTCGCACATTTTGATTTTAATATTTATATTCAAGACTTTACATAACATAATCATCTTTTAGTCAAAGATAATTTGTTTTCTAAAGAACATAATTATTCCTGAAATTTTAAATGACTATTGTATAGTATAAGTTTTAATACCAACAATATTAATATGAAACCAAATAAGTTTATAAATACATTAACGTGAGAATAAAAAAAGCTTGTTCATATTCAATACTAATAAAAATATGTCATAAAAAAGTTAAATAGGAAAGGGTATTTGAAAATTTCGAGGAAGACTGGTGATGACGATTGACTAATGTATGTTGGAGTAAATTCACGTTTCAATGTTCTTATTTTTTGAATATTGTGGTCTAACACCATTAATTTTATTCAAAAGATCGTATTCTTTTGAAGGAAAAAAGTACTCTTTAACTCTCAATAATGATAGTAACACTAACACAAGTACACAACACAAAACGACAAGAGAGTTCGCGTGCTTTGTTACAAACTCATGGGGTTGTGCTTAGCCCCCACCCTAGCTAGTTCTGAAGACACCCTTTTTGCAGGGTTTTGTACTGTGTGTGTTCTGCTTTTCACCTTTGTTCTCATTCTTTTTTTGCTCTCTCCAATGAGATGAGATTCTCATATTATGGACCCCATGTAATAATAATGTAACTAAAGACAAGAAAATGGGATAACACTAAAATGCTAATGAGGGTGGAGAGAATGGAGAATAAGAATAGGATGGCTTCTATGGAAGGAGGAGGAGTTGTTGGGGTTCAAACTTTAGCTGCAGATATAAAGCTGCTCAAAGAAATGAAGGAACAAAATGGTGTTTTAGCTTTTTTTCACTTTCTAATTATTTTATAATATGGTTATTGTCTCATGCTGTAGCTATGATTGAAAGTTCAAAACTTTCAATGCTAAATGTATTTGTTACATGTTACAAACTATGTTACTAATAGGTTGCAATGCAAATTTCAGTGGTGGGTAAGAGTTTCAGTACGGAGCTATGGCATGCTTGTGCTGGGCCTCTTGTATCGTTGCCTCAGGTTGGAAGTCTAGCCTATTACTTCCCTCAGGGACATAGTGAACAGGTTTGTGTCTCTCTTTGTTTTCTATTTTTCATGTACCTTTTTCAACATTAGTGTTTTTCTGCTGCTTATTAAACTGTTTTTTTGGTTAACCCAACTTTTATATTTCCAAATGCTAAGCTTTATTGCTGTTTGTTAAGATATAGTATAAGTCACCATGATGTTAGTGTTAGTATAATGTGCTTTTTCCATACATTTCACGTGGCATGTTAGAACAGAACATGCCATGTTTTGGTACATCATTTTGTTGTAATTGTGGCACATCATCTGGTCTCAATAGTTTCTAATTAGTACTATAATGAACGTAATTTCGAAAACTTTTTTGCTACATCTGATGGTTTGAGAGCAAAGTACATATTTCGTGAAATCTATCAGGTTTCATGAGAAGTTGTTCACATAATAATGCACTTAGTACTATTAACATTACAAAAATGTTAAGTACCTAGAATATGATACCTACCTTGTACACACTATTCTTGTATATAATTTGTCCAGTTGGGATATGCACATATGAGTGAGGTGTGGTATTCTAAAAGGTTCAAATAACATATTTGTTAGTATTATGGATTGGCTGAAACTGAAGTATGTGACCTTATTCTCTATATCCAACAGTTGGCAGCTTCCACTAGAAGGAGAGCAGCAACCTCACAGGTTCCGAATTATCCGAATCTTCCATCTCAGTTGCTTTGCCAAGTCCAAAATGTCACACTTCATGTGAGTGTTATAAGCTACATGACCCCCTTCTTGCAACAACTGCACATTTCAATTACAACATTATAATTCTATACATAAACATCTTTTGTACTTAAATGTGTGTCAAAACTTCATGCTATCCATTTTGATTGATTAAGATACATTATCTCCTATATTCTCTTATTATTAACTACTGGATGTTATAACACATGCAAAACTTTACCTATTTCGTTTCGCTTATAGGCAGACCAAGAAACAGATGAAATATATGCTCAAATGAGCCTCCAACCACTAAATTCAGTAAGATAGAACAATACTCCACAAGTTTCAGTTCACAGATTTTTTAACAGCTAAAAATCACATGAGTTAAGGAATTCTCCTTCTGTTTCAGGAAAATGATGTCTTTCCTATATCAGAGTTTGGGGTGAAGCCAAGTAAACATCCCAGTGAGTTTTTCTGCAAAATTTTAACTGCTAGTGATACTAGCACACATGGTGGATTTTCGGTACCACGCCGGGCTGCAGAAAAACTCTTTCCTCTTCTGGTATGGCTAATAAACACAAGCCAGTTGTGAATTCTGTTGTATCTGAATGAATTCCCTTTTGACTAATAATATTATTTTAATTTCAGGATTACGCAATGCAACCACCAACCCAAGAACTTGTTGTCCAGGATTTACATAACAATACATGGAAGTTTCGACATATATACCGCGGTAAGGATACCATTTGGCACTCAATTCCACTGCTTTAGTATAAAATAAGACTGTCCTAGATCATGGATTAATCACATTAAGAGTCTGCATGTTTGTGTTTTACTCATTTGCAGCTTTCTATTGATAAAATTGAATGGCTTTTGTTTAAAATGCTGGTTTTGGTTAAAACTCATCTTTGCATTCTTTGCATTTTTTTATTTAGGTCAGCCAAAGAGACACCTTCTCACAACTGGATGGAGTTTGTTTGTAGGCGTAAAAAGGCTTAAAGCAGGTGATTCTGTTCTTTTTATCAGGTATTAGTGGTACACAAGCTGCATTCACTTCTGTAATATATATGCTGCAAACTAAATATGAATGATGGAAGCTACTAAATTATTTATTGTGGGAAATGAAGTATTCAAAATTCTTGAAACAAGTATTGTGTACTCTCCATGGTGCCTCGGCAATAATATAGAATCAATATTATACCAAAATAATGTAATCTTAGTTGACAAGTTATAACTTTCGATTATAAGTTACGAGTAAGATCTGTTTCATATCTTAATTGTTTCTATAAAATTGACATGTAAATTTGTTACAAGGGATGAGAAATCGCAGTTACTAGTTGGTATCAGGCGCGCTAATCGTCAACAGACTACATTGCCATCATCAGTCCTTTCCGCTGATAGTATGCACATTGGTGTCCTTGCTGCTGCAGCTCATGCTGCTGCTAATCGAAGTCCATTCACTATTTTCTACAATCCAAGGTATATTTCATATGATCTTAACGTATTACACGTATCTGAACCAAATTAATATTAATATATAACAAATATAGGTTCCGCGGATATTTGTTAAAGTGTAATATCTCTTTCTATTTATTTGTAGAGCATGCCCTTCAGAATTTGTTATTCCACTGGCTAAATACAGAAAAGCTGTATATGGGACGCAGGTCTCAGTTGGTTTGAGATTTGGTATGATGTTTGAGACGGAGGAATCAAATAAGCGCAGGTAATTTTATCAAATGCTTGAAATATGCTATGGCATGTAGTATTGTCTTTGCTATCATCGGATGGAATTAGTAAAGCAATAATGCCCGCTTTCTATTAATGATGTTTCTGCAGATATATGGGAACAATAGTTGGCATCTGTGACTTGGATCCTTTAAGCTGGCCTGGTTCTAAGTGGCGAAATATTCAGGTAGATCAAGTTTCTTGCCACACTCATCAAAAGCATGCTCTTTAAACATTGATGGTTTGATAGTTTCTATCGTTCTTGATTTGCTGCTAATATTTACTTGCTGCTGAAGCTTGAGGCAGAAAATAGTCTAACATATGAAAGCTAATATTTTCTCATAAAACAGGTGGAGTGGGATGAGCCAGGGTGTAGTGAAAAGCAGAAAAGAGTTAGTTCATGGGACATCGAGACTCCTGAAAATTTCTTCATATTTCCTTCTTTGACTTCAACTCTTAAACGACCATTGCAATCTGGATTGTTGGGTTAGTTTCTTTCTTCTCATTCAGTTTTTGTGGATGTGTCTTTGATTTGATCACTAACTATGCTGATAGGTCCAGAAAATGACTGGAACTCTCTGGTAAGAAGACCTTTTATGCGTGTTCCTGCGAATGGAACTGCAGAGTTCTCGAGCACCATACCAAATTTGTACCAAGAACAAATGATGAAATTTCTTTTGAAGCCTCAACTTGTTAACAATACTGGAACCTGTTCATGGGCCCCTCAACAAGAATTTGCTGCTAAGAGAGGTCCATCAGAAGAGTTCATGTCCACACACCCAACAGATAACCAAAGAGTTATTGCAGATTCAGTGGGCATGCCAAAACAAAATCTACATTATTTTCAAACTGAACAAGACCAATCTAATGCCTTGAAACCTCTAGCCAAAGTTGACAATCCTTCATCTTCTGGAACTGTTACTGATTATGTAAAATTAGAACCTGAGTTGTTTAGTAATCATATGTTTAACTTTCCTTCCATGGAAGGCTGCAACAGCGAAAAAATGTCCACAAATTATGTTAATCCCGAAAGCCTTGCTGGCCAATTGGCATTCCTTAATCAAAACCAGAATCCAATAGGGGTTGATGTTCCCTCATCAGGTTCCGCTATCGTGGATAGCCTACTTCCTCAGCTAGATAGTGACGAATGGATGATGTATTCTTCTTGCCAAAACGGATTTACGGAACCTTTATCAACTTTGCAAGAACATTCTGCACTTCCCTCTCAAGCAGTTAATCTCCCCTTACCTTCAGTAAGCCAAGACATGTGTGATTCATATCTCAAAAATTCTAAGTTCTTAACTCATGCAGAAAAGCTAACATCCATTTCTCAGCAAGAGATTTATGGCCTCAATTGCATATCAAGTTCAATAAACTTGAGGGATATTTCAGCTGAGAGCAACAATCAAAGTGAAATTTACAACAGCGACAATGTTATTGATGTTAGTAACAGCGTAAGTATCAGCATTGTTGATCCGCCTACTTCAAATGCCATTTTGGACGAGTTTTGCACATTGAAGGGCAGGGATTTTCTGAATCCATCAGATTGCATGGTGAGCAACATAAGTATAAACCAGGATGTTCAATCTCAGATAACATCCACAAGTTTAGCGGAGTCACACGCCTTTTCTGTGCAAGACATCCATGACAACTCGGGTGGTGCATCGTCCAGCCTTGTCGATTTTGATGAAAGCAGTTTTCTGCCAAATAATTCATGGTCACAACAAGTAGCTGCGCAGGCTGCATGTAGGCGTACCTATACGAAGGTTTGTACTTGAGAACCCTTTCAAAAATTGCGTTCATACTAATGATATTTCAAAATCGACATAATTGCTATGTTGTCATAGGCTTACTTGTAATATCTTTTTGGGTTAACTTTGATATATCATGATATTGGTTTTCTGGTCTTGCAGGTTCAGAAGGCAGGATCTGTAGGAAGATCAATTGATGTCACTAATTTCAAGAACTACGAGGAACTAATCAGTGCAATCGAATGCATGTTTGGACTTGAGGGTCTGCTAAATGACACCAGAGGATCAGGATGGAAGTTGGTATATGTAGATTATGAGCATGATGTTCTGCTAGTTGGGGATGACCCTTGGAAGTAAGTGTCTCACTTCTGCTCTAATGAGTGACAAATTTAAGTCGCATTTGGGTGAACAACTTAATTAAGCGCGTATTCAATAGCTTTTTTCCTTCCCTTTCCTCTTGAATATTCATAAAACTGTTTCTATATAACATAATAATCATTTGTACAAATGGTCTGTGCAGGGAATTTGTGGGTTGTGTCCGCTGCATAAGAATTTTATCACCTACGGAAGTAGAGCAAATGAGTGAAGAAGGGATGGCGCTTCTTAATAGTGGTGCATTACAAGGGATGAATGGTTGCATATAAGGTGGCTAGACCCCATATCATTAAACCATTTTTATGTAGATTTTCTTTTAATCATAGTCAAAGGCATGTATTACCTTGACTAACAAAGTTGGCATATAATGAAAATGACATTCATTTGCCTATGTTAGAGTATCATATATAAAATGGACAAAAAGTTTGAAGATTGAGATTGTAACAGAAGGTTATATGATGTTCCCATCACTAGAGAGGAGTATCACTTAGGCAAAAGTTACATAAACATGCTGTAATCAGAATTGAAAATTCAAAGAGAGCCTCAGCTTGCTATAAATTTTTTAAGCATTCCTAGTTTCTGCTTTGACATTAGCCATGCAACATATTGGGCTTATTGAAGAGTACCCATATGAGACCTTGTATTTTCAACTAAAACTTTGAGATAATTTTTTCATTGGTTTTTTCTACTTATAAAGTTTCAGTCATCTCATTCTATCCTAACAGATGAAACTAGTTAGAAATCATGCAATTCATGAAATTTATTAAAAACATTAATCATATGCAGGCCTAGTGTTCAATAACTTCATCCACATCAAATTAAAACAAGCTCTCTAATCTACCTTCCCTAACAAATTGAAAAATGTATTAATCAATAGATCTAAATTACCTAAATTAGTTAGAAACTAATCACACACAAAAATAGTTAGAAACCTTATAGCTCCATGTAGATTATCTAAATTTTCGAACACTCATCCAATTTTAGTAACCTTTATGTTCATAGCAACAAGACACAAACTATTAAAAAATATTATCTGTACTTAAATATATTGCCAAAATATATTATTTCGTTAAAAAGAATAAGTACATATTAGGAAATTAAATTCACTACTTCTTTGCTATTTTAAAACTTAATTTTCCAATATAAAACTACTTTTTTTATTCACATAAAAGAAGCTGATTGTTTAACTCCTTTTTCAACAAGGTTTAACTAAATCATTGTATTTTAAATAAATATTAGCATGAAGACATATTAAAATTTTAAAATGCACATAACGCTAACTATGTATCCACAATGGAAGAAAAAAAAAGAAAATCAATGAATCATCCAGCTGCTGTAGCAGGCACCTGAATGAAACTCACAAATAAAACAAAAGAAATACAATTTCTGTATATTCTCCATCAAGCAAAGAAAACTAAGTGGAGCCTTCTATTCAATAAATGATATATGTAAGAATAGAAACACATAAGGCTCTGCAACCAAGATTAGGAGCTAAGTCTTCAATTAATTGCTAATCTCACTATCCATTTTCATTCTCTTCGAACCTTGCATCCTTGTCACAGCACCACCTCGTGGCTGCAACGCTGCATCATGTTGGTATGCACAATTAGTTCCATTCCGACATCCTCTAGAACTATTAAAGAAGATGCATGGCTTCATTATCTTTGGTTTCGAATCCCTTGATCTATAAATGTGTGTTGTGTCTGGGTTATTTACTGGCTGATGAATCTGATGATTACTGGAATATGGAAGTGTTTCTTGTCTATCTCCTCCATGTTGTTGAATCAAGCTCTTATAGTAGTTCGCATCCTTTACGGACGGGGCTTCGATAGGAGGAGAAACAGTAACTGAACTCATTGATGGCCTAGGAAGCCATTGAGTAGCAACAGATCCCACTTGGCCTCCAGTTGAGGGAGGATAAGAAGTAGCTGAAAGACCATGTGAAGGTATAGTGGTTTCTCCTTGATTACTAGGAGTGTGTGGATGGGAAAAGGCTACTAAAGATGACCCTTGGTTATGTACATATTGCAGGTTACTAGTTGATCCATAATCGCGAACCAACGTTTCAATCATTTCTGCGTTGTTGAGAATACTACTAAGCACCTCATGTTCAGTCAAATTTCCATGCTGATTGCTCTTTATTATATTAGTTAAAGCTACAGATGCAGCAGCTACATCTACACCACCAGTTAACTCCAATGGGTTTCTAGGTATGCCAGGAGGTAACTCACTAGACTGTGAATCAGATACTGCATCAAATGCAGCATCTTCATCTTCAAGAGGCGTAATTGGTATCAAAGCAGTTTGACCATCATCAATGGCATGGGAATCTTCAACATCCATTACGATAGCAGGGCTGCATGCGAAAGAAAATATAAATAAAAATACCTTTGAAGACAAAAAATGGAATATAAGAAAAATAATTGTATAAGACAAGAAGAATCATACTTTGGAGGAATGGAGGATGGACGGGGATAAATAGCTTCAAGTACTCTCATTTCCCTCTTATGTTGATCCTCTACCTCTTTGCTTTCTTCCCCAGCCACCACTAGCCATGTGTGATCCAGCACAATCTACAAGAATAACAAGTTGATTAGGTATTATATTATGCTGAAACCAAACTCACACACTTCACTTTTTTTTCTTACTCTCTTCCACCCATTATGTAAGCTAGAGAATACTGAACATTATTAAAAATCTTTTTTAATATAGAACTAAGAAACAGAACTACCTTGGGTGGACTAATCCATCGAATCACTGGTATTTGGGACAGATCTATCTCAAACTGACTTGAAGCATGAGTTCCCTCAAAGCCAGGAGGTAACATGTCATCAGAACCTGCCCTGTCATGATGCGAGTGCAATGATCTCTTCGCTTGGAGGTGATCCTGAGAACTTAACCCAACTAGTGAAGGAGAGTCCTCTGATAAGAATAACTTAACCTGTTTAACAAAGAAGTATTAGTCTTCTACCTCCTCTTCTAACACTCATTGATATCCAATATTTCGGCATCATCTTAAAAATGACAGATTATTGATTACACATATTTATGTTCATTAAGTCATGAGTCAATGCAAACTCAAGTACCTGCAAAGTGATTATTCATATGCAAAGTCTTGCATAACAGAAAATCATGTTCTCCCTTGAGGGTGTGTATGTAATTATAGTCACAAGGCTGAAGCTTATTCAGTGCAAAAAGAATCAAATATGACTCAAAATGAAAAATGACCAAACAGAGATTGTGCATGAAATGAATTCACATCCTCAGACTCTAGTGTCATGATCTTCTCACTTGTCACGTATGAAATAAAAATCAATGTTACTCTAAACAATACACATTCAACCAACTTACGATTAAGCATATGTTGAACAAGGTCAACAAACAGTAAAAAGCATAAGCATTCAGAGTGATCATATATCATATCAAGCCCTTTCTCATTCAAATTTCCATGTGCAAGAGGAGAAACTCTCAAGTAGGCATTAAAGATTCCATTCGGCAAGACAACCAAAAATCAGTTTGGCCAATCTAATTTCTAATCCCTACAAGAATGTCTGTTTTTTGAAAGGGAGTTCATCATCGAAATGAATAACTTAAAGCTACTCGATTTGAAATTCATAAGTTTAATCTGATACTGATAGGTACATAAAGCTAGGCACCAATATCTTCCATTCCTCAAGGTCTTTTGAGATTTTCAAAGCCAAGTGTAAGAATCAAAGAAAAACTACATCCAAAGCCCCCTTTAATCTTGTCTCTGCTCCTACACAAGATACTGATGCCTATGCCTCTCATTAAACCTGGACACATAATGAAAGATTCGCCCACAAGTGAATCTGGCTTTCTGCAATGACTGCGCTCACAGAAACTTTGGGTAGCGCAAAGGTAAGATCCTTGACCAAAAGTAATAACATTCTCAAATCCAAATAGCAAGCTATTTGAAAATGTGTCGAATTAGATTTTGCCACCCTCCATCTCTTCATCATCCCAATGTCAGACAACAAAGACATCTTACAACTTATATTCAGCAACACTCTGAAAGGTGATACCTGAGTTAGTAGGTTGGCCAATAAAGGATTTTGGTCAACTTTCCCTCGGATTCCCAGCACGCACAACTTCAGAAAATTATGACTATCAGTTGGCCCTCCCATGTTGGAAGTGGCTGAGATCTTGATATAGCATTCTTTCAAACAGGAAAATAACAAAATTTTAGAAGGAACGATAACAAAGATCTAAGCTCCAGAACTCTACCGATTTAGCTTGGACACAAAACAACCTAGTAATTGCATTTTAAAATAAAGGGCACCTAGTTTTTTTTAACTCTTCACATACTAATGGACACACACTTGCAACCACCCTAATATCACTGTAACAAATGAGAGACAAAGTTCATTTCAATGAAACAAGTGAAAACTGCAGACATTAGTGTTATGCAAAAGGTATTTTAAAAAAAACGAGGACACAAAGAAATCTTACAAAAAGAAAAATGCCACTGATGTTGGACAGGGCCACACAGGAATTTGAAATTATCTATTTTCTCCATGAGAAAATTGCACGTAACTATTTGAAAACCAAAGGTAACACGCAATACTTAATCCATAATTCCATATATAAGCCATAGAGCTTATGTAGACTAGTTAACATTCTCGAGGATGCAACCTTGAAGGAATAGCAATTACAGGGAAGGATGGTCCACTTTGTACCCTTATGTTCAATCAGAAAAGGCTAACAAAATGATTTTAACAAGTTTCAAAGAAACCTTCTCAAATGTAAACTTGAGATAAGGTTAGAATGTGCATTAAAAACTACTTCAAAAAATAAACCACTACAGAGTAACAAAAGCAGTGGTGTCTGCGAGGAAAAAATGTCTACACTAAAACTAAACTTATTTCAATAATTTCCAGAATTGTCATCTGCAATAACAGTCAAGCATACAATTGAACCATATATTTAAACCATTAAATCACTGAACATCCAAGCCATTAAGGGAATTTTTTCTTTTCCAAAGCCATCCAAAACATGTGGAAAGAAAAAGGGCATAAATTAGATTGCAGAGGATAATAGCAACGCCATGAACTTACGAGTTTTAGAACAATCACTGGTAAACATCCTTATATGGGCCTTTCAAGAGTCACACATTTAAAAGGGATTTAGTTCTATACGAAAAATAGATGGTAATACATCGTAAAAAAACTGAATTGACAAACTGACCAGAAAGCATTTATTCTTCCATAACAATTTCCCTTCAAATCATATGATACAAGTATGGTTTACCTAAGTACTATCTCTAAGTTGCAGAAATTTCTTTGCTCTGCATAAAAATCTCCCTTATAACTTCGCACATTAAATTAAAGACTTAATAGTAGCTAATAAGTGTTATTTCTAATGAAATGGCAATAAACAGCAACTCCAGGAGATAATGCATGTGCTTCCTTACAATTGAACCAGATCATTCAATCAGCACTCTATCTATCACAAATAAACATTCACAGCTCGTAATTTTAACTGCAGTTGGTAAATTAAGTAAACACAAATTTCATTATAACTTGTTGATGCAAAGTTGATTGGTAATTAATTTCTCTTGGATGCAATCATTTTTTGTTGGTTCATGACCTTAATTTCCAAAAAACAACATTTTGTTGTTGTTGATTCCATTATACTATGGATCAACACATGAGTTAGTTTATATTTTGATGATCAAAGGCAATTGAAGGCATCTTAATCTAGAATCAGTAATCAAATTGATATTTGAATCTGTCGGTTCTGGAAATGAAAGATGATGATGATGATTCAATTTACCTGACAAAGATTTAAAGCGGAGGCCCATGTTACTCGCTTTGATTTTTGCAACCCACGCATGGTTATTAGAAAAACGATTCAAAATGTTGAAGAGAGAGAGAGAGAGAGAGAGAGAGAGAGAGTAAACCCTAGTCAGCCTCACCGTCACGCATTCTATGTACTTCTTCCCTATTCCATTTCATGTCCCTCCGTCTTCCCTAAATTATCCCACTCCTATTACCATTACTAACCCCGGATGCACGGGGTGTCATTTTTTTCCCATATTGTTAAGAATACATGTTTCATATGTACATTCATATAGTTAAAACATACATGTTACTTGTGTATTTGTATGAATAAAAACGCATACGTTACTCTTGCATTCGTATTGTTAAGAAGACACATGTTACTTGTGTATTCGCATGATTAAAAACACATGTTACTCATGCATTCGTATTGCTAAGAACACATATGTGACTCATATATTTTGATGGTTAAAAACAAACATGTTACTCGTACATTCGCATTGCTAAAAACACACATGTTACCCGTACATTCGTATATTTAAAACATACATGTTATCTGTACATTGACATTTTTAAAAAGATACATGTGTTATTCGCATCCGTATAGTTAATGTAGACATGTACTATATTTGCATTCATATAGTTAAAAATACACATGTTACTTGTGTATTCACATGATTAAAAACACACATGTTACTTGTGCATTCCTATTGTTAAGAGTACATGTGTGACTCGTACATTTTAATGGCTAAAAACAAACATATTACCCGTAAATTTGCACGAGACGTTATTTTTTTGTCATATGATTAAGAACACACATTACATGTACATCCATATGGTTAAGAACACACATGTTATTCGTGTACATCCATATGGTAGTTGATGGTAATGATAGTTAATGGTTATTAGTATTAAATATTGCAAATGAAAATTCAATTCTTGAGTTATAAGAATTGATTTAACGAAATTAATTGTTACATATAATCTTAAATATATGTATTTGGTGATTAATAGAAATGAATATATACAAAATGTGGATAATAATAAGATAATAAGATTGCTAATCAGAGTATGAGATATTAATATAATTTTTTTCACAATATTATAAGAAATGTAGATAATGTGATTGATAAACAGAATATGAGATATTAATAGGATTGTTTTCAAAGTATTATAAGAATTTAAAGCTCCACTTATAATAAGAATTGATTTAGGGAAATTAATTGTTGGGTATAATTTTAAACATATGTAGCTGATGATTAATAGAAATTAATATATATGGAATGTGTATAATAATATGATTGCTAATCAGAGTATGAAATATTAATAGGATTGCTTTCAGAATATTATACGAATTTAAAGCTTCACTTATAAGAATTGATTTGGGAGAAATATATAATGAATGTGCATAATAGGATAATAGAATTGCTAATGAGATTATGAGATATCAATAGAATGTGCACAATATTATAAAAATAGAGAAATATAAGAATTGATTTAGGGAAATAAAGAAATATTTTTGGTGAGAAAAAATATATAAGAATAAATGTGTATAATGATTTTTTTATGGAATCATGAATGATCATTAAGTATAATAATTATATTCATTCTAATTGAATTATTCATGAATATTCCAGAATAGTAAAGGTGATGAATGTTGATTTTAAACATATGTACATGGTGATTAATATATAAGAAATGCGCATAATAATAAGATAATAGAATTGCTAATCAGAGTATGAGATATTTATATAATTGCTTTCACATCATAACACCGATATTTTACAATTATTACCAACACTTTTTCCTTACAATCTCATGATTCTTTTTCTTCTTTTTAGGTAACATTACACCATACTTTAATTTTCTTCATTTCTCATTCTAAGTTTTTTAATATCCTGACTTTCTGATTTTTGTTAAACAGAGTTCATCATTTTCGAGATAATGTGTATGATAATTTTCTTCATTTCTCATTCTAATAAAATCACAATTTCCTGTAGGTAATGGTAATTGCATATGTGCGTAATAAGATAATCTTACAATCTAATGATTCTTTTTCTTCTTCTTAGGTAACATTATATTACATCATACTTTAATTTTCTTCGTTTCTCATTCAAAGCTTTTCATTATTTTGACTTTGTGATTTTTGTTACAGAGAGTTCATCATTTTTGGGATAATGTGGATGAAAATTTAAAGAATTATTTTTGTTTTTACATAATCAAACAGCATAATATGATAATAATTATTTTTTCCCCTAAACTCATATATCTTTAATATAAATTAATATGAGAATATTATAATGAATGTGCATAATAGTATAATAGAATTGCTAATCAAAATATGATTTTAGGGAAAATGAAAAAATATAAGAATTGATTTAGTGAAAATGAAGAAAGATTTTCGGATGGAAAATGAATGAGTATATGTGAATATGATTAAGTGTTTGGTAGAAAAAATGAATGATTAATAAATGTGACATACATGTGTCATTTTGATGTATGATATGAGAAGTAACATGCATGTGTCATTTTGATGTATGATATGAATGTAGAGGGTAATGATACAATGTGGGACTATGCATGGTAGTTGATGGTTTGATGTATGATATGAATGTAGATGGTAATGATACAATGTGTGACTATGCATGGTAGTTGGTGTGAGTGTTTGGGTGGGAAAACTTTGCATGAGAAGATGACATGTGTCCAAGACTAATAATGGAGAACATTTTTTTCTTATAGTATAATAGATTATTAATAACTACTTTAAGGAAATTAATCAAAATTTATTTTTAAAAACATTATTTTCTAATTTAGTTTTTGCAAAGTCTGATTTTCTAGTTTTATATTACTTTTAAGAGGAGGGATCCACTTACTCCAAAAAACACTTACTCTTCATCTTAGCCATCCAATCTTGAAAAATTCAATGGTTTAGATGTACTCACCAATTCAAACCATTGGATTTCCAAGAATGAATGGTGTAAGTATTTTTCCACTTACTCTTGGAGTAAGTGGATCCCTCCCCTACTTTTAAAAATACGTTAAGGGAAGTTGTTAAACCATCTTCAATCATATCTGCACTGCAAATACCATTAAAAAAAATCTCACCGTAAGAAAAATAAACAATTTAACCATCCATGGCATATTCTTTATCGTCTCAAACTTTTTTTAATGTGTTTTTAATTTTAATAATGAGAAAACGACATAGGTGTTAGTGGTAGTGATAGCTTATTATAAGAGGACATGTGAATTTTTTTCCCATCTCATTATTAGAGTAATTTTAGCATTGTTTACTTTATCTTTTCATCTATCCCCTACTCTACCTATACTTTCTCCATCAACCTTCACATTACCTCATTGTTTCAATTCTTAAGAAATCATATACTCCTCACATAAAATGCTACTAATTTGCATTCCCCAAAGGGATCATTTCTAATACATCTGTGGGACAAGCTCGCACACATTGAGTACATCCTATACACGTATCATAAATTTTGACAGAATGTGACATTGGATCTATATTAATATAAATTTTTGAACATCAAAAATTTAAAATTTTCGATCTAGTAAACTCGTAAATAAATTTTATATTTAGATTCCAGATGAATCAAAAATTGATCAGAATCTTGATAATAAAAATCGAAACTTCTGTATCAATTGATAACTTTTCGATCTTGTACTCAGGTACACTGAACACCAAGCCAATCTCGACAAAGTAAAAAGTGGAATCGATTCGATCATTCAAGTCGGATAGCATTTATGGACGCTAGGATCCGACCTACGTTAAGGGCTTTCTTCTCTTATTATATTTATAGTTATGGAAGGTTGATTTTTCTTATTTGTTCTTCATATGTGTTCACATTCTCCATTGTTTCCAACTATTTTTTGCCACAATTGCAAAGATAAATCATCATGACACTTAAGTTAATTTTGCTTCCTTTTCTTTTAGATATTGGTTTAGTTTGTGAGCTAATTTTTGCTACATGATTTGGAAAACAATATTAATTTGGTTACATTATTGAAATCTCATGTAACCTTAAAATGCTAAAGTAATATTAATGTTGGTTCCTCAAGCTAGCCAAATCTGTCTAAAAAACGATCTTCCAAAACAAGTGGAATATGAGTTTTTGGGCTAAAATTCGATAAAAATGTCAATCTAACTGTTTGGATCTCAAGTATTGGTCAAGCTTTAGCTTTTCAACACAGTCAAAGAATTATATGGGATCTCCCATATTTCAACCAACAAGACATTCTAAAAATAAAATAAAACAAGACTAAATTTTAAAATAGAAACAAAACATAAAAACTTACTAAATCACTAAACCAGAAGCAAAAAAAATAAACGGGTAACCATTTGTATAAGCAAGTTTTACGAAAGAAATATGCTTAAAACATAGGAGATTTTTTTACAAGGAAATGTAGCTCGTGAAACTGTTAAAACAAATAAACAAATAAATAAGAAATGAGTCGTAAGATAAGGTAGTTAGGATGGAGGGTTTTATGGAATGAAGTAATAAAAGGAAATTAAGTACTTATTCTAATCCAAATTCTCTCGCTTGGAATTTCTTGATGAACCACAAATATAATACAAAACACGTGGTGCAAGAACATATGAAATTGGTGCTCTCACATTAATCTCATAAGTGGAATTCCCTATATAGTATTGACTTTAGTAGTGGCCAACACCAACAACCTCTGATTCATAGAAAAAGAGTGTGTATTTAAAGGTGGTGCCAACATTGTGACACAAACCGACTCTATCATAAGTGTCTCATTCACCTGAAAACTCATTTTGAAATACTCAACATACTTAAGATTAGTTTGAGAAGTAGGTTCCAGAATCTTCAGCCTCAGAGGTGCAAACATTGGATCCAAATAAGGAGGAGAAAAGGCCTCTAATGTCAATTTAGTTGGATAAAACGAGGGTGTGAATTCATAAAATTTGTGAGGGTTACTTATGCCTACTATTACTCTACCATCACGCAACAAAACAGTTGAAGAGTGATACATTCTAGAAATAGTTGAAGGGTTCATCACCTCGAACCATGAACCATTTTCATTTTTTGGTTTATAAAAAAATGGATTTAAAACTGCGTTCATTGCTTGTTCCCATCCAACTGTACCTAAAGATACTCCATTAATAATCAAAACGTCAGCTGTTTGGGAGCATCACCATATCATTCATTATCCTACCTCTTGGCATGAACTCAATTTTCCACGTAGCATTTGGATACGTGATTTTAATCCTAACACTTGTACTCAAGGCTTCCTAGAATTGACCCTTGCTTGATTGTTGAAAAGACTCTATACGGTCCCACCACAAATCAAAACCTCAACCTCAAAATTTTTTGATCCAAATTCTTGAATGGGATCTTAGAAAAATAAACTCCATGGAATATTGCTTCTTGTATTGGTGAAGAATGAAAGAGAGAAAAAAAAAAACTCTGAGAACTCTTTTTATTTCTAAACTCTTTGTAGCACACAATGAATCAAACTATTCCTCTTGCCTTCACAAACGGAAAACACCATAATATATACACAAGACTCAAAGGCATAACAAACTAAACAAAACTAACATTACTAACTTTCTAACTGAAAAGTAAAAAATAGAAGGTACCTAACAACTACCAGAAAACTAAAACAAATACAAAAACCTATTCCCAAAAATAACCATAAGTTACCCTTCATATTAAGTTCAAAGGCTGAAGTATTAAGTCTTGATCTGCTTTGCTGATGGATGGCCAACATTCTGACCGAGGAATTAGGAGTCTGATGCACACCTTGGCGCATCTGGTGTGTGTGTCTGACTTTGCTGCCTTTTGTGTTTTGGTGCAGTCTTTTATGCATTATTCTTTGCCTATTAATCTTGGTCTGTTGGTGCAGCATTATCCTACAGGGATTAGGATTAACATAAGTGTGAGAACATATTAAATTTAATACACCCCCACAAGCTGGAATGTGTATGTCACACAATCCAAGCTTGGACACATTACTTGCAAAAATACCAGGGGGTTGAGCCTTAGTAAATATATCAGCAGTTTGCATACTGCTAGTAATTGGTAAAAGGTGAACAACACCATTCATAACCTTTTCTCTTATAGAGTGACAATCAATCTCAATGTGTTTTGTCCTTTCATGGAAAACAGGATTGGCAGCTATGTGTAATGCTGATTGATTGTCACAGTATAAAACAACAGGTCCTATATGTTTAAAATGCAAATCTTCAAGAAGATAAAGAAGCCATTGGGCTTCACAACCAGTTAATGCCAAAGCTCTATATTATGCCTCAGCAGAAGATCTTGAAACTATCTTTTGTCTCTTGCTCTTCCAAGAAATAAGAGATTCTCCAAGAAAGAAGCAAAAACCTGTAACTGACCTTCTTGTGTCAATGCAAGCAGCCCAGTCAGAGTCACTAAAACCTTTTAAAGATATATTAGAGTTAGAAGGAAAAAATAAACCCTTCCCTGGTGCTGCCTTTATATATTTCAGCACTCTTAGTGCAGCCCTATAATGCTCAACAGTGGGAGCAGCTAGGAACTGACTTAAATGACCAATAGAAAAAGAAATGTCAGGTCTAGTATGTGTTAGATAAACAAGCTTTCCTATGAGCCTTCTATAAGAAGTAGGATCAGAGCATAAAGCACCACAAGTGCTATGCAATTTGGCATTACTGTCCATTGGACTTTTGCTTGGCTTTGCAGCCAAGAAACCTGTGCTTTGTAGGAGATCCAGAGCATACTTCCTCTGGCAAATACTGATTCCATTTTTATTTCTGGCCATTTCAATGCCAAGAAAATATTTAAGATCTCCAAGATCTTTGATACTAAATTTTTCATCAAGCAAATCCTTAAGCCTTTGTATTTCTATTAGGTTATCCCCTGCAATGATTAAGTCATCAACATATACAAGAATAACAGTGTAGCTATTGGTAGAAATCTTAGTAAATAATGAATAATCTGCCTTGGATTGAAGATATCCAAAATTGAGTAAAACGGCAGAAAGTTTGGCATTCCATTGCCTACTTGCTTGTTTGAGTCCATAGAGGGACTTTTTTAATTTGCAAACTGTATTCTTATCAGAAACAGCAAGACCTGGTGGAGGTTTCATATAAACCTCCTCAATTAGATCACCATGCAAGAATGCAGTGTTAATATCTAGTTGGTGCAAGTACCACCCCCTTATGGAAGCTAAATCCAAGACAGTTCTAATGGTAGCAACTTTAATCACAGGACTAAAAGTGTCTAGGTAATCTATCCCTGCAGTTTGGGTATAGCCTTTTGCCACTAATCTAGCTTTGTACCTTTCTATGCTACCATCAGCATGATGTTTTACTTTAAAAATCCATTTACACCCTATGACTCTTTTGTCTTCAGGGAGGCTTGTCATTATCCAAGTGTTATTTTGTTTAAGAGCTTTCAACTCATTGTTAATAGCTTGTGTCCAATGCTTATGCATGACAGCTTCTTCATAAGATTCAGGTTCTGAATCAGTGCTTATGGCTAGAGTGAAAGCTCTCTGTTTAGTGGAAAATCTATTATAAGACAAGACTTCTGACAAAGGGTATTTAGTATTCTTCTTGTCATTATGCACATCATGTGCTCCTAAAGAGCAGTGGTAGTCATTCAAATAAGTAGGGGTTTTTCTATCCCTAGTGGATCTTCTGATCTCAGTGGTTGAAGGTTGTTCAACATCATAGGACTCACTATGATTTCCAATGTTCTCAGTAGGAGGAACAAGCTCAACAGATTGATTATTATCATGAGCAGCAGGGAAATTGTAAGATAAGTCAGACATGGTATGATCAAGATAATGATCCTTAATATTGAATGAAGCAGTGGGCAAATTTATATTATTATCAGCTTCAACAGTAACATCATTGTTAGCAAAAGGGAAGACATTTTCATAAAAATTCACATTTCTAGATATGAATATTTCTTTGTTCATACAATCAAACAATATATAACCTTTTACCCCTGTTTTAAAACCTAAAAACACACACTTTCTTGCTCTAGGATCCAACTTCTTTCTGTGATTGGTAATAGTAGAGGCAAACACAAGACACCCAAAATTTTTGAGATTTAAGAGATTGGGTTCATGGTTATAAAGAGTCATGTAAGGAGATTGGTTATTAAGATGTTTTGAAGGCTGTCTGTTTATTAGGTAAACAACATGAGCAATGCCATAATTCCAGAAACATTTTGGCAATGAGGATTGATACATGATGGCTCTAGTGATTCCAAGGATGTGTTGATGTTTCCTCTCAACAACTCCATTTTGTTGAGGGGTTTCAACACAACTAGTTTGATGGGTTATTCCCTTAGAATTGTAAAATTCATCTAATTTGAATTCAGCCCCATTATCAGATCTAATACATTTGACTTTGGATTCAAATTGAGTTTCAACCAAGTTAATGAAAGATTTTACAAGATTGGCTGCTTCTGATTTAGCTTTCATGAAAAAAATCCATGTGTGTCTTGATTTATCATCAACCACAGTTAGAAAATATTTATGTCCTAATATAGATTGAATGGATATGGGACCCCAAATGTCTACATGGACAATATCAAAAATATGTGCAGATTCAGTCTTACTATTTTGAAAAGGAAGTCTCTTTTGCTTGGCAAAGTGACAAATTTCACATGGTTCAACAGCAGATCTAGGTTGGATGAAAGAAAACATCTTATTCAAAATGACAAGTTTATTGTTTGATGGGTGACCCATCCTTTTATGCCAAACATCTTGTGCATGACCATTGCCCCTAACATTGTTAATGCTACTGTTAAAACTAAATTTCAGAATTTTAGGACAAAGAATGTAGAGGCCTTTTATAGCTTTAGCTGCACCAATCATCCTCAATGTGGACTCCTCCTGCATCACACATTTGGTGTTGGTGAAGGTCAGCTTACAATTAAGGGCAGTGGTCAATCTTGATACAGATATGAGATTAAAACTAAACTTAGGTATGAACAAGACATTGTTAAGGCATAAAGAATCTGAAAACATAACAGTTCCAGCAATGTCACTCATCACTTCATCACCATTAGGTAATCTAATAAGAATGGGGTTAATCCTTCTAAAAGATTGAAATTGTGACAAAGAGAAGCAAACATGATCAGTAGCTCCCGTGTCTATGATCCAATCATTTTGGCTAACAGAGCAATTCAAGAATGCAGGATTACCTGGATCTGCAAAATCTACATTGGTAATTTGATTGCTCACTTGATGGTTCATGGGATCATTAAGCATGGCTAGAATCGCTTTGTGCTGATCAGGAGTGAATCCAGGACTGTTTTGATTTGCATCATCCTCACTATTCATGGTATTGATGTTGCTATTCCTTTTGCTGAAGTTAGGAGGGAAACCATGTTTCTTGTAACATGTATCTACAGTGTGACCTGATTTGTTGCAGAAAGTGCACATTTTGTAACCAGATCCCCTTCCCTTTCCATTGCTGAAAGTAGTGCTTCTCCCCATTGAATTATTGTTATTATATCCAGAGCCTTTTCCCTTGAATCTTGTTCTATCACTAGACTCAATGGTATTGCTAATTAGAATCTTGGGTTCTTCAACTAATGTGTTTGCATTTAGCTGTCTTTCTTGCTGCATCAATAGAGAAAATGTTTTATTCATGCATGGTAATGGATTCATAAGCATGATTTGGGATCTCACTGCAGAGTAGAGTTCATTGAGACCCTTTAGAAACCTAGTAACATGGTCACTTTCTCTGTATGATCTAATAAGATTGGCCAAACCAGAATCACATTGGGAAGGACAAGTTGTTATAGGCCTAAAATTCTCCAGCTCCTGCCATAGACCTTTTAGATATGTATAGTAGGAGCTGATGTCTTTGTTTCCTTGCTTTGCACCATAGATTTCTTCTTGTAGATCACAGATTCTGAAAACATCACCCTGATAATACCTTTCTTTCAGATCTTGCCACACTTCATAGGGTGTATTAATCCATAGAACACTTTGTAGAATAGATTTGTCTATGGAATGATTTAACCATGAAAGAACGAGAGTATTGCATCTATCCCACAGATTAAAACAGGGATCATCTTTGCTTGGTTTGAGAAGAGTTCCATCTATGAAAGGAAGCTTGTTCTTGTGCTTTAAAGCCATCAACATTTCTCTAGACCAAGCATGATAATTTGGTCCCGTTAAAGGTGGTGTGACAAGAGCTGCCCCTGAATGCTCATTAGGGTTCATATAATATATGCTTGTTGGATCATTGATGGGATTGATGACAGCTACAGTGTTTGCCATGGCAGTGAAGAAACAAAGATTAAGAAAAAGAAAGAAAGAAGAAGAATAGTAAAGATGGATTGAATCAGGCGCAGCAGAGCATCAAAAGATGCTCTGATACCATCTTAGAAAAATAAACTCCATGGAATATTGCTTCTTGTATTGGTGAAGAATGAAAGAGAGAAGAAAAAAAACTCTGAGAACTCTTTTTATTTCTAAACTCTTTGTAGCACACAATGAATCAAACTATTCCTCTTGCCTTCACAAACGGAAAACACCAGAATATATACACAAGACTCAAAGGCATAACAAACTAAACAAAACTAACATTACTAACTTTCTAACTGAAAAGTAAAAAATAGAAGGTACCTAACAACTACCAGAAAACTAAAACAAATACAAAAACATATTCCCAAAAATAACCATAAGTTGCCCTTCATATTAAGTTCAAAGGCTGAGGTATTAAGTCTTGATTTGCTTTGCTGATGGATGGCCAACATTCTGACCGAGGAATTAGGAGTCTGATGCACACCTTGGCGCATCTGGTGTGTGTGTCTGACTTTGCTGCCTTTTGTGTTTTGGTGCAGTCTTTTATGCATTATTCCTTGCCTATTAATCTTGGTCTGTTGGTGCAGCATTATCCTACAGGGATTAGGATTAACATAAGTGTGAGAACATATTAAATTTAATAGGAGCAACATTGTTGAACCAGTACTAGGATAACACATTGGATTCACACCATCTGGTATTGTGGGGTATGTCCTCACCATTGTGTTGTTTTTATAATTGAACAAAATATGCGCGATTATTGATGAAAATGAAGAGGTTACCATACAAGTTAAGAAAAAAAAGGTTAAGATTTTACGTAAAGCTCGTTTATATAAGTACTAATGAATTTGGTTTGTTATTTTATTATATAGATAAATTATACATTTGTTGAGCACCTTTTCGGTTATTAAAGAAATAAAGAGATTTTTTCACACCATTTTGTTTTTTGTTTAGGAAAAAGAGATATATGAAAAGAATAAATAAAATTGATTGATTATATAATAATGTGAATGAAAAAAAGATACTAAAAAAATAAGATGTAAATAATGGTGTAGAAGAAGAAAAAGTTGTAGGAATTTAAGATTTGTTTTCTCACTTGACGTTCTCCTTCATTGAACCCACCAGTTTGGACTAGCATGTCGTCAGCTATAACCGATGCAGAAGAACACCACACCCCTGATTGTAAGAGCAACCCACAGACCTGGTCAGATGCAACGTCGTACTCAATGGTGTGAGCGATGCAAAGTGTGAGTGGTAATGAGGAGATTATAAGTTCGATAAGCCAAAGTTTGTTTGGTCAAATATCGTACTCATGCCATTAGGAAAAGATAAGTTCGATAAGCCAATATGATGTCCCACATGATGACATGATCGGTGTGAAGAAGCTGCATGTGCATGGCGAGAATACCTTTGTTGTTATATAGGATCTGTCAGGTTCCAAATGAAGTTTTTGAAGATGGAAGAGTTATTATGATGAACAGGAGAAGGTGAAATATTAGGGAAACTAGAAAAAATGTAGTAATTTTCTTTTGACAAAATAAAATAAAGATTAGAAGTTTGGAATGAGAGTTGAAGTTGAAAGCCAAAGGCTTTAAAAGCAAAAAAAAATTTTTTATTTAAAACGTTAGGCTTTCAACTTCAATTCTCATTCCAAACTTTTAATCTTTATTTTATTTTTCTAAAAGAAAATGTATATAGCCTTCATTTATTTTCCCTAATATTTAACATTCTCCTTTTCATCACAATAACTATTCCATCTTCAAAAGCTTCTTATGGAACCTGACAGATCCTACATAACAAACAACATATGTATTCCCGCCATGCACATGCATTTAATTCACACCAATCATGTCATCATGTTTGACTGCACAGTGACTTATTGAACTTATCATTTCCTAATGGCATGAGTATGATGTTTGACCGCATAGACTTTGGCTTATCGAACTTATAATTTCCTAATGACCGCACAGATTTCGCACGGCTCACACCATTGGGTACGATGTTGCATCCAACAAAGTCAGTGGGTTGTTCTTACAATCAAATTTGTGCTGTTCTTCTGCATCAGTTATGGTTGACGACATGCTAGTCCAATCTTGTGGGCTCAATGAATCAGAGCATCAATTGAGAAAACAAATCTTAAATTCTTACAACGTTTTCTTCTTCTACACTATTATCTACATCTTATTTTTTAGTATCTTTTATTTATTCACATTATTATATCATCAATCAATTTTATTTATTCTCTTCATGTATCTCTCTTTCGTGCACACAAATTCAAGGTGAGAACCTACATTCCATGCTAAAATTCAAGGTGTCGGTGGAAAGAAATCGACGGTTGACTGAATGTGAAAAGATGGTATGCCATTAATCATGCATTTCCAGATGGACGACAAATTATCAAAGGAGGACAAGGGCAATTCAACAATGAGTTTTTCCCTAAGTCATCTCATGATAAATATACCTATTCGTTACCTTTTTTGGTACAAACCTATGATAAATTTGTTCAAAACAATCTTTATCCATTTATTTTTCTCAACTTGGATGGTAACCTCTACATTTTCGCTATAACCGCACTGTTTTGTTCAATTACAAAAACACCGTAGTGAGGACATACCCTACAATCCCAGATGATGGGAATCCAAGTTGTTATCCTAGTACTTGTTCAGCAGTGTTGCTCCCATTGAAGAATTTGGAATCAAAAAATATTGAGGCTAAGGTTTTGATTTATGGTGGGCCACTATAAGGTCTTGACAACAAATAAGAAATAGACAATTTTAGGAAGCATTGAGGACATGCGCTAGGATTAAAATCACGGATCCAAATGCCATGTGGAAAATGGAGGACATAGCAAGAGGTATGGTCATGAATGAAATGGTGATGCTCCCAAACGGCAACATTTTGATTATTAACGGAGCAGCTTTAGGTACAGTTGGATGGGAAAAGCAGTGAACCCTGTTCTGAATTCGTTTCTTTATAAACCAGAAAATGAAAATGGTTCACGATTCGAGGTGATGAACCCTACAACTATTCCTAGAATGTATCACTCGTTTGGAATGACAACGGGTCGGGTTGGGTTTGTGTTTACCCAACTCCGAACCTAAAATTCAAAACTCGAACCCAAATTAAGCGGGGTTGGAAACTATAACATCATCCCCGGACCCGTCGAGTTTCGAGTAACCCGAACCCGAAAAAAACTTATATTTATATATATATATATATATATAGCTTTTATATATGTATTTATGTGTAATTTTATAATTTTACATATATTATTCGGGTTCGATGTGGGTTCGGTGTGGGTTCAGGTTTGATATTGTTAATACCAAACCCGAACCCGAAATTTGAACTCGGTTAAAACCCAAACCCGAACCCAATCACATCGGGTTTTCCCCGTTAAATTCGGGCGGTTACCCGAAATTGAGGAAGATATAGACCATGTTGAAGAAAATAAGGATGAAACCCTTTTAGAAGATGATTATAGAGAGTTTGATATGAATAATTTGTTAAATTAAATTTTCTTGCATTTAGACTTATGTTTTGATATTGGGTTTGAAACTTGGAAGAATGTTTTTAGCAAATTTACGCATTGAAGTTAAATTTTAAATTATGTTTTTTATCAAATTTATGCTTTGAGATTGTATTTGGATTTATGTTTCTAGCAAATTAAGTTTTAATTTGGATTTATTTCTACTATTTTATATATATAAGAATTTATTTGCATTTCTTTATTGACAAGTAGAATCTTACGAGTCGTGTTACGATTCTACGTTTACGATCTTTGACTCCACTTCCAATTCCAAGTAAAATCTCCATTATTCAGACCATTTCAGCACATTACAAATGACAAGGATGATTATACAGTCATTACTAATATAGAGCCAACATTCTGCAGGATTATGCATTCTAAACACATAGGTAAGGGCATGGCCAAATCATTAGCTTTCTCTAATGACCTTACTAATATCTTATTTTCCTCCTTGGTTAATTTGAGAATCCATAATTGAACACCAGAAGCTGATGTATTGCTGCCACAGAGACAAGTTTTGTCACAAACTACTTTATTGTGATGTATCGATTTGTACCATGTTTGGCCCAATGGTCCTTGAGGTCAACTGGGTTTGACAGATCATGACCTTCTGCAGCAAGCCGACTAAGCAGCTTATTGAAAGCGCTTCCACTCATCTTCCGACCACCGACCCGGGCATGCTTCTTGTTGGGCACTGCTGGAAGTGGATACATTGACAGTGTTGTTGTGCAACAAGCAGACTGCCAACCCCCATTACCCCATTTGTAGCACTGCCTCAGAGCACCAGTACAAGAGCAAACGGGCGCTGGCATGGTAGACTCATCATATGCCACTTGATTCAGACCCAAGTCCTGGCCTTTCCAATCAGCCTTTGACACCACTGACTGCTTGTTAAGATCATCGCCTCCGTTAAACAGTTCCTGACTACTCTTCCACTCAGGTGTCTTGCCAAACATCATGCCGTTTAAGTCTTCACTCTCCATTTTGACTTTTCTTTTTGAAGCCTTCTTATTAGGTGAAATTGACTTAGCTTCCTTTGGTCGTTTGGCACGCCTTGATTTACCAGCCTCTGAAGGGATGGGTGCTTCTGGGAGGGCATCTGTTGTGGTCATTTCCTGTGTGCCGTAAGAAGCATCGCTCATGTTATGTAAGTGGTGTACCTGTTGCTGAGGATGATGCATATGCTTGACACCACGTGAGATTTGGCATCCTGGAGGACATGCTGACATACTACCAGTGGTTAAGGAGTTCTCTCGATACTGAAGAGCTGCAATTGCATTATCTCTTTCCATAATTGCATTATTTCGTTCTGCAAGTGCCGTATCTCGCTGCAGGAATGCCATGTCACGCTCTGCAAGTGCTGCCTTTTTCTCAGAAACTGCCAGATTTCTTTCCTGAATGGCTGCATCTCTTTCTGCCATAAGTGCCATAATCTGCTTCATGGAAGGCTGATGTTGCATCAACCACTGCAATGGTAGCATTTAGACAATTACTATCATAGTCAATTCTTTCTTAGGAGGAAGTACATTCTGCACCATCATATAAACTTAAATTGTAATGGACATTTCCATGAGCACAAAAGATATTTTTAAATACCTGTCCTTGAGGAGATTTATATTGATCCGGTTTGTGCCTTCCATTTTCACGATGGCCTGGATCGTCCATCAGAAACACACAAATAGTACTAAAAGCTAAATATTGACTTTAGGTTTCCTCAACCAATACGACACTGGGTTAATCAAAATTTTTTTTGCCATAATTCCTGCATATCAAAATAGAGACTCTTCAGTGTTTATATGAGCAATTTGGCATAATCAGTACTTCTCTTATTCTCTTTCCTCCTTTTTCTTGGGGTGTAGGAACGAGGAAATAGTTCCTCTATCAACAACTCCAACTATAATGAATGGTGCAAAGAGTAAAATACTTACCATCCTTATGCATAGGGATTATATGCTTAGCAGATGCTTGATTATAATTATCCCTATACAAGAATAAGACTTAGTAAGTCTAGAATAAATCCAAGTAACAGGCAATGTCAACTACATAAGAGATTCACATATTAAGTGCCAAAGTGCATCTGAAATGAAATTCAGAAATAAAAGCTCTAAGCATGTGGGGCAACACCTGTGAATTGGGGAGGGAGATCTATGAATTGATCATCATTTAGAATGTAGATCACTTTCAACTAAAGCAAAAAAAAAAAAGTTCAAAAAATTTCCAGAAATCTTAAAAAGGAAGATAATGGCATAAATGCTCGGGAAGCTATGTATGTACAATACATATAAGATGTTAAAATAGTGCAGTAAGCAGAGTTACCAGAGAAACAGTGATGGAAATATTTAAAAGTTCATGAACTTATCCTAATTTTATATCAATCATAAATCATTTTTCAGAACTTTCATGCTAGCATGGTAGCATTATGGTAAGCAGTCAGCACAGTAAACAAAAATAGAAACATTTTTAAGTTAATGAAATTATCCTGACATTATATCAACCGCTTTTGTTAATTCAGAACTTCAATGGGAACAATAGACAAGCATAAAGCAAGAACAAATTAACAACAATAGTACAGAGAAAAAGGTAAAAGCATATGGCAAAAAAGGTGAATATATGAAGGATGATTCTCATTTGATTCTAATGCTCTGAACACAAAATGCACCAAAAAAAATCACAAAAACAACTATGGTACAACCATATAAGTGTATAACTGAGGTCCTCTTCAATTAGCACTTCCAGGTACCTATAGATAATTGGATATATGACAAATCTAAACTTGCTTAAACTTTATACTACACCCCTCTTTATATCACAGAGGTCAACAATAATTCAAGTGAGATTGTGATGCAATTGTATACATGACTAAAACCAGTGTTTGGATCTCAAGTACAGTTCAAGCCTTGGCTTTTCAACTTGGTCAAGGATTTATGTGGGATCTCCAAAATCTCAACCAACACGACATTCTGAAAACTAAAATAAAATAAATCTGAATTTAAAAAAATTAAAATAGAAAACAAAAAAACTTGATAAATCACTAAATCAGACGCAATTAATTGATGAACAATAATTGTTGTCCAAATATAAAAATTGAAAGTGGTGAACAATAAATTAAAAAAATTAAAAAATTAGACGAAATCGAAGATGGTGAAAGCTCATAGAGAACAAAAGTCAAAGTAAGTAGAAGGTAGAGAAAGCAAAACAATTGAAGCTGAATTGAGTGAGGCACAAAGGTAGAAGATAGAAAGAGTGATAATAATTGATAAAAACATAAGAGAAGTAAAGGTTAAGAGAAGAAAACCCTAATGTTGAACGGGAACAGGAGCAGGAACAAGTGAGTTGAAAGAGAAACAGAAAATGGTGTGTCCACTTGTGTTTGTGTCTCTTCTCACCCCACTTTCACCTTTGTTAAATCAAAAACAAATAAAATGTAATTTCTTTTTTTCTTTCTTCTGATTATTAAGTGAATGTTAGCACTACTGTTACAGTAGTTGACTTACACTTACCAAAAAAGTTGAACGTCATTTGAAATCTTGAAGTTTTATTGAATGAATAAATAATGTTATTTGATATAATAAACTTTGATTTTTTAAGTAGAAAAATGTTGTGGTAAATGAAATAATAAAAATGAGTTATAATAAAACTCTGGCGTTATTCTATACGTGTATGAAAGTCTTTGGTTAGTCTGTTGAAGCTGAGGTTAAGACTTAAGACAATTAGTGGTCCCACTCCAGTGTATTAGTGGTCCCATATTCTTGCATCGATTAACAATATTAAACAAGATTTCACAATAGATAATATAGAATGAACTTAAAATTGGTCAATACCAGGTATCAAAAACAAAGATATACAATTATGCATATAAGAAATATTTAGATTTTCTATCCTCGTTACCAACAATTACTAAAACCATAAAGTATAAACTAGAAATATTAAATAAACATAGTAAACAAATATCATACCACATTTTATATTTAAAAAGAAAATGAAAATGTCACGTACTAAATATTTTTTTAGTAAGCTTTGAAGTTAAGAAATAGTAGCGAACAGGAAAATATAATCTAAAATTAGTTTAGGATAAGGATATATATGCATGATTTACTGCTAAGGATATATCACAGTAACAAAAACTAAATAAGATGATAATTAATGATAATGATATACAATAATCTTTTATGAGATAAGTGATACAATAATAGAAATTAATGATCAAGTTTCAAATGATAATGTTTGAGGTCAAATAAACCGACCTAACACCGGATGGAGATCTGTTGTCTCCATTGGTGTCCCTAATGGTATACCAGACCAATCATAATCTGTTATTTAATTGAAGAAAAATAATTATAAAATCAAAATATAATATTGTATAATAAATTGTACAATTCTATTGGGCAGGGACATGAAGACATGATATTTTGGGATAGAGGATCTCTGTTCCCTAACACCATCCATGCTATAAATATCGATCTGCATACTCTAATTTCCATCATTCTCAAATTCCAATCATTTTTTCTTCTCATTCCTGCACTTCGTTCAATTTCTTCTTCTCTGGAATCATGGCTCGTACAAAGCAAACTGCTCGCAAGTCCAATGGTGGCAAGGACCCAAGGAAGTCACTCGCTTTCAAAGTATAAACCACCTCACTTTATTACGTTTCTTTCTTTCTATTTTCATCTAAACTCAAATTTCTATCACTTTCTTATCACATTACTTTATTTGTTGTAGGTTACAAGAAAAACTACTCCTACAACAGGTGGAGTTAAGAAGCCTCATCGTTTTCGCCCAGGAACTGTTGCCCTACGGTAATTCCTACGTATCCTTTATGTTCCAAACTTCATATATTATGTTTGATTGGATTAAGTTTAAGTAACAGTTATTGGACTCTATCGTTAACCCTAGTATGAAATTATTACCTTGTACTTTTGTACCTGTATTTGATAATTGTAGTATATGTTGTTTTACAGTGAGATCCGAAAATACCAGAAGAGTAGGGACCTGCTAATTCAGAAGTTACCATTCCAGCGTCTAGTTCGTGAAATAGCTCGAGATTACAAAATTGATTTGAGATTTCAGAGTCATGCAGTGCTTGCTCTTCAAGAAGCTGCTGAAGCTTATTTAGTGGGATTGTTCGAGGACACTAATTTATGTGCTATTCATGCTAAGAGGATAACTATCATGTCCAAAGACATGCAACTTGCAAGGCGAATTCGTTGCCAACGTGAATAAAAAGTTTTTTAGTTCAAAGTTGTATTTCTGCACTAGTATCTATTAAATTTCATTAGATTTTGGTTTCAGTTATATAGGGATATCCTGTTATGTTTGTTTGAATCATAGATATATAGTTTAGGTTATATTTGTAGTCATTGTTTATTTTTCTTGCGCTTCTACTTGTATTCATTATCAGTTATTGAGTTTAAGGGTATATTGACTATTAGTCAATTTTATGAAAAACAAAATTGCACTTTAATTTTAGGCAACATATATTATCATGTTATTGATCAAAATATTATATTGATAATTATTTTAAAGTTGTCTCTAATCTAATTATCTTAATTTCAGAAGTATATTCTTTATGACCCTCATAATGAGTAATATTTAATTTTCTCTTTCAATTTGCCATAATCTTTTGAATTAACTACATATTTTTTAAGGATTACCGTGTACCATAGTTTTGAAAACCGTGCCGTACCGGCCGGTTCAACCGGAAAACCGGACCCCTAACCGGTACGGTACGTATGTTATACCGCATATGCAATAGAACCGGTCAAAACCGGTTGAAAACCGGTCAAAACCGGTTGAAAACCGGTCAAAACCGGTAAACCGGTTTAAACCGGTTGGTTTGTACATTACTTTTTTTTTTTTAAATTTCAAATTTTCAATTCTTCACCAATTCTTCAACTTCAATGATTGATACTTGGGTCATTTATTTGTATTTTGCGTTTGTTAAGTGATAATTTTGAATAAATATATGTTCTGTACTTTAGACTTTGATTTTATTAAAGACTTAATGTTGTTTGTTTGTGTGAATTTGAAGTAAATTATGAATATGGATTATAAATATGAATATCTACTTATTTGAAATTTTTTGTTATAGGTTTACATATATATATATATATAAGCAAGTATGTCCGGTTTAACCGGCATGCGGTTTAATTACTGAACCACTGTATCACTATACCGGTACCCTAACCGGTTTGATAACCGGTATGGTTTTAATAACATTGCCGTGTACACAAGTCTTTAAGTACTGAGAGGGTTTTCCTTTAAAGAGCTTAGATATTTTAAATAAATTATCATGAACTTTATCCAATTAAAATTTCTAAATTAGATTCTTTCAGAACATGAGCTATTGAATAAATACAAGAAAATGGTCAAAATTGAAAATTAAATGCAATAGTCGATAATAATAAATAATAAATTAATTTGAAGCAGAAAAATAAATCAGTACATCCATTTGTATAACTAAATTAAATGAAACTGAAAAGGCAAGTTTCACCAAAGAAATAGGCATAAATATAATTGAATAACTTTTATAGGGTAAAGTAGTTCATGGAATGTTAAAACTAATAAACAAATAAATAAGAATCAAGGGAATCATTAGGGGAAGTGGAGTGCTTAAATAATGGAGTGATAAGAAATTGAGAGTTCAAATTTCACTCAACATAAAAATATTAATATATTAACATTTATTTATCAAAAATAAATAAGAATTAAGAAATTAACTTAATCAATCACTTATTCTAATCCAAATTCCCTCGCTTGGAATTTCTTGATGAACCACAAATATAATATAGAACCCAAGTGGTGCAAGAACAGATGAAATTGGTGTTCTCACGTTAAATTCATAAGTAGAATTTCCTGTAGTATTGACTTCAGTTGTGGTCAACACCAACAACCTCTGATTCATGGAGAAAGAGTGCGTATTGAAAGGTGGTGCCAACATTGTAACATAAACTGAATCCGTCACAAGTGTCCCATTCACCTGAAAACTCATTCTGAAATACTTACCATATGTGAGATTAGCTTGAGAAGAAGGTTCCAAAATCTTCGGCCTTAGAGGTGCAAACATAGGATCCAAATATGGAGGGGAAAATGCCTCTAAACTCAACTCAGTTGGATAAAACGAGGTTTTGTATTCATAATACTGGTGAGGGTTACTTCCACCTACGATTACTCTACCATCACGCAACAAAACGGTGGAAGAGTGATACATTCTAGGAATAGTTGTAGGGTTCAACACCTCGAATCGTGAACCATTTTCATTTTCTGGTTTATAAAGAAACGGATTCAAAACAGGGTTCACTGCTTGTTCCCATCCAGCTGTACCTAAAGCTGCTCCATTAATAATCAAAACGTTGCCGTTTGGGAGCATCACCATATCATTCATGACCCTACCTCTTGGCATGTCCTCCATTTTCCACATGGCATTTGGATCCGTGATTTTAATCCTAGCGCATGTCCTCAATGCTTCCCAAAATTGCCCCTCTCTTGTTTGTTGCCAAGACCCTATAGGGGCCCCACCACAAATCAAAACCTCAGCCTCAATATTTTTTGATTCCAAATTCTTTAATGGGAGCATCACTGCTGAACCAGTACTAGGATAACACCTTGGATTCCCACCATCTGGGATTGTAGGGTATATCCTCACTACTGTGTTGTTTTTGTAATTGAACAAAATAGCGCGATTATTAGCGAAAATGAAGAGGTTACCATCCAAGTTAAGAAAAACAAATGGATAAAGATTGTTCTGAACAAATTTATCATAGGTTTCTACCAAAAAAGGTAACGAATAAGTATCCTTATCATTGGATGACTTAGGGAAAAACTCATAGTTGAATTGCCCTTGTCCTCCTATGATAATTTGTCGTCCATCTGGCAACGCATGATTAGTGGAATACCATCTTTTCACATTCAGTCCACCGTCGATTTCTTTCCACTCACAACTTGAATTTGAGCATGGAATGTAGGTTCTCACCTAAAGACCAATGAAAAAATCAATTTAATATAGAAAGGTCAAAATAATATATGAAGGAACATTGATTTATACAAATGCAAAAAATCATTTTTTACGTGAAGCTTGTTTATATAAGTATTAATGAATTTGATTTGATATTTTATTATATAGATAATTATATAATTGTTGAGCTCCTTTTTGATTATTAATGAAATAAATAGATTTTTTCACGCCCTTTTGTTTTGTGTGCAGGAGAGAGACATTTATGAAGAGAATAAATAAAATTGATTGATGATATAATAATGTGAATGAAAAAATAATACTAAAATAATACTAAAATAATAAGATGTAAATAATGGTGTAGAAGAAGAAAAAGTTGTAAGAATTTAAGATTTGTTTTCTCACCTTACGCTCTCCTTCATTGAACCCACCAGTTTGGACTAGCATGCCATCAGCCATAACCGATGCAGAAGAACACCACACCTCTGATTGTAAGAACAACCCACGGACTTTGTTGGATGCAACATCGTACTCAATGGCATGAGCGGTGCAATCTGTTCTGGAAACGTTGCCGTTTTTGAAGTGGCGACACATGCCATTAGGTAAGGATAAGTTCGATAAGCCAAAGTCTGTGCGGTCAAACATGACGACATGATCGGTGTGTAGTAGTTGCATGTGCATGGCGGGAATACCTATGCTGTTATGTAGGATCTGCCAGGATCCAGAGGAAGCTGTTGAAGATGGAAGGGTTAATGTGATGAAGAGGAGAATGTGAAAGATTAGGGTAAATAGAAAAATGGTATTCATTTTCTTTTGACAAAATAAAATAAAGATTAGAAGTTTGGTAATGGGAGTTGAAGTTGAAAGCCAAGTCTTTAAATAAGAAATTTTACAATGTATTTATAATTTTTCCATATTTTTTGGTACAGTGTATATAGATGTGGAAATGGGTAATCTTTATGAGATCCAGGTAATCAAATATAGAGTAACTTATTTATCAAAAATAATAATGGCATGGAGTTGAATATATTTCCTACCACGCTTTTCCAATATCATTCTTTTTTTGTTAAAATTGAATTTTATTTCCTTTTAAAATATCCCTACATATCAGTTCACTAAGAAGATGAAGAATTCAAATAGATATCACAACTAGCTGCTAGCTCACTATGTGTAAAAAAGTAAAAACATTGAAAATTATTCACGATTAATAATGGGCTATGATCAAATGAAAAATCGTTGGTCGAAATACTTAAGATAGAAGATATCTAAAAAATGAAACGTTAGCAATATTATCGATTCATTCTAGAAAAGAATGTGTATAATTAACACAATTTGTATTTTTTGTCACGTATGTTTTTTCGATTAAATTTTGATTTTTGTTTATGATTATTTTAGTCTTGATTTTCAAGCCTCTCAATTGCAAAATTAACCATTTACATTTTATTTGGAATAAACTATAGCAACTCAACCAAGATTTCACTTTTATGTTTAAGAAAACCAAATAACATCTTATAAGTTTTAACAAAACAAAATCCTCCTCAAAGAAAATAGGAAATTACATTAAGTTGTACTTTCTATATTGAGTTTACAAATTCCACTACTTTATATACTAGAACAGACTTGCTACACATTAAAGCATGCATGCAAGTGAAATTTAGGGTTTTATTGAGTGGGTGGTGGTAGAGTTTACCAAAACTCATTAATATGAAATTATGAATATTATCAACAGTGTAATTACGACATTGGCCTTTACGTAATGATATATTTGAAGAACTAGCAAGTAACACGTGCATTTGCACGAGATAGTATTTTTGCCGTATGAATAAAAAAACACATTACATGTGCATTCATATGGTTAAGAACACACATGTTATTCGTGCATTTGCATGGTTAAACACACATGTTACATGTGCATTCGTATTGTTAAGAACACATGTGGTCAGTGCAATCACATGGTTAAAAACACACATCTTATCCATACATTCGTACTGCTAAGAACATACATGTTACCTGTATATTTTTATACTTTTTGATTGATTTTCATATTCTATAATCTATATATTTTGGTAACTAATAAATACAATAAAAATTTATATTGTTAATTCTTAATATACATGTACATAAGGAGAATTTGTTTAATTTTATGATATTATTGTTATTATTTCTTAATGTAACTTGTTTATAATTTCTTTTATTTCTAGGATATTATTTTTTATTACTTGTGTAATTGGTTTATTATTTAGTATTTTTTTAAATTATACAAAAGGGAACATTGTAATTATTACTTAGATTTTTTTACAAATAAATATGGGTTTAACTATTTAGTATGAAAACTTCGAAAATAATATTTTAATATATATAAATGAAATTTTAGTAATAAATGATAATTGAAATAAGATAGTTGTTTTAGCTCGAATGGTTTGTAGATGAACCCTACCCTCTCTGATCCACTCGACACGTGCAATTTCTTTTCCATCGATACGTCCTGCAATTTGTACTTGAACTCCTTTTGTACCTGCCTGTTCTGTTAATTCAATAGCTTTTTTCATTGCTTTACGAAACGAAACTCTATTCTTTAATTGTCCAGCTATAAATTCTGCAAGAATATTAGGGTGTCTATAAGCTTTACTTAGTTTGATTCTTTTTCAAAATAATGGAGACCTTAATTATTTAGGATTAAAACTGCTAAAATATTTTAAAGATAGTAATGGAAATGTATGTACAATATGAATAAATGACACTATATAACAAAATAAAGTCCTTCTTGCCAAATGTATGTACAATATTAATTAAATTGTTATCATTTTCATTTATTAATATTGTACATACATTTCCATTATTATCTTTAAAATATTTTAGCAGTTTTAATCCTAAATAATTAAGGTCTCCATTATTTTGAAAAAGAATCAAACTAAGTAATTACAACTATCATATTTCAATTATCATTTATTACTAAAATTTCATTTATATATATTAAAATATTATTTTCGAAGTTTTCATACTAAATAGTTAAACCCATATTTATTTGTAAAAAAATCTAAGTAATAATTACAATGTTCCCTTTTGTATAATTTAAAAAAATACTAAATAATAAACCAATTACACAAGTAATAAAAAATAATATCCTAGAAATAAAAGAAATTATAAACAAGTTACATTAAGAAATAATAACAATAATATCATAAAATTAAACAAATTCTCCTTATGTACATGTATATTAAGAATTAACAATATAAATTTTTATTGTATTTATTAGTTACCAAAATATATAGATTATAGAATATGAAAATCAATCAAAAAGTACAAAAATATACAGGTAACATGTATGTTCTTAGCAGTACGAATGTATGGATAAGATGTGTGTTTTTAACCATGTGATTGCACTGACCACATGTGTTCTTAACAATACGAATGCACATGTAACATGTATGTTTAACCATGCAAATGCACGAATAACATGTGTATTCTTAACCATATGAATGCACATGTAATGTATGTTTTTATTCATACGGCAAAAATACTATCCCGTGCAAATGCACGAGTTACTTGCTAGAGACAACCATATGAATGGAAATGTATGTACAATATTAATAAATGAAAATGATAACAATTTAATTAATTTTTTAGATTTTTTTTATATAAAACATACATACTAATTTGCATGTAATGATTACTATAAAAAATTTGTCAACTTAAATAGCATCACCGATCTCACCAATAAGTATCACATTAAATGACAATATCTGTTTTTATTCTCTTAGACATGTTTATCAGTTTTATTTCTATCCTAATTCAAAATAATTATTAATTATTAGTTTGCAACTGATCATCAATTAAACTAGTAATAAATGAAATTAAAATGTATGAACGTTGTAACACCCCAAATTTTTTAAGTCTTTAAAATTATAGTATCAGTCTTCGGATCCTCGCTTGAGCGAGAGATTCTCGCCTGAGCGAGAAAGGATCACCTGAGAGGGTGAAATCTTGGACTATACTGGAAGATTCTCGCCTGAGCGAGAGTTTCCTCGCCTGGGCGAGAGTTTCCTCGCCTGGGCGAGAAATGGCAAAACTGGGGTTGTTGACACTGTGAGATTCTCGCTTGAGCGAGAATACCTCGCTTGAGCGAGAGGGAACTTGTTGACACTGTGAGATTCTCGTTTGAGCGAGAGGGTCAGAGTTGAGTTTTTAAAAGAGGCGGGATTTTCTCGCTCGAGCGAGAGAAAGCTCGCTTAAGCGAGAACCCGACGCTGTTACATTAAATAGGGAACCCCAAACACATTTATGAGGGTTAACCTAAAGAGAGGTGAAAGAAGAGAGCATTTTCAAGAGCAAAAAGGCTTTTGAGTCATTTAGAAGCTTGAGAAGAGATCCTAGAGTGGACGGTGGTTTCTATGGAACTAGTGCAGTTACCAAGATCCAACCCAACACTCACCAAGGTAAGGATAAGTCTTTAATTTATGCATTATGTGGAAAATGCGTGGACTTTCTGTTATGGAATCATTTATTGGGGGAGTCCCAACGAAAATAAGACTCGAAATCATTTATTGGGGGAGTCCCAACGAAAATAAGACTCGAAATTATTTATTGGGGGAGTCCCAACGGAAATAAGACTCAGAATCATTTATTGGGGGAGTCCCAACGAAAATAAGACTCGAAATTATTTATTGGGGGAGTCCCAACGGAAATAAGACTCAGAATCATTTATTGGGGGAGTCCCAACGAAAATAAGACTCGGAATTATTTATTGGGGGAGTCCCAATAGAAATAAGACTCGGAATCATTGATTGGGGGAGTACCAATGGAAATAAGACTCGAAATATAATGACATACATGGTAAATCCCTTATTCACCACAAATATATATGGGTATGTTTGTAGTGATTGATGGGTGTATTTACGGTATATGTATTGGTGGAGTGCCAATGAAAATAAAACTCGTTTTAGCTGACCAGAATGGGTTAGCGACTCTAGCTCGAGTTATGTAGCATGCTTTTTCAAAAGTATAGATGATGAAAAAGGTTTTTAGAGTTTTTAAAGCATATTAATGTTGAAACCTATTTAAATGTGGATTAACTGACATTGAGTTTTATTGAATTAATGACTTATTCATTTATGTTGTTGTGCATTGTAAATGTTAATCCCATTTCAGGTAGGTGGACGAAGCAGAATGATTTTGAGTAGGGGATTAGGGACTTTTGTTTTGACGCCTCTTTATCCATTCTTTTGAAATTTTAATTTATTGTAATTGAAGTAACTTATGATACTATGATTATTATTTTTGTACATGATATTGATCATGGGTACTAGTAACTCGGGATATATGTGGCTATGGGTGGTTTTGGAAACCCATAACTAATTGTATGCGGGGGTACTAGGTTACATAAATGAATTATGTTTTTCTGCTATCGAATGTTGTATGTTACTTATGGTTTAAGGATAGAGTGTGAGTTAGAAGCGATACTTTTAAAGTAAATTTAATCACTCGGTAATTTATGATTGACTGTTAAATGTATGAAATTGAAATAAACAAGGAAAAATTTTCATGGTTAGAATTTCGGGTTCTTACAAACGTTAAAAAGTAATAGTAATAAATGATGAGCGATCAACGTTATTTAAATGCATGAACAATTGTAATAAATAAAATTAAAATGAGAATGTTGTAATTAAATGTTTAGATTTTTTTTCAAAATAAAGTAGACATTACTTTTTTGGATTACAACCACTAAAATAATATATTAATTGATATCACACATTATTTACCACTATTTAGGCCTTAATTTTTCAAAATAAAGGTTGTCTCTAATGTGATATTCATTCACTTATGTTAAGAATTATGAGCAATTGTAATAATATAAGGAAATTATATCTGAAAACGAAATATCTTTATTTTGGTTACATTTATGTATAAAAATGGAAAAATTTGTTTAATTAGTTAACTAAATACTTCATGAGAATTTGACTACACATTTGATATACATGAAACGTTAAAATGAAATGTTTGAATTTATAACTATTTTAGTACATGTAGATGTAAAAAGAAAAGAAAAAGAAAAATTAGAATTTATTATTTTTAATTATATCATACAAAACGATCCAAAAAATTGTCAAAGATAACCAAAATGCCAAAGAAGAGAGAAGATCATTGAATCCATTGGTTCTACCTTAATGGACCCAAATGACTGCGATAACATAAGCAACAAATATATATTTTAAACAATATATTTTTAAAATCATTGAATAAAAAATAAAATACAAAACCGTAAATAACTAATCATGATTATTACCTTATTTAAGAGTAGAATATATTTCACGTGTTTCTGAAACATGCAAAACACAAAATTAAATTAGTGATTCTATGTATAAAAAAGTGTATAAATAAAATAAGAGAATAAGATAGATAAAACCAAAGTGTAGAGATGTTAGAAGGGAGAACCAAACTACAAATGAAGAGAGAAATTGTTAAGAACGAAATAAATATATCAATAATAAAAACAAACAAATGAAATATTGCAACTGAATGTGTATATATATAATGAGATTGAGTACATACCACATATTTTGAAGGTTTGGTCGTCCTTTAGGATGATACCTTTGCTTATCAGACTCTAACGGAGAGAACGGTTGGAAGAACAGATATAAAAAATAATGAAATCACTAAGAACAGTAATAAAAAATGAAGAAATCAATGAAACAGTAAAGGAAAAAAAAAAGATAGTTGGAAGGGAAATATTGTTGAAGATAAATGTTGTTTGAAGAGAAAGAGAAAAACATATATTTTGTGATGATAACAAAGTAAATCTTGCGAACAAAATGTAACAGTACGTGGGAAATGAAGAGGTGGGGGATAGATGAAGGGGTAAGGATATAAATGAAAGGAAATGAGAAACATAAAGAAAATAGGTAGGATGTGAAAATAGATTTCAATCTCCTCTAATGTTCAATAGTTGATATTTTTTCACAAAACAAAACATAAGGACCAAACATTAATTAACATTTAAATTGTTAAAATATAAAATGTAGAAAAAGTGAGGATGTAGTGTGAGAAGGGACATAGTAGTAGTGTAGAAAACTTTAGGAGAGAAAAGAAATGATGAGGAGATGACATGTGGCAAGAATGACTTTATTTTGTTATATAGTATATAGACTAAAATCTGTGTGATCATACATTATGGCACAGTCATTGTGCAGAAGTTGCACGTGCATAACTGAAATTTCAAGGAAAACATGTAAGGAAAAATTCAAAGTTTAACTAAATTAAAAATGCAAAACAAATTCTCTATAAAACTTGAAACAAAAAATTGTAAAAAAAGTTTTTTTTTTGTATTTCAGGGTTGACCTTTCTACTTTGGTAAGAAAATTTGGATATAATAAATTTTTCTACCCAAAATGCATATAATATGTCCAATGCTGAGTAGCGGTTCAAAAGTTATCACAAAAATAACATTTCATCAAAACACTATTCAATAGCTATGTGTATCTCACAACCAACAACATGGTTAGTTATTCGTGTGCTTCTAGTATTCAATATGTGATAAAAGAAGCATGGAAACAAAGTTTCATGCAAAAAATTCACTCATAGGATCAAGTGTCGTTGATATGTCACATTTAACAATGTTCATTTAAGCAAACATCGTTGAATATACTCAAATCAACAACGTTTGCTTAGAAGAGCGTTGTTGAATGTTAGCTTAATTTAATAACACTCATTTAAGCGTTGTTAAATGTTTGCCTTTTAATAACGCTAATTATAATGAGCGTTATTGATATGTCACTTCAACTTTAACAACACTCATTTAAGCGAACGTTGTTAAATGTGTGACTTTTAATAATGCTTATTCTAATTAGCGTTGTTGATATGTCACCTTTAATAACACTCATTAAGCAAACGTCGTTGAATGAGAAGACCGACCCTGCGATTTAGAAAGAGGTAAACTCGATTTCTACCATTCACAAATGATTTAGAGTCATTTGCGTTTTTCGGGGACAAAATGTAGAAAACCCTCTAATAAGCTCAATTACGATAATTTGGTCTTTAAATAGTGATTCTTAGCTCGAGAGTCAGTTATAGATCGGGGAATATATTAACATCATGTTCGCTTGTAATAAAACGTTACCCTCGTTAATCACATGAACTTTTATACCCTTAAAATTTATTTATTAAAAAATCAATTATTAAAGCAAAATACTTATTTTTTATTTTTGTATCTAATAAGAGTTCATTTTACTCTTAAGTAACCCTAAGTGCTCCTAAATATTATAACGTTGTTCAGCCGGATCGGACAACCTAACTAGTTAAACCGGTTAAAAGCTATACTTAACATTTTCCGAATTGATGTCTGATTCAGATTTCATAACATTAGTTTAAACTAATAAATATCATCAAGTTGATTATTACTTCCATATTATTTTTTATCATTTTCTGTTTTAATATTTTAGAAACTCAACAATTATTTATAGATTATTTTTCAAGCATTGATTTATTTGTTACTTATTTTTTTGACCCATATATCTCAATTTCCTTTAATTTTCAATTATGATTATTTTAGTTAAATTGTGTCAAAATTTTAACCTCATAATAATATTTAAATCTATATACTATATACCTCAAAAGAATGAATGTATTATTACAAATAATTACCAAAATCAGGTACTAGGTAATATTGTAGGGACACAAATGTATTTCTCTAAAAACTATTAGAAGTAGCATAATCTATATATCTATATTAATTGAAGGAGCTGATGAATTTACCAAAATGGACATCTTATATGTTTGACACTTGGCTTTTTGAGGGGTAACAATGTCTTTATGTTTTCAGCATTTTAAAGAATTGAAAAACCTTAATAATTCTATTTTTACTATAATGTCCTGGACCTTCTTTCTATTTTATTTTGAATGTTGGGGATATTTCGGTCATTTGTCGTTTCAATTATTATACTTCTGTCAGCATTTATTACTGTAGTCGGACAATTACTAAAATATCCTTCAAATTTACACAAGCAAATGACATAAAAAGGAGGGTTAATTTCGTAAACTCCTTTCTCTTACAATCTCACTTTTCTTTTCTCTTTTCTGTCATCACTCTCTCATTTCATTACTCTTTCTCATTCTCTCTCATTACTCTCTCAAAATTCTACTCTCTTCATTTCAGTTCACTTCATCTTCTTCTTGCTTTTCTCTTTTTCATTTTAATCTTCATCTTCATCTTCATCATCACTCTTCACAAAGGTACACGTATCTCATCTTTTTTGTGTATATTTTGATTTTATTCACATTTTTTTATTCATCATTTTTGTTTGAGGTAAAAGGTATTCGTCATTTTGTAGATCAGCTTCTTCAAGGTAAACATATTTCTCATTTTTCGTTATATTTTTATTTATTTGTCATAAAAATGACAACTTTGACACATACTTTGTTGGTTTTAAGTATGTTTTCACCATTTACATATGTGATTCTTTGTTGTTGTACCGTGTTTTATGAGAAATATTTTGCATACATATGGTTTGTGTGTCTCCATTATATTGATTTCTTTGTTTTGGTTGGTTTGACGTTCTACCGTTTACCTTTATGTTAATGATCCTAAGATGTTTGATGAAATGTATAAATGATAATGTTTTAAGATTTATGTGTTTCACTGCTCATTTGATGCTCCACTTCTTTTGTCCCAATGTATTTTCACATTTTGTCATTTTTATGGTAATGATCCTAAGGTGTTTGATGAAATGCATGAATGATTGTGGTTTAAGTTTTATGTGTGTTTAACATTTCTTATGTTAAATAAAATTCTGAAAATTTAAGATTGTGATTAACTAGAAAAGTCTTTGTTTGAATATCACATTTTAAAACATGAAGTATTTTAGAGAGAGCAATCAAAGTATAGGACAAAAAGCATTAGATTTCTTGAGGTTTCTATTTGATTTTTCATATTCCATGGTTATTTGCCCTCATCTTTCTTTAAGGTAACATATTTAGTAACATGCAATTTATATATGTTATTTTTCTATTCGGTGAATCATACAATATTTTGATTTTTAAATTTATCAAGATGCCTTTTTAAAAAAAACATAATACTATGTAACTAGCAAGTTACCCGTGCATATGCACGGGTGGTATTTTTTGTCACATGATCAACAACATGCATGTTACTCATACAATCATATGGTTAAAAATACACATGTTACTTATTCATTCACATGGAAATTAAAAATACACATGTTACATGTACATTCATATTGTTAAGAACAAACATGTGACCCGTATATTTTAATAGTTAAAAACACATATGCTACTAGTAAATTAGATGAATTAAGTAGATAGGAAATGACTAAAGTATCCCAACAATATTAAAAGTATACATATAGAAATATTCATACAATTTACATTACAATGATATTAAAAATGCATTATATAATGACAAAGTTGCCCTTGAAAAATTCAGGTGTCAAGCATATGGTATTCATTTTAGTAATTACTATATTCTCTCTGTTATTATGTTAGACTACGAATTTTGGACGGTAAAAAATGAATGTGGTTGTGATACATGTGAAAATGAATATTGATGAAACTTTTTTTCTTCTATATAATATATATATTAACTGTTATTATTATTATATCTTATTAAATAATATATTGGGTAATGAACAATAGGTAGAGTGTATTTTTATCTTATGTGGAAGGTCGTACAAAGTGAAGTGTCTTTATCCTGTGTGAGAGGTTGTTCTTAACCACACTTTTTTGCCGTATGGTTAAGAACACACATTACCCGTACATTCATATGAGACAGGTTGATTTTGACATATATTTGAAAGCACATAATTATCAATCTTATTAAAGATATATATTAGTAATATTGTCTAATAATTTGATAAAATAAAATGAAATATGTAGATAATCATTGATAAGTTGTGTACAATTTCAAAGTTGTTATGAAAAGTAATTGATATTACGATAAGCTGAATTTCTTAACATTTCCAATCATTTGAAACCAAAATGGATTGAAAAATGAGTTAGTGAGAGTTAGATTGATTAGAAGTTTGAAATTGTGTTGGGCAGAAGATAAAATCAGTGATGAGGAAAGAGCAGGAGTGAAACCAAAAGAAACAATGATTTGAAAAATAAGGATCAAATGAAGTGAAACCAAAGGTTCAGAATAAATAAATTTTGTCTTTGTCAAATGATTCAACGTATGCGTATCCATAGTAGATGATGGAGGTGTCCAATGATAATTAATTGATTTTTAGTTTTTTTTATAGATTTAATACAATGTGTAATGGTACATAATAAGAATATGGACCAATTTTGGAGGCAAAAAAGTCAAGGAGAAATTGACATGTGTCCATGATGATGTGGCATATGCACGGGGCAATATTTTTTGCCGTTTGATTAATAACACATATTACATGTGCATTCACATTGTTAAGAACATACATGTTATTCATACATTTGCATGTTAAAAATACATATGTTACATGTGCATTCGTATTGTTAAGAACAAACATGTGACCCGTACATTTTATTTGTTAAAAACACAAATGTTACTCGTACATTCACATTACTAAGAAGATACAGGTTACTTATACATATGGACTCGTACATTCGCATTACTCGTACAAATATGTGTCTTTTGAAACATACATTCGAATGGTTAAAAATACACATGTTACATGTGCATTCATATTGTTAAAAACAAACATGTGACCCGTACATTTTAATGGTTAAAAACACATATGTTACTCGTACATTCACATTGCTAAGAAGACACATGTTACCTATACATTCACATAGTTAAAACATACATGTTTGCCCGTACATTCGCATAGTTAAAACACACATGTTGCCCGTACATTCGCATTGTTAAGAACACTCATGTTACCCGTATTACCAATTCAAGATCAATTTTATAAAATGGTTACATTTTCATCAATAAAACTATTCAATTCCAAAATTAAATTCCTCATACAAAGTAAAAGATAACATTTTGAAAGAAACTCAGTTAAGGGGGAAAAAAGTTACATGAGTCTAAAGAGTAGTGTCAACCTCCACCAACCTAGATTCAGAGATAATGATTCTGCCACACTTATGTCTCTTCATCGTCATTTTTCTCTCACTCTTCTTCATCCCTAAGTTGTGGTGTGATATGAAAACATATTGCATGTTTGTGAATTGTGAAAGATGAACACAAAAACACACTCCAGAGCTTTAGCAACATAGAAAATGAAAGACATTAGACAGTGAACTTGCATATCCAAAAAAACACTAAAAAGATAATATGCATAAGTTAGAATGGAAGAGGTAAGGAAAATATTGAACTAAAAATTGGAGAAATTTTTTATTTCTACCCTTAATCATTTAGCAAAATTGGCCAAATATTGAACTAAAAATTGAAAAAAAAAATCAAAATAATATCAAGAAATTCGGAATAAGATGTAATGATAAATCATACAAAAATGTTATTTTGAACTCAAAAATAATAAAATAAGCTTCATCCATAAAAAATGGCCAAAAAATATTAATTTGTCAAATAAAAATGTTACATTGTTAGTAAATGTTGAAAAGACATCATGATATTAAAAAAAATCATTATGTAATGACAAAGTAGCCCTTGAAAAATCCAAGTGTCAAGCATATGATATCCCCTCAATAATTATTATTCATCTCATTAATTATGTTAGTCTATGAAGTTTGGACGGGAAAAAATGAATGTGGTTGTAACACATGTGAAAATGAATAGTATTGGAACGTTTTTCTTATATATAATATATAGATTAAATGTTATTATTATAATATTTTATTAAATAATATATTGGGTAATGAATAATGAGTATGTGTATATTTTTATCATATGTGGGAGGTTGTACAAAGTGAAATATCTTATTAAATAATATATTAGGTAATAAATGGATATGATGTACTTTTATCTTGTATGAGAGGTTGTACATTAAGAAAGTTTAGTGTTTTGGGAGGGAAAATTTTTGTTGAGGTTATGACACTTGACATAAGATGACATGAGAGAATTTTTTTTTATTATATATTATATAGATGTTATTATAGACCACCTTACTAAACATATCATAAGCCGTAGTTTACCCATATTACAACATGTATAATGAACAATAATATTTATTTAATAAGTTCAATTTGTCATATACAATTTAATATTATAGTATTTTGAAATATGCATATTCTGCATTTTGATGAAAGTGTTAATTAGTAAATTACTAATAGTTATTATACTTACAAATCAATTATTTTAGTTTGATGTTAATCCAAGTGGAAAATATTTTTCTTATTATTCACATGATAATACATAACTTATGCCTTAATTTATTTTTTCTGGTCAATTACCATAAAAATTTACAATGATTATGATCATTGCTTTACTTTTAAAGTTGCAAGTGAGTTGACATATTATTTTCAAAATAACTTTGGGAAATACAATTAAATCAACTTAATTATCATCTTAATAACAATGGAAGAGACTCCTAGAAAAAGTAATTTTTCTGCCATCATTTTCAAATTTTAAAACTTGACACAATTTCATATTATTTTGCATTAAATTTTTGTACCCTCTCTCCATTTCCATTCTAAACGTTTCATTTCTTATTTATTAATATTAAACTTTTGATTTTGGGTGGATGTGGATTTTTGACTTGCCTCATGTCATAGAACATGCCCCTACCTATGCAGGTATGATATGATCCTCATTTTATTTGTTTCATTATTTGTTGCAAATCTCTATCCAAATAAGTTTTTTTTTAATTTGGTGAATTATCCAAAGAAGATTTATTAGCCTTCACAACTTTTGTATATCATGTGATATAAATATATATTAATGTTGCAGGCGTGGAACACGTGGGAGGAGATATGTTTGAGAGTGTTTCTCATGGAGATGCCATTTTTATGAAGGTGGTTTTTTCCTTTTGCAGGCCGGAATTATTTTTCTATAATTTCTCAATATTAAATTCTCATTATTAGTTCCAATACATTTAAGTTTATAGTAGCCTTAACTAAGAAGTGTATTTTGTGGACTAATATTGTCGGTGGATACTTCACGATTGGAGTGATGAGCACTGCTTGAAGCTGTTGAAGTATTGCCATAAGGCTACCCATGATAATGGAAAAGTGATTGTTTTAAAAGTACAACATGTGACAACAATGGTTCATTTTATTAGTTTTATGATACTTTTTAAGCAATGATTCATTTACTGCAACTATATTTCTCTTGCATTATTATTACTCTTCCACCAACTTTTTAAAAGTACAACATGTGACAGGTTGTGACACAACTTCCAAGCTTTATCATATGATATGACTTTTCACTTATCTCTATTTCTAATATCTTTATCTTCTTACACACTCAACCTTTCATTTCTTGCATATATTCTCTTTATACATTAGTTTATGCAGATAATATTCATTAAATTATATAGGTAAATAACATTTATTTATTTATTTTTTGTTTCATTGCATGTCAACATTTTTTTCTTCATATCATTGGGAAAATAACTAAATCTAAAATTTTCTTTAATAAAAATTGAAGGGGTTGTGACTATTACCAAAATAGTTATCTCATTTAGTTGACACTTAGATTTTATTTAAAGGAGTATATTTGTAATTACATGATTTATTAGTTTAGTAAAATAATAAAAGAAAATTGTGTATAGTATATTACTAAAAAGTAAATAACACTTTACTTTACTTTACTTTACTTATGCTTATACTTGAGGTGGAGTTGATTGACTCTTTAGATAATAATGGATACAATCAAATAATGTTGACCACAAATGTGATGTTAAACTCACTTACAACCTTTACTCTATTGTGAAATATACTAACCAACAAATTTTTAAACTCACTTACAACCTTTGGTCTTTCCAAATCATAATATCATGTTGAAAGGTGAAAATCCAATAATGCTATTGAGAAATTTAGACTAATATAAATGATTATGTCGTTTATAAAGGATGGTCAGCCACTAAAGATAACAATAAATGACATTTATAAATATGTTTTCCAAAATCTCGAACCTATATTTTACAATTTATTTTACATCATGTTCCAAACTTTTTATCATAACAATTATTTATTTACTTAATATAACAAGTTCAATACTATCTCATTCGTTAACAACTCTACATCAACGGTAAAATACATATAAATTATTTTTTATGAGGTAACCCTCCATAATATTCTTATTAATAAATTATGTTGTTATTCCTTAATTAAATTCATGCAAAATACAATATCACCCGTGAGGATGCATAGGTATACAAAGTCTTAGTATATTTTTATTGTCATGCTACAAATTTCAAAATCATTATTAGATATGTAAAACCCTAACTATAAGGGAAAGTGAATTGAGATAAAATAGGGTCATTCTTCTCATGTAATATTGTGTCTAATCTAGCATTATTCATTATACGTATCATATAAGTTATATCACCATGAAAGTATTATTTGTGGTACCTAAAATATCATCTAATTTCGGAAAAATTACACCTTTTATTTATGTTGAATATGCTAATGTTATTTTCACTTTTTGATTTATCCTGATATTTAATTTAATATTAATTCTAGGCTAAACCCTAACTATAAGGGGAAATGGATTAAATCTTTATAGAAGAAAGTTTGAATCTTTACATAATAAAGTTTGAATTTTTGACTTTATAGAATAAAGTTGGAATTTTTTATGGTATAGAATAAAGTTGAAATTTTTACATTATAAATTTTGAATCTTTATGGAAGAAAGTATGAATCTTTAACAAATCTTTGGGGATTTTCATATTGTTGGTGAACATCTCTTAGTGTTTAACATATCTTAGTCTTTATAAAGAATAATGTTGTGTTAAAGGAAATTTATATGTTTCATGTCAAGAGAAATTTGCATTTGTTTAGAAAAAAATGAAATGATACTATATTTCTACCAATTTTTGTATTAGTAGGTTAAAAATCACGATTAATAAAAATCACAACTTTGATATACTACCAATGTTGTGTTAATAAAAATCACAACTTTGATATACTACCTATGTTGAGTTAATAAAAATCACAACTTTGATATACTACCAATGTTGTGTTAATAAAAATCACAACTTTGATATACTACCAATGTTGAGTTAATAAAAATCACAACTTTGATATACTTTTATATTGTCAAAAATGTTAATGACACGATTTCATCTTCACATGTTAATATTTAATTTAATATTAATTCTAGGCTTAACCAAAATCATTATTACATATGACAAATGCTATGTCTTATCCTATGCATAAGATCAAGTTGAAAGTTTTAACTCCAATAATCCAATTAAGAAATTTAGACCAATACGAAGAATTATGTAATAATACAATATTGATTGTAACTAAAATTGCAAATCATGTACTTGAAGTAAAGATCATATATAGTCATCTGATATCAAGTCTTCATCTCAATCTCTACCGTCTTTCAAACTTATCGAAAGACAATTTCGTGCATTTATATTTATGTTATGACAATCAATAAATCTCAAGGTCAATTAGTAGAAAGTTTGAGGTTATATTTACCTAGACGAATATTCAGTCACGATCAATTGTACATAGTTATTTCAAGAGTTAAAAGCAAGAAATGATTGAAGATTTTGATTCATGATAAGGACGGTAACCCACTAAAGTCAACAAATGTGGTTTATAAAGAAATTTTTCAAAATCTTTAACATGTATTCATTAACTTATCTTTAATTATGCTATTTAAATTCTATTTCTAATCATTTTATTATTTCATACAATAGGTTTTATGCTATGTCATTCCACAACAAATGTTATGAATAAAAAATGTACATAAAGTTGATGTATTATCTGGTAATCATTAATAAATGTTTAGTTCACTAAATATTATATAATGTTTGTTACTTTCATTTAATAAATTTAAAATCGTAAGGTATAAACTATTAGTTACGATCTATTTAATTTTGTATTAATAATCTCCGAAGTAATTTTTAATATTCACAAATTATCGTGTCATTCTTTAATTAAATTAATGCAATTTTTTAATGGGCTGATTAAACCTAACAAAACTTAATTAAAATATCTAACTCATAAGTGAATGAATTTTATTTTTATATCATACTTAATTTTGATTACTTTTATGTTCATTATTTCAAAATTAAGTATTCTAAGCATCTCTATCAATAGCAAATTTTGGTTGTTATGCTCTAGAACAAAGTTTTGTTGTGCCTATTATATATAGATATAGATTAAATGGTAATACATATAGAGGAGAAATCCACTTAGTGCAAGAGTAAGTGAAAACAACCTCTTACACAACAAATTATGCTCCTGAGTTGATATTATGATTATGGACTTAATTCAAGAGTAAGTCCTCATACAATTAGTAGAGAAACCAAATCGGGTCATATACTTACATGTCAAATTCTACGTGATTGTTTTAAATTGTTTCTATTTAATTCACTATCAATGTTATTATAATGAAGAGGTATTGTTCATGTTATTAGTAGGGGTGTTTCTCATATTTAAACATTTGTAACATAGTTAGTATCAATAAATGTTTAGTTCACCAAATACTATATAATGTTTGTTACTTTCATTTAATGAAGTTAAAATCGTAAGGTATAAACTATTTGTTACGGTGCATTTAATTATGTGTTAATACTTTCGGAAGTAATTTTTAATATTTACACATTATAGTCTTATTTTTTAATAAAATTCATGCAACATACATTACTACCCGTGCATTCGCACGGGGAATATACTAGTTACATATATAAAACAAGGTCAAGAGGTAAGAACAAAGTATATATGTTTCTACCACAAAATTGAAGTCTGGCTCTTTTGGAGCCATTGTTGACACTAGGAGTACTGATATGTGGAACTATGAAGTTATCATCCTCCAACCTTGATCTTACCATTGTATCTTCCTTTGTGTATTCACTCTGATGATGAACCATTTTTGAGGAATATAGAGAAGATGGTGCTTGGGGAACCCAAATCTCACCAATGCTTTCAGGCTAGAAGATCTCATCATCACCATTCTGTAGTTATTAAACATGTCAGATTAGATCCAACTATAATAGAGAAACAAATGAATGAATAAGAGGGTTGAAGTAAAAAATAATAGAAACAAGTTGTATCTATATGTTATATTAGAAAGTTACGAAGTAGTGCAAACCTTAGAGAAAGAAAATGGAACATAAGGAGAATCAAGAAAATCTTCAACCTGCCGTCCAGGGATGTTCTTTAATAAATAATCAAGTATGGTACTATTCTGTTTGTCATGCACTAAATAATGTTTGCCAACAAATTGAAAATAATATTTCATTTTAATTTTATTATACAAAATAATAAATTAAATTCACACGTCTAATATAAGTGAACAAGGCATGGTTGGAGATACCATACAACCGTTAATGATGATGGATTTGGTACAGCAGTAGCTGAGATCTTAGTCCCATTGATAAGAAACCTATGATGTTTCTTGGTGAGATCATTGACTGAATGAATAGAAAAATCACAATCTTCGCATAGTAAAGCTCTATCTAGGTGACAAAACATAAAACATCTTCTCTCCTAATAATCATTAACAAACTCAATATAGATACGTTGTGATTTATTTGGAATGAATAATGAATGGAGTTTTATAAGAAGCTTGGTGTTTGTTACATATGTAACATGAGAATGATCTCACACAAGTTGAATTAAATAATACACACTACTCATATCACCAAAGGAAGCATCAAGACCAATGAGTGAGGGTCTCAGTTTCACGATCTATAAAATATTATTAGAATTAGAGGATTGGTAGAAAGAAAATGTAAAAGGACATGATTATACATTTATGGTTCTTTTTTCTCATTTCATGTTTTTTTTTTCTAAAAAGGAAAGTGTTAAAGTTTGATGTCAACTTTAAATGAACAAATAATATTATTCTTATTAGACTTATAAATACAATTAATGCAAGGAGTTTGGGTGACCGAGTTTGGTATACTTAATTTTAATTAAATGTATAATTTATCTTAATTGAATTATGTTGTGCAAGTATAATACTGTCATTTTATAGATGAACTACTGAATCTAATAACTTAAATCTACTTATTATAATTTTACTGACTCATTGGTTGTATAATCATAAATCTCATTATAAAACTTACTTTCACTTTAAAGATGAACTAGTGAATCTAATAAAGAAGATTTTTGAATTGATAATGACATTTCCTAGTAAATAATTGTACTTTTATTCTACAAGATGAATCAATAAAGAATAAGAATTGACACAACAATATTAACAAGCTTACCCTTAAATTGAATATACATCACATTTGGTGTGAACAGAAGCCTCAACTAGATGTCTCAAGGAACACGTAGGAAAGAAATGGATGTGCACAATCCAAGGTCCTCTCCGATACCCTTATTTGTTGGAACAACTTATGGGAAGATAAATGATAAAATAGTCACCTAGACAGGAGTGTATGTATGTATTCGTATTTTTATATACTATGAAATTAAGAATTAATATACTCTTGACCATTTTTAACCCATTACCCTGACTTTGCCAAATGGTAACTTAATCTATTTTGATGATTTAAATTTTAGATTTTATTTTAGACCTACAGAAAATTGGCTTTGAAGGCAAAAATATAGACTTGATAGTTGATGGGTAATTTTTTTACAAGCTGACGTGAAGAGCAAGGAGTAAGTGGAAATGTTCTTGAATCTTTAAAGAATATATGATTTCATGCCTTAATTATCACTAATTCTTAAATAAAAGTAATACAAATCAATAATAGATGATATATTAATTATATATAAATTTTTAGCAATACATAAATATTATATTCTAAAATTTAAGCTTCAACGAGGTTAAAGAATATCTTCAAAAAATACAATAACAAATCAAATTGATGACTTTTTTTTACTTGTTTTGAATAGTAAACAATTCACTTAGAAACTTAGAATTAAGAAATCTCTAACAAAATCAAAACCATATTAGAAAATTAACAATTCAAAAAATTAACAGACAACTGCTAATGAGAAATTAATAATAAAACTTTTGCTTCCATAACCTTAATAATATTTCAGTTCCTAAACAACGCTTTACTTCCTTATATCATTTACCTTTATTCAGAACACGAACATTAATGAAACTGCCAAAGAAATAGTTTTGTTCATAAGGGTTCATCGGGGGGAAAGAAATCCATAGTTTCAGAGTAATTTTCATAACTACAGAAATATCATTTATCTCTCCACATAAGAGGATCCAAATTTGATAAGTGTTATAGCAGTACGAAGGGCTAAGCTCATGAAATCAATGACTGAGTTGAATTGCTCAAAGATAAATAAATAGAATTCTTAAATATAAAAAAACATGTTCTTACCTTACAGCATGCAGGGTAGTAATGAGATTCAGATTTTAGAACTGGCATTTGCAACAAGCATGTTCAGGGATGAGACAATTTTGTCATATTACAAAAAACTTGAGTTGGGGAGTTATCTACTCTACTGGGCAAAGGAACTTGGAGAAGAAAAAAGTGCAGAGCTGCACAAATCCACCATTAAAAGCAGTGACATACAAGAGCAGGGTCACTCCTTACCAAAAATCAGAAGTGCGTTTAAAATAAGCACCTTCTGTGTCACAGTGGAGACCTCTTGCAAGCATCTACGATTAACACTATTGGTTAGGAATTGTCAGTAATATGCATTTAAAATAAGCACCTTCTGTGTCATAGTGGAGACCTCTTGCAAGCGTCTACGATTAACACTATCGGTTAGGAATTGTCAGTAATATGTTGATGATGATTCAGGTACTCCTTCACACGACTCTGATTTGTCTCAAATATGAATGGCAAGCCTCTCAACTGCAAAATTAACCATTTACATTTTATTTGGAATAAACTATAGCAACTCAACCAAGACTACACTTTTCTATTTAAGTAATCCAAATGTCATCTTATAAGTTTTAACAAAAGCAACCTCCTCCTCCTCAAAGAAAATAGGGAATTACAATAAGTTCTAAAGAAAATAGGGAATTACAATAAGTTCTACTTTCTATAGGGTTTACAAATTCGACTACTATATAAACTAAAACAAACTTGCTACACATTAAAGCAGGGATGGAAGTGAAATAATGTAATCAGCTAGTAACATGTCTTTCTTATAATACTGGCTGTGTTTATATATCCCTATTAAGATATCCCGTGAAATTGAAGTAGGAAGTACAAAAATCCATGACTTTTCTTAATTCCACAAACAAATAGGGAAAATCATTTGCAAGCAAGCATATGAAGTACGGACCCCATGCAGCATACATCATCAATACACTTAAATTCTCGGAATCTCAAACATTTGCCTAAGGCTTTAAAAAGTTCAAGATGATGTGATGCCAGTTGCATGAACCAATAGGTTAAGCATTATAGATTCATATTTTAAAGCTCATTGTTATGGCCAGCTAAGGTAACACCTTTATATCTTTGAAACATAATGGCACACATACACATTGAGTTACTGGGCATGATAAGACTATTTAGCAGCAACTTGGAAGGATATTGACAACATATGAGCAAGAAAATATATGATGCTATTCATGTCAATTGATCAAATTTGAAAGGAGATATAAGGATCATACCTCAATCAGACAATTGGAATGTAGTCTTTGAGACTGACTGTTGTGCACTTCTTTGCTATTTACCAAGATTGAACCCTTGCCGAAGTTTTTAATGTAGAAAAATCCATCCTTATCCATCTTTATAACAGCCTACAAGTTGGCAATGGGAAAACATATGTTGAAATCAACTTGTATTTGGCAGTAGGACAACATCTAGCAGTCTGAGATCCCAATTTATAATGTTTCAAACTACACATGAAAAATAATAATAATCTTGTATTCCAACTATTTGAGTTTATAGCACATTAATATGATTTTTTAAATAGAAAAGCAAATGACAGTGTATATACAGCATATATAGATCCTTCGTTAACTAGTACAAAGCATATTTCTTCACACTTCTTCCTCCACTAGATACTTAACAAGGGATTGATTTCTCATTGAACCTAAAAGTTTGGAGGAAAATATGGTTTTAACTTTTAAGCATGGCCCACCATGTGATCTCAACAGCAATGAGCAAGACCATGAATCAAGCAAATAAGCACTAAAGTATTTCATAAAGCATATTGAGGTGAGTATTAAATCATAGCTATTTTGTTGATTTGAAAATAAGAAGCAAATTATGCATGTATTATTAGAATCTACTAAAATGCAGCAAAAAAGTTGCAGCTCATGAAACTACAAGTCAAAGTTGGCAAATAAAACTAACCTGGCGCCTAGATATTTTATTAGCATATCCTTCTTTGCCCAAGTCAATGTCTACAGGAACACTTTCCGTTGCCCGTCCAATTACAACCTGCAGCACAAATCGAGCCATCATTAAGCATTCTCAAATTTCTTAGATTCAATTTGCAACATCAGTATCAGTTTCAATTAGATTGTCTCGCACATCACAGAAACCCCGACTCTTTTATATATTTAAAAAAAAATGTATTTAAGTTCAACGCCTTTTTCAAAGCACATTTATGCTTAAAAGTGCGTCTGTCTAACTATTTCTTAGTAGATCAGATGAAGTTCCTCGCAATACACTCTTACAATCCTATCACTGTCTTAAGTCAGAACACAATCTTATAAAACAACCAAACATAGGGTTCCTTAACTATATATGTCACGCATGATAGATTTTTTTCATTAGTAAAGTTATTACAAAAACTAACAAGACCATTGTATGCTTCAAATATTCAGAAAGAAATCACCGGAGAAGATCTTCTCAGATGACAAGTAAATCAAACAAGGAATTATGTTTTCAAATACCTCGGCTTTCTTAATATAATGTTTCGAGCGGCGACCATATAAAATGGCAAATGCTCCATGTGAAGCAATGATCCTTTGCATATGAGAATGAGCACCCTGTTCCAGCCTTGCGATGGTTCGCTTAGTTTCCTCATGTTGATATCTCAATACTAAAATACAATAGAATAAAATATTGTCAAGGAAAAACAAAAGTACAATGGAAAAGTAACAATGAAAAAATAACATGCTATCCTTATAATTTACATGAATTTATCATAGAATGCAATCAAAATAGCATTCAACCAATTAAACAACTATATTTAATTGATATATGCTGATCAAGGGAAACACACAAACACACAAGACATGCAGACACTATCGACAAGTATTTCACACATAAATCATACAACTTACAAGCAGAATCAACAGCCTAAAAAATTAACATGAATGAGGTCTAGTTCACATAGCATAAACCAAAGTCCATCCCAATGGCAAAACAAGACCACCACATGAAAGATAATCACCTTTCAATTGTGACAATAACATAATAGTCCATAAGTTGTACTACAAAAAGCTTTGTAAGTTTCACAATTGGAAAAGCATCATGTTTTTCAAGTTCTTGGAATGCAAAAACGCATTAAAATATCACACCTGCTCTTCCCCCAAATTTTACATTTTATATAATAACTTGTGAAGACACAGTAAAAAAAGCAACCATAAGAAAGACAAATGAGCCCCGAGATATTGTCACCAAATAACTGAACCATATTCCCATGCCACAAGGCAGCATCACAAAAGCAACAAGAGAATAAATGTTATTTAGTTGGACCATTAATTCATATTAGATTATCATGTATCTCTTATCCAAATAAATAAATAAAAATATGTCAAATAACATAAAGTAAGAAGCAGCCATCAAAAGTAGTGTGTGAGTCTATGTGATACCTTCTTCATTGTAATACAAATCCTGATCATCAGGATCCAAGTCCATATCAAGTATCTGTATGAGGGATGAAAATGTCAGACAATAGCGACAGGTATGAAAAAATTAAAGCTAAACTGTTAACACAAAGGTGAGCATTGCACGCCTTACCATTGCCTCTACGTCAGAAAAATAAGGAACATCGTCATCGCTCTCAAAGTAATGCTCTTCAACATCTAATGTTGGAGGATTTGCCAGAAGCTCTGACTCAAGAGCATTTGAGGATCTCATTTCAGTATGTTGCAATTGATAATCTTGAATTGGCAAGGCAACAGCTAGTTCCTGTTTAATGCTAGAGCCATTAGGTTGAGGATGATTTCTGAAGTCATTAGAACCAGGGACTGGTTTCTCCCTAGTTGTGTTTGCTGAATTATTTACGCCTGCGCTACCAGAAACAGTAACTGCACACCTAGCCACTGTGTGTGATAAATGACTATTGGGAAACTCACATTTTACATTAGAAACACCAACTGATATTGGCAAGGGAGGAGATCCCATGTTCAGAGAAGATGCGTGATATTCTCTGGGGTTTTTTTGTTCTACCTGCTTCAAAACTTTACCTCTTCCATTAGCTCTATGGTTACTAAATCCACAATCCATAACAGATGATGAAGGTGGTTTATTGGATTCTTTAGGAGTCCATTTAGAAGCAGAGGAAAAATTCGAAGGGGGCACATCGAAGGGCAGGAAAACATCATCATTGGACGGAACTTCTGGGTCTTCAATGCTTAACATACAGCAAATAACTCCATTGATTAGTTCAGGAAATCGAGGGTCTCTAACTGGGGCAGAAGATGGCATTTGGGGCTGTAATTTGTGAGCTACTTGCCCATCACTAGAGTGCGACCCCATCATATCATCAGCTTTCGGGTGACATGAAACTGAAAGATTTGAAACATGTGGATGGGAGGCTACTAACAACTCTGTTTCAGCCTTTATAGGTATCTGATCAGGAACATCATTGGGAGAATTTAATAAAAGAGAACTCAGGCCGTCGTAATAAGACTTATCAATCCCATCTTTTCCATCAACATCCATCAGATAGAACTCTTCCTCATTAGTGAAGTTCAATAGAGAATTTGATAATTCAGCCAGATAATCATCCCTGCAAGTAACAGAATCTTCAAAATCATCACATGGCATATCAGGTTTTGGAAAACTCTTATCCGTTGCCCACATTGGCATTTCTGGAAGTGGAGATAACTGTAAGACATCAAATGATGTTCCACACTCCAACTCAGGAGAATCAAATACATGATTTCCATCAAACTCGGAACACAAATTTCCAGGGCCAGTGTTGATATCATCAAATGTAGACAAAGGCATTGCCTCTAAATTATCATCTCCAATCAAGCTATCTATAGCCAATTCCTCAACTGCTCCATTCAAAGATCCATTGTCTCTGAGAATATTAGGCTTTTCTTGAACTTCATTTGTTTGCTCAACTCCATTGTAAAACGTACAGGAAGTAACTCCATTAGGTGCAGTACCACCATCCATTGTATTTTCAGGAAAATCATAGCGGACAACATCAAGACTTTCAAAATGATTCAAAGAAGCATCTTCAGGCATGCAATTTTCAGGAAAAGGTTCAATTTCATTCATTATGTAATTGTCATTTTCTGGATCAACTAGAAAACTTAAGTCCATGGGAGTAAATGTGTTATTGCAGATTCTTTTACGCATAGCATAATAACAAGTGCGGACACTTTCTGCTTTTCTCTTAACAGAAACAATTTTGCGTTCTTTAGACTGTCCAAACTTATAGAATTTTGATGGAAGAGGTGAAGTAGAAAGCTCAAAGTTTGCCATACCAGCAGCCGCTTCTTCAGAAACAATAGGATCATAGAGTATAGAATACCACCGATCTTGTATTTCTCTAATACTATATCTTCGAGAAAACTGCACTGCACCTTTAGCAAGTGACTCTAAGGAAGCACCTGCCTGCAAATTCAAAACCTAAAATTTTTAAACATGAATACTGCTTCCACTTAAATATGCCTCTAAAATGCAAATCGAGATAAAAGAAAACACATATATATTTATTCAAATCCGAGTAACTGTTTCCAAAATCCAAACAAACAGCTTAAGATTTTAAAAACTTAACATGGAGTAAAACATCAACTAGGTCCCTGACGTTCATAACATCCATCAATTTGTTCATTAAGATTACAAAAATATGAATTTAGTACTTGACATTGCACACTATAATATTCGTGTCCAAATTGATCGTTTATTCCTTAAAGATTTAACCTATGTTTGTCACTATTATTAGTGTGTGTAGAACTGTTAACCCCGAATAATGCAAAAATAATCGTCTTGTCAAGGTAATTTTACATAGACATATAATATATACGCAGAAGTATTAAAATACTGTGATTCGATTAGTGAGGGCTTTAGAGATAAAACGTTGAAATTGAAAAGAAAAAGGGTAAAACGGGAAGTGAAAAGAAGAGTAACCTCAACAGCGTTTTTGAGAAGAAGATCGTCCTCGGGAGACCAATGAGTGAAGGTAGCAAGCGCACCCATTATATTGATTTTGATCTTTCAACTTTCTTTCAACCAAAAACCCCAATTTGAATGAAACGCACGCTCTGGAGCATTGAAAGGGTTTTTCTTCCTTTTCTTTGTTTTCCTGATTTTAATAATGGAAAATTTATTCCAAAAATAAATTTTTAAATTTACTTTATATAGATGGAAATCGAATAGTTAGAGTAAGTATATATCTTATCTTCTAATAATTACTAAAACCTTCTGTTTCGTAAATAATTACTAAAACCTTCTGTCTAGTAAATAATTATTAAAACCTTTTGTCTAGTAAATATCAAACATTATTTTTTCTACCAAACACATCTATACCTATGACGTCAACCTTTTTCTCTCCTCCTTCTTTATTCTAATAAATTTTTTCTCTAATCTTATAACATATAACATATTATCACATCCATATCTATAAACATGAAATCTTTTTCTTGATCATCATTTATTTTAGTGATTTTTTCTCAAATAATAAAAATCATTACAATTTCAAAGATGCCTCATGCCAAGATTTCAAAATATATGATATAGCATGTCATATTTTCTAAAGATTCAAATTAAAATTATAACCTAAAAAAATGAAAAGTAAACATAAAGTAATATATTGATTGCTTAAATTTAAAATCTATGATTGATTTGTTTAAAAATCTACAAAATTAAAAAGGGAGAATTAATAAAAGGACATTAATATCATTAAAAAGTTTCAAACCATGATATAATTAAAAAAGTAAAAATTTTAAAAATAAAATTAATTACATTAAAATATTTCAAGTCATAACATACCAATGATGGTAAATTGACATCGTAAGGATCCTAAATTCTTTATAAATATCTAGAAATACAATTAATTTTATTTAATTGCTAGTTTTTAAATTAAAAAAAACTACTAATATTTTTCTACTAAAGGAACCATCTCATAGATGAGAATGGGCTTTACACAATCACAAATGCAAAGCCTACTCCAAGTTAGAGGAAAAGTGGATAAATTATTGATGTGCATGCTGAATAAGGGCTTCCACAAGTCCATAAGATTCATTGGACTTTAGTTGTTAACTTTGTTTTTATTTTATTAAATAATTAAATAATAATATTGCAACATGTTTTCTTTTTCTTAAATAACAAACAAAACTTTATAATAATTCTAGAATTTAATAATGAATCACCGTTCCTTTCTACAACTTTCTACTCCCACACTTCCATTTACATTTTTTTAATGTTAGTTATGAGTTAAAGTATTTAATAAATTTAATCATGCATTTATATTCACACATAGACTTGTGATTATAAGTAACATGTTACAAACCAACCGTAATTTGTGTTACAAAAATAGTTAAAAACTGAAATGATCTAAAACTCAATTGAATTTAACATAACTTTTTTTTTTTTGTTTTCCGCACTAAACACACTTTAAATTCGGATATCCACTTTTATTATTAATACTTTTAAATTTAACTGTACCAAAAAAAACAAGTTGTACAAAAAAATAAATAAAAATTTTGAGTTAAAACTTTATTACTTCTATTATCAAGTTTAAAATTTAAATTTAACAATTGAATCTATTGTCAACATTTTCTCATTAAGATTGTCACAATCTTTTTTAATGGTAAAGATCAGTTGTCAACATTAACCATTGTCAACATTTATTTTTCCTGATTTTATTTTCTAGCTTGCGTGAGACAGTTGCTAGAATAAACCCATGCAATGAATTTATGTAAACATCAATTATAAGCAATAGTCAATAATATATTATCATGTCATTTAAAAAAAAGTCACATGAAATAAAATGAGGAATAAATATTATTTTAGTGAAATTGTAAAATAAATTTTTTAAATGACATGACAGTATCTAATTGGTCGGAACAGGGTTGATGACACAAACTTGGAACAAGTGATTCTCATTCAATATTCAATATTTGTGGTATGAGTAAGTTAAACAATTGTTAGATAACAACAACTTGCGATTAGCGATTTAATTTACCCATACCCTTGGATAAAAAAGATACGTGGTAGTACTTTATGGATACATATAATTAATGACTTCATCATAGGTTCAAATATATTTCAAATATCACATATTACATAGTCATTTATTGGAAAATGATGAATGGGTAATATTTGCGAGGGAGCTTACTAAAATAGTAAGGGGTAAGTGGTAAGATCAGACCCTGGTCCGGTATGAGGATTAGGATGGCTAGGTTGTAGGCTCAATGCAAACATGCGTGGACCTAAATTTGAGAACCCAATTACTGAATCATAGTCCCCTCCATTTTCCACTAATCCATAACGTGGATCTTCTGCTCTTGCATCCTATGTATACATGCAATTCTCATTTCAGTACAAGACATATACATAAGCTACACATGAAACATAACATAAATTTAAAGAGTAAATGGCACATGATGCAAAGTTTATGAAGAAGCTTTCTATGGTGAAAGATAATTTTGCATTGGAACCAAAGGTCACATTCTTTTTGGCACATCTTAAAATTGACTACTTAATTAGCAAAACTCAGGAGATGTTTTTGGGCTTACCTACCCTAAACTTATTAGATGAAAAATAAACATAGGCATGCAAAAAATACTCACTAAGTCACGTAAGAGCCTATTTTGCACTTCTTTCTCGTTATTCATCTACAAAGGAAAATCAGAAATTTCATCAATCACATAAAGTCAATCAACCAGGGAAAGAAAAAGATTGTTAATGAAAGAAGTTAAGCACTCCTACCTTCTTCCTTTGGGTATCAATTTGATTTGTTATCACCTTATACTGTTAATCATTGTGGTAAGGAACTCGTTAGCATAGACATAACACTAGTGCAGTAAGTTCAAAATATTAAAACAAAATCATAAATGAGTAGGATGAGATGATGCAGAAGATCAATCTGTAAATATAATAAAAAAAAAACTTAACTTAAAGATCTGTCTACGAGTTGAGTTTTGGACGATAATAAAAGAAAATGAAAGACTTGAAAGTCTTCAATGGAATACATTGCTGAGATGATTCTGAAGTTTTCCATTTGTCTTATTTCCCGTCCAAAACTCAACTCACAAGCAAATCCTAGGTATCCACAATCACCACTAGAAAGAAAATTGATGCTTAATTAAAACCAATCGATAGATTGTGTAATAACTTGTAGAGATATAATAAAACATATATAGTGTACATTATGACCGTGGAACCATGTGGTTTCTAAAATCAGAAACCTATGGCAACATAGACAATGAATCCGAAAGAGGGGATAGGTCCCCTAGTTTGAGCAAAATCTGATTTCTCCTTGCCATATAAGTATTGGTCCTTTCAAGAAGGTACATGATTTTGTTTTGCTCTTATCTAGTTGTAATTAAATTTTGAAGAAAAAAAATATGAATCTAAATTGGCATACAAATTTCTAAAATTAAAAAAGGAGATATAAAACAAAGGTGAAGAAAGTTACCCAAGTTTGTTTTCAAATAATATAGAGTTTCATAGATTGCCTATGATAAAATTACATTGGCCAGAAAAGTCTGAAATGATATTATTGTAAAATTTTTACAACCAACAAGGAAAGTCTGAAATATTATTGTAGATCAGCTATGAGCTATCCTATAATTATGTCATTAACTATGTCTCATCTAATCAGATTTTGATACATAATATATAATAATATGTAATTTAAACTTTGATTCCCATTACTTCAAAAATTTCATTCTAAATGTTAGAATTTGATTAAATGAAATAGGGTTGGGGACACAATTTAGGGACAATTGATCTCCATTATGATATAAGACCTCAATGGATTACTAAAAGATCTAAAGCTCGATTCATGAAAGTGACATTGGTTGGAAGGGACAACCATACACCCCATAAACTAATGTATTTGTAGCTTTATCAATGGAAATTAATGGTGTATATATACAGTTAAATTCATAGTAAACTTGACCTCCTCTCATAAACACACGTAGGCTTGTCTAACTTAAACTAAATCTGTATGCAAGTAATGCGTTTATTATACTTTTCCAAATTCCTAATTAATAAAAAATGTGTATACAGAGGAACCAAATATTGTCCAGCAAGCGGCCCATAAGCCATATACCCAAGCAAATTTGATTATCTACTAGCTAGTGGCACTACCCTAAAATTTTAACAAATTTAGAGAATACTTCTATTTTGAAGTATTTACTCTTATGTAACTAACAAAGTATTTTCTCTTAATATTTTAGATCTTAGATTAGTTAAGGTCATGCAGGCATTGAACATACATTCATAACCCAACGCTTAAGGTATATATATAATTTTCTGAATTTGTTATCAATTTTAAGATATAAGGGAATATAAGTCTAAGTTGGGAAGGAAAACAAAAACCCTAGAATACATGTTAGAACAGAATCAAACCTTACGCTCGCGGACAACCTTAGCAGCCTTGTCCATATCATCCTCAAGCAGCGTTAGTTCTTCAATGCTCAGATCTTCTAGACACTCCCCCACCCTTTGTCTGTGCCATAACCAAGTACCGCACATAACTTTTTAATCTTAAACAAAAAGGACATAAGAATAGGGATCAATATTATTAAGATAAGTGAAAATTAATTACCTAATCTCCTTGCGAAGATTCCTATTCACCTCTTTCAGGTCCTTCAAATTCTCTTGCATATTCTGCCCAACAAACCAATCCCAAGAGATAAACATTAGACTTGTTGGGCATATAGTTTCCTCAAAAGCTAACTCATAAAAAAAAAAATTATTATAAATGCAACTTTTAACACTTGGTCTTGGAAGAAATAATAGGGAAGGGGATAAGAACCTCATAGTGGGAGCTCCACAGATCAGTTCCAACAGTCATCTGGTACTGATCAAAGAACTGTTTTGTTCTGTAAAATAGAAAAGGCAAAAAAAAAAAGAGAATTAATAAATGAAATTTCTGAACAGTTGATATAATACTATAATTCTATAAATAAATATAGGGTGGTAGATTTGGATAATAAAAAAGCGTACGAGTTTGAGGGGCTAATGTACTCGTGGAGTTTGCCAGTACTAGAGAACATAATAATAGAAACCTTTGCATCACACAGCACAGTGAGTTCGTTGGCCTTCTTGAATAGCCCATTTCTTCGTTTTGAATAAGTTACCTGGCGGTTCGTTGTGTTCTCTATTCTCTTGATCTGGATCTTACCTCGAGCCATATGTCTAAACCTGATCTATGATATGGGTTCTATAGAGTTCTAGATATTTCTTTCTTTTCTTGCTTTGTGTGGCTGGGATTTCAAAACAATGGGAATACAATGGAAGAGGTTTGTTGCTTAAAATGGGAGGGTCTTTGCCAAATTGGAGAAAGTAATTGCAGGTTTTGTTATAAACGTTCTTGTTGCTTTGGTTTTGTAGTGTGAGGAGTGGGGACCCCTTTACTTTCCGTCTGACTCCGTAGGAGAACCATACACCATGTGACTTCCCATTTTACCCTCTCCCTGTTTGACCTAACTCGGGTTTATCTTTGATAGAGCAAGTAGGGCAAGTTCATTATATACCTAATTGCATTATGAAAGGGTTGCTTCATTGCTTTTTGGGCCAATAAATGTGATTTGTGTCAAGAATGGGAACTCTACTTTCTCAGAAAGAATCCTTAGTTAGATGTTAGAATGAGATATTAATTAAATCTTTGAGAAGAGTTGCTCTTTACAGAATATTATAATGAAAATGGTGTGATGTATGCTACTCTTACACCAGATAAATATAAGACTCATTAATTCATGAGTACAAGGGAGACATTTATCCAATCAGAAGAAAAAATTACTACCAAGCCACCCTTATATTTGTATGTAATTCAACACCAAAAATAATCGATTAAATTCTCATAATCAAAATGTCCATATTTAAAGATAATACTAGACCTGTCAAAACGGGTTGGGTATAGCGGACCAGTCTGCCAAAGCCCGAAAAAGTATAGGGTTTGGGTACTAAATTTTGAGCATTTTATTAAAACCGGGCTTTTTAACCCGGCTGGGCCGGACAATAATAAATTCAGGTTCGGGTTCGGGTCAATGTCTCTATTTGATGTTTAAGAAGTAGAAGTAGTTGGGTGCGGACTTCCACATCCATAGCCTCTATTTTTTAACCTAAAAGCTTTAGCATTTTATAAGACATTGTAGTCTAATAAAAGAGACATATATTGCTTTGCTTTGGTTCCAAAGTTAAGGAATAGCACACAAATAATAAAAGACACTTTAGTACACAATTCAGAGACAACTTTGTTTCTTTTTTCCCAATGCAAAGAGAGAAGAAAATTAAACCAAACTAAAGCACTTTCATTCAATCAGCTTGGATTTTGGTACAAAAGATAAGAACAATGATGGATTTAATGGTCAAACCCCTTCATTTGCCTTCCATATGCAATGGAAAAAGCTTCAGCGTAGTTATATGTTCTTCTTCCTCTTCTTTAATTGATGTCCAGCTTTGCTCTTCTAAGCACTCAAATTCTCATCTCTGTTTTCAAATTAGTATTGTCATGTCTTTTATTCTGTTTGTTTTGCTCTTCTAAGAACATGACATCACTTTCATTATTTGTTATTATAATGCTAGCAGAATTTTCTACTCTATTTTTTTGAAATTTATGTATTATTTAAATAAAAAATAATATGGGCTGGCCCGCCACAGCCCGTTGTGGGCGGATTTGGGCCTTAGTTTTAGTAACATAAAATCTAACCAGACTTTTAGCCCAACCCGTTTTAGCCCGAATGAAAAGTGGGCTAGCCCAAACCCGTCCGGGTAGCCCGTTTTGACAGGTCTAGATAATAATACTATTCCTATGTTGCCAAACGGACCTGTTTATAATTAATGAAATTTATTGATAACATAAATAAGATTAAAAGAACAAGTAGTACTCTTATCCACGAAATTTCAATAAATTAATAAGTTAAGTAAAGAGACAATTGGAAGGGCGCAACACCGACTCCACAAAAGAGAAGTTGAAATTATAAAAAGGACATTAAGGAGATTCCAAGAGTGCAAGAAAATAAATTTCAACACCTCATCTAGGTGGAACCACACATTCTCAAATATAATCTTGTTCCTGACGTGCCAAATAGTACAAATTGTGGTGAACCAAAAGGACATTCACCACTATTTATTCTTGTTCAGTCATGCTTGCATAAGAGAAAAAATTTGTCTTAGCGTCGTTGTATAAAACTGAGTTAAGACAAAACTTGAAGTAGAGTTTTTGCCAAACATTATAAGATTTTGAATAAGAGAAAAACAAATGGTTTAATAATTCATCCTCTGTCTCGCAAAGAGCACAACATGGAAGGTCATGTGCTCATAAGATTCTCCTATGAGTAAAGTTCATATTTGTTAGGAGTTCATCTAAGAGAATGTTCCACACTAAACATTTTATCTTTGATGAGATATTACATGCCCACAATCTTTTGAATAGGACACTTTCACATCTTCCATCCACTTGTTGCAACATCTGATAAACGTTGCGGACCAAGTATTGACCCCTTTGTCATGAATCAAAATCCATCCATCAACTATATCTTGTATAGGCAATGAGTCGTCAATAATTTTTAGGAGATCTTTCTATTCCTCTTGCTTCCAAATGAATAAACTTCTTCTCCACTTGAAATTCCAGGTCCATACACCATTTCTTTATTCCCCAAATAGCTTACTCCTGCATCTTCATTGAATGAGACAAGATTTGGGAATGACAGCATGCATTCCTTATTTTTCATGTTGTAATAGTGGAAATCACAATTGAATCAAGTCCATGTCCATGTCCATGTCCATGTCCCTTCTACCAGTTAATGTTGATATAAACACCTCAATGTTTCTCAAGTCAGGAGATGATTCCAAAATACTTAGGATCGATCCTACCTGCAACCAAATACATTAAAACAAAACAAAAAGATATTAAGTAACACTTTTATCTTTTAATAGAAAAGAAAAAACTTGTCTTTCCGATTATTGAGAAATTATTTTTCATTTCAGAAGATATTAAATAATTTACACGCCTAACAAGTCATTGGTACTATAAAATTGCCCAAATAGAACGCAACTTTATATCCACGGGACATTGGATTGTGCGGGGTATTGTGTATATTGTTGCCCCTAAGACATGACAAGTAGTAACTCGGAAAATTAGGCTGTAATTGATCACAGTGAAATACCAACAAGTTTTGTTCAAACTTCAAATTTCAAACCATTCACATGTCACATCGCACTAAATTGGAAAAAGGCTAACGTTGTTGGGGCACATAGTAATATCACTTCAAATAGAGTAATTTTGTACGATGAAACAAAAAAGACTAACTTTGCTCTTATATTACCTGCTCCTATAACTTCAAATCTTTTGGGAGATGGTGACCATTATAATCAGATTTTCAGTTGGAGACTGACTTTACCACTTTATAAAACTTATCTCACCTAATTTTTTTAAGAGTATAAAATATGTCCTTATAAAAATGATATATGTCATATTTAATTATTTTCTATAAAAATATGTATGATTTTAGTACGTGAAAGAAATATTTTACTCTCATTTTCATTCATACAATTAATCCTTCTCCTACAAATGGATAGCAACCCTAGACAACTTACTTAGAGAGGCTGATAGTCCAAACTTGTAATCCCTCTCATCACTCATGTTTATATGATTCATAATTTCATTTTTTTATTTGAAAGATTCGAACCCACAATCTCCTCCGTTCAATTTCTTAAACTCTTTATCTTAAAGATCAGACCACCTTATGGCTCATAATTTCATTTGATTACGATTAACAATAAAATATATCTTCATGATTCATTATACTCATCTAACTATATATTTTATACCCATCTAACTATATATTTTATACCAAATCAGAATGTTGAAATTGTGTTTTTGAAAACAAATATTTAACAGTGAAAATTTGCAAGGCTATATTAAAAGAAACATGAGCGACTTACTTCCTAATATATATCCTCCATGTAAATATATATGATTAGATGAATGATTAACTTTGACTCATGATTAAAAGATATCTTTTAGCTGTACTCATGACATCTAGAAGAAGTTTGACTCTAACTTTGGTAACATGATAAGATTATATCTCAAAAACAATTGACGATGAGAGGAGTAATCTCACAAGTATTTAAAACACATATAAAAGAATAATACAGACGATATGATACCTATTTTCAACAAAAAAATGACAAACTTATATTTGTTAAAACTAACTAATAAATTGTAAATTTGTTCTTATACTACCCACACCAACCTATAACGGTAGAGATATGAGATATCGTCTTAGTTTCAGAACTTGTCCAATACTAAACAGTAATACTGACATGGACAAACAAATATTTAAGGGTCTAGATTTTTATTTTTCAATTAATTTTTTTAAAATTAAATAATTAATTTTTATTTGACATTCTAGTACTACTCCATCCCTAGAAAGTCAACTATTATTACATAATTAATTTTTCCATAATGTTTTTTCTCAGTCGATCCCATTCTTGATCTTATTAAATTAATTACATGTCTCAATGGTCAAATTAGTTCCTATATATGATACAGCTAACTTTAAGATTTTGTCTTATAGTTCTGAATATTAAATTATTTTATTTACTTAATGATTAAAAAATATGATCTTGCTTATGCCTTTAGTCCTTTACCGTTTTCCTTGCGTTCGTTGGACTTAAATTAGCAAACAAAAATTGAGTTTTTCGTCGCACAACATGCCTAGCTTCCAATAATAAAACAATGAGAAAATAAAGCCAACTTTATCTGCACTTGAATTAAAACAAATGTCAACTATTTATACCTCTACCTAATCTCTTTGATTTTGACATGGGCTAGTTTAGTTTATATTTTCTGTCGTATTTAATTCCAGAAAGTTTAACTCGACGATGATATGTGATTTGCCCATCTTTTCAAGAGAATAATCAAATAGCATGCACGCATGTACTCTTTATCCTATTTAATTCTTAACCTACAAGTTGCACTAATTTTTTATTATAGTAAAAAATGGTTAATATATCTGATTAAAAATATTAGTGTAATTATGAATTGCACTAACTATATAAAGATCTTTTATTTACTCATTGTAAATATTTTAATATCTTTATAAACACTCATAGAATTGACATAGCATGCCTGATTTTATTAATTCTGAAATCTAAGTGAACTAAATTTTAATAAAATAGAAATAAAGAAAATATTAGTCTAATATGGAGCTTATGTATAAAATTTAGGTGATTTTGATTTTAGAATTAATAAAACCCATTTTTTAGAGCCGCTTTTTAAAATTGTGAAGACATACTATGTGGTAAAAAAGATGAAGCAACTGTGGATTTCTATATAGATTACAATTATATGGAACATTTGAAATATTGTATTTCAAAATAAAAAATTTCATATGAATAAAGCAATGAAGTTAATTTACTTCGACTTTTGAAGCATTTTGAAATCAAGATGCATAACTTTTAATTGTTCTCATGTAAATTTGGTATTAAATCCTTTAAAATGTATTAATTATTGTTAATATTTCTTTAAATTATGGTGGAATGGAATACAACTTGTTTTTCGTGCCCCTTTTTGTTTGCGGATGAAAAAAAATGTTTAAAGGTGTCCAGCTTGTAAACTAATAACACAAAGGAACGTTGCTTGATTTGATAAATGATGGCGATTAAGACACGCCTTAATATATAATACATACAAAAAAAAAACTTTTGTTTATTGGGAAGTAAGTCTCACTTTGCATACCTTATTATCTCAGGAATAGTTTAAATATTTGTTGGACTATTCCTCTGATTGCCAATTGGTTTTTGAGATGGAATCTTAACATGATATCAGAGCTAGAGCTCAACTTCTTTTCGGTTGTCATGGACTAAACATGTCTTTTAGTTATGGGTCAAAGCTAATTTTTCGTCTGATCTGACAGACTTATGTGAAGGGGGCATGTTGGGAAGTAAGTCTCACATTGTCTACCTCATTATCTCGAGAATGGTTTAAATACTTGTTGATCTACTCCTCTCATTGCTAATTAGTTTTGAGATGGAACCTTAACAACTTTACCGAACCCGGAAGATGTATCAATCTCATCGTCTTTATATCACGCTTATTATTATATCAAAATAGTTATCTGATATATTGGACTGCATTGGGTGATCTATGAGAAATTATTAGTTGGTGATAGACCAGTCATTAATTTGGTGATAAAATGAATGAATAATTACTTTTAAAGTCTAATAATTTCTATGATCTAAAGGCTACACAATTTTCCGCATAGTTTAAAAGTTCCTTATTACCCTTCTTATTTATTAATATAACTACATACTTTTGTCATTAAAACTTGAGTTGAGTGAGTACCTCGTTTGTGACAACACAAATAATCAAATTATGGAGACATCACCGGAAATTATGGATTTTCAATACGGTTAATTCACTTCGGTGAACCATATACTAATTAAGTGTTTTATTTGTATGAATAAATTATCCCAATGGAGCGTTGCTTACAGATAAATAGTAAATATGTACATAGACAAGCATGTACCTAATTATCGAATATTTTACTAGCCAAATTTTAACTTCATACTCAATTGTAAACTATAGGCTTAAGTAGCGAGCTTGTTTACAATAGGATCATTATCAGGTAAAAGCATGTTAGAGTTGAGCAAAGTGAAGAGCATCAAAGCAAGGGAGACCAGAAAGGAAAGAATTAAGAGAAGGAGCATTAGAAGATGAGAAATAGTTCCTTTAACTTCTTCTGCATAGTCTATGGAAGCCATAGCAAGCACGGTAACAGGGTATGAGTATGCCCACCATGCAACATTGAACCTTCTCATAGATCTCTTGAATAAAGCTGGCCTGCAAATCTGTTCAATAACATAACATAAATAATCAACATATTCTGGGTTTATAGTTTCATTTTTTCAATTAATTATAAGCTTAAATAAAGGAATGGGTAACTAGTGGTATGAAGAGGGAAGAAGTTATTACTGTTTAATAATATGATGTCATATATTGTATTACACTATTATTGTATCAATAAATTTCTCTACCAAACCAACATGTCCAGCTGTAGGCTTTGTCATTACTTGAAGGGTATTAGTTGTAAAGATTTGTGAGATAGCGCTATCTTGACCTTATAGAATTGCTTTTAAAAAAATTAAAGAATATATTTTCATCTTTTCAGGGAGATTATATTGCATGCATGAAAACAACACAAGTTTAATAAAATTTTATATGAACTTGATATGGACTGCATAATAAACTTCGAGAACTAGGTCGTTTTCTTGACCTTAAAGTAATGGTGTGGTATATTATTAAAAATTGTGTATTGAAGATATTTGAGATATTTATTAAATTATTATAATATTTCAAATGTTATCATACTTGTATTTTTTTAATCAATGAAACAAACATGTCCTTCCCATGTTACTTATATAGATATTATACCCTATAAAAAAAACCAATTACTTAATATTAAAGAAATTATATGAAGGGTAAATATCAACTTCCTCTCTAAGAAAAAAAATGTTTATTCTCAGTTGGCCCCAAAGAAATAAAATAATCTCAACTTATTCCCAACGTTTTAAAAAATGGTTAAAATAGCTCTTAATATGGATTAGCATGTCCCGAAAATACTAATTCGAATAAAATTTTGAGATATTTTAAGTATGAGGTTGGTTTTTTTATCATAATTTTCAAATTTGGAGGCTAAATTGGGAAAAATATTCACTCTTAAAAAGATTGTAAATAGAGAAATAATAATTACCAGTGACATGAAAAGAAATAGAGATAGAAAGAATAGCATCTTGGAAGCAATATCAAAAACCCCAAGTATAGATGCCCAAGCCAAACTAGCCACGCTTGGTGCTGCAAAGAACAAGAAGAAAACTGGTCTTAACATCACTGGAAGTCGTTTTCCACCTGATAATCTCTGATAGAGTGTAACAAACAACACTAAATAATGCACCATCCCTAATGAAAACAAACACACAGCACTCTCTTTCCAACCCATATTAGCCGCAGCTTGTGCCCCAACCAAGTTCCCTATAACAGATAACTGGCTTGTTGGGTTAGCCACCATTGATAAAAATCTCTTCCCTTTGGTGAACCACTGACCATATATTTTCAAATCAAGAAGCACCACAGGTATCGCAAAAACCCACCAAAGAGTTAAATAAACTGTTGTTTTTGGATCCAGGAATGGTGCTGATTGAAGCAAGAGAAACCAAGAGATCCATGGAGCAAAGAGATAGTTAACCCCAACATGGTCCAAGAACTCGGCCTTAACCATATTAAAGAAAAAAATGCACCTTAGAAGGTAAAGAATAGACAGTAATACGAGTGTGAAGAGAGCCAGATACCAAAGTACGAGGAAAATTGTGGGGTGAAGGGTGCCAAGCACGTTTCGGAGAGTTTTTGTGTCGTGTGTTGGTCCAATTAGTGTCTTCCATAATAAAGCTTGGCCACAAAGGGAGAGGCTTATTCTGAAATAACCTGCATGAAATTTGGTTAGTATAGAACTTAGTGACATTAACAAGCGCTTTGCAATTGTAATCATCATGAAGGAGGAAGATTCATGAATATTATTAGTACTAATGTTATGGCTTGTAACATTTGAGGTGGTCATGTCTATGACAATCTCAATTTCTGATTTAGAAGGTTGAGTTGGCATGGCGAGATGATTAATTATCAAACTCATACTAGATAGGCTTTGTCATGTCCTCACTTTTCTTAGTCCTCATGTAAGGTTCTTATAAGGGGGAGGTATGCAAGTAAGCTCATGGGTACACACAAACAAGTTGGGATACTATAAAAACTAGATGAGATTTAAAAAACAAACTTCATTCTATGAAAATTTAATGTTTCACATTATTTCAATTAGTTAATAGATCTGAACCATTAGATTTTCATATAATTAATGACTAAGATATGAAATTGGTTTTTTTAACCTACTCATGGAGTAAGTGAATATTCTCTCATTAAAAAATCAAAAAGTATATTGAATAATGATCATCTCCATCAATGGAGATAGACAAGTGTATGTATTTCTTTTTTTAATGACAAAAATGTTATTTCATTGGAACTAGAAGGATAAATATATCATAGAAATTGTATTTTCCTTTGTTTTTTTTAAGTACTTATATATCCATTTACAGATAAAATGATAACCAAAGTATATTATAAGTCAAGTTTAAATAAAAGATGAAACATTATAGTCCTTGCCGCCAGTTGCTTTTGCACGTTACATATTTCGTTTATTAATTTTGTTTGTAACATCGATCGTTTTCTGCCATATCTTGATTATGTTTCTATCAAGTGGTTAAGTATTGATGTTCAAGTGCTTTTTTTTGTTCCCTTTTAACACATTTTAGTTTATTATCTGCAAGGACGGGTATAGAAAGTATATGAGGGAGAAACACAATACAGATATAGTAATTAATAGTTGAAATCGTGACAAATAAGTACTTTAACGTACCTAAACAACAAAATCATTATGATCTCGATTGCTTCTTACATAATTTTGAAATTTTTTTGTTATGTGAATAGGCTTTTGTGATTTCTATCTTGTTGCTATCAGTCAGATCCATTTTCAAACTTCTTTTTATGTTAAGTAAATGGTAGGCCCACATATATTAAAAGTAAGCCCAAACGTCAAGAAGCATTTTATAAAATGGAAGGAAACGGGAAACTAAGAAACATTTTATAAGAACATAGATTTGACATTTTGTGCTTATTTTATTATGATAAAATGGTAATTTTGCATTCAAAAGTATTTGATTTATTTGCAATGAAAATGAGTAATGTTTCTATGGTTCAACAAAAATTGTATCGACCAGAATTATTTAACTTTTCCCATTCCTATGTTACAACATACAACAAATTTCTAACCCTAGCTACTACACAACTCTTTCTTGCTGATTTTGAAAATATCATCCCCATCTATGGCTGAGTTTATCTTCGATTAGTTTATAGTGCATTTTTCCTTTTTGAGGAGCACCATTGTAGCTATGCAGAGAAAGTAACACATTTCAGGCTCATTAATTCGACCTATATTATAGCCATAGTAGCTCTTTCAGCTAAAAGTATAGAGGCAATTTGATCCACTAAACTATTCATGAAACCCACGGGCAAAGTCAATGATTTCTCCAAGGTGGTGATTGAAATACTGAATAATTTTTTGCACGATCATGTGATTTAGATTGTGAAAATGTGATATTCGAATAAGTTTTATTCCTTTATTTGGTTTATCATTTATTGTTCAAAATTGCACTTGATTAGAAAAGGAGTGGAAGGAGAATTAATGATAAATAAGTCACTTTACCCCCAAACCTTTATATTTTCATGGGAACTTAACATTCATATCTAAATACAGCCAAACAATTTAACTAAATGATTCATATGACTTACTTGTAGTTATTTCTACATTAAAAAATACCACTATTTATGCTAAGTGAATGAGTATTAAACAGAAGTTTCTTCTTACATATATGAATGAGTATTAAACAGAAGTTTCTTGTTACATATATGAAAAAATTTATAATGGAAAGTTTCTTTTTGAATAATTATAAAAGTGGTATAACTTTTTGAGGAATTGTGTATGTCATCCATGACTTTGGAGAAGTCGTGGACCAGCAATGCGACTCCATAAGTTGTGCCATGCATGCACGAGTATTGTACGTCTTCTCTCCTCCATGAAAATTGTGGGCCAGGTAAATGAGTTCCTAACTGATCTCATGGTTTGGCAATATGTGATCCATAGTCGTGCATGACACATACATGATTGAAACTTTATACATACCCCCCTTCCCTCCATCCCAAAACCACCAAAAACAAAGAATTTTATTTTTGCACGCAAGAGTCTTTCCTAATATAAGAAGAGTGATTACTAATCAATAATTATTTTTTTTTACATTTACTAATCAAGTCTTTTAGTTTTACAAACATTTTTTATAATTTATATTAATTATACCTAATATGGTCATGTTTTTTCAGTATAGGACCTAATAAAGGACGTATACTTAAATTGCAATGAGATGATGAACTCATTTTGCTCAACCTTATCCAACAATTAATCAAGCTCCTCCTACTCAACATTTTGATGTCTTCCCAAAGTTTTCACAACAATATGACAGTCAAACTCAAACAGATATTTATCCTCAAGCATCAAACACCTGCTCCTCAACAACAACAACATTTGAGTTTGAAAGTTTCAGAGCAATGAATGACTATTCCTTCACTCAATTGGCATCTTCGCCTCATTTTTCATGGATCGCAAACATCAATGTGTTTGGCACTAGTTCAATAACACCATTGTCGACATTTAACTCTGAACAATATTATCATCCTACAATGCATTCACAAGTTGAAAAAGCAAACTTTTATGATACACAAATTGATGATGCTGAAGAAGATGATGAAGATAATGTCGGGGAATATGAAGAGGGACCACAATTGGTTAGAGGTGGTACCAGACCAACAAAACAACTATCACCCCAACGTCAACAACAACAATTAAGAGTCCAACCACCCCGAAGAAGAAAGACATCTTCATACGGCATATCATCTCATAAATGTTATTAGGAAATGAAACTATTTAATAAATTAATATCGTTTTATTAATTTGATAATATAATGATTTCCAATTTCTAGTCATTTAAAAATGTGTTTAAATAATTTAGTTTATCCTTTATTTAGTGTACAAATAAAATCATAAATCCTAAGAAAAAAAAGACACTCTAACTAAATTCTTTAACTCTAACACAAGTAGAATACAACATGGTAAACATAACTCATGCACAACTCTCTGCATTCGTCCCACGATTTTCATGGTGGAGAGAGAAGAACTACGAGACTCGTGCATAACATGACTTCCCTCCGGAGTCACATTGTTGGTCCACAACTTCCCCAAAATCGTATATGACATTCACGATTCTTCAAAAAGTCATACCACTTTTATAATTTTTCAAAAAGTTGCACCAAACATGAAATAATTTTGCAAAAGTAACCACCCATATAAATTTTCCTTTTTATAATTGGTTGATTTACAGGGAAAGCTTCAATAATTTTCCAAAATATATATTTCTTAAAATATTTGATATAAATAAGTTCGTAAAACTGGTTATTAAATGGTAACACATATGAAAAAAAATATTTTTTTGGTATAATCAAATCTAAGGAACTAATTTTTTTGAGGTGCATGCATGTTCATCCTAATAAGTCAAAAAACAATGTTTAATAAATATAAAAGAATATTTAATATTAAAAATATAAATCCAAAATTTCAAGATAATTTCAAATTTTCTTCCTTAAATAATACCTTATCACACTTCTTATCATTATTTTAAAAGAGAGAGAAATATAAAAATACAATTACTCTAGCTTAATTGATTAAGGTGTGAAGAACGGGTGCACAATAAGGATGCTACTTAAGTAAATTGTCCCAATTGAGAAAAATTATTATATCCTCCAAGACAAATATTTCTAAATACCCCCAAACAATTGAATTTTTGGATGAACCCATATAATTTTAACTTATCAATACAAGATAAATAAATAATTAAGATCTTTAATTCATCACATACAATAATTTATGGTAGACCAACTTCTTAATATTGGTCTTCAATTCATTCATGATGTATGATATACTCTCCAGATACTAATAATCATTGCATGGACATGCAGTATCGAAAGCACTCAAGAGCTCTTTGTAGCAATCCTCATCTGAATAGCTATGAGTCATATCAGAAATAAACTTTATCATCATTCATTCATTCAGCTTAATTAAGTCTATAATCACTTATGCTGAAGATCTTTTACTAAATCAGTTTGTGAAAAAGTTACATTTCATAATCTTATGTATGTTATCCCTATAGGTTATATATAGTTGACCAGCTTCACACTTCATTTTGAGGAAACGTGCCATCAAAGATTGATACCATAATGCATCATTTAAATTTCACCCACTAATTGACCAAATGGTGATTGATTCAAAAGTTGGAGTGCATATTTATTTATTATCACAAGAAATTATGGAATAGCCAAAAGGTAAAAGAAATGTGGGGTATAATAAGAAGAACCAATCATGGTTGAAATTAAAGTACTAAAAAAGATAAAGATGCCTGAAAGTGCGAGAATATAATGCAGCGTAATGATAGTAAAATAGTGAGAGTTGAAAAGCCGGGGAAGATGATTTGTTTCCTCGGGCCCCAAATAACAATTAAATTCTGAATTTACAATACAAAGTTTGGTTTAGGGAGTGTTAGAATAATATTTTTCGTACTTCTTGTGTTGACAGAATAGAATAAATAGTATTCCGTTCAAATTTTATAAGCATGTTAGACAAATTATGTTATAGACTAGTAGATTGTAATAATTTATAATTGACCCGTACGGCCATAACAACGTCCTTACTCGTTAACTGCTATGTCTTACCAGGTTTTGTTCTATTATTGGAGCCAATTATTAGTGGTATTAAACTAATTGTAGTTGTGGCGGTTTCACGTGATAGTGAATCATATAGGTTTATGTCTAAGTATTTTGCATTTGTGGAGGACAGAGAACCCACCTTAATATTTTACCTGCTTTGCTAGCACCCTTCTTCTCTCGAATAAGATTTCTCTTCATTAATGGAGAGGCAAGTACAAAAAAATCAAAGAAAGTGGAAGATGTAATGTCACTTTTACCCTTTTTATTTAAAAGATGATTGTATCTTTACCCTTATAATTAGTAGGACTTCTCTCCATTAATGGAGAGACAAGTGAGTTTTTTATGTGTATTATAAGGGTAAAGATGTAATCATATTTTAAATAAAAAGGGCAAAAGTGACATTGCATCTTCCACTTTCTTTGATTTTTTTGGGTACTTGCCTCTCCATTAGTCTTACTCTCTTATAATACACATAAAAAACTCATCTGTCTCTCCATTAATGGAGAGGAGTCCTACTCTCTTCTCTCATAACTTCCCTCATTTAATTTTGACCTTTGAAGGAATGAGTTTGGGATTGTTTCCTTATATTTTTACTACAACTTGCTTAGGGTAAGGATGTTGGACCTTATATATTGACCAATTCCAAACTTTTTGTGAAAGGAAAAAGTTCAAAATAAAATGTAAAATGTATGAGGTTAAGGTTTAATCTTAAAAAAAAAAATTGGCAATAAGAAGAGTATTCTAAAAATTATTTATATTAGGCCTAAGAAAAAACGAGATATCCGATGTGAGACATAATTCTCAATATGTCTCGTTTTCACAAAAGTCTCTTGATTACGTGAAAGATTATATTTAACCCATGACTAAAAGAAGTCGAACTCTGACTCTAATACCATATTAAGGTTTCAACTCAAAGTCAATTAGTCATGAGAAAAATAATCCAACAAAATTTAAGTAATGCTTAAGAGAACAAAACAAACGATCTCATACCAACTTTTTATACGAGAGTGTCTTTTTTTATACTATCAAAAGTATTCCCTCCGCTTTTCGGTAAGAGACTAATCTCTTTTGGGGTGTGTAATTGTCCCTCCCATCAAGTGTCGCTCATAATAATCGAATCCTTAAATTTTTAATCATCATCAAGATATCGCGAGACCTTACACCACAAGACCAACGCTTTATTAATATATCATAATGTCTTTGAATGTATAGGAGAGTGGTTGCATTTATTAATATGACTTTATAACAATTGTTAGAGTTATAAATAGAATCCTAATAACTGTATTAGATAATCAAAATAAATTAATGTTAAATCAAATTTATGATATATATCATATTTTAACCTCCATTTAAATACTAGGGGAGCCCATGTTAGTTATGGGACATGATAAATAAGAACCAGATTGCATATTGAACGAGATCTTTTGCATTTGAGACAAAATCATGAAGCAACAAAATGGATTGAGTAGACAACACAGGCGAAACTGATCCAACACAATGGTTGTGATTGGAGATAAAAATTGAAGCATTATATTCGAATGTAGATATATACTAAGGATATCCAAAGAATAAGTCTTCAGAAGTTTTTGGTTCCTCATTGCAAATTCTTCAAGTAGTCTCTCCTTGTAATTGTGTATTCCTTTCCATAATAAAGCTTCGACTGTTGGTAATATGCTTTAGAATAGTCTCCATGTGAGTGTAGTGATATTCAAGGGAGCTTTAGACTCCCAAAACTGTTTGAAAGTATTGATTGCATTCTTATTCTTAGTTATTCACTTCTTTACGAAGAACCTTGTATGCAGATTTGATGGAGTATTTGCAAGATTGTTCCTCGAGTCATTTCGAACAATCTTATATATCTGTCCTTAACATAACTTGTTATAATATCTGTATAAGATTATCAATTAGTTTTAATTCCAAAACAAAATGATGTCTTTTCTAAGTTAAGGACCACCTTGAAACTCCATTTGACCAACTTCCTAAGTCACATATGAGTGTGTCATTGCCCACATTTAAGTTGTAAAGTTTACTATACCTAGCCTCAAGCTTTTCAGGGCTTATCCAGTTATCGTGCCAAAATCTATTGGTCTTTCTGTCCCTCACCCGCCTCTTGATATTACTGCAAAACAAGCTCGTATCCTCAAAGATCTCCAAACCTAAACTAGACAAGTCTCTAATCTATAATGATTTTTTTAAAAATGGGTAAGTGAATTTCTCCCAAATTAATGTAGCACATGTTTATCATATTTAGACTCGAAAACCCTACACTAAAAACTATCTCTCTCATTTAGCATTCTCCACTTCTATTTTTCTTTGCACACGTTCCTCCATTTAACAAATATGTGTACTATTATGCGACTCCATTTAAAAATGCATTAACAATTATAATTCAAAAACTTGCATTTTTCAGCTCATACGTAAAAGTGACATTATACATATTAACATTAATGTGAAATAACATCTCTAAGAAAAGAAACTACTTCGTGTGCAGACTATAGTAGGTTAAAATTTTGAGAGCCGTCCGATATGGTTCCACAATAAGGTGTAAGATATTATGGGTGATTTGACGAAAGGAAGATTTAGATACATGTGGAATTGTGCCGTACTGTATCCAAATTTCCAGAAAGGATAGATTTCTTCATGGACATTTAGAAAGAATTGAGAAAGTACCACCGGGTTTTTCGGTGGTAGGACGAATTAGCAAAAGGTAGAACATAACACGTGGAAGAGTATGATCCGTTGGATGGTCAAACACGACGAGATTTATTGAAACTGATAGAGAACTGCAGTAAGTAAGAGAAGATGAGCAGTGATAGATTTTCATGTTCCCTCACTCACACTCACTCACACTCACTCACATAACAATAACAACACATTCTGAAACTAAATCCTTCTCTGTGTTGGATACAGTGCTCTACAGAGAAAGAGAGAAAGAGATTGGTGACCATAATTCATAATTTAGAGAGAGAGAGTTATGAGTTATACAACTACTGCTACAGTATAATGGATTGTTGCAGTTACCATGGCGGCGTTGCAGAGACTCTAATTCAGTGCCATAATTGCTCCCCTTCTACGGAACTTAATAGTCTCTTACATCCTCTCTTTTTCTACTGATTTTCTTTCACTCTCTTCTTTTTTTTAAATCTTTTGTTTTTCAGAAATAGTTTTCTCAAAAGCTGGAAAAAAAAAACTCAACCAGTCCCATAAGATCATATCTGAATTGCCCCCACCTAACAGTGAGAGAGAGTCAACAGGATAAAAAAATTAAAAAGATCGGTTAGGTCAAAATTATTAAGCAAACCTGTTTCTGTAGTTGAAACGAGTTGCACTTGAAAATTTTACAGCTGTAGCTAGATCTTCAGTATTAGAAGAAAAGAACACTTTTAGCTTCCTGAAAATTCTGTTCTGCTATGGATGTTATCTCTGGATTTGGGAGCTTCAGCAGTAACAAATGGCTGGGTTATTCTCTTTAGGTCAACAAAACAAAGAAGAAGAAGAAAATAATAACAACAGAAATAGTTTATTCTTGTTCAGGAACGAAGAGATCTACAACAAAGGGTTCGAGATATGGCCACAATCTTATCAGCACTACTCATCATTTGGGGTGGGTCCTAGTAGCAGGAACTCAAACGTTAATAACATTGTTGGTGACGAACACGTCTCGGTCTCTGATGAATCAACGAGATTTGGATTAATGGTAATGAGGTCAAGTGGAAGTAGCAGCAGCGGAATGAACTGTCAGGACTGTGGGAACCAAGCTAAGAAAGACTGTGCACATCTGAGATGCAGAACTTGTTGTAAGAGCCGAGGGTTTCAGTGCCCAACTCACATTAAGAGTACTTGGGTCCCCGCTGCTAAACGCCGTGAACGACAACAACAATTGCTCAGAGACACCGCTTCGAAACGACATCGAGAGCATCAAGGTTTACATTCTCCACCACCCGTCACAACCACAGGTAAAAAAATGAGTGTACATTTTCTTCTTATATATAGTTATTAGTTAGGTTAGAGACATTACGAATTTTCAAGTATATCACTTTTTCTTCTTCTTTAAAGTTTATGGAATTGTTGGTAGAGAAATTTGCAAATGAGATCTTGAGGAATGGTAAATCTTCTATGAGTATACCTAACTGATCCTTATCATTTGACTGTGGAAATGAAACTCCACTCCAATGTCACTTATCACACTTTTTCTTGTTTTTTCTGTCTCTCTCTCTTCTAACTTATTCTTATCACTGTTTTCAAGTAAAACTGATGAAATTATTAAGTTCCATTCATGTCACCAGGCCATTGGTTTAGCTAGATTTGCTATTTTTTTTTCTTTTCTCTATTTTTGTAATAAATTAAGGAAAAATGAAGTGTATAAATCAGGCCTATCTCCTGTATGTACATTACATGAAAGATTTATTAATTAATTTGATTTAATATTTAATTTGTTGAATGTTACTTAGGGTTGGAGCTGGGAGTACAATTTCCATCTGAAGTGAACTCAACAGCGGTGTTTAGATGTGTAAAAGTGACAGCAGTGGACACTCCAGAAGAGCAATATGCGTATCAAGCAGCTGTCAACATCGGAGGACATGTTTTCAAAGGAGTTCTCTATGATCAAGGACTTGAAGGTTCTTACACCAATATTGAGGGTTCATCTGGTGGTGGAGGTGAAGCTACTCAACAACAACTTGGTCTCATAACTTCAGCAACCACAGTCACAACCACTGGGAACCTATTTGACCCTTCTTCACTTTACCCTCCCCCAATCATGAATACTTTCATGGCTGGTACGCAATTTTTCCTACCCCCAAGATCCTAATTAAAGACGTGTATCTCCTATCTCGTGGAGTAACAATATGATTGAAACTAAGTCTTTTTTCTTTTTGATTTGTGTTAGTGACTCTTATTAGAATTATGGGTTATTGATGGTTGTTTTTAGCTAGTATTAGGTTTATCAATATTAAGTTCTTAACGTCGTCTAAAGTAGCTACAAGGAAAGTTGTTAAGAATTAAGAAAATGATTATGACAATGATTCTGGTGCATGAAGTTAAAGGGCCCGGAATGTTTGATTTGTGCTATCCAAATGTCAATTTAGATTTTCATGGTCATTTAGTGCTATTTATGCCGGGGGTACCCCATTATAATATCTTCCATAAACCTTTTAAAGTATATAAAAAGAATTATATATACACATTACTCACAAAGTAGTATTATTTTGTATTATAAAACTCAAACTTATGCAAAAGTTGTGGAGGATAGACATATAAAAAAACATTTTTTATTTGATTTTATTCACATTTGTCAATTCTAGAGTATATATATTATAAAACTCAAAGTGGTCAACATATTGAAACCATTTCCAATAGCTGATTTTATGGTAGATGCATTTTTTTTGTAAATCAAGAGAATATATATTGATTTTGCTGTGACGGTGGTGGGGTTATGGTGTGTTCTCCTTGTTTCAGACAGCGTTTGGATATGTGTGCATTATCATGTAAGTTTTGTTATGATGTGTGATTTGATTTCTTTATAGTATTTTTCTTTTTGTGGGTTAATATTGAGTTAGCTTTCGGGTTGGTGCTGAACTCGAAGCCTCTTTTTTCCCTTTTATCCGTTTGCTTGCCGGATCAAAATGTAATGAAATAGGTTACGTGTTTGGTTAACCATAGAGAATTTTAAAATCATTTTTTGAAGTCCTTTGCATGATTTCTTGGAACTAAAGGCCAAGATAGATATGCTCCAACTTTTCTTTGTCTCCCATGCACTGTATCAATTGGCAACTCCAGTCTCTAATTTATGGCTCATCACTTTCTCTATCTTTTTGATTATTTTCTCTCTCTGATGGATCGATATCTTCACATAATTATATATTACATATAAATGGAGAATTACAGCTAACAATTACACCAACTACTTCTCTGAAAAACTATAAAATTTAGGCACTGGAATAGACATCCATGATCCATGGATGTGACTACTATATACTAGAGTTAGAAAAGTCGTATTCTTTTAGTTTATAACGTTTAATGTTAGCTTCTAAAAGTATGTGCATGTGATGTATGTCTTATGCATATGAGTGTCTACTACCAGCAATGATATAGGTCAAGGTGCCATATGTTATGATAGGGTTAATGGCACTTTCATAGATTGCCTCTTTTAGTTGATAAAAAAGAATCAGAAACTCTACAGAAAATTTCCCTAGTTTTGTAATAACTGGCCCATAACATGTGCTACACAACCTTCCGCTGATTGAGACTTACCACTATCTTTCTCTTTCATCTATACATGCTTTTATATTTTGTATTAATAACCTCATTCCATGCTTTTTAACTTCTCTTTTCCCTTCCAGAATTCCTCTTCTTAATTCTTTTCACTAGTGCAGTTGATCATGTTTATGGAGAATTTGTGTTTAGCAAAAAGTTGCATACCCTATATATAATTCTTCAATCCCCACATCCGCCAAATCAAATAAAAATGTTATTATTTTGCTAAGGTTTCATGGACAATCTTCATGAATATATATTAAAGTGTTGACTCAGTTTTATGCTTTTTGGAGGACAAATCGAGACAGAGAATAAAAAGAGAGTTACACCATAATTGTAGGTCAAGTCTAGTCACTTCAGTTGGCCGCATGGATCGAGAGAAAAGATAGAGGAAGAAGAAAACAAAATCCAAAAGTTAGATATGAGAAGAAAAAAATCTTTTGGTTGTATTCAAAAAAAGGAACCGTAGAAAAAAATGATGGGACCATATTACGAGGGAAAAATACATAAAATTTAACTAAGGCCTAATGTACTAAAATATATTATGTCTCAGATCAATAATAATGAATGAAAAATAAACCATGATCGATTATTTTAAAGTATGTCACAAATTATGTCCCAAACCATTGACAATGGAGGAAAATAAGAAAAGTTAAATTTTTTATTTGACTTCACATATTTTCATTACTTTATGATATGGTTTGGGAAATACCTTCGGACAACATCATTCTCCGAGAAAATTAGTGACAAGATTTTTTGTCCGTAACTTCATATACATTTAAAAAATTCTTATTTCGTATTAGTTATACTTATAAATGTCAATATTTTCCTACAATTCCAGAGGGAAAAAATAATATATGCATGTCAATGTCATTACTAATAAAAAAAATTGTGTTTATTTAGTTGTGTAAAGTCCCGTTAGATCAATAGAAAAATCAGAAGTTCAAATGTCATTTTATGCGCTTTGAGACTTGGTCCGGAAAAGGCAATACACACAATTACAAATGAATATGGATATCAAATACTTCAATTTTCATATATTTTTAATAACAAATATATTATTTTATTATACTTAAAATGATAAATGTATTATTACATATTATATTTTCTTTCGTTTCTTAAATTCATATACTACTCATCACAAATAGAGTAAGATGAGATTCTATGATTTCCCATTCATTACAAAATCATAATCAGTTATTTAGACTATTTTTTATGTTAACATTGTCTAATTGCATGCCTTATAGTACATTTTTTCTACTATCAAGTCTATCATTTCACTCCATTGTTATGGAATTAATTCTTTTCGAGATGTTTACCTGTCTCTCCCAACAAATGTTGCTATCAAAAATCGAATCATTAACATTTTGGTCATCTGATGGATCCAGTAAGTGCTTACACCAATATTAAGTTATAGTACATTTTAAATAACCTAAAAGCTGTAAGTTAACATTGTCACTTGCTTCATTTATAAAATTAATGTATATTAATCCATATTCATTTTCAATGTCTACTTATTCTTTTTTAGCAACTGAACATTTGGCACAAGACACTTAAATTTTTTGTTTTCCTTATATGGAGAAATGTACTTCCACTCCTTTACCAATATCGTCCTTTGTTATTTTAAACAAGGTAAAGGAATTATTAATTTATATTTTATTATTCGTCTATTATATCCTTCTCAATTTCACTCATCCTTTTACCCTACTATTATTGTTATTTTCTCTTCACAATAATGAGGATAAGGGTATAACTTATAAATAAATAATTAAGTTAATTAATATTGTGTTGAAGTTTAAAAATGACACTAAACAAGAAAGAAACAAGATTATTTTTTTCTAAACAAGCTAGTGTTACATAGATTTGTTCAACATTCGAAATACATATTCACACTTTTTATAGATGAATAAAAAACTTGTAAAATATAAAAATAAAAATATAATTGATCCTTAAGGAATATGAATAACCAATTTAGAATACCAGTAACCTCAGATAATATCCTTTACAATGGAGACTAATGAGAAAATTAAGCTAAAAGTACGTTAATAATTATTGTTGTGAGGCCTTTTGGGTCTCAACTGCATAAGGCCCATAAGGTCCAAACAGTTGGGTATGCCATGTTTCTGTTGTATTGGCCCATAAGGCCCAGTCATTTTTGGTAAGCGTAGGTCAAAATAGAATTGACTTGGGTCAAATTTTCGGACAAAGTCTTTTGGGGCGAAGGAGAATAGCTAGGGCATTAGAGAGAGAGAGAGAGAGAGATGGAGGAAGAGAATGGGAGTTCAAACTTGGAAACATCAAAAGCAGAGAGATCGGTGTGGCTGATGAAGTGTCCAGTGGTGGTGGCGAAGTCATGGAAACAAAATCATAATAATCAACATCATTCTCAACCACCTCTTGCTAAGGTTGTATTTTCCCTTGATCCTCTCCAACCTGATGATCCCTCTGCTCTTCAGGTATTACTATTTTACCCACTCTATTCAATTTATTACTCTTATTTCTTAAATTATATCCCGATGTAATTTCCTAAATTTTTAAATTGCAGCTATTTCATTTTTTGGATAAAACTTAGGTACACTAGTGTTCTTTTATAATAATAAAAAAAGCATAGGATCTGTAAGTTGTAAGTAACTGGTCATCAATGAAAACATAGCATGAGTGATTCAAATTGAGGAGCCCATCATATGATGTGGCAGCAATATTGCGGTTGGGTGAATGAATCAACTGCAAAACTCCGCAATTGCTGTGTGACACTGAATGACAATGATGTGACTGCAATGGGCTGTAACGCAACCGCATCGGACCACATTTGGGCTGCATTAGAAGTACAACCTCATGAGTTGTACTTTAGTTTTGTCCTTTGTTCCATATAGATAACTTGTATATGCCTAAATTTTTTGAGGAAGTGTGTTTGGAACAACTAATTTTAGGACAACAACAATCAACTTTAGCCTTAATTCCACTAGGTGAAGTAATTTTAGGAATTGATCTGATTTTGAAATCCTCTAGACTTAAAGTTCCATGTAGTAATTTAGAAAAAACTGCATCAACTTTGAGTTGATTTTTTGTCATTTGAATTGTCCATTTTTTTCTTATTTGTTTACCTCTTTTATGTATTCTATGCAAGGTAACAAAGTAACTTAATTTAAAGTTAAATAGGTACCACAGCATTAGGTATGAAACGAGTGCTATCAATTTATTATTATTACTTTTTAATCTCTGTACAGACGTACACAAATTGGGTATGCTGTGAGTGCGAGTCGTTCCAAAACTATGTCCTTTTGGGCTGCGTACTTAGGGTTCTTTCGTTTTTCTTCTGTTATATCATGATGAATTTGTAAGTCACATAAATAGTCTCTCATCCTCATGTCTCAGTGAGTATTAACCTCTTATCCTGAGGCGGTCGTATTCTCTCTTCCTGTGGTGGAACTGCTCTTTTGTATCTTTCTTTTATGTATATTAAATTTATGTTGATATACCCACACCTTCGATTTTTGGAAAATACCACCATATTTTGTGCCCATATCCTTACTGAGTGCTGTTATTGTTTACGTATCCATGCAACATAGATGAAGGTATTCATAACATGGAATTTGATATGATAATTAATTCAAATCATATTTTTTATACAACGAGTTTTTAACATGAGTTGATTTCTAAATCAAATCAATTCCATATTTTGATGGGTGCTTATTATATATGCTTTCTACCACCATCCCATTCGAATATATTAACTGTGCTACATGATTGAAGATTCAGCTTCTAGATTCGTCAATGTGTATATAGTTAGCAGTTTCTGATTAATTTTTGTTGCTTCTATGGGTATGGGCTAATCATTCATTTTATTACTCTTTCATAATTTTGACAGTTTACGATGGAGATGTCCGGCTCTGAAGGTGTGAATATGCCAAAATCGTATGCTTTGAATATGTTTAAAGACTTCGTTCCTATGGGTGTGTTCTCTGAGGCAAACCAAGGTGAGAGTTGTAATCTCAGCTGAATGTCAGTTGTATATATAGTCTCATTACTCTGGACTCTAAAGTTATTTTTGCCATGATGTGGAAAGTGAAAACTGAGTTTTTCATATTTTAAAATGGTTGAATGATACTTGTATATATAGTCTTTTCCAATTGTCTGTTGTCATAATGAAACTTAGTTATGTCAACTTTGGTAACAGATTTTATGTTTATGTTAGGCGGCAAGGTTGCAATGGAAGGGAAAGTAGAACATAAGTTTGATATGAAGCCCCATGGTGAAGACATTGAAGAGTATGGCAAATTGTGTCGTGAGAGAACAAACAAATCTATGATTAAAAATAGACAGATACAGGTAGTTTTCATGTTGAGTTTTAAATTGTCCCTTATTTGTTCTTGCTATACATCTATGTTTAAAGAACTAATTCTCTGGTTCCATTGATTCAATTGGAAGGTTATTGACAATGATCGTGGAGTTCTAATGAGGCCAATGCCTGGGATGGTTGGTCTAATTTCATCCAATTCAAAGGTCTCCTATTTTGTATACATCATATTATCATGTACATGTTGATGACATGCTTCTAGTTAATTGCTTTTGGTTAGATGAAATTTTGGGCATAGTATTTTATGTTCACTATTAGGGCTTACTTATTAGCGTTGTCTACGAGATAATACCATCATAAATCGATGCAATCACGACGGCAATTTATTGTAGTAAGATGAATAATAATTGTCCGAGAAAATTGGTTCTTCAAATGTCTAACTGTATGCATGTCAGAATTCTGTGAGGTTTTTCTTATTCTTATGAAACTCTTTCAGGATAAGAAGAGAACACAGCCAGTTAAACAAACTGATACGAAGAGAACAAGAAGAGACCGTGGAGAGCTGGAGGATATAATGTTCAAGCTATTTGAAAGACAGCCTAATTGGGCCTTGAAGCAGCTTGTTCAAGAGACTGATCAACCTGCAGTATGTGTTTCTGATCTGTTTATATTTTTGTTTGTGGCTCTGGGGGTTGGTAGTATTTTCACGATCTTGATTTATCTTAGCATTTCTTCTCTGATTTCTTACCTTGATGTTGTTGTTATTATTGGGAAAAAGCTCCTCTGAAGTATAAAGTGAGTCTGAGGTTAAAGTGAGAAAGTAAGACCCTTGAATCATTTAGTGGCTTAAGATCTTCATTTACCTTGACTAAATATGGGCTAACATACTCTTATTTTCTCACTTTACGTCCAAACTCACTGTTCGAACTGGTAATTCAGATTGAAGATAAATAGAGAAAAAGAATGTATGAATGATTCAGATTTAGTGAGATTGTGATTAGGAGTAGTAGTATTTTTCATGAGAACAAGATTCAAGTTTCTAAGACTTATGGAACTGATTCCCTATGAATCAGTTTCCTCCAAACTTCCCACTTTCCTTTAAAAAAACTGACTCCCTTCTCTAAACTGACTACTATTAATAAGTTTCTCATAAACTTAGGAAACTACCAAACTAACAACTAATTAGCTTGTACAGATTTTTTATTCCTTCTAACATATACATTTGCATATCTGAGTTTACTCTTAACCCTATCACTCACTTTGAGGAGTTTTATTTGTCGTTATGATATGCTCATATTCTATGATAAACATGTCTATTGATTAATCCTCAGTTTGTCCCCCTCACCTCCTTTTCTGGTGCAGCAATTCTTGAAAGAGATACTGAATGAACTGTGTGTATACAATAAAAGAGGTGCCAATCAAGGAACTTACGAGCTGAAACCTGAATACAAGAAATCTGTTGATGATACAGGTGCTGAATAAGTACTTACTTCCTTGTATTCTAATTACCTCAAGCCTTTCCAAAAGAGAATAAAAAGCACTGAAACATTGAAGTCAGTCTTTTTTTATTTGTTAAGAAGGAAGGAGTCAACATATTTAAGGGGGTAAATAGGTTGATGGAAGGGCAAAGTATTACTGAGGCAACAAAATAATTATAAAATGTGTATCTGCAATCTGAAGCATATTTGGTTTGTCTTTTTTTGCCCAATATTAAATATTCAGTTGTATACAACGGTGGAGGAATTTTAGCAAGGCAAATTAATGGAATGTAGCTTGGCTATGCGTTTAATATTTATGTCCGCTATAAATAAAGCTATTCTGTTCTGAAGAACTAGTTATACTATGCATTTCATGGCAATTGATTGTCTCTGCTCTCGGATAAATTATTTGCAGCTTTAAATATAAGTATTGTGTTGGAATGTATTGTTGGAAATTCAAGTTAGTATTGAAGTTTCATATTACTAAAACAATGAATTAAGTGGAGTTTTGAGTAAGATGCGATGTCAATACTTCATCTTTTATGGGGGTTTTTTCAATGGTTCGGTAAGTAATATCGGTGCTGATGATTTATATGGGCCAAGTATTTGGAAATAGCTTCTGTTTGAGAGGGGAGTACTATATGAATATTTAGACGACCCTCGAATTCATTTGTTTGAGTTTTAGATTAAAACATCAGTATTATTACATAGATGGATGATTACCTTTCTTGATTTTTTAAACAAATATTATAACATAATTTTTTTTTACTTTCTTAGCTCTTTGAAATTTCACCAAGTTTCTTATTAATAAGCAAATGACAAATAAGGCAATAAAACACTTTATAAAAATAACGAAAGAAGTGGGAAATAGGAGCATCTCTAGGAGCTTTTTGGCCTTCCCTATTGCACTCTTTTGTTTGCTCCAATTCCCTTTTACCAATTGTTTTTAGTGCTGTTTTGGGTTTCGGGGATTATAGTGTTGTAGAGGTCAGAGTCTCAGAGATAGTCGGGTAGAGGATTTTTTTTTTAATATTTAATGGAATTAAATATAAAAAAAGTTCAAGTAGAGGATTTTTTTTAATATTTAATGAAATTAAATATAAAAAAAAGTTCAATGGTACATGCTGCTCAAATGACAAAGATCCCATGTACAAAAAAAAATGTTTCTTTCCTGTCTCGGACTAATCAAACATTATCACATAAAAAAAACTTTTAAAAACAAAAAGGTAACATTTTATATTATTTATTAAAATCTTAAAGGTAATCTCTCTCCGTTGTAGATAACTTGTGGACTTCACATGTCAACAACTTATCGAGTAATGGAGAGGCCCGTACAAGCCTTAGATTGTGACATCTATCCTAGATTGAATCAACGCTTCAGATTTTAAATTGAAATTTTATTTAATATTTTATTAAATAAAAAACAGAAACAAAGAAGACATAAGGTTTGAAGTAGTGAGAGGAAACTCCAAGAATGAGAAAACAAAAACCCCATGACATTACTTGTACACGAAGATTAATATTCAGTAAGGATTAGAAAGTGGAGCAAAACACACCACATGGTGGGGGCAACCACCTCGACCTTCATCTCCTCCTCAAAACTTGCCGCAACACTCAACGATGTTTCCCCTTTACTAAACCCACCCGCTACCAACTGTGGTGGTTCTACTGTTGTTGAAAGTTGAAACTAGATTAGAAGCCAATGGCTCAAAACCAGAATAAAATTCATGACTGGAATCCCCAATAGTGAGTACCCCTTGTTATGGGGTTTTTGTTTTCTCATTCTTGGAGTTTCCCCTTACCGCTTCAAACCTTATGTATCTTTGTTTCTGTTTTTTATTTAATAAAATTTCAATTTAAAATATGAAGTGTTGATTCAATCTAAAATATATGTCATAATCTAAAACTTATACTGGTCTTTTCATTACTCGAGATGAGCCAAACTCAAATTGGACGTAAGGATATATAGCAAAATCAAGGAATGTAACTGAACTCGAAGTCTCTAACCATTAAAAAAATGTTGTAGTAATCTCAGAAGGTCATTTTCTTCTACGATGTTGACAACAGCTCAACTAGCTAGGCCCACCCAAGAAAATTCAAAGAATGAAGTGTCTAATCAAGAAGAGAAGGAAAAACATGCTTTAACTAATTGCAATTTGGCTAACCATTCATCTTAACATAATAATTTAAAACATATATGCAAATTTTTATTTGGAAAACTTAAAATAATAAGCCTTAATCTATCAAGGATAACGCTTAACAATACCAATATAATCTCAAAATTGATTAATAATAAAAGATATAGTGAACAAATATTAAAACTAAAATACAACGAAAAATGGGATTCAGTTCCCTACTATGTACAAATACAAATATGAATGACACATAGTTAGCACTTATTGGATCTGATATCTCTTCATGGAGTTATCGACATGTATAACCGCACTTCAAAAGCTATCATATTATCGTGCCTTGGCATTTCTCTTATTTCATTATTACATTGTTCAATCACATCAGCCAAATTGTTAGATTCTTACCTATCATTCTCGAAATACGAATATTCCCTGTATTTTGCATGGCACGCATGCACATTTCATAGATATGCATGAAAGTTTTTGACGATCAAATATATAATATAAATATATTATTCTGAGCAATAATTGAATTCTAAATATCATGAAGAAATAGTACAATATTCTCGAATAATGATTTTCATGGATAATAGCTATTTTTTTATCAGCAATCAAAATTTATTAAAGATATAAAAAAATTATGAGAACAATTAGTACCCCAATCCACTTACGGTCTCTATAAAAATAATAAAAATGAAGACAATTTGGTAGATCTAGCACCCACTCAATATCAGAGAACATAAATGTTAAAGTTTTATCTAAAAACGAATTGACAATAAAAGGGGTAATCCAACATGTATTTAAATCATTCATGAGACAATGAGGTTGACGGTGTGAGACTTACTTCCCAAGAATAAAATCATTATAACATGCTTCTAGAAGACTCTAAGAATTCAAATAAGTTAGTTCCGGTACCTCATCTATGTGACACCTTGTGTTCTTGAAAATAATATTGTTTCTAATGTTAATAGTCCAAATAGTTACAAACGAAAAATTAAGATTCCCCAACAATAAAATCAAGGATAACGCTTAAGTTCTAATGATATTGTTCTTGGAAATAGTGACAATGGCTACTTCAAGTCTTACATGAAAATGTATTTACGCGGAGAGTTGGGTGAATCAATTAACCATTTGTTTTTCTCTTGCTCAAAGTCCTATAATGTTTGGCAAAAATTACACTAACGAAAAATTATACAAATGATTTGGTCCAAATGTTGGTCCAAATGTGAGGTACTGGAACTATATAACAAACGAAAATGCTTTGTCACATGCTAGATGTCAAAAAACACATAACTCCATCTTAATTTTTTTGCGTCCAAATCAATCAAAAAACTAGTGTTTTATGTTGATTATTTTCACATGGGAATCTTGGACTAGAGGCTAATAAAAAAGTCGCACGAGGATTTAAGCATTTTTGCCATTAGACAAGATTAGATTATCCTGGCTTAGCAACCTTGGGTTGAATCTGGTGAAATGCATATATAGGAATAGCATTTTCCATCAAGTGGAGTTTTGAATGTGAACACCAATATGAGACTATAGAGTTAATGATGATAGAGCCCCTGTGATGAAGAAGCATGCGTCTAATCTATCTGGAATTCAACTAGGAATCTTCATTGCCAGCTTTGGAAGATTATTAAAGCAACGTACTATATATATCCCTCTCTCTAATCAAAGATTCCAATACCATCTTCTCAATATTAATCAAAGAGATTGATCGATCAACTTCAAGTAGACCTTCTATGGTGGGTTGGGTTTACCAATATGGGACCCTTCTACCATTATATAGAAAATGGAGGACTTTGTCACTCCCATGGACGTGGGAGACCCACACAAATAATGCTTACACCTTATAAGTGTTGGTGTAAGGCAATGGTCATGCCATAAGATATTTTGTGGAGATTTTGATATGACACGAAATATTGTAAATTGTATGGTCAAAAAGGTATGGTAGGAAATAATTAGCACCAAAACACTTCCTTTTTAATCCTCTTTTAGATTAGGGCACACGCAACTATTTGCAAATTATAAGTGGACCTATTTATTCAGATCCACAATGCATTTAAACAAAATCATTGAACTGAATTCACCTAAAGAAATGTAGTTATTTTAATAAAAAACATGTGAATCTCATAAAACTTATACATGTTTTATATTTATCAGACACAATCGATCAATTCTGATCATGTTATTAGAATATTTAATAATATGGATGTCTTTCTCGTGTAGTGGCTTGGCATGGATATGGAGTAAGGCACTACTAAACTTTTTTGTGCCAAAAGTCCAAAATAAAAAGGCAATAAATAATTTAATAAACAGTGTTTAAAGCGATCCTAAAAGAACCAGGATCCTATGTCCCCAAAATTTCATGCCCAAACCAATCATGAAAAAAAGAAACATAAAAATAGGGATAGTTGATCCCCATTCATCGTAAAAAAGGAAGCTGAAGCACATAGAATTAGGATTCTCTCCATTAATGGAGAGGCAAATGTATTTTTTCATTTGTTTTTTAATGACAAAAGTGTTTAAAAGATGCAATGTCACTTTTGCCCTTTATATTTAAAAGATGATTACACATTTACCCTTATAATACACATAAAAAATTCAATTGGCTCTCCATTAACAGAGACGAATCTTACTCCATTAAAAATTATATTTTCCCTTAGTTTTTGATATACCTACCTCTCCAATTAACGAAGAGGAACCTAACTCAAGCACGTAAAGGGAGAAGGATACACGGTTCACTTATTATATATTTTGGGGAATGACACGTAAAGGGGAAATTACTCAACTTTATATATAGCACTCAGGATATAACCTTTTTTTTAATTCATCCTGGACATAACTACACACACATAAGATGAGTTATGTACTAATCTTCGTGTTGACCCCAAAAATAATTAAGTTGTAATATATATATATATATATATAGAGTTTGCTAACATGAGGAAAGTGCATTTTCAGTTACGTACATGTTAGTAAGGTGTATCAAAAAATTTGGACAAAAATATCCTTAATGTTTTAGTGTAACAAGTTTTAATAAGTATAGTATTTGCGTATTTTCACTTTATCTCACTTCACACCCCTAATTTCCCTCCTCCTTATTTCACTCTTTCTCAACTTTCAAATCCCTAATTTTCTCTTTTCCTCTCCTCATAAACCACCAACCACCTTCGCCCAGCTACAACCAGCCACCATATTCGCCATCACTTCGTCTTGAAAGAAGTAGTAGCAAGGGCCCCCCCTTAGGTTTACAGACAATATATGTTAACATTGTGGCATTGACTTCACTTTATTTTTGTTTCATTTCATTCAAATTAAAGCAAAACAAGAATGTTGCATTCTACACTCTCTTCCACTTTCAATTTCACTGCATTCCTACTTAGTGAAATGAGGAGGAGGGAAATCAGGGGTGTGAGGTGAGATAAAGTGAAAATACACAAATACTCTACTTATTAAAACTTGTTACATTAAAACATTAAGGGTATTTTTGTCCAATTTTTTTGGTACACTTTGTTAACATGCACCTAACTAAAAATGCATTTTCCTCATGTTAGCAAACCTCTATATATATATATATATATATATATATTTGTAATGTGCTTCTAGAGTAGTATACTAATTAATATATTAGTTTCTGATATTGACCAATCAAGTCAAAAAATGGTAGCTGTATATATATATACACACATATATATACTTTCTACTACTTTAATTTTCATATAATCCTCACGAATTAGCGTTGACTGATAATTCCACTATAAAAAAATGTATTATATTGGCTGATTATTTATTTATTGGTGTATCAAAATAATAAACTTTCCGATGTATTTGTGGAAGGTAAATTTTTTATGGAAGTAGAAACAAAGATACATCAAAAGAATCAGACCATACAGCTCCACAAGAATAGCAAAAGACACCAAAAGCAACTAAGAAAGTAAGAGGAGTCTAGCATTCCAAGCAAACAATTAGATTAGACACTCGTTCAAACCAAATCATAGAGGAACTTTTGATTCGATTTTTGATCCAAAACCAAGTCTTAACCTTTATCTCATCTAAAAGCTCCTCCTTACTCTTCCTCTTATCTTAAAGATGAAATCATTTCTGCACCGCCTTATGGACCAAATTCCAGCCCTTAAGAGGAATTACATGTTGGAAATAGTAAGACTTGGCAGAAGAATGTAACGACTTGACAACTTTGTTTTTACTATTCATTTGGTGAGCGGATTTATCCTACACATGAATCATAAGTGATTTAAATGTAATGGAATTAAGGCTTTGTTAATGTATATATTATAACGTTAATATGAATATATATATACATGTGGTTAAGATTATATTTTTATTCAAGCATTGACCCACAATTCACCATTTTTATAAATAGGAGGTATATAGTGTAAATATGTGATTGATTCAAGTCTACCCTTTTTTGTAAAGGTGGCTAACGAGGTATACCATCCAACTCCAAGATTAATCCAACATGTTCAACTTTGCATGAAGGTCCAAACTATTAAGTGTACATGCATGTGCATATTCAACAACTCTAGAGCACTAATAGCTCCATATTGAAAATGACTAAACACTAACGACGGATTTGACTCAAATAAGAAATGTTCTTTTTTAGTGGTGGAGTCTTTCTTTTGGTTTGTGATTTTTTATTAATGATTACAAATATATTATATTTTTCATTTTTAAAGTTTTATTGAAAACATTTTTTTTGTTCTCCTAGATTCATATACAAATCTTTGAATAAAAGGATAATAAAAACAACCCGAAATATATCTAATTATTGATGAAAAAAATAGAAAACTTTTTTTACAAATCTTATGATTCCTCCTAATACTATTTTATATTCCCTTCAGAAAATAATGTTATGCATTTTCTATACTTTTAAGCTATTAGATGCATTCCCTTTTTACACAAATAATTTTCTATTTAATGTATATTAAGAGGATTATTAATAAAAAAAACATTTTTAGCTAAACTTTGAAGAAAAAGTAGGTGAACATGATGATCAGTGGAAACTAAGCAATCAATGCAATGGTGAAAAGGATATAAGAAGGTTTTCGTCGTTTCAAAGCAAGATTTTTTGATATAACCATTATTTTTCAAGATTATGTTGGGGCATGGAGAGGAATATTAATAGCGCATATGCATGGGGCGAATTCAACGAGTAATTGATTTGATTCCATTTTCAATTTCATATTCTTCAACATTTTAATCATAGCTTTTTAAAATTCAGTCATGCAAACTTCCTAAACAAACCAACATAGACTTGAAATTTATAGTCATTTGAAATTATGTGTTTCATATATTTCATATAACATTATTATTACGTGATAATAATGTGTGTTACTATTAATTCACTGCATGATGCATCCCTTTCTTGTTTAAATGGCATAAGCTAGTAGTGAAGAAAAAAAGTTAACCTTAATTAATTCAGGGTGCTTTACTTACTTTTGTTATAGATAAATACACAATTTAATAAATATAGCTTGCGTATGAAAATAAATATTTTCCCCACCTTCTAAGAAACTAAATTATTTGAACAAATTACAGGAAGGAGTGAAGGACCCAAAACAGCCACTATCCTCCTCATATCCGGCAATAAAATTGAAAACAACCTCGAAAATCAAACTTGATAGTTCTAGTTTAAGCTTCTTGTTACATAATAACGTTCTGAATATAATAATACTCTCTTAAATTAGAGGGAATTACTAACTTAAAGCAAAGCAGCATAGAAAATATAACAAGCCATTAATGATTTCCTGCATTTAAATCTATTTGAGTCAATATCCGCACAATTTAATGTTTTAAGTTACAATGTAATACTTATGTACGGTTAATATAAAAATTTATATATAATCAATATATCATATATTATTAATTTTTATTATTATTTTGAATAATTAATGATAATAAAATATGAATGATAGATAATGTAGTCACAATATATAAAATTCATATTATCAGTGCACTACTTTTTTTTTTAAGTTATTGTTATTAAATTAATATTAGTTTTTCATCAATAGTTTATATAATGTAATTTTCAATGTGAAGTTGTATAATCTATGTCCATTTTAATAAATATGGATATAAATTTCTAAGAAAATTATTAGGAAAATGTCTTTTTTTGAGACCAAACTCTACTTTTTTCTCTACACTAACTAAAAGCTATATTTATTTAAGCCATATATTCTTACATAGAAGATGGCTTATGTTTCCGTTTCTTCATAAATTTTTATTTTAGTTAAAGAATAATTAGATTGCACGTTCCAAAGGATTAACCTATGGTAGCAATGAAGGACTGGGCCAAACATCCAAATCCACATCACTTGTCCCATATTTTATGTCCTATTGTGTCCCATCCCAATAGGAAATTTACACATACTTAAAAAGAAAATTCATAAAAAAAGTTAATTTTTTATATTATTTGGTGGAATTTGATTAATTTGGGATAATGAGACATGAACATTTGGCACAAAGTACCCTTAATATGAGAACATATTCTCTTCCGTAATAAAGACACAAATAGTTGGAAAAAAATATAATATAATATTTATACTCATAATAAAATCATAATTTTAGTATTAAAAATAAAAGGAAAAATAATGGAGATATCCTAATTTCAATAATATAGTCCTACAATATATACAGAATCTGTCCCAGTACGGATTCGGACCACAACAGTTGCTGTTAATTTGCCACCTGTACTCACCGCACATGTAGTGTTCGCTTCACTCTTTTTAAATGAATACATCATATGCATTTTAAGCTTTAATTACACAACATTGTTTTATTGTATGTGTTTCAGACTAGAGAAAGAGAGATGGAAAGTTTCAACTTTCAGATTTTATATATGCAAGGGTTTTATTCTTTCTATAATTTTAATTTGGCCAGAAGGAAAAAAATACATGATAGCCAATAAAAGCTGATTTTGTCCTATTTCAATTTTCTATTTACTCCTATGTCAAGTTACTCATATTTTTTTTAGAAAAACTAAATTTTTGAATAATTAGGGCAGAGCAAGTAGAACTAAACCATTTTTACTTCTTTTCATTCCAAGTGTCATGCTAAGATTGCTGTCTTAGTTTTTTTCAAACAAACAAAAATATTTTGCTAATTTTTATTTTTAACAGAACTATTGTTTTGAATGTTAAGGAGGATCTACAATGCATTACTCTAGTGATATAAGATTCCGTTTGATCCCTGAGATTGACACCGATTGGAAAGGAGTTATGCTGGATTGGTTCCTTGAAGATAAGGTAAATGATAGGAAAAAAAAAGCATTGGGAGAGGGAGTATTAAAAAGACAAAAGAACAATACTTCATTTAATGTTCCAAGTTGATTTTGTATGAATTTGGGATAAATAAATCTAAACTGTTTACAAAGTTGGAAATAGTTGTCGAAATCGAGTCAAAGGAGTAGAGCGAGGGGGTGCTGTGAAGATTCCCTCGTGCACACAAAATCTGAAGTTTTTGTGTCAGGTTATGTGACCCAAAGGGAAGAAATTGAAGGAAGTTCATGGAAACGCAATTAAGACCACAACTGGTCTGGTCAGGGTGGTAACCGACCGATTCATGCAGGCCGGTTCAGACCCACTTTAGGTCTTTATCTTAATTTTCTTGACCCAGCTTTAATTTTGTCACACAATGATGCAAATCACATGCAATGCCATTAGAAATGCATGGCTGTCAGACACAGATATATACCATAATTGAACCTACATTTTATTTTATTTGTTTAACATTGAAACTGTTATGTGAATTAAATAAGATATAACGAAGAAAGAAGAAGAAAAGTAGGAATATTGTTGTAGAGGCTCCTGTTAGATCTTCTTTGTATTTGCTTAGAAATAATGTTGTTTTTAAGGGTCAGTGTGTTGATTATATTATTTAGATTTGATTAATGTCGGAACTTGGGTGTGGTTCTCGGATCTAGATTCTTCTAAAGTAACTTTCCTTAATTCATGTCTTAATCCACTTGCTTGTATTAGGAACCATTCCTAGTGAGAATTTTAGAACCTTACTACATAATCAGTTTTGATACCCCTTACAATGAACTCTAATAACAAATATAGACTAACCATGACCCAACTTAGAAAGCAGAAATTAAACAAGTCTAAATAGTTGGTCATTGCCCTTGGCTCTTCCATAGACCTCATTTTTTAGTGTTTATTAGAAATGATTTTGGCTCATTATTGAAAATTAAACTATTTCAAGGGGGAGAGATCATGGAAGTGTATACAAACCCTATCAATAAAACATTTTCTTTCAATTAGGGTCAGTCATGAACTAAATTGAACACATTCTGATAGAAACTATCTATGCCTTTTTTCTTTCAATTTTAGACGATGGTGATAGCATTTCAAAGAGGGTGTGGGAGGGGCATAGTGTCTGTTAAAAGTGGAGTTTCAATTGAGGTAACTTTAAGAGAGGAATCTGAGTGGAAAACTACTTTAGTTTCCTTTATTCTATTTGATTATACAAGTGACTGCAAAGTTGCTGCATATATATTGTACGGGTTCGACTTTGTGAATTGTTTAATGTGAGGAATAGAAAAAGAAGGTAGCACAAGACTGTAGCATATTGTATAGAATGGAAGAATGCATTATGTTATGTAAATATATTAATACCTTATTATTGAATAGGAAAAAGTAGAGTGGAGGGAAATAGGGATGAGAATGAGGATGAGAGAACGCATGGGGTATCAAGTCCACCACCCCACTCGTGCGCGCTACAGTCATTGTAAAAGATGACCTATACAACTGTAAAAAACATCTGCTAATCATCTCTTCTCTACTTCCAAACTTTCTTATTCCGTTTGGCAACTTCTTTACAACTGGTTGAATATTTCTATGACATTGCCACTTACCCCAATCAATCATTTCACTCATCACTTAGGTATAGTGCAGAACATGAAGCGATGGAAAGTTTGGAGTGTTGTTTGGCTAGCTACTATTTGGGCTTTATGGCTAACTAGGAATGATATTATTTTCAATAATGTAACAACTTCCTCTCACAAAATTTTGGATTCTACCAAGGTTAAAACTTGGCTATGGATTAGAAGTATGCATGGGAAGGAGTCTATTTCTTATGCCGGCTGGATCGCTAATCCGTTTGATTGTTTAAACATCGTTATAGGAAAAGAAACATTTAACAATTCAATTCAAATATCTATTTGCTAATTTATAGTGCTTAAGAATCTAAGATTTACTTGTGACTTGAAGTTTTTATCCCAAGTATGCTAGAGGTTATGGAGTGAGAAAGGTGGGTGGGAAAGTGAAGAGTGCGGGAGACAAACACTTAATTTAAATTAGATCTTGAACTTAATTCTTTTTTACTGTTGGACCGAATTTGATAGTTTGGCACAATGGTGTGTAGACCCTTAATCTTATATTTTGTCTCTTGGTAGACATAATAAGTACTAATTACAATCCTTTTGTATTTGGATAAGCACCCTTGTGCTTATTTAACACATTTTTTACTTACCAAAAATATATATTAAGGCTACAAAAATTTTAGATTTGATTGAGATTAATATATTAAATCATTTATACATTATAGATTTAATTGAGATTATAGGTTCTATTCTATATGATGATTTCCCCTTGTATAGTGATTGTGGGTTAGCTGAATTCCTTCTAGGGACAGAGCTAGCAAGTATACATTGGCGGAGTTAAGATTCTCTCTATTAATGGAGAGGCAAATACATAAAAAATTAAGGGGAAATTCAATCTTCAATGACACATGCATCCTTTTGATTACAATGAAATTACACTCTTGCCATTAAAAAAAACAAAAAATACACTGTCTTTCTATTAATGGAGAAGATCCTAATTCACATTCGTTATATATTGTTCCATCTATATAAGAAATTTATTAATAAATAGAAGGAGGGAAAATACACAATTACAAAATAGTACATATGTAAGTGCTAACTAAATACATGCATCAAACTAGAGACCCTACTCTACAACTATAAAACAATGGGTTCCACATCATCTAAATTTATCTACAATAATAATATAAAGAAAAAGTTGAGTTGATAACATTGTTGCATACTAATAATTTTCTCTAATTTAGATGTATTTGAGTTTTATTACATCAACTATATCCTCTACAACACCCAAAGCTTGTTAAAAACTAAACCACTTGGAAGGGCAGGTAAAAGATAATATTTTTTACCTCATCCATTATGATATAATAATGTTTTTATAGAATTTTTGTAAATGATTTTACATTGTGTATATTGTGGCACGACCTAAATTTTCTTCTTCCCTCATTGTTTCCTCTTACTCTTTCATCATCACTATGTCTCTCTCCTCACTATATATATATCCATACTCTTGCATCTCCTCTTCATCACTTCCTCCTTTATTTCACTAACCATTAAGCCTAGCCTCTTGAGCTAGGTAGATCTCAATTATTTATAGTTTAAGACAGTCTCTTTCACAATATGGCTGATTCAGCCTCTTCCAGGAGAATGTGGTGCTCCTTCCCTGAAAAATTTCAGCTGCATGGAGCCATGTTGGCCTTGCAGTTTGGCTATGCTGGCTTCCATGTTGTCTCAAGAGCTGCCCTTAACATGGGCGTTAGCAAACTTGTTTTCCCTGTCTACCGGAATATTATTGCTTTTCTTCTTCTCGTTCCTTTTGCATACTTCTTGGAAAAGTTAGTACGCCCTTAACAAATTTATTCAAATTCTAATTTCCCACTAACAAATAGTGCGTTATGCACTATTAACTACATACTGTTCTAATAATTTCTTTTCTTCTTCTTTTGTTCAGGAAGGAGAGGCCTCCACTCACTTTAAACTTAGCCCTTCAGTTCTTTCTCCTGGCACTTGTCGGGTATGTATTATTTCTACAATTAAGGCTACAATGTCTTTGTTTTTTAATGAAAATATATAAAAGAAAATATCCATGGGAAACAATGTCTTTGTTTTTGTCTTCTTCATAAAGATAAAAATCAAAGAAATAATTGAAAACCAAAACCACTTCTGATAAGGCTATTAATCAATGCATTGAATGGCGCTTTAATATTATTAATTTTCCATTACACAGGATCACAGCCAACCAAGGTTTCTACTTGCTTGGCTTGGACAACACATCCCCAACATTCGCATCAGCAATACAGAACTCTGTCCCAGCCATTACATTTCTCATGGCAGCCATACTCAGGCAACCCCTTAATTTATTATTTGTTTATTGTTTTTCAATCATTTGCTGTAGCTGATTCACAAACACAAAACATTTGGATATGTTTACATCCACATCAATATTTTTTACATCAAAATAGGGATACTGTGTTACTTCACTCTTTTGTTGTATTTTTGAAATATACATATATAGTAAGTAATAGATAGACAAAAATATATACAGTATCATGTTTTAAACTTGATAATTATGATATCGTTTGGATCCTGTATTTACCCTTACCTAATAATGTTAAGACTTGGTTGTTGTATTCGATTCACAAAATTCTTTCAACTACATTTTGAAGCTCAGGATAGAGAAAGTGAGGGTGGACAGAAAGGACGGAATAGCAAAGGTGGCAGGAACTGTATTCTGTGTTGCAGGAGCAACTGTGATTACACTATACAAGGGTCCAACTATCTACAGCCCAGTTGCACCATTACACAACAGCATCATCAACACTACACCACAAGTAGTGTTTGGGTCAGTGTCACTGGGAGATGCAGAAGGAAAGAATTGGACCCTAGGTTGTCTCTACCTCATAGGTCATTGCTTGTCTTGGTCTGGTTGGCTCGTTTTACAAGCACCCCTTCTCAAGAAATATCCTGCTCGCCTATCTGTCACTTCCTATACTTGTTTCTTTGGACTCTTGCAGTTTCTTGTTATTGCTTTGGTTGTTGAAAGGAATGCAAGTGCTTGGGTTTTCCAATCTGGTGGAGAAGTTTTCACTATTTTATATGCGGTTAGTGACTACATACTCATTCACCCATATTAGGTTTTTGCGTTTTGCTATTCATGCTTGGGTTTTTTTATAAACAAATAAGTATTATCTATAAGATATGAGTACAAGTGATACTCCATTATGTATAATGGTTGGTGTGTATAATTGTTTATATGTGGACAAAATTGAAATGAGAGAGAAATTAAAGTATTTAAATGATATATATATATATATATATATATGTATAATGGTAATATACATTGCAGGGAGTGGTAGCATCTGGAATAGCCTTTGCTGTACAAATATGGTGCATTGATAGAGGTGGCCCTGTGTTCGTTGCTGTGTATCAACCTGTTCAAACTCTTGTTGTTGCTATTATGGCTTCCCTTGCTTTAGGCGAAGAATTCTACTTGGGCGGGTTCGTATCTTCACTTTCTTGATCCACTAATTCTAACTCAAACGCACACAATAACTATAACTTAAGTCCATATTTAATCAGTTAGAAATTAAAAACAAATTCCTAATTTGTAAGTCCATGATCTTATAAGTTAAGAAGAATTGTTTGAGTTATGATTTCTGTTAAAGGTTTTTAAGTCATTTTCATTTATCAATTAAATCCATTAATTCTATCACTTATATATTAATCAGTTAATTTATCTTTTTTTAGTTACATCAGTTAATTTATCTGCTATGGGCTCTACTAGCTTTTCGACCTATAGCTAATTGCATCGAAGGTAGCATGCACAAATAAAAACCATATTTTATTTTTATTTTACATTTAGTTCCTTATAATTTGATTAATATTTCGCTAATTGTGATGTTTATAGGATCATTGGGGCAGTATTGATCATAGTGGGGTTATACCTAGTCTTGTGGGGTAAAAATGAAGAAAAGAAGTTTGCAAAGGAACAGGCTGCAATTACTTCCACTTCTAATGCCAGAATATCAATTACTCAACCTCTTCTCCCTTCATCAACAGAAAATGTATGATCAAGAAAATTGTCACTTAAAGAAAACCAAGAAAAGATAATACCAGCTTATTGTGTCTATGATGATGGGGATTTCACTTGTTCTGCGTTTATTTATGGCGTTAAGTTGAATGTTTTCTAAGGATATCTTTAAGTTTTTCATTATATTTTATCCTCTATCGGAATGTTAATAATGGATGGCACTTAGAGTGGGGCATAGAGCCTGAAATCTCATGCTTTATATGTTAATTAATGGTTTGATTTTCAAAAGAGGTATTACTTTAGTTATATGGTTACTGTCTCAAAGGTATCATTATGACACAAAAGAGGTGTCACAGACCCACATAATGTCCCATATGTGAATTCTGAACTTCTTTCAAAAGCTGGCTAAGCATGAAGTGTTTTCATAAGCCATAATTGTCACTCAAACGGAATCATCATTTCGGTCGGGTTTATTCAATATATGGAAAAAATTCATCCTCTCACATTAACTTTTACTTAGAAAAAAAAGATATAGGTATGGATTGTGTGAGGTAGGGGTGAGCGCGGGCCGGGTTGGGACGGGTTAAGGCTTATCCTTATCCGATCCTAAATATTGTTCGGACTATTTTTTTGAACCCGGATTCGACACTGGACCCGAAGTTAACCCGACCCTAAATATTCACAGGGTCAGCCTTTAAACTCGGACCCGACCTAAACCCGATTAAATATAATGTATACGCATTTATATAAAGTCTTTTAAATATTGTTTATTATTGTGAATATGTAATTTGACATATAAAATAATATATGTGTATATATATTATTAAACATGTATATATAATGAAAAATAGAAAATCAATGATATTTTCGATCAAAAAAATATCATTACTCTGTTTATATTTGAACATAGACACATATAAACATCATAAGTGAGTGACTATGAGACGGGTCAGAACGGGTCATGTTTGGTCCCTACCCGACCCTAAATATTGATTAGGTCTAATTTTTGAACCCGAACCCGACCCTAAACCCGATGAGATCCGATCATGATCGGTCCATACAGGTGAGCAGGTAGGTCGGGTGCCGCTCACCCCTAGTTTGAGGGTTTACACCGTCATTCTATTATCGACCATTCATCAATCATGTTTAACTCTTAAATAAAAATAATACTTAATGTATAAATGAAAAGATATATCTATCTGACATTTATAGCATATAAAAAGTGTATGTTAAATCTCAAACAATATATATATGTGACTCTCCCTCAACAGGTAGTTCTAATAATGTTCATATATAATATGCCTCTAATTACACTGTATCACTTTGATGCACATAGGCACAATCAGCTACATTGTCATCCTTTTGTCCCTACCACATATAAGAAGACATTAATATAAACATGATAAGCACTTAATGGCAATTCAAATTCCATGTTGTTGGTTCACACCATAAGGAGTAATGTTATATTTTTCCTATGAATCCTCTTATTCAAAAAAAGAAAAAGAGTGACACATATCACTTATAAATCAATCATTAATAAATAAAGTATTATTTTGTGACATATGTAGTGAATATGAGGATATGTCATTTTCCTTTTAAGTAGCACGAAGACAATTCTATTATATGTAAATTAAAATAGTTAGAAAATGATATATATGAAAAAATAATTTGTTAACATTTAAAGTTGTACTTCATGTAGTAGTGTGTATCAGTGTACATGATGCTGTTTGTATCCAACATCATTATGGGCCCTAATGACCCATGCTCTTTTGTGACCATCTTGTTAAGTTTAGATTCATGGATGAAAAATACATGTTGGAACCGACGCGTGGGAATGGCACTATAGCATATTCCAACTATCCTTGTGAATATTCCTTCATACGAGACAATATTATTGATTTGCACCTCAAGAGTCAAGACTAAAGTAATAAATTAATTAACTTATATTTTTCTCATGTCCTCTTTATGTACATGTAAGTGTATCGTATATTATACTTTGCTTTCAGCTAAGTGGTAATTTAAAGCACAAGAGAAATGGAATTAGTGTTTTATAGAAAGGGTGTTGGAGCTTCAATGATTCTAGCTTTGGGCTTTATTCTTAGCATTGTAGAGGTTTGTTTAAGTGAAAGTAGAAGGACAAGCACTTTTGTGAGAAATGATTATTTGTCATTGGATATGCCAATAGAAAGTGATGTTTTACAAGTACCTTTTGGTTATAATGCTCCACAACAGGTACTAACCCATAATCTCATGAGATTAAGTAACCAATGATAGAAGTATTTTTGTTATTAATTTGTAATGAGCATGTGGATTATTCAGGTTCATATAACACAAGGAGATCATGAGGGGAAGGGTGTGATAATCTCTTGGATAACTCCACATGAACCTGGTTCAAGTACTGTGATTTACTGGGCTGAAAATAGTGAATCCAAATTTCAAGCTCATGGGTTTTTTCTTACTTACAATTACTTCAATTACACCTCTGGTTACATTCACCACTGCACTATTCAGAATTTGGAGGTGAATGGAGTACTTATCCTCAAATAGTTGAATGAGTTAATTGTCTTATATGTTAGAATATGGCTATGGCTTATGGTTAATAACTTACTCTCACAAGTCACAACAATAACATGTTTCTTATCGCAATTGCAGTTTGACACCAAATATTACTATGAGGTTGGAATAGGGAATACCACTAGACAGTTCTGGTTTAAAACTCCCCCTCCTGTTGGCCCTGATGTTCCTTATACATTTGGCATCATTGGTAATTATTATTTGACACTGATTTCATTATCTGCTTCTATGCCTAACTAGCTCTAAGTGCTTTAGTTGTGTCTTTTTAATACAGTGTATAACTATTGCTGAATAAACTTGTTATTGATTTTGAATTGCATATACTCTATAACTTTTGCTTAACAACTATACTACTAGATTATGGAAAGTGCAAAAGTGTGAACATAATTGTAATACTTGTCAGATTGGGACCTCACACTCTCTCAACTATTACTGAGCAGGGGATTTAGGCCAAACATATAATTCCAATAGGACGCTTACGCATTATGAATTGAGCCGAGCGAAAGGCCAAACAATACTGTATGTGGGGGATCTCTCGTATGCAGATGCCTATCCACTTCATGACAATACGAGGTGGGATACATGGGGAAGGTTTATCGAGAGAATTGCTGCTTATCAACCTTGGATTTGGACCGCAGGAAATCATGAAATTGATTTTGCTCCCAAACTTGTATGTGTTAAATACATTAGTACTTGACCAAGTAAAGTTTGTGATTAGGTTGGACTATCCATAAATTGTTATTCCAATTGCTTCAGTTTTTTTCAAATGCTTAAATAAGTTGATTGAAAACAAAAGAATTTAACTGCAGGGTGAAACTAGACCATTCAAGCCTTATACATCTCGTTATTATGTACCATACAGAGAATCAAATAGTACATCTCCATTGTGGTACTCTATCAAGAGAGCTTCAGTATACATCATTGTCTTGTCTTCTTACTCAGCTTTTGGTAAGATTTTTTTTGGTTTTTAAAAACTTACTAGTGATTTTAACTATCTAATGTGCAATATTTGTCAAATAAAACTAGGCAGTTCTGAATGGTAGTATTCCCCTCACTTCAGATTTTGGTCAATTTGCATGATATAGTGTCTCCAGAAATAACTTGAGAAGTGAGAAGTTGCTTATGAAAAAATAGATAAACCTTTATCATGGAATAGTGAAATGAGGGATATTCTGTATCTTAACATACAGCAGATAATTACTAGCAAAATGCACACATCAGATAATGTAAGTTTTAGAATTTAAGAATATATCTAAGATTAAGTATACATATCCCCTAAGCTAATTGAATAATTGACCCAAGGTCTAGAATCTAAACCCTGCCTCCCTGATATCTTGAGTACTGGAACAAAATTTGGAAATTATGCACATCATGATATCACAGAAGCTCTCATGTCAGTCATGTGCACATAGGCATTATTTTTTTAATGACGAGGTATCGTAGCCAAAACCAGACTAACCCCTGGGCTTATGTCCACCATTTGAATTCCACGGTGGCCATTCCCGGAGTTCGAACTGGTGAGCTACCTGTTCTGGTTACACAGTATTTATGTTGATCCTGAAGATACAAGTTTTCTTATATTTTTTTCAAAGGTAAATACACTCCTCAATACAAATGGCTTGAAAAGGAGCTGCCTAAGGTGAACAGAACAGAGACACCATGGCTGATAATTCTAATGCATTCTCCAATATATAGTAGTTATGTGCATCACTATATGGAAGGGGAGGCCTTTAGAGTAATGTATGAGAAGTGGTTTGTGGAGTATAAAGTGGATGCTGTATTTTCCGGTCATGTTCATGCTTATGAGCGATCTGTAAGTTATCACCATTGCTGCTTTTTGCATTATATTTCTTCTTCCCCAAGCATGTCTATTCAAATTTTAATGCACTACATGATCTATGCAATATTAGTGGTGTTTCTTATACTTTGTATTTGTCATGATTTTTCTTGATTTGAAGTGTATTATAATTGCTTTTATATTCGATAACTAAACATATCCTTTCCTTTATTCCAGGAACGTGTGTCAAATATTGCATATAACATTGTAAATGGGATGTGCAGACCCATTGATGACCAATCTGCCCCAGTTTACATAACTGTTGGAGATGGAGGAAACTTAGAAGGATTGACTACACTGTAAGTATATAGCTAACTATATGCCTATAACATTGATCTCTCTGACATTCTTAGCAAAAAAATATTTATAGCTTTGGCCTTATGAAATTAACTGAAACATTGTGCTGTGATACATCTAAGTATTTTTCCCCTTTCAATATTGTAGTATGACAGAGCCTCAACCAAGCTACTCAGCATACCGTGAAGCCAGTTTTGGCCATGGGATTCTTGATATAAAGAACAGAACTCATGCATATTTTAGTTGGAACAGAAATCAAGATGGATACGCAGTGGAGGCTGATTCTATATGGTTGGAAAATAGGTACTGGACTCCCACAGAAGAAGTATCTCTTGCTTTATTTCGGTGGAACAATTGAGTAGAACCAGTGTGGAATGAATCTACAGTCTATCCTAATGTATAACTATGTTATGTCATATAAATAGTTGCAGCCATGTTGGTAGTTTTTTTATTTGTTTGTTTATCAAGGTGCCCCACTTGCACAAGTGAAATCACTTCTGGGGTAGAGTCACATGTCCGTTTTGTAGAGAGTCAAGATTTACAAGCACCCCTTTTCACCCTACCCTTATAAGCATCAATAAATCCAAATCAAAAGCTATTTCTTGGCATATGCACCACCGTTATTATAATTTTTCAAAAAATCAAAATCTTACCCACTGTAACAAAAAATGTGAATATATGTATATGTAAAGTGAAAATACATATACATATAACCACTGTAACATTACAGTCGTCCTAAATCTTCCTTTCATAAACATGTAACCAAAAGATGCAGATGCATTTTAAAGCAAATATCAGGACATGAAAATACATATGCTTGGTTTTGTCTGCTCAACTTCACAATGCATTGAAAATAATCTTAAATAGGAAAATCATGTCAAGAGAAATCAGGCCACATATTAAATCAACTGCACTGCCCTCGACAGAAATAATTATCTTGGTATTAACCAATCACAACTTTAGCCAAGGTGTCACGTGGGTTGCTTATACCTACGAAAAGTGCAGGACGATGAAGATAGCCTGACTAACAAAGAATTAAAGATGAACAGGCATTCAGTAACTCTCACACCTATGATCAATCCATACACCAATCTAATGTGACAATAGAGGCAAAAGTTAAACATGCTTCATTCCCCAACTGCCTGTGGATATTTGATTGTTTCCCATCAACTTTTGAGAAAATCCTTCAAGGAAAATGGTGGAGGTCCATCCTGCAAAGAGTAAATGAAAGATTCAGCTTGAACAGTTTGTAATCTGTGCATGATATGGTAGTGACTTCACTGACAACACCACCCTTGGCAGTGCGAATGCCAAGTGTTCTCACCAGAAAAGAGATGAACAGTCCAAGGGTTTCTCAGTTAGAAGGAAATCTGTGTCAAACCTTAAATTAAGCTATGCCCATTACCTTGACAGTCTCCTGAGTCAAACATTGTCTGACGACTGTAGCCTGCTGTATTAGCCTTTCCATTGCCGCGTAGCTGGGAAGATTCAAGTGTGCTGAAAATAACCACCATACACGAAAAATAAGAAAAAGGACGAAGAAAAGGAAAATACTTAACACAGGTAGACCTGAGTATATAGATTTGCAACAAACTATATTAAACAAGATGAAATACTTAGAATTCAAGTTAACCAACCAAGAATAGCCCGATTCAAACTATCTGCAACCTGTTGCCGGTACTCTAAGCTAAGCAGATGAAACACTGGGGATTTCTCTGGTTCGTTATAAGCAAGAAGGGCCATAAAGTCCTGCAATTTTGGAAGCTTAATATTTATTCAATCTTAAGAAAACGAAAAACATCAGTACATTACACAAATGTATTGCAACGTGAAAACTTACTTGAAGCTTTTCCATATACTTTTGCTCCTTTCCAAAAGGGCTCAACTTTATCTGTGCAAATTCCAAAGCTTCTGTGCTGCAAATAATATGAAATTCTACAAAAGAATGAAGTGTACAGCATGTTATCTTGAAGACAAAATTAATCTCTGCTCACCATTTCTTAGAGCAAACAAGATCAACGAAATGAAGGCTCAGAAGATCAAACTCCAAATCCTTATTGTTCTTCAGAATATCCGGACCCAGCTGTTCAGCAAGCTCAATAGCCATAAGTGCATTTCCCTCTAGTGCACACTGAAAGATTCCTGAATACAAATGAAATTTAGATTTAAGGAGGTATTTACTATCTATAATAGGCTCCAATACTAAAAAACAATCAACTTCATAACGTAAGGTGCATTTCCAAGAACCCTCTGCCCCAGGTAGAGGATAAGGGGAACAAACATAAAAAACGGCAACATATTTTTTTTATATAGGATAAGTATCTTAACAAAAAAAGATCTGCAAGAAAAAAAGTATAATCATAATTCAAATGTGTTGAAGACAATAGTCAGCTCCCATTTCAAAAGGCCGTAGATGTTTCAATTGGTATTACATCAAACAATGAATCAATCCATTAAGGGTAGTATCCAATATGAATTTGAAGATGATGCAAAAGTTTCCAAGAGTAACTATTAATGAGAAGTTCATGGAAACTAAACTTCTCAAGTAAATAAAGTATGCTTAGCAAGCAACCAAAAGTCATGAATTAACCTTTTACAGTGAAAGATAACTAGAAACCTACTTTTTCTTTTCTCCATGTTCTCCAAATAATCTGTTTGCTGCTTCATCCCAGTGCACGCAATGAATGACTCTACTGACTCATTGTAGCAGTTATGTATAAGATATGACAGAACAACGTTGTGGACGTCATTATCATTTACAGCCTGTAAAATCATGTATCCGGAGAAAAGTAAAGAACTTGATCATATTAATTATTATGAGAGATAATTTTAATGATTATGAGAGTTAATACAACCATGAAATCATAATGCTGAAAGAAACCCAATAGAGCATGCTACGCAGGTTTAATTTCAGCTCAATTATGTTTTATTTCAAAAACAAAAAAAACAAAAAAGAAAAGGAGAAAACAAAATGCAAACACCACTACCAAGTGCCTGTTTGTATGCTAAAACAAGTGATTCTGAGAAACTCTAAAAATGTGATTTATTTTAGAAACCCGACAATATAGCCTCTTATAAAAACTGAATTTCAGTTTTTTGCCAGCTTCGGCTTTTTAGTAAAAACCTAACCAAACAAGGATGTAAGTTTCAGAAATGAAAAGTGGTTTCTATACAAAAATACACTATTTTGTAAGAAAACAAATGGCTCTAAAAAGAAAATTCTGAACTTTAAAACATCATTTATTGTGCAAACAAGGGAATAACGACGCCACAAGTAACAATAAATGAACTGCATATCACGCATAGTAAAGTTGTAATCCTCACAGAACTATTAAGAGATCTAATAGCATAAAATTGTAAAAATATAATAAAAAAGTAATAACTTATGCCATCACGAGAGTAACATACTCGTGCTGGGCAGGACTCGGAAGTAATGTTATATTCGGCTATCGCTTGGATAAGTTTTTAGTCCCTATAAAGTTGGTTGATTTTGATTTTGGTCATCCTAAAAAGAATAGGTCTCGCACCCGACAAAGATGAAAATTAGTAACTTTTGTCCCCGACATTAACTCCAGTACTCCGCTATGCATTCAGTGCCAAAGTCGATGTTTTTAGACCCTAAAAACGCTAGGGATCAAAATCAATTTTTTTATATGAGAACCAAAATCAAAATCACTCAGCTTTATAGGACTAAACTCATTTAAGCCTATTCCTATACTCTTTCATTTTTTAAATCTCTTGCTTCCTTCACTTATTCGTTCACAAGTTAGGGTTGAGGAATATCTATCACACATTGAAACAGTAATTTGTTTACATCTTCGCCAATGCACTAATCATCAATCCTCTTGGTGAACCTATTAAAGGTTCAGAATCAAAACACAAAGGTACTTCGATGAATGAAAATTAGTTTATCAATAAATAAAAAAATCAAGTGAAAGGAGTATAACAGAGATTATTAATTAGTTTAATTAAAATTACAAAAACAAAAAAAGAAATAAGAAATTAGGGTGTTAATAGTAAAACATGGAAAATAAGAATCGAAGTGAGATAGAAAGATACAATGTTTTCGTATTGACGAGGATCGAGGTCCATGGTAGAAGACGTTAATAAGAATGAGATGCTACGCTTGAAGACACGCGCCACCAGTTACGAGGTTGCTGTTGTGGTGGCTAGAAAAACGATTTGATCGTCGACCACTGCCACTGGGAGCCGATTCCAAGTCATACAGACACGCTATCGTCTCTCTTTTGTTCTTTCTCAACCATGTCCGCGTGCCTCTTCTATCACTCCACATATTATTTCAATATTTTAATCGACATTGCAAAAATTTATAAACAATCATTATATCATCAATCATTTATTTGTATTAGTTTTATTTAAAATTTAATGATAATTAAAATTAAATAGTAGATGATGCAATCCCAAAAAATATTTACTCTAATAATATTTTTGATTTAACAATAACTTAAGTGGGCATAAATTTTGCGATTATTTTCATTTTTGACATGAGTTAACCATTTTCCATTACTTAAAACATAAGTTTTGTCCATATTCAACATTTGAAATTTAATTGAGAATCTTGTACCCATGTGATCCATTTTCATTGGTTGGACAGTTCCACCAAAATCCAAAATGCAGGTATAGGTATAATAGCTCCAAATCAATCAAAATTTCCCCAAAGGAAAAGAAGAAGAAAAAAAGCATGAGTTATTTGTGGTGTTGTTCCATATTGGTGGCTCATATCATTCTCCTCCATTTCACTATTTTCTCTTTAGCCTCTCCTTCTCACAATACCTATAACCTATTCGAAACGTGGTGCAAACAACACAACAAAACATACTCTTCAGAACAAGAGAAACAATACAAATTCAAAGTGTTCGAAGACAACTATGCTTTTGTCACACAACACAATAACAGAGTGGGTAATTCTAGTTACACTCTTTCCCTCAACGCTTTCGCCGATCTCACTCACCATGAATTCAAAACCTCTCGTATCAGAGGCCTTTCCCCTCGTTTGTTCAGATTCAATCATAGTCATAATCAACAATCTGATAATCGTGTCTTACATCTTCCTTCTGAGTTTGATTGGAGAAATAATGGAGCGGTTACTCCGGTCAAAGACCAAGGAAGTTGTGGTAATTTTTTATTTATTGTTCAAAGAAATAAATGATTTTGGATTTGTTATAAATGTGTAATTTCAATGGTAACAACAGCTACATCATTTATGGGGAAATTGATGACATTTGAACTTGACAATCTTAAGGAATGAGAATATTTACGTGTTGTTCATCTACTGCTTGCTGTTTTTATTAAGAAAAGTTCAATGGTGATAATAACACCATAGACACTCAAAAGAATAATAAAGTTTTGTACTTTAGAAAGATGGGAATTTTTCTCTTGAAGGATAGCAAGGCTTGTAATCTAAAAACAACCTCTGTGCTTACGAGCTTAATAATGCGGATACTACCTATCCGAGATTCTAGTAGGTGAGAGCTTTTAATTCTTAATGGGAGACGGGCAGTGTTTAGTTTTGCCTCTAATGCGATGACTTATGGGTTTGGATCTTCTAAATTGATTTCTCTTCTCAAGTGGTCATTGTAGGTGAGAGGTAAACACAATTTTTCCAATGGCTACATTGTTTAGTCAAGATTTACGAAATTCCTCACACATTTTTTCTATTTCTCACCTCCACTTGATCACTTGAGAGGAAAAAGTAATGAAAGAAACTAAATCTGATGAACCGCTATAGTCTAGTATGTTGATCCCCCAAAATTTTCAAATTGTGTGCCTGGAATTGTAAGTATCATTGTAACTTGTAATGGTAGAGAGCATATACATACACACACATATGTATACATGTTGTTGTATTTCAGTGATAACAGTAGATTTATATTACCTATTTTAGGTGCTTGTTGGTCGTTCTCAGCTACAGGAGCTATTGAAGGTATAAATAAGATTGTTACAGGGTCTCTTGTAAGCCTTTCTGAACAAGAACTGGTAGATTGTGATAGAGACTACAATAGTGGTTGTGAGGGTGGAATCATGGAATATGCTTACCAATTTGTAATTGATAACCATGGAATTGACACTGAGAAAGATTATCCATATCAAGCTCATGACAGAACTTGCAGTAAGGATAAGGTATTTGCTTGTTTTCTACTCCCTCGCCAAATGCTGCACATTTTAACTTTTTTAGTCTGCTATGAATATCTTCTCTCCTTTCAGTTTATTCATTATACTAAAATCAGTATATGTGCCCTTATTAACCTTTTTCTTCCTCTACTCTAAAGCTAAAAAGGCATGTTGTAACAATCGATGGCTATACTGATGTTCCCTCGGGTGATGAGAAAAAGCTACTGAAGGCTGTTGCGTCTCAGCCTGTAAGCGTAGGCATATGTGGCAGCGATAGAGCTTTCCAGTTATACTCAAGGGTTGGTCTCAGATGTCAATTTTAGTAGCATAAGTTTGCTGATTAACAATAATAATAAGATGCTGCTCTTATTTCTGTACCAGGGTATCTTTACCGGGCCATGTTCAACTTCTTTAGACCATGCAGTGTTGATTGTAGGATATGGATCAGAAAATGGTGTAGATTACTGGATTGCGAAGAATTCATGGGGAACATCTTGGGGAATGAATGGTTACATACACATGGTGCGGAACAGTGGCAATTCTGAAGGGCTATGTGGAATCAACACATTAGCTTCATATCCAACCAAGACCAAGCCTAATCCTCCGACACCGCCTCCTCCAAGTCCTACAAGGTGCAGTCTGTTTACTTATTGTTCAGAAGGGGAGACCTGTTGCTGTGCCAAGAGCTTTCTTGGAATATGCCTTTCATGGAAGTGCTGTGGTGTAACTTCTGCTGTGTGTTGTAAGGACAGGAGTCATTGTTGCCCTCATGATTATCCTGTTTGTGATACTGCAAGAGGACAATGCCTTAAGGTTTGTATGAATTGCTTCTTATATATATATATGGAGTAATCTAATGGTGCACTAACTGGGTCATCTATTTGTTATCAATTTAATATGCATGGGTTATCATATTAATCTTAAGGTTTGTATGAATTGCAACCTTTTCTTTATGCTTACTAAACTGTGTATATACTTCCAGAGAGTTGCAAATGGGACGGCAACAAAGGCACTTGAGAATGAAGGCTCTTTCGGTACGCCAAGAGGCTGGAACTCTCAGTAAGTATTTATGTTTTGGTCACTCATTTGTATTAGACTCGTTTTAGTCACTCATTTGTATTAGACTCGTTTTAGTCACTACCCTGTTCTGTTGTATTAATGAGTCATTCCATATTTCCATTCCCTTCTTATAGTTTTTAGGTAAACGAAACATACAAATTGACTAATGGATTATTATATAACATTGTGGTATGGGGAAATTATTTGAAGGGTGTACAATCTGAATTTAATAATAAAGAGAAAACATCTATGTTTTGGTGTGTATTCCTCATGAAGATCACTCTCATAATAACTTGCTTCTTAAGTTAAGACAAGGACATTGCAAATCCCTCTTAAAGAGAAAGACTAGTCCATGGTTAGATATCCTGTTCTGTCTTGGGTAAGCCTGTTAGCCGACATTGGTTGCCTATGTGTCCCAATTCCATGTCACTAAGGTTTGCAAGATAGGTGAAGATGGGATTGGTAATTGTATTCTTACCTTGAGAGGGGCTCTCCAACCCTTATCTTTTTTTAACTCAAATGATGAAATTTAATTCAAAATCACATTGCTTAAAAAGCAAGTATTGTTAATAATTTTTGAAAATAGAGAACGTGTAAAAGTGGATATTTACTCATTAATTTTAGAGAAGCTTTATCCATATATACACTAAAATAAATAATAAAGACAAACTGATAAATGGAGACTATCCATTTTTTAATTCGTTGCGGTAGATACTCCATTGATTTCTAAATGTGGGTACAATAACAAGAGGCTTTGTAGCCATTAGCAAACTTCAACTTGTGTAGTTGTGTTGATTGTCCAGTTAGTAATAATGCATTACTATTGCATCCATGAATAGGATTATTCTATATAAATCCACAATTTAATAGTTTAATTATACCTTTTTTTGCAAACGTGATTAGAGATCATCCCTCCGTATACTACATCTTTATTCGTATTCTTAAGAGCTGTATCAACGGACATTTGTCATTTTAACTTATAAAAAATCCATGCATTTATGCAAACACAAGTCTAAAAGTTTATTGTTTGATAAACAACTAAAATCAATAACGAACATAGGAGCACATCATGTAACCACGACAGAAGAAAGGTTGTTCAGACATTTTCATGTTCCTAACAATCAACAGAAAATATAATCTATTTGTGTTGCTTGAGACCAGGTTTGAGAGAAACATGTCTCAGTTATTAACAGACATCAATAGCTGTCAAGAAGCATACAACTCTTATACAATGTGTAGTGAATACCAGACACTGAAGGTTAACAAACCAGATGGACACATCCAGAAACTACTCCAGGACGATAACAGAAAGCTTAAAAACCAGATTTGCATGTGGTCTGGTGCCCCATAGATAATTCATCCCACCATTTCAAACACTTGTTCCAATCAGCTAAGTGAAACTAAGAAAAATATATTTTCTTTCTCATCCTAAATTATTTGGCTCCCGTAGCTCCAGTTGAAAGTTAATGTTCATAAGTCTACCGCTCAAAATGAATAACAAATAAACTCCATATTTAATCTTAAAGTAAACAACATCTCAAAATCCCAGACTTGTGAAGCTGCAAAAATTCCATTAAAATGGACAAAGCCAAAGAAAATTAACAATAATGTTGCTAACTAATAACAATTTAGGTTCACTTAGAATAACCGTAACCTAATAAGGCACTGGCTAATAACAAGTATTATGTCTAATCCAATTTTTTGGTGTGAAGGTCGTAAGTGCATATGAGAAGAATAAAGAGAAATAGGAAACGGCTGGTAAGTGTGTATGAGAAAAGAGGGACAAAATGCTGTTGTGACTTGTGAGTAAAGGAAGTAGTGAAGGGAGTAAAAGGTTTTTTTTTTACATGGCAGCATAAAATTAGAGGGAAATTCTGCAATGATGAGAAGTAAATAAAATGGGAGTAGTGAAGAAGGCATTTACAATTCTAAAGTAGGAAATGCAGCTGAATATCAGTGTCACCTAGCAAAATCAAACACAATATTTTCGGCAAGTTGATAAAGAATTGATAAAACCTACCTAAGTGTTTGATGCTATTATACATAGTCGGTCCTAAGTCAAGATAAAAGTTGTGTTAGGAGTCGACAGCCAAGATAAAACTTTGTTGAATCTTTATGATATGGATGTATGATATGATACAGAATTGATAGTGTGGACAACAAAATCATACTACCCTGCCTAACTGATATCCATTCCATGAAACTGTAATAATATTAATTAGTTTGTTGTTTGACTCCATGGACTTATCAAATGAACTAACACTATGACGAGGTTTAGTTATAGCTTCCACAATCGTTTTGGTAGAGAAGCTTGGGGAACATAAACGAAGTTGCAGAAGTTGGAAATAATGTCATAAGACTCAGTTAAACAACTTGAGTAAGCACTTGTTAAATAAGTTTATAAAAAATATAATAAGCTAAAAGAAGAAATGGAAAATAAGTTTCTCTAATAAGCTTGTTGAAAGCTAAATGTGGCTTTTATAAGTAGGTTTATGCAGCATTCATTAGTTTATTTTCATAGGCTCAACCGCTCAAGTAAGTTTTCTATAAGTTTTTCCACATGTCAGCTAACTCCAAACCATTCAATTTAAAAGTCTAAAAAGAGAATATACCCCAGAAAATGTATCTATTATCTATTGTAGCAATCATATAAAATGTATCACGAAAACAAGAACAAGCTTATGAAATTACACATCAAAAACAGATTTACAAGTTTTGCCAATATATCGATGTTGCTACCAGTGTCATTGTAATTAAGGTACACAGTATGCAACAAATACCTTTCATTCTGCGCAATGGTATTAAGAAGACGAAGAAGGGAAAACATCTTTGACAGCAGAAGCAGCAGTGAGATAATTAAGTGTATTCTTCAACGTTTCTTTCTCTCTAATCAATCTCGCAGCAGTGTCCTCCAATTCAAGCAAAGCTTGTTGCTCTCTCGGTGCACCTTCGAAAGTGCTCCCAACGAAAAACGAAAACGGCGTCGGAAATAGGTTCCTCCTCAAATCCCCAACCTCCTTCTCTGGTTTCCCTCCCAAACGGTTCGATAACCGAATAACGTCTTCCATGTAAGTCTCAACCTCATCGGCCAAACCGTCAAGGTCCGTGTCCTCCGAAGCAGAAGGTCTATCCTCCAGCCACGTCACCTGAGCCACGAGATAGGGTTTGGTTCGGACCAATTTATCAACGCGGAACCGTTCCTGACCTTTGCAGATTAGAAAAAACCGGTCGTCGACGAGGCGCTCGTGTTTTATGACTTCTCCGACGCAACCTACGTCGGCGGTGCCGGAAACGGCGTCGGTGTAGATGACGCCGAAGCGGAGGTCGGTGTGGAGGAGAGTGTGCATCATGATACGGTAGCGGAACTCGAAGATCTGTAGAGGGAGGATAGCGCCTGGGAAGAGAACTAAGGGGAGTGGGAAGAGAGGGAGCTCGACGACGTCGTCGGATTTAGGAGAGTTGGTGTGGTGATTCTCGGAGAAGGAGGAGGCGGAGCAGCGGAGGAGGAGGGATTTTGAATTGGTACGGCGGCGCTGGAAAATATTAACACGTGTTGAGTAATGGAATTTAGGGTTGAGTGAAAATGAGAGTGTGTTTAGGTTTAATAAGGAAGGGGTGTGAGGTAGAGAAGAAGATGGAGAAGCTGAAGCTGAAGCTGAAGCGGAAGGGATAATCTGAAGGAATGCCATTTTGTTTTCTGCTCAACTTTTTTTCCAATTTTAAATTAAGCTGAATAGAGATTATGTTTTTGTTAATCTCGAAGAAAAAAAGTTATATCGTGTGGTTACAAATGGTTCAATGTTACCACAGTGTTGATTATTTATGTTGATATTGGAGTGTAGTGTGTGATGATGACTATGGTAGAGTCCAAGAAAAAAGAGAAAACGTTGTGATTTATAGATGAAGCGGGTGTGTGTGTATTATTATGTGGATGAGATAATGAGGATTATGGAGAGGAGATATTTGAATGAATGTGGTTGTGGTTCTGGGTATTCCACGTTGGATTTCTGGATTTCCATCTCTTCTATTATGTCATTTCCATGATTGAATGGCGAATGACAATCATCTAAGATCTTCTTTATTAATGAAGAAATATTTGTATGTTTTCATTTGTTTTTAATGATTAAATTGTAATTTTATTATAATTAAATAGATATATATGTTATTGATAGTTATATTTCTCTTTGGTTTTTGAAGCAACCCGAGAGGATCCTAACTTAGTGGCAATGTAAAGAAGTTGGAAAACAAATGAAGGCAAACATAACATTTTTTGAATCAACCAAGGTGTGGTTTTGATGAAAGGTAGGAACCATAGAATTATGCATCAACTAACTATGAACGGTTGAACCAAAGTATGTACAACCAAATATGATTTATTGCAAATAAATGATATCATAACTAACTGATTCAATGCTACCATACCCTGAGCCTAATCCACATGTACTTGTGCAATTTGTTACTACTCTTCAGATTCTTCAGTTGAATGATACTAGCCTTTTGGAGTATGTACCACTCTCTTTACTAGAGATATTTTCCAAGGATCTCCACCTAGTTCTTCGAAAACTACTATCAAGTTCCTTGTTGGCTTTAGCCATGATCTTGGAACGTGATACCTGTCAATTTCCAAACACAAAAATCATTATACATGTCTATTTCCAGTTATATAAAGTGAATATGGATCTCATACATCGTACTGAAAAAGTTGTCACAGTAATTACTCTTTATAAAAGATGGAGTACTCTTACTGATACTACCAAAAGATAAATATACAAAGGGTCATAACATATGACACTATTTTTTCACTCTGCATATTACATTGATCTGCCAGACTGCACAAGTTCAATGGCTCAAAGAGTAAAGTTTTCTCATGGTTCGCTTGCGAGTTGTATTTTGAAGGGAAATGGAAGGGGCTTTGGGAGCCAAATATACTTGCGAAATGGGTTTGAAGCATTCATTTTCCCTATAAAACTCAATTCGTAAACAGAATCTTAAAGAACTAATATTGCAGTTAAATTTTTAACATTGAAGTAGTACCATCGTTGGGTGGGTTGTCCACAACCAAGTTGGCACTTCATAGGCCGGAATGGCCCCAAGTAGATACAAGAATTACAGTCACCCTTTGCAAAAGCCATCCAATATCTTCCTATGCTCTGCCCATTGATCCATACTTGGCCTTTTCCCATACTTCCTAGGTCCAAAGCCAATGGCTCCGTTCCCTCGGGTGCGTTGAAATAAGTCTGAAGGTTCAAAGTTTGATGTTAAGCTTCTAGCTGAAAACCGCAGTTAGCCGATCTTGTTATAAAGATAAATCAGAAACTGTTCTTACCTTGTGCCATTTCAATTGCGAGCGGCGTCGAATAGGTAGTGAGTCTAGGAACCAACCGACAGATGAGACCACATTGGGATATGCGAAGTTCATAGTCTCTCCTTTTAGGCCAACCTATTGTAGAACATGCCAGAGATTAGAAAACATTTGCACCCCACATTAATTAAAGCTAACAAATACATAAGTTACATTGTGTGCATTTTCTGTTCACATCAGACCTGGTATGACCATTTATTCCATGTCAAATCTTTCTGTCCATGGTCTAGACCATTGAGCAAAACCGGACCTGTGATACCGGTCTTCAGTGTTTCGTAATGCCTGCCAGCATTCTTCCAATGAAAAAGAGGAAAAGCAGAAAAATAATCAGTGATAACTGCCAACATAATAAGCAAATTTAACACGGCAAATAGTGAAAAAAGGAAGGAAAAGTTAAAGTTGAATTTACAAGCAAAGGTACTTACTGGTAATCCAATAGTCATGCTAAGAAGTGCAATTCTATTTGTCCCAGCTCGTAGGTTGACTGGCCCATAAAATGTGCAATTTTTCTGTTTCTTTGACCCAAAAGCAGACCCTGTAAAAGTAATTGTTCATCTTTGTTTAAATTCAATTCAATCAACATTATGCAAATAAAAAAACTACCCAGTTTAAAGGCAAACCTGAAAATTCTCCATTAACAAACACGTGGACAGCATGTCCTGCGGAAAAAACAGTAATGCTGGGTCTGTGTCCTCCTCTGAGAAATGATTCTGATGAACTTATGTCAACACTACAGTATGCAAACCATAAAAACTGTAAGATTGCAAATGGGAGAACTGTTAAGGTAGAAAATAATCTACTTGACAAAGAATTCAAGTCTTTCCAAGCAAATTTCTTCCCCTTGAATACTCATAATGTTACAATACAAGCCGAGGAGTTTATTGCTTTGTTATTATGCAATCAACACTAAAGAATTTTAGTCCACTTGATGTCTGTTTAAAAATACTACAAAATAACTTATATCAAGTAACTCACCTGGTTATGTACCATAGATAGTCACTAGTGTCTCTGGTTATGTTCATCTGTTCCAAGAGTCCATCAGCTGTAATCCTTGAACTTTCGGCCAAATAAGATAGATCTTCGTCATAGGTTGTCCATGAGAATAACTTGGAATTTGTCGGCAGCATTTTTATCTGTGAAGCTTGAACTCTCACCTTCAAGAAGACATGACAATCCAAACAATTATTTGAAGGAAATGGCAAGGCTTCAATTTCACTGAATCAGCATAGCATAAAAGGTTCTATTAAACATTCTTACTTTTGCAGTATTAAATACAACTGTTCTGCAATCAGGGAGGATGCTTATGGACCAAGGAGGTAAATCATATTGTCTGTTATTGAAATTCACTGTAGCAGCAGATTTTGCATGATAGTTTGCTAGAAATGCTGCACATGCTCCACTCCTTGAAGAGTATACATGAGCCTGTAAATTACCAAGACATGGATCATAATTGCCACGAGGATTAGTTTATCATAAACAAGCACATAAGTCTAATGAGAGTAATTTCTTAACAGAGAAAACTTCGATGTTGTTCTATAGGTGCTTGTGGTGTTGTTCTCCAATAACGATGACATATTTTGTTCTCATTCGAGAACAGCAACACTTAAGTTTTATCTTTTCTTAATGATGGAAATAACTGACCTCCTGATAGGTTCCTAATGATGTGACAGTAGGATCCGCAGAAACCAAAGCATGCTCACAGTGCTTGATAGCTATATGAAGATCCTTCAAATGACTATATTTTGGTTGCCTGATCAAACCTAAACACAGTGAACTGATTAATTGCAATATGCACATATAGCTGAGGGTGGCACTATCCTTAAAGGCCACAAAAAGTGGAAACAAAATCGAATGCCAATTCGTGCATTCTATACATACATGCCCCACAGGGACGATACATTAGTACAATAATCAACTTGGCTTGAAGTTCATATGCTTCTTTACTGAATTGAAGAATTGTGCTGCATTGTTTAACAGGCATCTTTGTCATTAAAAAAAACAGGAACTCCATTACTTCACAGGCTTGGTTGTCATTTAAAAACAACAGGAACTCAATAAATTATTTCTATAATAGTACAACTATATGCCTAGTGAATCATGGAGAGAACAGTATAATTAAATATTCTTCGCATTATGAGCATGTTTTCTCACCATATTCATCAATTGGAGCATCATAGTCATAGCTTGTAGTAATGAATGGGCCTCCAGCTGATCGTCCAAAGTTAGTTCCTCCATGGTACTATCATTCATTCATTTGCCATTAATCATATTGTTGAAATTTAGATTTCAAAGTAAGTGCAACAAATGTTTCGTTATAACAACAAAAAGAACAACCAAGCCACTAGTTGAGCTTATTTTTATAAAGTTAGGAAATAAGGTGACCAACCATGTAATAATTCACGAATGAGCCACCCTTTTGTATGAAACGAGCAACTGCAAATGCTAGATCCTGAACCGGTCGCTGGTGAATTGGGCCACCAAATTCTGTAAACCTTATACCACAGAGAAGAGAAAGAAAAAGAATCTTCACAAAAGGGTAAAAGAATTCAAGACAAACTCATCTAAAGTGATAGAACCAACTTCAAAATATAAAATATGTAGTAGTTTACCAGCCACTCCAAGACTCAGTCCACATGCTGGGCTTGTATGGTTTATTTGGAGAGAAATAATCACAATAAAAACCATTGCATGTATTTATCTGTAGTGGAGAATTGGATAGACCATATTCAACCCTCAGTCAAAATATGATGATCATAATTTATAAAGAAAGAGCTTATAATCATATTCAGCCCAAAGATGAGAGGGTTAACCACAGGATCTGGAGCATCATTTTCCTTGCACATCACCCAAGGGACTCCTGTACCCAACTCAACAGCCATACTTGCAGCCCATGTTAGATATGCATGACCAGCAGCTCCGCCTGCCTTACTCTCCGGGCCGAACTCATTCTCAATCTAGAAAATCACAACAAAGTGCAGGGGAAAAGGTTGATATTTTATCCTTGAATTCGTGATTTATTGGTAATGATTCATGAATGTGTGAGTGCAAAATCCACTCTAGGTTTTCTAGTACTGCTTCAGTTATGCCATAAAGAAACTGCACACCTGAGAAAGAATGATAGGGCCACCCTGAGATTGAAACAAATTTTCACTCTTCATCATGTGAACAATTTTCTGGGTAAAACCTTGCATTGCCGCCTGAGAATTAAAACAGCAATATCATTTCAGTTACTCAAGACTTGACTCAACAGAGAGAAACCATGTCATGAAATTGAAGTTCAACCTTGAAAGGCACATTATCCGTTCTGAAGCTGATGTCAGGAACATACTTCAACCAAACAGGAAATCCTCTACACGATTACAGAATGTGATTGTGAATCATAATAAGCATTAGCACTAAGAAACTACACAAAAATTCCAGATAGAAATATGGAAGGTGTTTGTACCCAAAGTTCCATTCACCGCATATATAAGGTCCAATGCGAAGATTAACATAAAGTCCCACTTTTTGCACTGTCTTAATGAACCGTATCAGATTATATCTTCCTTCAAAATTGTACTGCAACCCAACATCAGAAACATAACAACGAACCCTAAAGAAAAATACTTATTTGCACTGTCTCATTGAACTACCAAATTCCTTCAAAATTGTACTACAACGGTGCAACCCAACACCACAAAAATAACATTTTTTTTCTCTAAAAAGGTAAGGTTCCGTGGGTGTTTGTTTATGCCTAAAAAGTTAAAAAGTTGATTCTATGAAAATGATTCTTTGAGAAGCAGAAAATGTAATCTCTAAAAGAAGCTGAATTGTAGCTTATTTTGCAACTTATACTTCCTTGTAAAAGCCCAACCAAACAAATGTGTTAGAGTGACAACTAAGAAGTGATTTTTTTTAAATCAAAATGATCACTTTTTACAAAAGCTCAAACAGGTACCAATTGATGCAATAAAAGAAATAAGAAAAAAAAGCCAGTACATTGCCAGGAGAAGGTTCATGAACATTCCAGAAGACATAAGTGTCAATGACATCAAGTCCTCCATGTTTGGCTTTCTGAATTAGATCCTCCCACATCTACACACACAGAATCAATTCTTATCATACATTTGAAATAAACAACACAAAGAGAAAGTTGAAACATAAAAAAGTGATTAAAATGAGAGACATATACTTCAGGGGTGCTTCTTGGATAGTGAATGGAGCCAGATATGAGGATTCTCCTTTGGCCATTGATTAGAAGGGACTTTCTGTCATAGGTGACATTACAATGGATCAGCTCAGAACCCATTACCAAGAGTGTGAAAAACAACCTTAGCAGCTTCGAAACTGAATTGGCTTCCATGTCTCAAATTATGTAAATAGAAAGAAAAAAGAACAAATCTTGATATGTGGGTTCTGTTGTTATATGTTATAATTGCTAAATTTGAAAGAATCTCTAGTTGCCAACATTGTTCAGCTACTGTTTTCTCTTCTTCCACATTTGCTATTGCTATATATTCAGTGACATAGTTTCGGTTCATAACAGATTCATTATCAAGAGTGATGAGTGATGACTTTGTACCACGTAGCAGAAGTAACATATAACTATGCTATGAACTCTCTTATTTAGTTGTGTCAGTTTCTTGAAAAGCTATATTTATTTATTATTAGTTATTGATATTAAGAAATAAATATACTATTTCTTGATTCACCAACACAAAATTACCTTTTAAAACTTTTTAACTCATAATTTTAACATTTTCCTTATATTATTTATTCCGAGGACCGTTGGGAATTTGGATTCCTATGCTAACTGGCAGGTCAAAAGTCAAAACTCAAAACTAATATATCCACATTCTTTGCGAGTCCCACTCACATTTCCGTTAAAGTGTTGAACAATAACTAAAACTCATTTTCTCATTCCTACGTTTCATTCATCATCAAATATGTTGTTTTAATAACAAATATTATTAAGAAGAACATTTACAGTTGTTTTTTTTTTTTCAAACTACACATGTCCATATATTAACTAATATGTCCATATAAGTTTGTGTTATATTTCTAAAACTTAGAGGATTTGGAAAAACATAAAAGAAATTTAAAACATGGAAATATATGGAATGGGTAGAGTGTTTATTAACACTCCAAAATTTTCCTGTGATGCCATGGTTCTCTTTATTCGCATTATTGATCACAACTATAAAATCTGAATTATACTGATTGGTTCAATCATAAAATTAATGAACTGATTCACTTATTAGTATGGTATGATAATTATAATTATATCGCCTTACAATTAAATCAATCAAATTATACATTACTTGTTGTGCATCAAACTTAGGGACACTCCTTCAAGAGAATGTCTCAACAAGAAGAGCATGTGTAGCATTAATAAATGTGTCATCTGCACCAAGCTTTTGTTTCTACTCAGATCTTGAAGGCCATTTACATAAATTTGGGTTGGACCAGTTAACAACAGCAACCCATTAAAACTGATGTGACCTTATTTAATGGTATGACCCAGTTTTTTTTTTTTTTTTTTTTGCTATATTGAAATTCGTTGAAATGAAAATGAGTTTTTTTTTAATATTATCATTATGTATTAATTATTATGAGAAAAAGATATACACATTGATATTATAAGAATTTTTTTACATTGTTATTGTATCATTCATCATTTATTTTTAATTATTATTGACTCATAAATAAAAGTAATTCAAATGAATAATAAATGATACATTAAATGTGTATAAATATTTATATTATCGGTGCATAGATATTACACTCAATTATTATTATCATTCACTCTTAAATAAAGAAGAGTGTAAGGTTTATGATGTAGTGTTAATATAAATATTCATAATCATATTTACCATTTTTTGTATTACTTATATTTAAATGTTAATAATGAAATGATTAAATGTAAAATACTTTTGCACATACATATTTTTCTCAACAAATTAAAAGTATAATATCGATGTTCTGACAATATAAAGATCTATACACTTTTAGCATATCATCTATCATTTGTGTGAATAGTGAATATATGAATGATAAAATTGATAAAAACATGAATAATAGATGATATAATAATGTATAAAATTCATTCTTACCTACATTTTTTTCTTAATAGACTACTACAAATATATTGTGAATAATATATTGAAAATTTAGAAAACTTGTACTTAGGTCCTATATTTATTATATTGGTCCCTGATGCCTCCTGCTGCAACCGTTGGTAATTGTTTTACCATTTAAGTCAGAGCGAATGCTTAATTGCAATGGCCAGTGCCCCCAACATATATGAGATGATAAAGAAGAACATTGAGTGCATTGAACTTTTATCACCCACGAATCCATGATGTTGTGCCACATATGATGCCATATCCTTCCTTTAATAATGAGGCCTAGCATGATATGTGATATCCCAAAATAGTATCCTCAATCCTGTCACAGTCAATAATATTATGTCACGTCATTTAAAAATCTACGTCACTCTTCACTAAAATATTTATTCTTATGACTTTTCATTTTCATTCTCTGATTAGCTGGGACATGGTTAGATATACCATTTTGGGACAGATGATCATCATTACAACCCATGTAGCTTTTCAGTTAAACCAAAGTGCTTACTAAATTTATAAGTCATATCTAATGGTTTTTAGCCTTACAAAACAAGGGATATAGCTTAGATGGTAGGACGCTCGCTTGACACTATAAAGGGAAGTACAATAATAGGAGCCCAGCAAATAAAGGATAAGAAGAAGCCAGTAATTAGTTCCAATATTTCAATGTGTGAGTAAGGTTCCGATATTGGGCTTAAGAATGGGCAGGTTGATTAGAGTAAGCTACACTCTACATCCTCCCTTGGTATTTCTTTATGGACTGGATTCATATAATACTATTAGATATATGTGACTTCAATCTAAAATAGTTCTATATCTTGTTTTATATAATCGATTAAGTATATAACTACTCGATTATTTGGGTAAATCTGTATTTGTTAATCGATTAACAAAATAGTTAATCAATTAATTGTTAGTTGTTTTTAGTTGGTTAATTGTTAGTTAATAGATGTAGTATATAAATGGTGATTATCTTAATCTTTGTATTCAATTCAATTCATTCAATAATGAGATGTTATTCCTTATCTTTTTTTTTCTTCTCTAAGTTTTCTTTAAACTTTATTTTTCTCTCATACTTCTTGTTTCATTAGGAACATCATCCATCACTCATCAATCTTTAATTAACAACTTAAAAGTTCAAAACTAAATCAACTTGATGAAGGAAACAATTTTTCCAAAAAGTAAATCATAAAACATATATATATATATATAGTAGTATACAGGAAAAACTTTAAATATCTAAGTCAAATGTTCAATTCCTAATAATAATGTTTGTTTAAAAGAACTGAGAAAATACAAATGATTAGGCACATATAACAATAAAAAAAAACTAAACCCTTTGACTTATATTATCACTTTCTATTACACTTTTGTGTGGATTGGATCACCATTTATTCTCCTTACAGCATATCTTTTTATTATAATATATTTTGTTAGATGATAAAAAATTATTAGGATCTAATAAGCGTTAATCAATAATATTTTCTCAACTTTGTTGCATGAATTTCTCTTTCAACAAATATCATGTATAGGGATGGAATGCCGACTTTGATTTTATATACCAGAATCAAATAAACTATATACCATTAACAACTTCTTGTTTACATCAACTAGGCTTTTTGCATACATAATGCAGATTAATTTAATATAATCTTCCAAGTTCCAACATCCACTTGTTGGTATTTGTGATTATCGTAGTCCATGTGAAGTATTAAGTAATCTCTACAACTACATACAATCTGAGCCTCAGATTCTGTTATTTTCTTATTCTTTGGGACCCTTGAGAGAGGTTAAGATAACTAAGCCTCATCTGAAATGGGAACATAATTTGATGTGATTATGACCTTATGATCTATATACAGCTACCATAGCAGACATATACACTTGCGTATGTTGTTTGAATGTTAAGTCTCAAAATAAATTGAACTAAAAATAATTAACAGTGGAAAATGAAAGAAAGAGCATAAGTATAAGATGAGAGAGAGATATATAGAGAGAATGAGCATTGGTTTTGTTTTACCTTTGCATTTGCATGAGAGCTTGAAAAGGAAACGTGCTAGTTCCAGTTTCTGGATCAGCACCCACGTGAACCATTCTTGGAAGCTATCCCCACAAAGATCATTCGTATCCATAGATGGACCCTATTAGTTCTTCTCTTCTCATAAGGACAAATCTACTACAATAGATAATTCACACCCTCTCTCTTGCTGTTGTGCAATCTTTTGGTAGTTACTTATAGGTTTCACGATTCTAATCTTTTTTGTCCACTATAGTCATCTGAGTGAGAATCTGATATTAGTCATGGTGTAAACGATCATAAATATAGGTTAGTTTTGTAGTTATTAACAAAATTTTATTTATGAACACAATAGAGATCGAATCATTGATATCACATAAAGGTAAATTAGATGTTGGATTTGTTAGTTTCTTTTCGTACTCCTCATCTTGTGTAAAAAATTAATTATTTTATGGGTGTGTAATTGTCCCTTCTGACAAGTATTGCTATCAGAAATCATACTCTTACACCAATAGGCTAATGTCTTTTTGGAATTATTGGTTAATATGTCTAAATAATAATGTGAGAGAAAGTTATGGGATTAATCAAAATGTAGCAAACTTTGATGCCGTTCTATGTACTAAACTATTGTGGTCGGCCATAAAATTACATTTGAAGAAAATCAACAAAAAAGGTAATGTATTCAAATAGAATTAGAAAGAGCCTGAGAGATTCAACTTACTAAGAAGGTGCCTATTATCTAGTCTACATTAGGCTAGATGATACCAATTCTTTTGTGTGTAATGAGGTGAGACTATAGCATCTTAAAAAGTTTATTTAGATTAATGTACCATTAGGTAATATAAAAGATAAATTAAGGTTAACTTATTATACTATTTTAATATAAGTAATATAATTATATTGGTAATTTTAATATATAAAAAATATAATTAATTATTAGGGTTAGATGAGTTTATTTATTACTAATAGTCTTTTTTGGTGGGCAAAAGATAATATTATTAAATAAAGGGAAAATTACAAAAACAAAAGAAATGACAATTACACAACAATATTAAGACAAGCTAACAAATTAGAGTTCCAATCAACGAAAAGAATATGATCTTGCCCATGTTGAGCCTTAGTTCAAAGTCATGATTTCACATTGGCTGAGTTTAGGATTTGTTGGAGATATTGTTTAGCATTGTTGAAGACAATGTCATTCCTAGCTAGCCAAATGGCCCATATTGTAGCTAGCTAAATAATACTCCATAGTTTTCAGCACTTCCGATTCTTTGCCATGTCTAAGAAGTGAGTGAAATGATTGATGGGAGTAATAGGCAATGTCACGCTAATACCAATTATATATAAGTTGCCACACTTAATATGAAAGATTGCAAGAAGAAAAAGGATGATTAACGGATTCTAAGAAGACACAGAGCATACCGCTATCATTGAGCATAGGTATATCTCGCTTCCCAAGAGCATCCATGGTTGGTATTCTATCTTGGAATAGCCTCCAAACAAAAGAGAGAATCTTCATTGACTTATTTCAAGACTTTATAGTATAATATAGCTTTTAAATAGATTAATAGGTAAGACTTTTAAATAAATTAGGTCTACACTTTAGAATTTTTCTAAACAAGTGCAACCCATACTCCATATATTATATATGTTCGATCTGTTTAATATAAAGTCTGTCTTTCGGGTGATTTGTTTCCGACCTTACTCATGAGTAGTATTGAACTTAATTTTTAATTAAATTTATTGTTTTTAGGCCAATTATGATACTTTCATCTGATATGGAATAACACAAAATAAGTAACATATCCACATTAACCAGGTAAGGACGTGAATACACACGTGCCTACCATTCACTCTCAGGTTCTCTGCCATGGTGGTATGTGTCCTATAAATTGAGAGCCTTCTGTATTTGAAATCCTAGGCACAAAGTAATGACTCCGAAGAAACTGAGTAGAGAGGATTAGAGAACAAAGCAAGATATTCTTTATCTTTTGTTGTGCATGTTCCGTACAAAATCTTCCAACCTAAATCCTGCTTACGTTAACTACTGCTCCAAGATTTTGCACCTTCCCAACATTCTCCATCACTTATCCTAACATTCTAAAATCTTGAATTAGTAGATTGAATATTTGTTGTTCAATGAACATGAACAACAATCACAAGCTTCTTCTATTAACCTTCATTATATGCCGTTCAATAGTAACATTTGGGTTAACGTTGTTCCCAACGGAGCTCCTCAGTTTAGGGCTTAAAGGTAAACTAAGCATGGAAGTAGAATCATCTTCGAAGGATTTCGGAATGTTAAACCAAGGAGAGGCTGTAGCGGTTCTACACCCAACAGGTTCGGCTGAAGATGTAGCTCGGCTTATCCGAACCGCGTATGAGTCAGGGTTCGCGGTTTCAGCAAGAGGACATGGACACTCAATAAATGGACAAGCAATGATAAAAGAGAAAAAGTTGAAAGGGGTGGTGATTGAAATGGGGAAAGGAGGTGATAATAATAATATTAGAGTATGTGAAGAAGAAATGTATGTAGATGTGTGGGGTGGTGAGTTATGGATAGAAGTGTTGAAGGCAACACTTGAGTATGGATTAGCACCTATGTCTTGGACTGATTACTTGTATTTATCTGTGGGTGGTACCCTTTCCAATGCTGGTATTAGTGGCCAGACCTTCAATCATGGTCCTCAAATCACCAATGTTCATCAGCTTGATGTAGTTACAGGTAATTTCATACTTACCATTCTTGCTTTTTAGATATGCCTACTACTGTAATTCCAAGTATGTTTGCAATCACATAACCTCACTTGATTTCTTCTATCCACAATTGCTAACATGCATATGGATTCCTATTGAACAAGTACATTAATTAATCATCATTTTAACTTATATGCATTATTTAATGTCATTGTTTGCCAACTTAGTTAGTTTTATAAAAATAATGTTTGTGTACTAACTAATTGTTCCCCACAAGAAGAAAAGTTCTGACTAATTAAATAATTATGTGGAACTCATTTGTCATGCCAATAGAACAAAACTAATTGGTCATTCTTTTTGTATAAGCGTCTTTAATTAGTTACTAAGCTAGTACTCTTGTAATTTATTGTTTATGGCAATTATTGTACTACTACTGTAACAGGTAAGGGTGAGTTGTTGACATGTTCAGAAGAGCAGAACTCAGAGTTGTTCCATGGTGTACTTGGTGGTCTAGGACAGTTTGGAGTCATCACAAGGGTCAGAATGCCTCTCCAACCAGCTCCTCACAGAGTATCTCTTCTATATCTATTCATTCTTAATTAGTACAAACTTTTTCATCCTTACACATTGCACCAACTAATATTTTAGTACAAAGTTGGTTTAGAAATGTAATAATCAATACCAGTCCTTTAATTATTCTCACTCAAACAAACCCTGGCCTATTAATTAAGATTCATTACTCTCTCATCTCATGTCAGCCAAGTATTGTATTATTATTCTTGTTTTCAAAAGTCCCTTATAATGGTTTTACATTGGTTGTTAGGTGGATCACATCATATGATACGTCTTTTCTTACAAATCATTCTTCACATCATTGACAAAACCTAAAAAGGGTCGTTTTCAAGGGATGGCAATCTCGTTTATATGTGTAGCATATTATGTATTATTTAATAATGAATATTAAAATTTAATCATTGTTATTAGAGAGATATATAATCAAGAATTAATATAATGTTCAACAGGTTCGTTGGATACGAGTGTTGTACTCCAATTTTTCAACCTTTACTAAGGATCAAGAGTTTCTCATCTCTCTGCATGAGAAACCAGCGAACCAAAAATTTGACTATGTTGAGGGTTTTGTGATAGTGGATGAAGGGCTTATCAATAATTGGAGATCTTCGTTCTTTTCAGCTAGTAACCCAGTTCAATTTATTTCTCTAAATGTCGATGGTGGTGCTTTATACTGCTTGGAGATTACCAAAAATTACAACCAACAAAACGCAGACTCCGTTGATGAGGTAAACACACAACAAAACGCAGATATAACTTGTTTCCATTCTCTCATTCTCACTTCTTCACTGAATTACTCTCATTTTCCTATGTTTTACTAAAATTACATAAGTTACTTATATCTTTTTTGTTCATACACACAGTACCCTATATAATTCTTTAAACAAAAATGGTGATGCATGTAATTAAGTTATGGAGGGAATTTACTTACTCCATATCTTAGCCATCAATTCTAAGGAAATACAGTGATTTAAATTAGTGATTAGATCTAAATCATTGGATTTCCCTAAAATTGATGGTTATGATAGAGAGTAAGTTCAGAGTAAGTACATCTCTTTTCATTAAGTTAAACAAAATATAGTATAATGCGGAGACATATCCAAATAGTATAAGAGTCAATATTTGTTCATTAATTTTGGTTTGTTATAAAGTGCATCAATAATTCTAATGATATGTTTAAATCACTCTTATATTATATTGTAACGAACCAAAAATAATGAAGAGATATTGACTATTATACTATTTGAATTTGTCTCCATAAAATATCATTTTTTAACTTAATTACATTTATCACTATTTTTACTTAAGATATTACATTTATATCTTCTACATTAATAATCAATATATATAATTATATATATATATAATTATAGGTGAATTATGTAAGTGTAAAAAATGGATGAATAATTTGTATAATTTTTCAGAGATACTAATATTTTAGTTATAAGTATAAGAAAGGAAGACCACATCAATATTAATAAATACTAACTACTTTTGTATCATTATGTAATTTTATATGCATACCTGATTCAATACTTTGTTATTCTGTTGAAAATTTCCATTTACTGCCAGCGTTACCTTTTAAGTAATTGTCAAAACGCCAAGTGATCTCTTCTAGACAGCATAACAGTACAATAGCATGTTGTCACTTTTCGTTTTGAATCCCATGACCAACTAACTACTTTATTTTATTTTGTTTGTTTATATGTTTATTCTCTGTACCCAACATAGACCAGTTTGTATAGCAGAAAGCAATAAAATATACACAAGAAAACATGGAAGATCTTGTGTAATCTATCATCTCGATTCAATCGTATGACTCAAGGAAACATTTTGAATTGTTTATTGGAGATTTTTGTTTAAACTACGTAGCCTACCACATTATTCTCTAGGTTATTTTAACATCAAGGGTAACACATTCAACATATTTTTATATGTTGTGGGAGATTTTTATCTATAGGTTATATGATTCTTTTATTAGATAAGTGAAAAATATATAAGTGGGTTTAACACCACATATTGACTTAAAATCTTAAGGCATTAAGTCTATGAGTTCATTTAGTTATATGTTCTTCAATTCATTCACTTCTACACAATTTGAGAGATTTCTTCACACATATTCAACATTTCCTCATCTAGTGTGAGTTACTCCCCTTCAAGTATTGAATACATTAGAGTTCAGCTCTCTATCTACTCGTATTGTCGTTGACTTGTCTTGTCATCAATGGAACACACCTCTTTAACCTCTCGTCAAGAATATTTTCGACACAGGAATTTGAAATAGATTTATTGACCACTTGTCGCTTCAATACTCATCAGTCAGTCGTCAAACCATCGACTATAATACCACTTGTTGGGAGATCTTCATCCATGAACTATAGCATTCTTTCATGGGTTAAGTGAAAGAAGCATATATGTGAGTTTGACACCACATCCTGACCCGAAACCTTAAGACATTATGTTTATAATTTCATCGATTTATATGATCTTCAACTCATCCACTTCTGCATAACATGTGACTTCTCCTTTACACATGAAATACCCAATAATATCATATATGTATTCCAAATAAAAATAATAAATCATACTCACATGCAATACCTATAATAAATTATACTTATAGCTTTTTTATCAGCAAAAATAGATTCATTAAGGATGCACCAAATGTAACATTACAAATGTTTGAAGAGTAATACAAAATAGATTAGAGCCTAAGATAATGCATGAAGCCTGAGTGTGGGATAACAGCCCCATCATGGTAAGTCATTGAATATTTATCATGAGATCTATTGATTCAAAGTCATGCCTTCACATTTTCAATGATGTGCTCATCAGAAGCCTCATGTGAATTGAAGATGGTGTGGTTTAGTGCTAACCAAATTGACCATGTTGGTGCTAATCACATGATACTCCAGACCATCTTGCATTTTTTCTTGGGAGATAGACCCATATGCAGGTTGATGTGACAATATATATCTTACAGGAGAGCTACTTGAGCTAGCTAATAGCTTTATCGCGTATGTTGTTGGGCCGTCTGAGCCCAATAAGATTATTGAGGATGGTACATCCAGATCCAAGAGAATAATTCAACCACCAATCAAATTTAAAGATTATGGTTAGATTAGTTTTGAAGGAATATAATCCTAAATTTAAAGATTATCTTATCTAATTAGGAGAAGATCATGATAAGATTATATTTAAATTATCTTTAGATTTACTTTTCAAATAATGGGATTGAGATTATATTTATCAATCCATAGATTAGTTTTTACTACTATTTAGTCTTAAATAATTAGTTCCCTTAATCACATCTGCTAGGGTAATTTCAACTAACATATGTGATTGGGAGTACTTAATATATACACAACTTTTTGCAATTATATTTTAACATATGGTACTTTAATTTGTTTGTGGTTTTGATTGTTCCACAAGCATATTACACTTGCATTGGCACTGGTCGATCAAGAAGACTGTTTTTGAAGTTTTTGTGGTTTGAATGTCTATATGGTGCAGGAAATAAGGGTTCTGTTAAAAAAGCTAGATTTTATACCAACATCGGTGTTCACAACGGACCTGCCTTATGTAGATTTTCTGGATCGTGTACATAAGGCAGAGCTAAAGCTTAGGTCCAAGGGTTTATGGGACATACCTCATCCATGGCTCAACCTTTTTGTTCCAAAATCAAGGATAGATGACTTCGACAAGGGTGTATTTAAGGGAATTTTGGGAAATAATACAAGTGGGCCTATCCTCATCTACCCTATGAATAAAAGCAAGTAAGTTTAAAGCTGCATGCATGCATGCATGATGCATAGTTGCATACCATTCGATCATATTCATGCATGTCCTTGTCGTATATCGAACAAAAAACTGCATGCTTGCATGCATGTGTTCATAGAGAGCCATTCTATTATACTACATGGATATTATGCATCCCCTTATAAACGACATGTACATGTTGATAAAAACCTCTAATCGTGTGTTCTAGTATTTAAGATCTATATCCCCATTTCCCTTTTCCCAATTAATTAAAGTATATATGAGAAAAAGAAGGAAGGAAGCTATGAAGAAAGTAGAGGATATTTATATATTGTGATCCACTGAAAGAGAAAAAAGACGCTCCAAAGTATATTCTGCAACCAATATTGCCAATAATTATAGAACATAGAACATAGAACATAGAACATGGATTGAAATGTGAAGATTTTCTACAAACTAATTGACAGATAGCATTGTTGTTGGACAATAATAAAAAAATTATAGAATAGAACCTGTATCTGTTATTATTATTTTATATTAACACTAATGATAAATGCCTAAATCTGTTTGTTTCTACATAATTCAGGTCCTCAATAATTCCTGAATTATATAACTCACAAGTCACAACATTTATCCGAAAATACAAAAGATATAGATCACGTCCTAGACTTGTATAGAACTTTACCCGGATCATCAGTCACTTAAACTTAAACTAAAGAATGTTATTCCAAACAGAAATTAGTCGAAAATGTGGAAAGAACGAGACACGAGGCATGTAGCCAACACAGCAGATGAAAATCTGTCATCAAAGCCAGCTAGGAGGTACAACATTTTATTTTTCCTTTTGTCTTTGCAAACCGAAAGAAAACAAAATGGATATCCATGATCATCTTATTCGGAAGATTATGCTGTCAGGAGATCTTCCATGGGGACCCATTCCCTTGAACGGTTGTAGGATGTCCTTTCCTAATCCTATTTTACTAACCTACTTCAATAGACACCGTTAGGGTTGACATTTGGTTGAGCTTTCTGTTAAGGTTTCATCTAAAAACCAATTGTCAATTAGAGAAGTAAGTTTATTTAAGTCATTACTGACACAATAAGGTATGCAATGTGGGACTTACTTTCCAACATGTCCCCTCCTTAAATCATTCTCGAGACAATGAGGTACTTAATTTTCAACACTTTATACCTGCACATCTATCACTTGGGTTCGAACCTTGGGTGGTTATTATGTTGATAAGAGATTAGGGTTTAGGCGATTCCTCTATAAATCCTTGATGGTGGTCTTTTATATTAACATGCATATACATAAAGGAATAATCAACTCTCACCATGACGAGTCAAAACATTCGTAACAAGGTAGTAAGAAAAATCCCAATCCCAACTACTATATATTTCCGTTTTGCATGGCATGAAGAGGAAAATGCAAAACATGTAATATGATATGATATATTTGTGTGAAGGTGGGACCAACGGAGTTCGGTGGTGACGCCAGAGGAGGAAGTGTTTTACCTGGTGGCATTTCTGAGATCAGCTTTGGATGGTGAAACATTAGAGTACCTGAGTAATCAGAACCATCAGATTCTGAAATTCTGCCATGATGCGAAGATCAAGGTGAAACAGTACCTGCCCCATTACACAACACAACAAGAGTGGATGGACCACTTTGGAGATAAGTGGACCCAATTCTTTCACAGAAAGATGCAATTTGACCCTCGCTGCATCTTAGCCACTGGCCAACAAATATTTGAATTTGACCCTTCTATAGCAACAAACATCACCAAGTACCATGATATAATTTAGCAAAGCAAATGAAAAACAAAACAAGATAGTTAAAAAAGGAACAGACGTGAAAGTTTTTAGAAGGTTTTTCTCTCTCACAAGGGGTTGCTATATGGGACTATGAAGTGCAATTGATGAAATATTGATGAAATGAGTTACCTTATGTATATGAATGAGCTAGCTGAAAGTACAGTTATTTTAAAGTGAGTAAGTAAATGCTGATAAAAAAAAAGTGAGTAAGTAAATAATTTTATACTAAACCCTAATGTTTACTTTACTTTTACTTCAAATTAACCTGCTTTAGATGTGTTTTCTTTTGCTGGCTCTTTAGGAACTTCAAGATGGCTTGAGATGAGTTTTTTCACTGACTAGCTAATTAGGCAAGGTTAAGGCCCAATATTGTATAACACAACAGTAAGTAAAAGGGACTAAATCAAAGACAACAAAATGTAAATATTTATATGTGGGTCCATCTTAACATATGGTAAAATATGCTCACCATTGGAATGTTGAGATAGGCAAGAGAGTTGAGTGATTGATTTTATTGCAAGTAAAAAGTAACTCTTACCAAATATGATGTAAATTAAGAGTTTATTGAAGAGTTGAGTTTTAGGTAAGTGAATAAATAAAAAAATATAAAGTCATCTAATAAATATATTCATCACTCTTAAAATTTCATTTTTCTTCTTCTTTAACTTCTAAAACTCAACTTAGAAGTATACTATAAAGGTGAAAATACTTTAAACTAGTAGCTTATGAGTTGTATAAACTAATAACTTTTAAGTCATTTGCAAATATCAGCTAATTTCATCTAATACTTCCAATGAAATCAACTATGGTTTTTGATATATTGGCATCTTACTTCATGGTGCCATTCCACTAACGTATCATGATGAAACTTCAACGAAAAGGAGACATTCACTAAACCAATTACCACAGTACCGATTTACAATCAATTTTGTTGTCCCTGTTGAGGACTGTCTTAGCCCATTGTTACATAATTTTTTCACTTACCATGCATATGTAACATTCTTGTACTAAATTTATAATATGATACACCACTTACTAAGTTTGTCATAAAGGATATATCAAAATCAATATAAAAAATGATGAACAATGTATCTATATCCATATCACATACCATATAACTATGCTTAAACCTTGGAGTTCTACCACCACACAACCCAATCATTATTGATATGATCAAGACTCTAACAAAAACAATCATATTGTTAATCGATTAATATAAGAATAACTACGTATGACAATACAACATCTATATATAATCGATTAACTATCAATTATATATCACAGAAAGAGGTCAATCTTTATTATTTATGTCTAGACTCTTACTGTTTTTATTTTTTGGGTGACTATGTCAAGATTTTTCTGATTTTCTTTTGAAGAGTAAACTGTTATGTTAAGGACATTAATACATTATCTTTATGATTCTAATCATCACCTCCTTAATCATGAGGGTTTGTGCAGTGTTGTAGGAAGCAATGGAATCATCTCATACTCACCTTTTGTATCAATACATGCAGAGTTTTCTGAGATGATATACTACTAATAAGTGGCACTAGTGGAATTATAGGACCTTTTGTACCAGTACATGCATTCTTATAGTATATTACAACTGACATCACCTACAGAAGAACTCAAGAACCAAAGCTCCAACCTTTCAACGCAAATATGAGAAAATTGGTTGCTACATGGAAGATAAAGAAATAAATTTATATTATATTCATGTGTTGCCATCAACACAATAGTTATCAAATATTTTGTGTAATAAATTCAACAATAATATAACTTCAAAATGAGAGATCATCAAATTATGATATTTGAAGCATTTTTTTAACATTGAATTATTTTATATTATTATGTATATATAACTTAATGAATTTAAGAGAAATGCTCAGATATTTCTTTGTATGTTCTTGGTTGAATCTAACCACTTTGTTATCTAGTTTTGATATGTTAAAACTAATTGAATTTGCAAAGTTTTATCCCATTGATTTTTGTTCAACTAATTTGGTGATGTTTGATAATCAACTTAATACTTACATAATTGATTTGCGAATCAATAAAAAAATTGATTCTTTAAATAGAATCAATAATCTTTTATATAAGTTAGTTGAAAGTGAAATACACATTTTTCACTTATTAGTTTGTACTCTTTTGAAGATAGTAGTGGTTTCTATCTCTTGTCATAACAATTGTAAAAAAAACATTTTCAAGTATTAAGATTGTGAAAAAATATATTGCATAATTAGACGAGAGATGTATGAATAAATTATTGTCTAATGACTTATATTGAGCGATAATTTTTAATAACATTGACAACGAGTTGATCATTCAATGATTTCAAAATATGAAGTCATATAGAGATCAATTATCAAGTATATAATTTATTTGATTAAATATACTTAAATTTTATGATTTTAAAATTAATATTTTTATCTTTTTATATTTGAAGATATTTATTGTTTTAATTTTTTATATATGTTGTACACTCTCCTTCCTAGTCTTAAATCTCTTATTGTTGATAAGAAGTTTCCTATGTTGATAGTGATATAGATAATATTTGGTGCACCACTTTATAATATTTATTTTTAACTTTTTTTGAAATATTTTTATGAACGATTATACATATTTTGTAAACATGTGATATAAAAATAATTGGTTGCAGCCTTAGGGTGCTCCCGAAGTAATTTTACCTTAGTCCCTATCCCTCTCAATTGGTAGACTTTAACCTTGAATATCTTATTATAAACTTGTATATAAACCAAAAATGTTAAAAGTTCGATCCCTAAAAGTAATATTTATCGTTGTGAGGGATTAATATAATTTTAAAAGAAATTAATTCATTATCTATAAATTAAGATATGATAGCAAAAAAATCATTATCCAAAACCATACCTATATTTATAAAAGGTGTAAAATTTTGAAATTGAGTTAATTAGTAAAGGATATTATGTGGCAAATTGCATACGTGTGATCCGCTCATCGGTGAGTTTAACAAGTTGGTGTTGCAATTTGGCAAATTAGAAGACATGAAGAACACACGTCGGTTCTTGATTTGTCACTTTCACCCACTCCTTATACAGCCAATCCAACCCCAACAAATTTGATATTCTTACTTAGAATGTAAGAATAAAGTATATTCTAATGAAATAAATTAAATTCACTTATTAGTCGACATGTATCTTATTTCTTCTTTTTATAATATATTTAAAATTAAAACTTTTATAGAGAAGAAAAATGTAACACATATTAAATAATGAGTGAATTTAAGGAGATAAATTATCTCAACTACTTTATTCTCTTAAAATTTAATATATTACTTTATTCCTTATTGATATTGATCTGTATTTGTTAGTTGCATTACATGCATGATGATTTATTAAGCGTTAAGTGGGGTTTTAAGAGGAAGAGGGTTATAGCAGGTTCACCAACTAGTTGTTAGTGTATGAACTTTGAACCCTTTCCAAAGCAAACAATCTCACACACCCAATTTTCATATGGCGTTAATCACACGTGAGAAACCATCATAATCATTGATGCTAAAGTTTAGTAATTATTTATTCCTTTTCACCAATACCATTTCTAGTAAACAACTTCCTTCATTCAATTTAATAATATTAATAATAAGATGGTATTGGTTGGTGACGTTGTTCCAATGATAAGGAAGAAGAGTGGGTCTTTGTTCTTTTTTGAAAATATATCTCTTGGCTTTGCCATTGTTCCAAAAACGTATACTTTTTGCTCTTCATTTTTATTCTCTTTCTTCCTTTTCTTTCACTTTCAGGTAATTCTCTTTTATTTCCTTCTTTCTTCCTTTTTTTAAATTTTATTTATTTTGGTGTGTTTGGAATTCAACTTTTCATTATGTTATATCTTGCAACAGAGAAGGAATCTATTTTTGTGTGATGTTGATGATGTAGTGTTGTGGTAGTAGTAGATGATGTTTGCTATGGTGGAGGATTTGATGATTGAAAAGCATAAATTTTATAGAATGTGAAAGTTACTATGTAATGGAAAAAAGTGATTTTGATTTAGAAACCAATGAGTGAGGTGCTTTTATGTTCACTCATGATTGTGTCATGTTGTGTTTGATTAGTACTTAGTAACAGTGCTTCCCTTTAAAAAGGGTAGAAGCTCTTTATTCTGAACAATGGTTCCATGTACAATGATGGGGTTGTTTGATTTCTAGGATTTTTGTTTCACTTTGGTTGGTTTTCTGGGTCTTTTTGTTGTTTCTCAATTCCCTTATAACCTGAAGATCCGCTTTATTAGTTTGATGAGAGAATGCCTTTGCCAGGTGAACTTGAAGAAGGAAATTTGATATGTTTTTTGTGTTAATGAACATATAACAATATGAGAATATGAGATTTTGTTGGAAGAATGAGTAGTGGGTTTGGGGCTGAACTTTGAAAAGACAAATGAATTATATTCTTGTATATATCTTGGAGGGTTAGGAGAAGAATTTTCAAAACAAACGGAGCTAAATTGAAATAATTGTTGAACTGCTCTAATTCTTCATACCATTTAAACCAATTTTGTGGTTAAAGTTGTATTGCCAGCATTCTATGCTATACATTTTCTTGTGTCTCTGACATAACCATATTCTTTTCCTTCTGGATTAAAAGCCTTTTTCTAGTTTATAACTGTTTTGCATGGTTTAGAAACTTGTTTAACTCCCACTCCCATTAAAATTTTAATTAAATGATTGAACATTATTCCTACCTTTAACTGAATTAAACAGAATTGCAGAGGAAAAGTTGTATCTTGAGCTTGCCACACCTAAGCAGTGAAAGAGATATCCTGCTGAAATGACTCCATTGTGAAGATACCAGAAAATCAGCTTTTTCAAAATCTTAAATTTCAAGTTAATCTAAATATGTATCCCAACCATCAAGCCTTTTCTTCAGTGTCCTATGCAGACTTGTTATCTGGGAATAGTCCTCTGTTACCTCATAACTACAGTGAAGCACAAAATGAGGTGAAGTTTATCACAGCTATTGTTGATACAGTTACAATGCAATCTATTGATGGAAATGTTCCAAGGACACAAATGGGGATTGGAGATAATACTGAGCAAAATATACAGTGCCAGGGATTATCTCTTAGTCTAGGGACACTAATGCCTTCTACTGAATCATCTGTCCCTCCATTTCAGTACCACTATCCCAACAACACTGATCTCTCATCCATAATGACAGATCATGATCTTATCAAAAGGGAGGGTTTGTACAACCAGCACCCCTCAATGCAATCTGATCCATGCCTGCAGGGTTCATCAGGTTTTTCAAACAATGTCCTAAACTCCCAATACCTTAAGGCAGCACAGGAGTTACTCGATGAAACAGTTAATGTTCGAAATGCTTTGAGTTCGAATCAACCTCGAGTGGAGAAACAAGAAACCAATTTTCGTGGCATTGGATTAGATGGCTCCAAAGATTCTAATGGAAAATCTTCTGGCACTAATGGTTCTACAGCCAACCCTTCTTGTGAACTATCACCGGAAGAACGACATAATTTGTTGGACAAGAAGACAAAACTTTTGGCTATGCTGGATGAGGTAAACTCCAAGACTCCATATTATTGGATTAGATTGGATTACATAGTTTATTTTCGAGTAATCAGACAACTTAGTCCTCAAAAGATGATAATGTCACCGATTAATGTCCTCAATGTGTGGTCACCAATTAAGTTCTTAGAAGATATAAAACACTATCAAATTAAAGGAATTGATTGCTGACTTAAAGTTCTTAGAGTGATCAGTTTGGTGACTTTTTAAAGCATTGAGAGACTTAATTGGTTTAGTAGTCTGTTTCCCATTTTCTGATTGAGGATGCTTTGGTTCTATGATATATTTTGTTTTTCATATATCAGTTGAATAACATAAAGAACATTATGTAAAACATATTTTTGGACACTAGTTTTATTTCCAACAAGTACCTCTCTCAATGAGAGAGAGTGTATGTGTTTGATTATGTTTTTTTAAAACCTCTATGCATCTACAGTATTAAAAAGAGCTCTGTAATGTGCCTATCAGTCTATGATACTGGGAATCATTGAATGTTTGCAGAGATTCCAATTGCCTGAATCAGTAATAATAGTGGATTTATTTCAAAAGGTTATCTGTCACATCAAATTGAGAAAGTGAACAACCAGTAAAGCCAATTATTGTACTGCTGATGACTTGATATTCATCAATTATTTATGCTTTACATTTACTATTTTCTATTTTTAATAATTAAAATAAGGTCATGAAACTTTTTACAAGGATATAATGTTACTCTGTATGTTAAAATTAGTGTTTAGTAATGGTAATGATATTGTTGTGTATTGTAGGTAGACAGAAGATACCGACAATATTGCCATCAAATGCAGATTGTGATGTCATCTTTGGATATGGTTGCTGGTTGTGGAGCTGCTGAACCTTACACTACACTTGCTTTGAGAACAATTTCTCGCCACTTTCGGTGCTTGCGCGATGCTATCAGCAACCAAATTCAAATGACACAAAGGATCCTTGGGGAACAAGAAGGAATACCTCGTCTACGTTACGTGGATCAGAAGCTTAGACAGCAAAAGGCACTTCAGCAGCTTGGTGTAATGAGACAAACTTGGAGGCCTCAGAGGGGACTTCCTGAAACCTCTGTTTCAATACTCCGTGCTTGGCTCTTTGAGCATTTTCTTAATCCGTATGTGCAAATCCTGAACCTTGTTTTCTGTTAATCAAAATATATTATGCTAATTTGTTATTATATTTAGTTTAATGCAACTCTTTGTCAACTTACATTTCATAATTGATCAGTTACCCCAAGGATTCAGAGAAAGTTATGCTAGCAAGGCAAACAGGCTTGTCCAGAAACCAGGTACAGTAATTAAATTTTCACAATTGTACAGTAATTATATTTGTTTTAGTACTTGTGTAGAATATTGTAATTTTATGGTTGTTAATGTTTGACTGTTGATATTAGGTGGCAAATTGGTTCATCAATGCACGGGTGCGTCTTTGGAAGCCAATGGTTGAGGAAATGTACAAAGAAGAGTTTGGTGATTCAGAGATAAGCTGCAATGTTTCATCTGAAAATACTGTCTTAGCTAAAAGAGATGGTGTTCAAGCATCTGATAATAAATGGGAAGAGTCTCAGGACAATTTAGTAACTGTTGATGACAGTGTCCAACAAGGGCAACTTGATGGGTTGAAACCTTCTACTACAGAATTGAATAGAGGGATTTATGAAGGAGAAAATTTCAATGGCAACCAAAGCTTAGGCATGAATGATAATAACACTTTTTATTCAAGTGTACCTATCCCAACCAACCAGAATGGTGATGACAGTGTAATGACTTGTACTAATACTCCTGCTACATATGATTTATCTGAGTTGGGTAACTTTACTGTGGGTGGCCAAGTCTCTCTTGCATTGGAGTTAAGGAATTGTGAAAGTGATGGATTTGCTATGTCCAATGATGCCAGCAATAAGAGACATAATCGTCCTGAATTGGCTTCTTCGTCGGAGACTGATTTGCTAGATTATCATTTCACAGATTCAGGAAAGCAACAACACAGGTTTGGCAATCCTCATCTGTTGCATGATTTTGTCGTATGAAATCTAGCAAGAATATTAATTGATGATTTAAAAGGGTTATCTTGAAAGGCGTTGTACCATCAAAAAGCAGAAAGAGAAAGCCAAATGCTGCTACTTTTATTGTTCATTCTTGTTGCCACTTGTTCATAAAGTGATGTAAACACAAAACAGTACAAAATATACAGGTAGATATGTGTAGATATTCGTTTGTAATATTACAGATACGAAATGATATGATTGGTTGTATGTGCAGGCAAGTTTTGTAAGGAAAAGGAACACATTTTGTGCATCATGCTGAATAAGGAATCTTGTAAAAAACATAACTTTAGTACTATGTGAATGTATTGACTCATGTTTGGTAAATTTCACAGCATGTCGTGTGGTCCATGCTTGACACCTTAGTTTGTGTCATTCATGGATGATGATGCTTTATAAAATGCATGTACCCTGAGGAGTACAAATGTAATTCAACTTCATTACTCAACTGGTACGTTTTTTAATGATGATGATCTTTGCTACAGCATTGTGAATGAGTACATTTTGTAAGGACAAAAATGAGTTAATGAGGTAAAACAATTAGTATTTGAACAAAGGGCATTTTAAGCATGGTTCCATTAATAATGTATTGTAGAAATCAGATGAGTGGGGTGAGGGAGGTGCTTTGATATAGGTAAATGCCCTTCATAGAGGAAAGTCATGGAAGGAGAAAGTGACAACTAGAGGATTCCAAATGAAGAAAGATCTCAATCTAAATATGCTCCCCAACACCAAAATTAGTCTCATCAACACATCATCTGAAAAAACCCATTTCCATTTTTTGGCATATATCACATGCATACACCTGCATATAAGCGGAAAATAATTTCTTTCGAATCATTACTTAAACAAATTGTCTCTTTTAAACAAAGTCTTTTCATACACGTCAGGACCGAATCCCTGACACCAACATGGTAAGATAGTTTATCTAACAATTGTGTTACACTTAGTTTGTATTTTTTATCTTTAAAGTTACACTCCTTTCACAAATTGTGATAATCAGTGTCCTTTCAACATCCCTATGAATGCCTAAGGGGAAAAAAGTTATACATTCCATAAATATAAATTACACAGGCTCTCACAAACTGACAATCCTAGAACTGGGTGTGTGCAAAAGATAGCCCACTTTTCTCCTCTTTTTGAAGATTACTACAATCCAATTAATAGAACAGTTTTAACCTATGAAGGGGTCTCCTCATGTGATGAGAGGGAAATGGATTTACACTGTTTAGAGTTGCTTTTTAGTCTCCCAAAAAAATATAACTGCAGGGTAGTAAGCTGGAACATTGATGCTTTTGTTTGTTGTTTTATAGCTAGCAAAAGTTGGGGACCATTTTTTCTCTGTCATTTTGTATGCTTTTTTAACATAGCCAATTAACCTGGCTTCTTTAAGAAAAGGCCAGAACTGTGTCATAGACTCCTAGGTCTGAGGGTAGATGATGGATATAGATATGCTGTGAAAGAGGGGAAGCTATTCATTGTTATTGTTTAATATTCATTGAGATTATTATCAATGGCATATTTACATCATTGTTGAAGTGCAGAAAATGCAAGGGCTATATAGGCATGCATGCCTTCAGGTCCACTTGCATAGTACCTATCTTTGATTTACTCTTTGGAATTCCAGTCCTTGATTTTGTATTATTAAGTCTTTATCTTCAGATAGTTTTTTTTTACTCAAATAGTATCTTTATTAAATATATAAAAAAACATTGTTGTTTTCCTTGAAGTTCCATTTCACCTTTTATCTTTTTCAGAAATCAGAATGATATATGATTTCTATTTCTTTTCTTTCACTGTAGATTGCAAATGAGTAACACTTTCAATTCACAATTCACATGCCTCAAATTTCCAATAGCTTCAGTTGTTCATTCTAGAATCCATCTCCAAGTATTATCTCTCACAAACTCATCATGTCTAACTCCATTACCCATCAAAACCAATATGAGAACCCAGGGTTAAATGCTTATGACTCTTCTTTAAGAAACAATAGTGCATATCCTGAGGACTTAGGAGTATTTCCAAGCAGCTTCCAATCCATTGGAGATAGAATGTCACTAGCTGAAGGGTTAGAAATGAGCCACACAAGGCATTTGATGGATCTTCTTGGAGCAGCTAATGATAGGAGTCACCAAACTCAAGGCTTATCCCTTTCTTTAAGCTCTCACATGCTTATCCCTTCTGATGAGTACAGGCATAGACCCTTAAATCAGGGTCTCATGAACCCCAATTACTTCATGCATGGACAGGAAACAAGGGAACCTTGTAATCCTGCAGTGGAGCAGCATCTAAATAGTGAATATTTTTTCACCAGTGGTGCCACTTTTGCTTCATCTTCCACCTCATTAAACCTTTCTCCTTCAACCTCTTATGGAACTGAGTCCTTTGCTGCTGTCATTGGGAACTCAAGGTACCTGAAGCCAGCACAATCCCTTCTTGAAGATATTATTGGTGTTGGTGCAAATGTGGTTGACAGAATGAATGAAAAGTATGTGGAGAAGTTGTTTCATGGCAGTAGAACAGGTGCAAGAACACTTTCCTCAGAGCTAAAAGCAGAATTAAGGAACATGGGACCTTTATTAGCTGAAAAACAAGAACATCAAATGAAAATTGAAAAGTTGATTGCTTTGTTGGATGAGGTAGTCTTGTTTTTATGCCATTTTCACTAACTAAGGATACCATTTAAAAGGGTTTTGACTTGAAACTAATGTAGTTTCTTTGGCATACTTAATTTTCAGGTAGAGAGCAGATATGAGAAATACTACCATCAAATAGAAGAAGTGGTATCATCTTTTGAAATGATAGCAGGTTTAGGAGCTGCTAAGTGTTACACTGTTTTGGCACTTCAAGCCATGTCAAGGCATTTTTGCAGCTTGAGAGATGCAATAGTGTCACAAATAAATGTCGAGAAGAGAAAACTCTTTCAAGATTTACCTAAAATCAATAGTGAATTATCTCAGCTAACTCTATTTGATAGAGACAATAGACAGAGTAGAATGTCACTCCAACAACTTGGGATTATCCAAAGCCAACGCCAAGTATGGAGACCCATCAGAGGGTTGCCTGAAACTTCTGTAACAATTCTTCGTTCCTGGCTTTTTGAGCACTTTCTTCACCCGTAAGCTTATCAAAATTTGGTTCTTGTTTTCTTTGTCTTAACTCATTTTCTCATTATGTTATTGCATTGTCTACAAGCATGTCTACCCAATAATTTCTTCCATTTCATGACTCATAGAAATGTTAATTATATATATGATTGTTGCAGTTATCCTAATGATTCTGAGAAGTTAATGCTAGCTTCTCAAACAGGTTTAACTAAAAACCAAGTAAGTCCTTATCCAAAAACTTCAAACAGTGGCTGCAAAACCAATCAAATAATGATTAGTAATTAAGTAACAAATTGCTTAATGCAATTGTTTATAGTTATCTTAAAACTTTGATTGGTTGTGTCTATGCAAGTTTCACTAAAAGATTTCAAAATTTTACATTTTTATATCAAATTGTATTAGTTGTGATGGTGATGTTGGTGTATTTATTGTTGGTTCAGGTATCAAATTGGTTTATAAATGCTCGGGTAAGGTTATGGAAACCAATGATAGAAGACATGTACAAAGAAGAGTTTGGAGAATCTTCAGAAGATTCTAACCCACCAGCTAACAACTATTTAACAAGGGAAGACACCACATACTGTGTTCAGGATTGAATTAAAACACAGAAGAAATTTTTAGTGCTCCTGTCTCCAATATGTGTAACATTGTCAATTTGGGCCAATATATGGCTTCAATTAGTTTCAAAATCATGACCAATCAGTATTAACTAAAGATTAGCTTTTTAACTTTTCACTAGTCTTCAGGATTTAGTTAGAGCTATGTCACGTTTCCAATTGACACAAGTTGATAGGAAAAAATAAAATAATGGAGGACAAAATTGCTTCATTTACCAATAACAAATTCTTAATGTGTTTGTTTTATAAACTTATTTCATAAAATTCACTTTCATCTAAGTTGAAGAGGGAATTAAAGGAGAATATGATGGGTAGGAGTAAAAGATCTTAGTATTCATTAAGTTTTTAAAGAACCTATGTGAGGTGAATAATTTAAAGAGTAAAAATATAAGTATATCATTTATTATTCATATTTAATTATTATTGATTCTTCAAAAAATATAATCCAAATGAATGATGAATGATGTATTGATTGTATATAAATCTTTACACCGAAAGTGCATAGATATTACACTCTAATTTAAATATAATATTACCTTAAAATTTATACAATCATTACATTATTATCCACAATTCATTTATATTACTATTTTGAAGAGGGAATAATCATTGAAAATGAATGTTAAATGAGATATTGTGCATAAATTTTTTCCTCTAAAAACTATACAACCAAATAACATATTTCTATTAAACTGTTGTCCTTAAAACAATGTTTAAACTTTAAACAACCTATATAACGTGAATAATGACAGATCAATCTTTATCTTAACTATCTCTTTATACCAAGTAAAGTAAAAGTAAATGAAAGTGGAGATCTATAGGTTAAACTTAAAAAAAAGGATAAATCATTGTTCATTGACAATGTGTTTGGTTAAAATGTTTTAGCAATTTTTCCCCTTATGCGGGACAAGGATAATCAACATTGAAAAATTATATATTTAATGAAGTGATATAAAATGACTAACTTTTTCATCCTTATAGTTGTTCTTATTACTACAACAACGTGTGAAGGGATAGTCGGGGTATTACGGTAAATTTCAGGACAAAAGAACAGATGAAGGTTTTGTTTGAATTCATTGATAGTCATAAAGGATAGTTCATTCAGCGTTCAACTATGACGGACACAGAAGATGCTGTACGACGTCGTAATGCAGTCACCGATTACCGAAAGAAACTCCTTCAGCACAAGGAATTGGAATCCAGAGTTCGATCCGGTATAAACCTTCCCCTTAGCTTTTATCTAATTCATCGATTTTCTCCCAATAATATTAACCTATATAATTCTTACATTTTTAATAGGGTTTTAGTCGTTCTTTTTTTTGTAACCCTTGATTCGTATCACATCAGATAATTATATTACCTTGTTTGATTTTATGTATTGGTTAGGTATTTTTTTCAACCTTTTTTTTCTCAATATGTGATCATAACTAAGGGAATTAGGGTTAGCTGATTAATTAGATCTATTAGAATACCCAAATCACTTTGAAACCTCACTGAGCTTATTTTATTGAAATGTAAGTAAATTCCTAGTTCAGCATAGAATTATTGACTCATTTCTTAGTTAGATACCAGAAGCATTAACATATCTGTGGTCATACCTTAATAATGGGGATACTCTGCTTCTTTAGCTTGTAATCTTGTGACTGCAATAAGTTTCTTTTAGGCTATGTTTGGATTGGTGGGATGTGGAGTGGCATCTAATCAAGTTTCATTGTTTGGATTGCTCTATTTATGGACCATGATGGAATAATGAGTTCTATCTTATTCCATCCAAAACCTCACTTTTCATCCCTCTCAAAATATGGGTGTATGTGATGGAGTGGCATCCTCCCTCTTGTCATGGTTTATTGTTTTGTGTTGTGGAATTGTTATATTCTGTTTGATAGGCATTATGAAGGAACCAGGGAGCGTGAGGCATAGAAACTAGTAATTATTTAATTTAAACGTAATGATATTTTTGGAATGATAAAATTATATAACTTACATTCTATTAACATTTCAAATAATGTTTGTTCTGTTCCATCATACAATACCCCAAACAATGGAATGGTAGTTTTATCACATTCCACTCCGCCTCACTCCACTCCATCTCATATCATTTCATTCCACTCCATCCATTCTAATGTATCCAAACATAAGTTTCTTCTTTATTTTGGTGCCTTTTTTAATCCAACTATGAGTAATGGATTTGAATCCTCGTGGACAAGAATAGTGAATTTGGATTTGAAACACTAATTGCAGTCAGGGAGAATTTGCGAGCTTCAAAGAAAGAGTTCAATAAAACAGAAGATGATTTGAAGTCTCTACAAAGTGTTGGGCAGATCATTGGCGAAGTTCTCAGGCCTCTTGACAATGAACGCTGTAATGATTCTTTCCCTTTCATTTCATATTTGAATGATATCTGTTAAGCATATTTATTATTCTTTCCTTTCTGTATCTATATTTAGGTTGTCTATTTCGGACACTTGGATTACCAACACAATGTCTTATAAAGTGTTGAGATTGAGATTATTTGTTTTGACCTTTTTCTGATTTTATCCCCGAGTAAGAGGGCGAGCCTCGGTGCAACCGTAAGGTTACTTGCCTTGTGACCTGCAGGTCATGGGTTCAAGTCCTGGAAATAGCATTTGCGCTTGTGAGGGTAAGGTTTTGTTACTTGCGTACATCTACCCTCCCCATATCCACTAGGTGGGAGCTTCGTACACTGAGCAGTACTTTTTTTGTCACTGAGCAACTTTTCTGTTCCTTACTTCCTTGTGATATAATGATTATATAATCTATCTGCTTTGGTTATATCAGTGATTGTTAAAGCAAGCAGCGGTCCCAGGTACGTAGTTGGCTGCCGGAGTAAAGTGGATAAGGAAAAATTGACTTCCGGGACAAGAGTTGTTCTTGATATGACAACACTCACCATCATGCGTGCTCTTCCACGTGAAGTAAGTTATCACAGTTTATTGTTTTCACATTTTTATTTGGGAATTTGTTTTGTCTTGTTGTGCTATCTAATTTGGTTATTTCTGAAAATATTAGCTATATTTTCATGCATGCTTGATCACTATTATTTATCATGGCAGGTTGACCCAGTAGTTTACAACATGTTGCATGAAGATCCCGGTAATGTCAGTTACTCAGCTGTTGGTGGTTTATCTGATCAGATAAGGGAATTGCGGGAATCCATTGAATTACCTCTAATGAATCCTGAGCTCTTTCTTCGAGTTGGAATTAAGCCTCCTAAGGTGGTCGATCGTCTTTTCACTGCGCTGTCTAGTTGCTGACCTCTATTCGTATAAATCTGCACTTTAGCAGCTCTGTCATCTAATGCTCTACATATTTTTGTGCAAATGTTTTAAGTAGCAGTGCTTTTGAATTATGCATCTGATCAACTTTTTAACTCTCGTGTCTTTCAGGGTGTTCTCCTTTATGGGCCTCCTGGTACTGGTAAAACATTGCTAGCTAGGGCAATTGCCAGTAATATAGATGCTAACTTCTTAAAGGTCAGACTATGTTTCTTTTTCAACTTTCTATGTTTTGAAGCTTCCTTCATCGTAAAATTGAAATTTACCTTCCCTTCTTTTTCGTGTAGGTTGTTTCAAGTGCCATCATTGATAAGTACATTGGAGAAAGTGCCAGGTTGATACGAGAAATGTTTGGGTATGCACGTGATCACCAGGTAAGATTCGTGTAAACTTATCTTCCTTTAGGTTTTATATACTGGTTGATAGTAGATCTAAATCTCCACTTTGTTTAGCCCTGCATCATTTTTATGGATGAGATCGATGCCATTGGTGGTCGCCGTTTCAGTGAGGGAACAAGTGCAGATCGTGAGATTCAGAGAACTCTAATGGAGTTGCTTAATCAACTTGATGGGTTTGATCAACTTGGGAAGGTTTGTTTTACTTGACAATCCCATTTAACTGATTTAAAAACAGCCACCACACTTACATTTCAAAACACTCGATCCCTTTTGCAAATGAAACAAAATATAAAAACATAATAGCATATACAACAACAACCAAGCCTTAATCCCACTAATTGAGGTCGGCTACATGGTCGAACAACAACAACAAAGCCGTATACTTTTTCCAATTGATGTATTTTGGATATGATCTTTGATTTTTTATTTGATCGTTGAAGAAAACTCTAATGGTGAGATTTATAATGACATTGCTGTTTATTTTCTGTTTAGGTTAAAATGATAATGGCAACAAACCGACCTGATGTACTTGACCCTGCTCTCTTGCGTCCTGGGAGATTAGATAGAAAAATAGAAATTCCATTGCCAAATGAACAATCAAGGACTGAAATTCTGAAGATTCATGCTGCTGGAATCGCTAAGCATGGTGAAATAGACTATGAAGCTGTTGTGAAGCTTGCAGAGGTAAGCCTAGTGCTTTGGGTTTGTTTGACAATCAATTTATTCATGCCCGATGACCTGATATATTATCTGTTGCAAATTAATTACCCAGGGATTTAATGGGGCTGATCTTCGAAATGTGTGCACAGAGGCTGGGATGTCAGCAATTCGTGCAGAGCGTGATTATGTGATCCATGAGGATTTTATGAAGGTTAGATCTTTAGTTCTTAAGTGTTTTTTTTTTCTGTGTATAGATCAGCACAAAGTTTTTACCCTTCCTTGTCATTTACGAATCATAATTTTGATTTCTTAATTTTGGTTCCAGGCTGTTAGGAAACTGAATGAAGCAAAGAAACTTGAATCCAGTTCACATTACAATGCTGATTTTGGAAAGGACTAAAATCTATTGCAAAATTCTTTTAAAATAGCTATGGATATGCGGGCAGTGCATCTTTTGAGCCGAAAACACTTGGTGCAATTTGATCAACTCGTAGGGCTAGGAACGATGATACCATTTGGCTATGACTTATCTTAACTCTGAAGTTGGATTGAAAACTTACGTACTTCAGAGGAATGTTCAATTGCATTGTTTGCCCAAACTCAATTATATTATTGCTTTTTTTCTATCCTTTTGAATTGTAGAAATGTGGCTCATTATATTTATACTAGCCTCTGCATTGTTTCCTTTTTAAAAACCATATTGCCAATTTTAGAAAGGCTTGTGATGTTTTTTTATAAAAAATAAGTTATATATAACTCTAAGCTCGTGAGCAAAAACATTGTACATATTTTTGTTTTGTTTAAAAACAGAAGGGCATGCAAGTTTTTTTCTATTAAAAATTTGTAGCAAGTAGCCATAATCTGTTATTAAAACACAAGTTTATCATTTTAATAAAAGCGATGTATTTTTATGCAAATGTATTTGGTTTCATTTGCCTCCTTTAATTCGACAGTGACATTCATACAATTAAATTTATTTAATGAAGGTTGAGTTTGCCAAGGGACGTTACTTTGATACATTAACATGAACCACCACAACATGATTGGAATTTCTGTTGACAAATCAAGAATAACCATACCATATATCAATAATTAACAATACTTATAATATATATAAATAGAGATTGCACATACATGGGAATCTATTTTATATTTTCATATTATCTGACAAGACTGAATAATACTAGTGACCTAACCATAGGACCAGGCCAATAAGTCCACAATGTCATTTTCATTTAGCACTTTCCAAGATTTATTTATTTTATATCCCACTAAATATTGCCTCACCTAATGTACCAACATTTGTCACTCATTGATTGATTCAACATTCAAGAATTTCCAAGTTAACAGTAGAAGAAGGACACTTGTTTTCCCACCTTTGAAGATAATTAATTCACCACTGAAACATGTCCATAGAAGCCATAATGGGTTGATTAAAATAGAGCATGTTCATGGGATTCATGAAATTCTCAGGACTTGTTACATAGCTATCTTTAGTTATGGTTGTGCTGTTCATGATAAGGTTGATGATACCATTCAGTGATTCAAGTCTTTGGTTAAGTTCAACCATCTGAACCCTCAAAATAGAATTTTCTGCCTCAATATTAAGATAGTGCTGTGTGGTGATGTTAACACTTGTAAGGATTTCATTATTCTCCTTTGTTAGCTGAGATACCTGATTCATCATTTCATCTATATGATTCTGCTTTCTCATCCTACACCTTCTTGCTGATTCTCTATTCGATAACTTTCTCTTATTTTTTCTTTGATCCATCACTACCTGCAAATCCTCTTCAGAACAAGTGCTCTGAAATTTTGTGCATGTGGATGAGTTTCCACTAGAAGATGCCATCTTACACTAATTTAACTGCAATATTACAACCTTGGAAATAGTAGTAATAATAAAAAGCATGACCCAAGTACCTAATTATTATTATTATTATTAATAATATTATTTAGGAAATGATGATTGTAAGTATGAGAGTGAAAAACAATGAAAAAACATAGAACCAATAGAGGAAGGCAACAGAGAGAGATTGAACTAAGTGGGTCCTGCGTCTGAGGGAAGAATCAATGATAAAACCAGAACGAAGGATTTGAGTAAGAATAGTAGACATGGAAAGAATTAATGTGAAATGGGATGGAGAATATGAATATGCAAAGACATTCAGACAATATGAGTGTGTTGGTGAGACACAAAAAGAAGAAGGAAATGGGTTAGAAAGGAAAGAGTGAGAGGAGAAGGAGAAGGGGAAGTTGAATGGCTAAGCTAAGCCCAATTTTATACAAGAGGTTGAGGTTGAAAATCAACAAAGTCACAATAGAAAATAGAAAATGGGGAAAGGAAAATGACATCCTAATAATACTCCATGGTTAGGTAGAGAATAGTTTAGATGTATATAGAACGAGCAATGATTCTCTCCATTAATAGAGATACATATACTACAAAATGTAAAGGAAAATATAACTTATTAAGATATTTCTATGTTTTTATATATATTGAAATTACATTTTTGTCATTAAAAATACAAAGGAAAACAAGTAGATGTCTCTCTATTAATGGAGACGATCATTATTCATGTACATAGGTATACGAAGATAGCTCAACTCAAATGATTAATTTATTATATAAGATTTTTTATTTTTATGGATGTGATTTTAAGATTTTTCAATAATAAATTATTGCTAATATGATGATCCAATATCAATGATAATCTTGTTAACATCCAAAGTCGTTGAATTCATGGTAAAGGTTATTTAAATTGGGGCATTTAAATAGGATTCTACTTTTACATTTAATGTATTTATCTTTAAGTTTTTCTTTTATTACACAACAAGTAACCCTTGAGCAATGGCAGATAATTGACCACGTGTCTAGGGCGTTACCTAGTGATGCATCACAGACAATGTTACTAGTTACCTTAATGGCTTAGTTGACACCTTCCTCACTTTTCTGTGTTATTGTCTAGGGATACATAGTAATAGGCTAACTTTATAAAAAACCAAAAAAAACGTTAGTCTAGTAGTGTAAGACTCAGTTAAATCTATAGGATGATCAAAAAGGTTAAGAGTTCGATTTCTGATAGTACCACTTATTGGAAGGAGTAGTCATACATTCCGAAAGTGATTAGTTTCTTACCCATAGGACGAATGATCAATTGTAACAAAAAAACATAACTTTCTAACCCTAATGGTTAAATGGATCAGATATTCCCTCCTTCACTTCCAAGTTCCTTTATGATTTTTATTGTATTAATATGGGGTATCCTTTTCCTGAAGTGAGGAATTAATTTTTCTAGTTCAACAAGTATTACTCTAAGAGATGGAATCTTAGCTTTTAGCCTTTCATAATACATAAATATTTTTCCTATATCTCATACCAATTAATATGCTCTTTCATAATTTTGATTTAAAGGAAAGTGTGAGTTAAGGTAAAACGAATGGAAAATAAATTTGCAAGATATTAAAATGAGGTAAGTTCTTTCTGATTTTACATATCATTATGCACTCTGTAAATAGTAATGTAGATATTTTTAGACCAGCTTTTAGTCTTTTAGACACTTTACAGCGCGCGTTTCACGCGGTGTTTTTCTTTATACCTGTTCTCAAGATAAAGACTAGTTATCTATTATATAAATTTTATGTTTTACAAAAAAACTTATTTTTTTTTTATATTTGGTGATAATTTATTTTTCTTAAATGTGTATATGTACAAGATATATAGTAAGTGTGAGGTAAAGATAGATTTATTTAATGTAGAGTAATTTATCTCAACTTCCCTTGAATGATATCATCTTGCATTCGAATATTGTAAACAAAAAATTCGAAGAAAAAAAAGTAATTTGTTATCTGTTTTATTTTACAAATTACAAGTGACATTTGCAAATCATAACACATTTCAAGAGGAAACTATAAAGCACAAAGAGCATTATAGAAGGCTGAAGAGACTACTTGTATTAATTATATTACAATTTGAGAGGAATAGGGGTTCAAGTTGTCATAACTAAGAAGGTTCATCACGTTATTTATTTGTAATGGCATATGTGAAATAGTAGAGTGGTCCCTCTAAATGTAGTGCACATAAAGAAGTATAAACATTCCCAATCATGTGGGAAAAGATAGGTAGAGTTATTTATGTTATATGAACATTATATTTATTTGTATGCACCATACATTTTATTTGGTTTTTACGTATAAAGATTTCATATTATATGTATAGAAAAACATATTATTCTATGTCTAGCATTTATAGACTAGCTATAGTTAGCTTCCTCTTCCAAAGATTCTTGATTGATCCGTATAAGTACAACTCTACAAATAACCTAAAAATAAGCATATTCATTAAATAACCTAAAATTTTCATCAACTTTGTGAATATATTTTTTCTTACTGGGACAAAGATATGTTGTCCTGAATCCCGTCCCCAAGTCCATCTCGCACCAATCAAAAAATGACATGTTAATTAAAAAAATTAAACAATCATGATTTTTTCTATTTTTACTTCATTTTAATTGGTGCGGGAGGGGCTTAAGGACATAGTTCGGGACAGCAGATCCTTGTCCCTTAATAGGCAGCTAAGTGAAATCATATATGTTAAAATAACTCTATTTTTCTTTCTTCAATCAATTAAGTACCATTAGATGTAATAGTATTAACTTTAAAAATTAACTTTTTTTTTGGTCATTAGAGAATAGAATATTTACAAGGAAAGGATAACTTAATTTTTATTTAATGCATATTTTTTAAAATCTTATTGGTTGTATTGAGTAAGGCATCCGGAAATAAGATATAAAATCTAAATTCAGCAGTTAAAGTAAATAACACATAAAATAGGAAATTTTGGAATACCCCACTTTTTGTGTTCATGATACAAAGGGAAAAAGGCTTTAAATATCGCATCTCATAATATAAAAATAGGATTTTTTTTTTAATTCTAGGATAGATTTTTAAGAAGCTAAAAGAAATAGTTATATGAAGAAATATACAATGAAAACACTGAACTTAATTTTTGAATGAATATTTGCTCTTTCTTAATTTCTTATCTTCTACTCTAGGTTAAAATATATTAACACCGAATTGGATCCCAAATTGATGGGTTAGTGTGAGCTTATCCATGCGGTAAAAAAAAAAGTGTAAGTTGTAACATAATTTTTGTGGATCTAAATGGTGTTGCTCATGGTACTTAACTTTCTAATGAGCTATCTTGGAGTAATATTTATTTGAGATTGTCATGAATCCACTAAACTAACTTTTCAAATAATTAACAACACTGGTTACGTACATAAAAGCATAATTTGTGATGAGGTTTGCACGCACAAACTAGTACTTGTAAGATTTGCTTGGCTACGTTCAAATTAAATAATTTGAATGGCCATGGTAACAAGTAATTATCAAGAGGAAAGAGCTGCAACAAATCTTGTAATGGAATACATTATGGAGAATTGTCCTACCAAAGGGCATTGCTACTGTCAGCTCGAGCACATTTAATTTCTTCAGTGCTTATGAAACTTTCCTTTTTAAAACTTTATTATCTTTATAAACCTAATAATCATACAAGAATACATAGACTAACAAGACTTAGTATAGTGTTGTAAGGCCCTAATATATCCACTTGTATTGTATTAAGTCAAAATTTCGATTTCCGTGAGTGTACTTATTATGAGAAGCCGACACACACCAAAAAAGATACCCTTATTTATTTATAAAAAAATAGAAAAATACATAGCACTCCACAAGTGTTTCACATGGTCACTTTTTGACAAAAGGTCTATAAACGATGAAAATGCACATTATTAGTTAACCAATTAATCAGCAAGGAGGATGTAGATAGGAATCTAGGATCTTATTACGGTACAAAAGAATATACTGGAAGGGTTGCTCATTTTAATTATCAATCAACCTAATCAATTATCTCTAAATTGAAAGTTTGGATCAACATCACAATAGATAATTTTGAGTCTTCTTTCCTTGTAATATTTTAAGGATAATAAAAAAGAAATGTATTTTTCATTCCTATTTTTTTATGTAAATTTTCAATCAATTTGAAATCAATGCCTTTAAAATTCGAATTTCATGGCTTCCGAGGAATGAAATTATTTTCCTTTGGGGCATAGCTGACTATATAAATATTATGAATTTAATTCAATGAGATAGTTTTGAGTGTTGGTGGTTATTTGTTTAACAATGGCGGAGCTTAGTCCATTCTCGTGTATAGGTTACTATCCATTGTGCTCTTTCTAATATATTTTGTTAAAGAAAGCAACACAAAATAGTCAATAGATTTCTAAGCCAAGTCAACCTTCTTCCTTGCCATCCAAGCACCAATTAGCCTTCAGGAAAAATGGCATGGCTTGATTAGTAGCCTGACATGAGCCACTGGCCGAGACAACACGATCAAAATGGCTTGGGACATAGTGCACCAGGATCAAAATAGTGGCCGAGACAACACGATCAGAGTGTCTCAAGACGTGGCGCATGAACCTGACCAAGATAGCACGGTTAGAGAGTCTCAGGATGTGGCGCACCAGGCACAAGACATGGCGCATAAACCTTGCTCGACCAAATTGGGCGCTATGCCTTATTCAGATGCATCAGGTGGCCCACCAGCATAACTTGGTCAGAATAATGACACATGAACGTTTATTTAAAACATGTGTTTTATATGGGCTATTTTTGTATGGTATAAAGTAGAATTAATATTGATTTAGTTTGGGGTGGTTAGAGAGAGTTTTGGTTTAGTGTTTCTTCTCCTTTTGTAGTTAGCTTGTTTCTTCATCAACATTCTCTCTAAAGTCTCTTAAGACCATTTTTGTATAAATAGAGCATTCTGCTTATCAGCAAAATCGCAATAGAAACAAGAATGAAAAGAAACGACGAACTAATGAATTATATTGTGTCAATTTTCAATAAGGAAACAGATTCTATGCAGTCTAATAATTGTTGTGGTTTCTTTATGTTTCTTCCTATTTAAAGGCTCTTCGATTGAAACATTGGAGAAAAAAAGGAGACATTGTTTATTATAAAGATTTGGTTTCTTAGTATCAACTTTATCATCCTTTGATAATTCTATATTATTATTTTTATAATGAATTCATCATTTCTCATTATATTTTTATATCAAATATTTAATTTATCCTTTCAATTTCTATTAACCCAGGATTTATTCTACCAAATTTGTGCTACTCATATAGTAACCATTAAAGTTGTTTTTTTAAAACAAATTCGTTCTTTATTTGTAAATAAAATTTCCCACAATCAACTTATTGCAAATTTTAGGGAAATCACTACAAAAAATATGCGTGGTTGTGAGAATTAGAATAAAGTTTCTTTTCATATGTTATCTATCACACATTAAAGTCGTACTATAATTTAAAATCTCGGGTATAAATTTTAGTATATATAACAAGATAACAATAAAATCACAAATAGTTTGGATATAAAAAAAAAGGTGAATAAACTCACCTTTTCTCCTATATCACATAGGGAAGAATCGATTTTACAAAACGAAATATACTACCATCCAACTTAAATTTCCAGAAAAAATGAAACATTGGTGTGACATTGTCATTAATGAACCAATTAACAAATAGACAATGTTATAATTCAAAGATCAATTGTGATTTGGCTAGCTTTCTTTACCAAGTGCGCTTGCTTTGAAAGATAACTAGCTCATACGTAACGACCAAAAATAATTGATGATATGAGGCATCATTATCACCTTTATGTAAGACTCAGTTTCTGCTTTCTTACTAGCATTGCAAAAGAAATTTAGTGTGTTGCATGACACCAATGCGTTAAAGATAATTAAAACTAAGTGTTTTTGTTGGCATATATCATACACGTCCAAAGAATCCGGTCCTTGCATGGCTAGTGTTATGGTAATTAATTTAATATTAAATTACACTGACATCATACAAATTCAATTCACCTGTGGGTGAGATTCGAACTCACAATCTCCTTCACCATATTCCTTAAGTCTTCTATCTTAACCATCAGACCCTATTATTATATTATTTGAACTTCATAAAATAATATAAAAATATTAATTTTTGTTTTTATAATTAATCTTTTTAATTAAGTAAGAATTTCTAATTAGATGAGAATACAAAGTGAGACATGAATGGAGACACATGATCTCCCTCCCTCAAGTGATAGTCCACCATGGATTTGATGCATAGGTGAGCATTTAGGTATTGTATGTTTTTCTAGAATAAGCCATATGTGACCTTCACTTATGATTTGAGGTTTTAGTACTACTATATAGGATGATGAAGTAGAGTTTTGAGAGATGATTTGTGAAAAATATGAAATGAGTGATGAGAGATAAAGGAGAGAAAACTCAAATCCATTTCTTTATTATGCTTGTAGGCTTCTTCAAACAAAGATGGGCTCATTACATTCGGGCTTGCTCATGTAAACTTTTCAGATGGGCTTGTGACAAAAAAAAAGCACTTGTTTCATCATTAACAAGTTAATTGCACGACCAAATGACCCAAAAATTGGATTCTCTTTCCTCGGATTAATTAAAGAGTAAATTACATTTACATATCATCGTAAATATTTTTCTTCTTTTTCTTTATCAATGTATTTTTTGCCTTTTGAATTGTAGAGTAATATAATTTTTTTTGGAGTATTGTAGTTTACCTTCCAAACAAATGTTGTTGTGAATGATTGATTTCTAACCTTGGTACATAATACCTAAAGGTTTAGCTTTACTAGACCGCTAACTAACTCATTCTTTGTAGCCTTATGTGCTTTGTTAATTGAAAAGAATTCTAGTAAAAAAATTATAAACGTTCTTGTTATCTGTAATCTCAATGTTGGAATTTACTTTTAGCAAAAGGTGTCATGCCCCATAAAAGATTCTCCATGCACACTTTATTTCCTAATCTAACACTATATTATTTTAAATATTAATCCTTTGTAAATTAACATAATATGTGACAGAATAATATATATATAGTTGACTCCATTAAGTGAAGTTAAAGCTTTTCCTTGTTAATGGAACTCCATGACTAACACTTGAGTTTCAAACAAACTCATTGACACAACAACATATATAATTCACAGCAACAATTATACTAAAATCAGATGCAATATGAATGTCAAATTTCTCCCTAATTTATTTCTAAGGAAAACATGACTCCTTATATATAATGATGGATACCCATAGTTAATTAACAGTTTATATATATATGTATGTGATTTTGGCTTATCACCTCTGCTGCTTCAATAAATTCTTATCTTATAAAAGATTAACAGTTTATATCAATAACGTAACAATTGTAGGTCAGGTATGTGATGATTTCAACTGTAGAAAAAACTTTTACCTATTACTATCTCTCTTAGATTTTTAATAATTTAGTTTCACTCTTTGCTGCTGAAAACCATCACCATCTGGAACTAAGCGCTGTTTGCTTCGTCTCAATTTATGGACTTGTTCATCCAATTCATGGAAAACTGCCATGCATTTTAATTAACTACACACACCCCATGCTTTTAACAGTGAGTGAAATTTTTCAGCAGCTTTGTGCGCAATTATATACATATATAAATTGCAAAGACCATGCTGTTACGTATACATATTTTATAATGTTTTAATCCCAGTCTCCATTGAAAAGCAGTAGTGGAATATTAAAAGGGAAAATGGTGTTGATGTTACACTATCAACACACTTCTTCCATCATTCACCCTTCACATTCACGTCTTGATATGCATGGACACAAGTAGAAGTTGTATACATGAATGAAAGATGATTTTAGATACTGATATTCACATTGTAATTTTTTTATTAATACACACCCATTAAACTCATTTTAAAATAGTTTATCATGCAATCAATGAACTAACCGTTTGTTGAGGTAAATAAAATTTCGGATAACTATTAATTTTAAAACTTGGGGTGCGCATATATATAAGAAATAATAATTGGGTTAAGAAATAAAGAACATTGTTTAAAAATAGTGCTACATAAAACATGAAAATTAATATTGAAAAAATACGTTTAATACTCCTGAATATACTAAAACAGAAAAAAAAAAAATTCCTTTGTTAAAGCATTAGAACATTCCCTTCAGAAAAACTTAAAGGAAATTCGGGAAATGGAACTACTAGCTCTAACTCATAATAGTACAGCGAGTAATAACTAAGTGAAAGGTGACAAGAGAAGAATTTGGATCAACCATACCATAATATTCAATAGAATTATGTTAAACCAATAATACAGTGTTTTAGTGACAACCGTATTCTCAAGAAACTGTGGTATAAGTTTGTGCTGGCAAAGATGACATACCTAGCTTGAAACAATTTACTTACAAAATTATATTTGGAAAGAAGAAGTTTAGGATCCAAACACTTCACACCTTGTGCTCTATGTGGTTACATTGATAAGGTGTGCAACTTTAATTACTCTTATGGAGAACGAGTATTAATCTCTTTATATTATATATGTTATTGATGGTTAACATTTCTTTAAACTTGTTTCCAATGGAGCACCTCTTATTCTCCCCAGCTCTCCTTAACCTTTTTATAAAAATCCAGTTTTGTTTTGCTAATCAAAAAATAATTCATAGTTTCTTGTTGACTTTAAATTCCACCCCTCAAGTGAGTGCATCTAAACAATATGGGATCTTTTCCTGGAGAGTTTAATATTAGAATGTGAGGTTCAAATTGATTTCATAATTTTTATATTTTTTATTTGAAATCTATATCTTTAATTTTTTTAAAAGCCATATCACAATCTCTTTGGACAGTGGATCATCCAAACTTGAGATAATCAAGTTTCAAATGTAATAGCTTGAATAAGGTGACAGATCAGACTAAAACTTTATGTTTGAAAAAGATATTGACCGTTTGAGGCAAACCTTGTCCTACCTTGATTTCATGCCTAGATAATATTAACTATGAATTATTATCATTATTATATGACCCCAACACCCTATTGAGATGACCATAATGTCCCGCATGCTGTATGCAACTGGCAACCAAGTTTAAGGGTTGTGGGGAGCACCCAACCCAATTATAAGGATTCTGATTACCAATTGCGCAAAAAAGGAAAAGAAGAATGAAAGGCTAAGACCCTTTAATAGGGTTTGCAAATGTTTTAACCTTATTTTCACTTCCTTTTTGGTATTACTTTATAGTCTAACTTCGATTGACAAATCAATTTAGTCATACATGTCAAAAAAGGTGAAGGTTAAATTATAACACCCATATAAGTGAAGTATATGAATTAAGCTTTTACCATAAATATCAAGATTATCCTTTATTCTATTGGGGTGGAGTATGTGAAGAGAAGTAGAGAGCATGGCTACCATACTTTATTGAAAGCATTGGGATCAAGGGGAATGGATTTTTAACCATGGCCTAGGGAGTACTGTAACCCTCTTCCTGTACTTGCAGAGAGAATAAAATGCACACACTTTCAAGAGTGAACACAAAAAATTAAAGTGGGTTGTGACAAAGGACAGAATTACTTATTTATTTATTGATTTATACACTCAAAGCTGCCAGAGAGAAAAAAAGGGAAAGCATAAAAAGAAGTGAAAAAAGTGAAGTTGGCCCTAAAGGAAATTAAATAATTAAAAGTCAGAGAGAGGGGTATGGGTATGGAGATGAAATAATAATACTCATATCTATCTTCCTTCCTTTTCAAGGATACTTCATTGTGATGGAAACTTGAAAGAGTAAAGAGGAAACCTGAGAGAGAAAAAGTAAAGCAGAAGCGTTGTATTTGGGTGTCACCTGGAACTGTGTTCCATTCAATACAGTGGCAGATTCCGTTTCATCTTTCCAAATCTTGTGTTATTTGCTTCTATAATACTTAATTTTAATCACTAAGTACTCATCTTGGGATTTTCAAATCCCATTTCCTTTTCCCTTTTAAGACCATATAATAAATTTATCATTATGGAACATAACAATCTCCATCACCTCCAACAAGACCAACCTCCACCTCTTGAGCCTTCTTCTTTGACCCCATCTTCCTATGGATCACTTGGTGGTAGGAGCCATTCTTGGACCCCAAATATTACTTTGTAAGTCTCTTCTAACACTTAACTCAATTCATTATCCAGTCTTTGTTCCATTGTTATTTAAGGATTATACTTATGTAGTTATGTGTATGAGTTGATCTTTTATACATTACTACTATTATATTGCAAATGTTTGTTTCTATTTTTCTTGAATTGAATCTGAAGCTATCATTAATGCACCACAGCTGTCATTCTATGATCTCTTGTATGTTTCAGTCTGGTATATGTTTTTTGTATTTTTGTACTAGACTAGGGCTTTGTCCCCTTCACCATAAGTTACAAAAGGTAGGTAGCTATATATACTATCATATATATTTAATAGAAGTAGTAGTCTAACCCTATTTAATTACATATATAGGAATGCTGGTAACTTCAACCAAAACCTGCAAGAAGCTAACCCCAGATCAAGAGCTTTAATGCACAAGAATGGTATGATACAAGATTCAGGTTATCATCATCACTGGACCAGTGATGCAGAAAGCTGCTTAGCCCCCACATTCAGTGAAATGCTAAACAGTACTCCTTCCAACATGGAAGACTATAAATATCATAATCCAATTCATTCTACTTCTACAGCGATCAACCAGATGAAAAATAGTAATGAGTGCAAAGATATGAATGCACTGAATGAGAAGTTGTTGCTGAAGACAATATTTTCAGGAGGCATGTACTCAACTAGTGCTGAGAATTATGGTAACTTTGGCGCCACTCATCATGGGGTACCAAGTATAGGGAACTTTAGCCAGATTTATCCAAGTATAAATATCTCAAACTTGAACCACTCATCAACTTCTACACCAATTTCAAGCTCCTTGAATAATATGGGCACTTCACAGCCCTTAGATCTGTTAACCTCACCAACATCATTCCCTGTGGGTTTGAGTCATCGTTCACATTCACAAGATCATGGTTTTTGTAATGATAATCTTTCTTTTCGTCTACATCAACCCACTGACAGGTCCTCATGTAATAACTCTGGTAATGTAAGTATTCTTCTTCTCTCTCTTCTCTCGTTTCTTTGGAAAATAAAAAACCGCAGTAGTGCACTCCCTTAACTTTGAACTAGTGGCATCTCATCACAAAAGAGTAGAGTTATGTTGTATGGAGAATCTTTGGATTTTTGTTGTTATAATATACTCTTGAAATACATGTAAAAAAAGTAAATATGAAATAGAGGTATATTCATTTGTTTACGAAAATTGTAACTCATAAAAGTAGTATGTGATATAGTTTTTAATTTTCTAATACTATGTAGTATATACTAATTTTATCTGCAAAACTATATATTAAAGATGCAAACAAGTCCTAACCAATATACTTATTACTGAAAACATGAAGTTTACCAACAAGGGAATAGGTTTTTTTGAAAAGTAACAGATACCACACTTTACCATAATTTTTTATTAACGTGTGGCAACAAGAAATAGTCTTCTCTTTTTTTTATATAAATTAGAGATATCATTCTCAACTTTAAACACAGTACATACAGATACCTTTAACCATAATTTACCTTCTTTTCTCTTTTCTTTTCGATTCTCTTTCCATTTTTCACTTGTTGAAAATGACTCATTTCAATTATTATTCGACTGTTCTTTGCTGTTTTCATTTTTCTTTTCCTATGCAGCTATCACACTTGAGCAATGGCGAGGTGGAAACAAAGAGACCCTGCACTTTGATGGAGTCAAAGACTACTCAATTTCAAACTGTATCGAAGAAATCACGATTGGAATCACGCCCATCATGTCCACTTATTAAGGTATAGTATACCTTTTTTCTTACCTTTATTTTGGTATCTTTGGAGAAATAAAGATAAGAAGTACATTCCAGATACTTCGATATCAAATCATATATTATTCGTGGTACATTTATGTTCAAAGTATGTTTCTTATTTGAGTACTCATTATGTAAACATCAAATTTTCTCTACCTATTTACTTTTTATCTTTTATACATAGACATATCTCAAAATGTATCACAGAAATCAAAGGAATAGTTGTCATATGGAATGAGGATTAACTGTCCCACATTTTATATCTCATTGTGTCTCAAACCAATTGTAAGTTGTCATCTATTTCAAAATAAAAATATTAAAAACATAAAATAACATTTCCACATTATTTGATGAGATATGATTGGTTTGGTACATTGAGACATGAAATTTTTGAGATAGAGGTTACTGGTTCAACCATACCATAGGTGGGGATGTTCTTGGGAGTGGCAGCTTGCACAAACATTGTTTAATAATTTGTTTCAATATAAAATTAATTTTGGCACCCTCAAATTATATTTTGGCTATTAAATTTCTTCAGCATTTCAAATGGAGAATATTAATTTTCCCATAATTGTGTGTTACTCATGTGGCAATACACCTCATTGTAAAAAAAAGAAAAGAATTATATCATTATTTGATTTAAGAGTTCAGCAAAACTATAATTCTGAACTCAAATCAATGCAGCTTTCCCTACTTGTATAATATGACATCATTTGAGTTGAGAATTATGGTTTTGCATTTATGTTGAATTCATAAGTAATTCTTCATCAGGTTAAGAAAGAGAAGTTGGGAGATAGGATTGCGGCTCTTCAGCAGTTGGTGGCTCCTTTTGGCAAGGTACACTATTACTTTCACACACATTATGACTTATGAGTATAAATTATAATACACGTGTCAATAATTAGCTTATATTAATAAGCAAAAAAGTGATGTTTATTGGTAGTGAGATTTTGTGTGTGTAAAACAATATTCCTAGATACCAATATTGACAAATTAACTGGGGTATTCATATAGAGTTTATGAAAGTTAATATGGAATTATAATTATACAATATTTTGGAATGATGTTGCAGACAGATACAGCATCTGTTCTTATGGAGGCTATTGGATATATTAAATTCCTTCAAGGCCAAGTTGAGGTACTTATATTTTCCACTGGTGTTCCTGGCCCACTTTGACTTATGAATTATGAATAATGTCCCTTGATTCTTAGTTATATAAAGTTATCGCAAACAGCAATGTAGGGTTTCAATTGATTAACAATATGCTAGCATTTTATGATTTTGATGGGTCATCTCAATTTTTTGTCCACTATGATTAAACTCCGCATATTAATCAATATAAGTGTAGATGGGTATTTAGTTATTTCATTTTTACAGTATAGTAGATATAATATATGTAAATATGAGTGTGAATATTACTTGAATGTCAATTTTAAAGCGTGGTTGAGTATTAAGATGTCATATTTTGTGGTTGATAGATACATCGGATTCAAATGTGTGTGTCAGTATTATTGTATCATGTGACATTAATGATAATTATACAAATAATGAAGTTTATAATGCAATTAAGATGATGAACATATATTGAATTTACCCATTGACTTGGTTCTTACGAATTGTTCATTGTACAGACACTGAGTGTTCCATACATGAAGTCATCTCAGAACCAGAACAACAGAGTCATGCAAAGGGTAAAAATACATTCTTTTTCTATTATATAATATGAAATATATGCACATGCATCTTGAATGTGAGGGCATAACATATACTCAAAAACTATACTGCGTAAGTGCATATTTGTAATTGAAATTGCATAATGCATGGTATACATAATATCAGGGTTCAGCCATAGGAGACACACATGGAGAACAAAATCAAGATCTTAGAAGCCGAGGTCTCTGTCTTGTGCCATTGTCTTGCATGTCATACATAGCAACTGATGGTGGCACTGAGGTGTGGCAGCAACCTAACTTTGGTGGAGCAACTTAGTACTAGTATTTTATTTCAATTAAAATATTCAAATGAATGTGGGAAAAAAGAAAAAGATATGGAGCATTGTGTTCTAAATATTCTTAGCCCATGTTTGTTGGAACTCAAAAACAAATCTCGTTTTATGGGTGTTTAATGGACCAAACTTGGTCCTTCCTATAAAAGTCAAGGATGGCCAAGTTAGATCCATTAAAACATCATGTACCATTAATTACTTGTACTCTTTGCCAACCGTTGTTAATTCATGTAGGCTAATAATACTTACAATCATCACCTTTAAACATTTTTTGTGACACATCACAATCTACATGAAATATGTGAATTCTGTGGGTTTGTATAAAATTTAGAAAATAAATCTGAATCAAATTCTGATTCATTAATTGAAATAAAAATCATTTATGTATATTTATAAACTATGATATCCAACTTCCTAAACAGGCATTATACAAAGCAATGACAAAACAAGAACTTGTGGCATATATAGATAGTCAAGAAAAAAGTAAATTAAGGTTGGTTAGCATAACTGCATCTTCTTTACAACGTTTTTTAAGTTATAAAAAAAAAATACATGCTAATTACCATCCTGTATGTGAACTCCCAAAAGTGTGATCCTATTTCTTTTTAGCAGAGAAAGGTTTGGTGGTGAAGAGACAGAACTGTTATGCAGAGAAAGGTTTCCCACCAAAACTTCACAGTAACAGATTCATGAAACTACATTGGTCTTTCTTAAAAAAAATATTATACAGTCAAAGAACATATACATGATTTTGCTTGGCAGCAAGATTGATAACGGTACAAATGGCACACTGTTCATAGTGAGGGCAATTACATGATGGTACAGTAATTAACCACCTTCAGGAATCACATATTACACATTGCGTCTAGCAAATTTAGAAGTCTTTGGAATAAGCATCTCTTTTCTCATCCATCACCCCTCATTTGGAACACCTCTACTCAATTCTGTTGAATTTTTTTTACTTGATGATCCTAGCTGGATCAGCTTCACCTTTTTTTTGGCCAGGTTGAGGACAATATAAGTGATTCCATTGGTAGCTGCTATTAATTTCATCACCTTTTGCCTGAATGTTGAACAGAGCAATTTTACTGACGCCAGATATTCTGCAATACACAAGTGTGTCAGTCAGAAGAGTGAAAATCATACAGCTAGTAAATATGATAATCAGATCTATGTTTTTTTGCACCCAACATTATTTAACAAATTTTTTACCAACATAAATACCATTCACAAAGCTAAAACCAAACTTCATACGTTTAAGAGTGAGATGAAACAGGTAAGGTAGTAGAGCAACTCATTTTGGAAACAAGAATGCTACAACCGATAGAAAGATAGTACAGAAACAAATGGTTAAAAGAAAGGGGGAATTTGAACACCCTGTGATTAAAAAAAAGAAAAGAAAGAAAGTAGAACCCCGGGAAGTGGGTAAACTGGAGCCAAATACAAGTTTCCAACTTCAGACTTAAAATAAAAGGACATTTTGAGGGAAAGAAGAGCTTTGTAGTACTAATACTTACCAATGCAATTTTCCTCAAGTGTCATGCACAAGAGCCTGTCAAATCTCAGCATGCAGTGTCAGACGCTGACAAGTTTGTGACTTTATTTCTTCCTGGATTTATCATTTCACTGTAGTAGCTCACTATCTTCTTATCTAATTCATAATATTCCTCCATTTTACTCAAACGCTTCAAGTCCAGGTCAATAAAATACACCTAATACAGATCCAATTGCAACTAAATTCAGATATAATGCAACAAGCATTACAGCTTTCATTCTTTTTTATATATAAAGGTCAGGAGAATAAAATCAACAGCATTCTTAAGCAGGGACTAATCTACCTACAGAAACTGAACCAAATGGTTCATGTGAAGAATTGTCTGCCTTTGCCAACAACAACAGTCAAGCCTTAATCCCACTAGGTGGGGTCGGCTCCTTTCTTAACAAATTTAAAAAATAATAAAAATGTAAAGGATTGCCTACCTTGAAATCAAAGGTTTGCTTAGTTGACTCAAGATATACTTTATTGTGTTCAGGTCCAGAGTCTCCCCCTTTCCGTGGCCTAAAACACATCATCAAACTGCAGTCTTTTGCAGTTGCTGCTATCAGGTAGTCCCTTACAACCCTCAAGCTTTCATTTAATGAAGCAGAATGCAAAGTCGTATATTTTTTTGCTTGCTCTTCACTCAATTCTCTACATACCATGCATTGTTGGCTAGTAATGTCATAATATGCATGGATGGCTCCTTCTATGTCAACATTGTCAAGCTTCTGAACCTCCAGGAGCTGATTAAGGACTCCTGATTTTGTCAAAGCCTCAGCCACAAGAGTTAGCAAGCTCTCTGTACATAGACCATCATCAGCTTGAATGACAGATTTAAGTACATCTTCAAATGCTTTTGCGATACCAAAATTTGTATCTTCTGCACCACCTCCAAGCCCTCCAAATATGATAGAGCCATTAAAAAATACCCGAAAATTGTTTTGAGGGGTTGTAAAGAGATCCTTGATTGCTTTATGAATTCTTTCTTTGGACCCGGAGAACAGATCAAGTGGATTGTATTCACTTTGCAGTGATATCTGCAAAGATAAGGGGAAAGTTATATTTTCAATTTAAAGCTAAAAAGAATAATGTATATTGAAGAGAAATTGTAGTAATGTCCACCAATAGAACAAAGGATGAAATGCTGAGACTAAACGATATGACAACATAAATTAGTATGTACAGGGGTACCTCTTCTTCATGCAATTTCAGGGCTTGGTGCATTTCGAAGCGAGTTATCCTCTTTTTGATAGTAGTTTCTTTGGATATAAATCTTGAATGAGGAAGAAATCCACATTTGGGCTACTTTTTCAAAACAATACGTACTATGTTACAACCAAGCAAAAGAGGGAGGAAGCAGAAGTAGGTGAGATAGTCAATTTGAAGTTTTAAGCTAAAGTGTTGTCTAATGGTAGAAGAAAAAAAATGCTGCCAGAGAATACTAATCTATGACATTATGGATAACATACCTTGATCTCAATAGATATGCAGGAGCTAGATTCACGATTACCTGAAATGAAACAGAGAGCTTGCAACAGATAATCTCAAATGTTCCAAATATGTTAGAGTAAGACTCGGAAAACTTAAATCACTTGTTTACTGGATTAGTATTACAGGAGACAACATCCAAAATGAAAGACGGAAGCAGTGAGTTAGGGTTTTCTATTTGGAGTTAGATGAAGCATCTTAAAAGAATATTCGGTTGATTAACAGCATGATAGATTCCATCCCCAGCATAAAATTTCTCCCCCCTTCATTACTTTTTCCCACTAAAAGTTTGTATAATCTTGCAATTTAGTTCATGTTTGGATTCCAACCAAGGGAGGTAAAATAATCCAGTCATGTGCCGTATCCAGTATGTGATCAAAAGGTTAAAGAATAACTTCTCCCACTTCTACAAATGGGATATTTCCTTTTTTGGTGTTAACCAGGGGTACATCCTCACCCTATGGATAAGGATCTAACCTCTTTCAGGGTGTGTGACTACCCCTCTCTTCACAGGAATCGAACCTTGGCCTCTAGCCTTCTTACGATTCCTGGGGAATGGGGATTCAACGAGGCCTTAAACCATTGACCAACTCCTTGTTGGTTGGTGGGAGATTTCTTAACAAGTAACAAAACAGTGTAAAATGAAAGAAACATAATGACCATGATAACTGCATAAAGGAAGAGAAAAAAATATGAATGGAAGATTTTTTTTTAATGTCGAATATGTAAGGGTTTAAGTTACTCATGCAATGCATGTGTAAATGCTCAAGAATCAGTTAAGTTGGGTGAGATTAAAACTGGGATCTCAATCAGATTAGAAAATGCTAATACTTAGAGAATAAATTTATACAATAATTCGACATAAAGACAGCCCAATACCATGAGTGAAGACTGAATGATCAGACATGAGAAGCACAGAATCACAATGCGTGTCGACCTGGGCATTATCAACTCGCCAAGGAGGACGTTGGCAAATAATATCCTTTTCAACTGATTCAAGAAATTCTGTGGACACCAGAACATGCATCTAGCAAAGTAGCAACATCTAGGTCAGAGATCATAATCACTAACTTTCTCCCTTAACATGTTATCCAAAAAGTTATTGCATTGATAATTGATTAATTCATGAGATCATGGTTTTAAATTATGTTCACATCAGTACTATGATTGTTGTAGTCTCTATATGGTGAGTGCAATGTGGTTGCATTTTCGTAAAATTATCCGCAATTGCAGTAAACACAACATAATGAATTGCATATTGCATACCCCGGCATCGACAAATTTGGAACCAAGCAAAGGCTTCATAACATGTTGGACAAAGAGTCTCCCTGCAATTTCTTTATCAGAAGAAGAGATAAGCTCATCCACATCTTTCCAAAGGAGACGTTCATGAGCAGTTAGAGCAGTTGGGCTTCTCACAGTCACTACATCACTTCTTGGAGCCTTACGTATCCGCATCACTTTCCCAATCTACGTACATTGCCAAAATACACATTCATTATTAACATTATATTTCAGATATTCATATATATATTATATAATAAAAATAGAGAAAGAATAAAAGGAATTGTGAACACACAAAAAGAGGAGAAGATCCAATGTAAGAAAGAACAAGATTTGCAGCTCCTTCGCCTCTATAAACCCAATCAACTGCGTCGTTTTCTCTTAAAATCACCTCCATCCAACAACAACAGATTTATTTCCCTAATTTGATCGCTGAAGCATTTCAATAATATTCCAAATCAATGGAATATTCAAAAAGGAAATATTCAAATTTCAGAAACAGTACCAATGACACTATTCAATTCTCACATTCCACTCATACACGCTCAGCTCAGGGGTTCTTAACTTCAGATCCTTTAACATGTGCTCTTTCTGTTTTGATTTATTCATAGCTAAACTCTCTATTAATCATTTATTTTCATCTTTTATTATTACTACTTCTTAACACACAGTTTTTTTATAATTCCATAATTTTATTATTATAAACACAAAAAATAAAAGTTATCAAAATAAGATATAGAGTATTTATTATCAATAATACCAATATATTTAATTTTAGAGATACTAGGATATAAATTAAACATTGACTTCAAAACCATTAAAGATGAAACAGTTATATGAAGCAATTCAAACTAGCATTTATAGGTCATTTGTATATTATACAAGTTACTTTCCATTAAAGATGAAAAACACAGATGAAATGCTCATTTGTATATTATACAAGTTACTTTCCATATAAGAACTCTTAGGTTCTGAATAAGTAATGGTCATGGCTTATCTCTAATACTAGCATTTATAGGTAATGCTACTTGTTACACTGTAACCGAAATAGACCACACTACGATGCTTAGAATTCATGAATACTTATACATATGAGGTTACAAAGTTGCTACTGTTATATATTTATGCCAACAACATTGTATGAATGCATCAGTTTCTGGCATCAACACCCTCATTAGACTCTCTATTTTCTCTTGCTTTATTCCACTTGTTAATGTTTCTCAGTCTAGCATACATCTTCCGAATTCGGATTAGCTTTTGAGAGTTTTGAGCAATCAAAGTATCTGTTGAGGGACTCTCGCCTAAAACCACCTCGTAGCCATCGCGAAAAGAATCCATTCCTTCAGCTAAAAGTTGCCAAAATAAGCCACCAACAGCAGCCCCCCCACCACTTGCAGATGAATATATTGCAGAGTAGACCGTATTGAAAAACCGGTCCCTTGGTGCCGAGTTTGAACCCAAGTTTTTTGTCGAAATCCCAAACTCGGCGAATAGAAGTGGCTTGTGAAGGATGTTCTGTGCATCTTGGATGTGCTCATTGAGCCACTTGCCTAAGAATGAGATTTGGTCTTCATAACTTGAACTTGTTAGCCTGATCATGGAAAGTAAACCAACCTATTCAGCATTAATTTGCACTAATACAAATAACATTGTTAGATATTACTCATATTAGAACATAACTAGCATGAAAGTAAGATTGTTTTTAAAAGAGTAAAGTAAACAAATCTATATGAATCTGATCTTTCTGGTTTATAAAGAAAAACAATAAGAAAAAGAATAGAAATGAAAAATGACAAACACCATTGGTCAGGGTAGGAGTGAATTGTTGCAAAATCAATGCCAGGGATTTGGTTATTTGCAATGAAATCTGTCCCTACTCTGAAGTTGGGATTAGAGTCTTGCTTTGATTGCCCATAGAAACCTTCTAGGCCAGCTTCTAGCAAGTGGTTTCCATCTATGGATTTCAAGTAAGATGCCATTTCAGTAATCCAAGCCTGCAATAATTAAAGGGAACTCAAATTAATCTCTTCCCATGTTTACAAATATATTTTCTCAATATCTCTTATTTCATCAATAGTGTAGTTTGAAAATCAAAGTCTTCTTAGTCATGGCCAACTTCTAGCCCATGTTTTAGTAGGTTTTGTAAACGGGAATCCAAAGACATAATTAATACACTAAAAATCACATGTTTTAAATTATGTATATAAAGCAATCATTTTGTAATCTAAAGTTTCTATATTTGATTCATTAACCATACTCATTATCATTTCCCTTTTCAGTAAGCATGAAGCACTCAATATTTTTGTTCTTATTACTAACTTTATATGAATCATCAAGTCTTTGACCTTGTATATCTAAATATAGTGACCATAACTCAAATATAGGAACATCCATAAGAATAAAAAAGCCAAAAAATAGTTTTACCTGAACTGTGTTTCCTGATTGATCAGAAGGGCACCTTATCTCATTCATTAGCTCCCAAGCCATTATAGTTGGCTCATCTTTGTAAGCAACACCCGTAAGGCTATTCTGTCTTGTAAGTACACTCTACAATATTTTTAGTTAAAGCTATTAGTATTAAGTGGTACTTTATATTTGGTAAGATATTAAGTGGGAACATTTAAGTTCAGAGCAGCAACTTTAATTAGCAACAAAAGATAGATAGTTTCATCTAACATTTTAACCATCTATGCCAAAGTTTGAAGCAGGATGTAGATAATGTAGTTCAACAAAGAGGAATATGTGATACACTAATTTGCTGCTTTCTATTTATTTGTATGATTGATTTATTCTCTCTTTGGGACACTTCAAAGAGAAAAAGAGAGAAAATTATGTACCTTGATGTGGTTTTTGTAGTATCCCTTGACTACAGGATTTGTGAAGAAATCATCTTCAGAATTAATTGAGTACTGACCCTGATTCCTTGCCCACTCTACATACTGTTTTTTTCCTCCTAAACTCTCATAGTTATTCACCAAACTCAAAACTAGTTTGATCCCATATTTTCTGGCTTCTGCTATTGCAAAGTCCAACCCCTTTTATTATCAATCCAACAAAAATGAGTCAACAAATGGAAAATATTACATATACTACACAAGATCATAAGGTAAAATAATATTACTAATGTAAAGATTTTATTGATGGATAGTGAATAAGTATGATAAGCTTAGTTAGTTTGAGCCATAAGGTTGGATTAGTCCCGGATCTGACTCACCTTAACTTTTGTTTATAAAAAAATAGATAAAGTTGAGATCTTAAGAGTGAAGAATAATAATTACCCTAAACATTTCCTCATTGTATGATCCAGGTGAATTTTGTAAGGGTTTATAACCACCATCACTGAAAGCCCAAGTCCTAGCTATGTTAAGGCCATGATTTGCAGCCTCTTGAAATGTTGATGTGACTTTATTTCTCTGAGATGTATCAGAAGCAATATACATTAACCAATATGCATTAAAACCATTTGCATAGTAGGGACTTCCATTTAGCATAAGCTGCACTCCTTTTGCTTTAACAAACCCTTCATCTGCTTCTACATGGATCCCTCTGTCTAGTGTCACAGTTCCAACTAAGAAAACTAGAAAGAACCAACAATGCTTCATGCTTCTGCTTTCTCTCTTTGCACTTCAAATGGTGCTGAAGCAAATCAAGATGCTGTCCTAGTTTATAGGGTAAGTATAACTGTATGTGTATTTGGTAGCAAACTTTTTATATATATAAAGAAAAGTGGTTACTATAGTTAGGTTCTATTACAACTAATAAATTGTCACCACTCAGCAGTAATGAAGTAATGGTAGCCACTCTTTTATCTCACATTTCATTATCCACCCCAACCAATCAATATATGATACCTAAATTAAAAAAATTAAATCTTCATTATTATTATTACCTTCTTTATTTTATTAAAATTGTGTGGTTAAAATTATGTATCATATAAAAATAAAAAAGAATTAAATTAGGTTGTGGATGAAATAAATAAAATAATGAATACTTAATTTTTTTTAATTAATATTACATACGACAAAAAATGTATGTATTGATAATGTATGAATTTTATAAATTATTACTGAATTATTTATTATTTATGTTTAATTGTTATTGACATTACAATAAATGTTACCTATAAATATTATGTTCATTAATTTAAGGACAATATTTAAAATTTCACTCTAACTCAGATTCACATAAACCATTACACATCTATTTATGGTGTTTATAACATAAATAAGATAATTATTTCTAATTTATTTTATGTTTTTAATTTGCTTTTGTGCTACTCTTTTTTGTTTCATTTTGGTTTTATCTCAATAGTTATTTCTAATTATCAATCCTCAACTCCAACTTGAAATTTAAATCTCATTAAGTTGCTAATCAAAATATCTACAAAACCCTTATATTATTCTTTTGTTTCTTGTATGAAAATAATCTGTAGCCCAACTTGGTGCATCTATCTCAATTTCTGGGTCCAATATGGAAGTTATTCTCTCACTAACTATGTGGACATTAGCCGTCCTAAAATGATTATATTCTCATGTTTCAAACTAATTATTTTTCTCCAAATAATATAAGAATGTTAATTTATATTTTTATAATTTTTTTTTAATGAAGTGTTACTTTTTCATTAGATTTAGATAGGAAATTAAGAGATGAATTGGGACATGTGATCCATATTCCTTAATCTTCACATTTATCTTTTAAAAAAACTATACTTGTTAGTGACGCCCATAACAAAGTCAGATTTGGGGAATTTAAAGGCATAATTTACGGCAAAAGCTTTGGAGTTAGATTGCCTCTCATTTGGGACTAGAGAGAATTATTATGGGGTAGGTTAGTCTTTGTTTTGCTTTGCTTTTCCTTGCGACCCAAAAGACAAGTTTATGACATAATCAAATCTTGGTTTAATATTTAATTTCTATATATAAGGCATTGGTTGCAGTTGGACTCAAGAATTGAACACAAAAGAAATAATTATATTCTGTTCCAATAAGCAGGGGTTACTTCTTCTTCTCCTTCTAAACTTCATAAATAGTTGCAAATAACCAAAATGAAAACCTACCCATACATATAAATATTACTAGTAACTGTTATACAAACAAACAACTCCATATAAACTACCTAATAACTTCTTAAACACAAAATAATTCTAGTGGGCCCCAGTCAAAATAATTGCTGGACAAAATTGATTTTTTCACCAGACAATTACAAGTATATCGGCTGTTTGTTTCAAACCATATGTAAATAACTTCAAAATTATATATGTTTGTTATTTATTATTTTCGAGATTATTGTTGAACCGAAAGTGAAGGTTAGTGTTATATATTTTATTAGTATACCTGTAGGGTTAATATTATGGACTTATATGGGGCACATTAATGGGGTAGCAATCTATACACTACCCCTTTATGTTAGGGTATTGACATTGGCACATGTATATGCCGACATGGAAGATTTTATAATCATGTGTGTCCTCCAATAACATGAGAGAACATGACTCAATGGATCAAAATTGTATGGGCAATGCATGTGAATTTCATTCAACCAATCTGCTTTTCATGTTCATTGTCATTAATTGCTCTTTCAGGAAGGACAGGCACCGACGCCCTTCAGTAATTGGAACTCAGGGAATGGCTGAGCAGATGAGAACTGATTCAAAGTCAATGTTCTGAGGTTAAGAATGGCTTATTTGACTTTGACTTGACAACAATTTTGATTTATAAATTTAACTGAATGAATGGTTGAATAGCTTTAAACAAAAATGTATATATTACTTTAATATAATTATTAATTATATATAATTTTGAATTTATATTTAATCATTCAGTCCAATAGTACAATTTAAACAATTAAACCTAATACAGAACCTCTTACGGTTTGATATCCTATCCAATTTGGTTTGATATCCTATCCAATTTCACAGAAACTTATAGTAAGATTTGCTAGTCACCAATTTTTTAAGTCGTCCCAAAATCCAAAATCAAAACAGAGTGGCAGTTTGAAGTCCCGAATTGTTTGCACAGCTCCTTAAAATCCATCCTAGTCTCATTATATATAGTAGTAATAATGGTATAATAATATGAGCCATTAAATATTAATTTTATTTTTTTCTAAGTAGATTAAATTGCCTGCCACGCCCATGCATTTTAAGCATAAACCATTATCCATTAAGATTCTAAATAAATGGTTGATGTAAAACTTGTGAGATCACTTGCATTGATACATCAAACACTAAAAATGGGCATACATGGGTTCTATAGGGAACTCGCCTTTTCCAACGTAGAGAACATAGTTTGAAATATTAACTAAACAATTGCTTCCTTAACCAGGAAAGAGCCATAATTCTAAGCCTAGAAAATGTCTGGTATTATTGGGAATGAAAATAATCCCTTTTTCATGAATTTGAACAAAACAAGAATATCCCTTGAAGCCATTTCAAGAATGGAATTAATAACAACGATTTTTAAAGACCTCATTTTTGAAGAGCTTTTTCCGCTTTACCGGGTAGGACATTATCAGGAAGGATAAGCTCTGGTGGGATCTCACGAACAACACCTAGCATGGAGTCATACTCCTCGTCTTTAGTTGCAAACTTCTTTCGCAACACCTTCTCCAACTCAATATCTTCATAAGACTTGGAATTTTCAGCAGCATGGACCTGTGCAAGGTTAGTATAATTTATGGCTGATTGGGAGATGAAAGCTATCTCTTCATCAGTGAGCTTTCTCAGGAACTTTGCTGGATTTCCTGCCCAAACCTGCAAAATGTGTAAAAGTTTGTGTATAAATCATGGATTATACATATTGTTATAGCAAACATTCGAGAAGAGTGGCCTAACAAATAACAACACTACAACTTAAAAATCTAGCCCAGGCAAAAAGTAGAAGCATAATCAAAGGAACGGTTTTCATCCCATGATAAATATTTAATGAACAAAGACTATCATTTTGAAATGTATTACATACACATATTAGGGTTTGGATACTTAAAATATTTATAATTTTTATTGTGCCATGGTGATAGGGTGATAGTACTGATACAAAAATATCATATACTAAGGCACTGGGTCCTATGAGAAACCAAATTTTCCATAGGCCATTTGGGTCTAAATCTTTTTAAAATGCATCTACGAAATGTTGTTCTTGGTCTTCCTCTCCCTCTAATGATGGGGGCATGGGGCTATCACCCCCATCGAATCAAATATTCTGACTGGACATCTAAGAGTTTTTTCTCACATGTCCAAATCATATTAGGTGCGACTTTATCATCTTTTCCTTAACATAGTTAGTAGTAACGGGAAGAGTATGATAATTCAATGACAATAGTATTAGTTACTAGTTGTTCCGTACAACATTCAGATTAACATGAACATGATCAGATATCTCATTAATTTTATAATCCAAGCAGTACACACCCACATACTTACCTCACCACTTGGAATCCTTGTATTTTGTCTCACAAGTGCTCCAGCAGCCACCATGGCATTTTTCTCAACAACGACACCATCAAGTAGTATTGCGCCCATACCAACAAAAGCCTCATCATCAACAGTACAACCATGTATAACAGCACTATGACCTGGTCAATGAAAAATATTAACATAAACTCCCCATAAAGGGTAGAACATAGCAGCATTCATGGTCAACCAGGGGAAAATATTACTCACCGATAGTAACATTGTTCCCAATAATAGTGGGCAACACTTTCCCACTTAAATTTGACTTTGCAACATGCACCAGGGAATTATCTTGTATGTTAGTTCCACTTCCAACACTGATGCTGTTAACATCACCTATTCATAAAGTGAAGTTCAAACATGATTGCCATGTATATCATTATCAATAATACAGAGACTCGACAAAAAATTCAGTCAATTTACATCAAACAATCAGAGAACTGCGAAATCCCAAGAAAACTGCATTCGGAAATAAAATAAGGCTGCTTTATTGGACTACTACTTTTTTGATAAAAAACATTACAAGAGGATAAGACATCCTCACAACAAGCAATAAGAAACACCTAAAAAATAAGCAAAAGGGGCATGCAACAAAACATGCCCATATCTACCATATGAACACCACTAAAAGACCCACTTGCAGAGAGCACCAAAGTGAATCCAAAAGAGCTCACACCATAGTTACTTGGTATGCAGTGTGGGTAATAGTATGCCTATCATCACTTTTTACATTAATTCTATGAGATCTTCATGACAAACCAGATACGTGGTAGACGGTACAGTGAAATCAGTATGTGTTACGTGAGATAAATGAGATAAATTTGTAACTATGAGTCACACTATCCAAAAAAAATTGAAATTGAAACAAAATTCATAGTTACTTGATAAAGGTTCACAGTTGTATTGGCTATACAGTTGGTCACTCTTTACATTAACTTTATGACTTATGAGACCTTTCTATGACGAAATCGGTACTTAATTTGGTATGCAGTACATAGGGTAATAGAATTATGTAACTATCATAAAATTACAGCAATAAAATCATTCGATAAAAAATAGTAAACTCAATTGACATATAATTGATGAAGAGTAATGAATTGATTACCTCTCAAGACAGAGCCATACCAAATGGATGAACCTTTTCCAATGTGAACATCACCAATGACAGAAGCACTTGGTGCAACAAACGCATCTTTATCAACAGCAGGAGCCTTATCAAATATATTCATCAGAGTTCGATGCCGAGACACTAATCATAATAATAATAATAATAATAAATCATCGGAAATTAAAATCCAATATATAAGAACAGGACCGATCCAATGAAAAACGACGGCGTATCGATAGAATAAATCAAGCAATAAACGGAGAAAATTGAAATAAAAAATAATGAGAGGTAAGAAATGGAATTGAAAAGAAGAGAAAAAAGGGATCTAAAAAGGAATGGAGAGAATGAAAAACTAACGTTGTTCTTGGAAGTAGTAATTTCCCTGAAGACGGGAACCAAGACGATCAACGGCTTGGCCAGTTTCACGAATCCAGAATCCAACGGTGTAGATGACTCTCCCTAGAGTTCCCATTTCACTCTGATTCTTACTTTTCTCTCTTCTAACCTTCGATGGAAAAGGAGACACACCAACCTAACCAGTACTAGTAGCCTAGTATATCCCCTGCTTCGTAAACGAGGGTAAAATGGGGTTTCTTGTTAAAATCAAAGCCCGTCTAAACATACCTCAATCCAAATGGGCCCAACTGGGATGGGCTGGGCTAACTTCTTAGCTTGTTGTGGCTTCACAGTGTTAGTTGCATTTCACGTTGTTGTTTTAATGAAATGGATTCCAGGACATCATTGAAAAGTTTTTGCAATCATAAAGTTCCTTTCTTCATATTCTGTCTCAAGAAAAGAATTCCGAAATAAGATTGTCATAAAGTAAACCATATCATTAAGGTATTCTTGTCTTAAGAGCACTATGGAATAACAGACAAGGTACTTCCAAATAACTTTGCCTCTCATAAATCATACCCAACGCTTCCAAAGTACCAGGATACCTACAAGTTACAACCTTACACTTCTTCTAACAAGAAAAAAGTAAGCAATTTTTTTTGTATTTTTGTTCATTTAATTTCTCACCTTATATTCCACTACAAGGAAGAACATGTAAAATGTATATGAAACTAAAATCATTAGTCCTTCCTTCCATTGGTTTTCTATATATGGAGTTGTCAATAATATCAATTTTTATTTCTAATATAATATGATATGGGATAAAACAGAAAACCCTAATAATGCTTCTATTTCTAGTGCTAGTGCTACTATATATGTAAGTTATATATCAAGGGGTATTGATATTTTCTTTATCTTGATTGAACAGAAGTATAATAACAAATGCAAGGAATTTGGAGGATTGCACGGCTTCACCAAAACCCTCTAGGGGCTGCAATATTTCAACAATTCCATGGCAATGGAATCATTAACCCTAACAAGATAAGTTCAGGTTTTGGATGTGTGACATCCTCTTCATCCATGCAACAGAAAGGGTTGGAGAATGTTACAGTATCAGAGGTACTAATGACAAAAGGGCAAGAAAATGTTGGTTCCTGGATCTGGTGTCGAGTTGATGATGCTGTTATTAATGCAATGAAGAATGTGAGATATATAGTTCAAAACATTTCATTCAATTAATTGTCAAGAGATTTCGTAGGTCTTAAAATTGTGTAAGGTTTCAGATGGCAGAAAATAACATTGGATCATTGGTGGTACTAAAGCCAGAAGGCCAACATATAGCAGGCATTGTCACTGAAAGAGGTAGGTTTTGCTGCCAATACCTTTTAGATATCAAAATTTGACAGAACAATGTATATATAGGTGTATAATATATGTAAACATTGCAATGTTTACATATACACTAGGCATTAAAGCATAATGACATAGAAATTATATATCTTCCAAACATTAAGTAATTTGTTCAATGTTTTTTGGGGTAAAGTTACAAGTTCCATAATAAAAGATAGACATATGGAAACGTTTTGGTTCAATAAATTTGATGGTGAATCTAACTTGGGTTTAATTATCAATTAATTTTAATTTTAATTTTCTAACTTTTGAGCAGCAAAATAATTTATTTATCACAAAATTATAATAACATAATCATAACATTTCATTTCCAATAATAGTGCAGTTAACACATTCAATCTATCTTGTTTCATAGTTATTTTCAAATACGGTTAAAGCGATTTTAATTTTCAAAACAAACATAGTCACACACCTATAAATTTCATGCCGAAAAAATTTCAGATATTTAATAAATTAATGTTCACAAATTCCAAGTCCAAATTTAAGATATCTATTAAACTTTCTCATAAATATCATACTAAACTTTCTCATAAATATCATAATCTATACTATGAAGTGAAAGGTTGACCTTGGAACTTGATTAAGATGCCTTACAAATAAAAGTTTAATATATAATATTAGTATAAAGTTTTTTCCACTGTCATTATTTAAATTATTTTTGTTTAAGAGTCATTATTTGAAACCATGCAAATTTTAAACTGAAAGTAAATAAATAAACTAAAGTGAATCTCTCTCTTGATTGAATGCATGATCTGGTAGACTGCTTGAGGAAAATAGTTGCAGAAGGAAGATCTCCCTTATACACAAAAGTTGGTCAAATAATGACTGATGAGGTTACTTTATGTTCTCTTCTAAATGCTTCACTTTTCATTTCCATTATAATCCAACTCAGCATTTTCATTATGATTGATGATGTTACCTTTTAAACAGAACAACTTAATAACAGTAACTTCTGATACAAACATTCTTCAAGCAATGCAACTTATGACAGGTAATCTTGTTGCAATAAACCTTTTCAATTTTGATCATTTGCCACAAAGTTTAAGTGATTAATTATCAAAGAACCTTGACCCTTTTTATTGCAGAGAATCATATCCGGCATGTTCCTGTTATAGATGGGAAAATAGTTGGAATGATATCTATTGTGGATGTGGTGAGAGCAGTGATGGAGCAGCAAAGTGGAGAATTGAAGAAACTCAATGACTACATCAAAGGAAAATACTATTAACAAAATAATTCAAGCATGTATTATATATATGATACCAAATTCATGTATCAAACAGAATAAATCATTGTATTTTATAAATTGAATTTGATTACATTTGCTTATGTTCCCTCTAATGATTAGAATACTGTTGTTTCGTATATTTTATTATTTATATTTTATGCATAATTCGATCATGCACTACAATAAAGTGTTGTTGAACAGAAGAAAAGAACAAGCCAGCACCACATGGTGGCTATAAATAACTAGAAAATCTAGTGGCTATGAATAATTGTAAAAGCCGCAAACCAAGGCTCTACAAAACAAAAAAATTACAATATCAGAAGCTTCACAAACTATTATCCTCATCGTTGGACAATAATAAAAGACAGAAAAATATTTACCAAAAATAACAACTTAGTACGTGAGGGCATGGCGATTAACACCTGTATGAACCCCATTAAGTTGAGTTTGTTGCAGTATATATAAAAATCCGAATTTTAATCAAAGAAAATTGCGCTTCATTATTGTAACCTTTGGCATATAATACATATTCTGAAGGGAAGAAAGGTAAAAACGAAATGGCAAAGATATCATTGGTTGTGGTATTTTCATTGTTGGTGGTTCTGCCATTTGGTTCAGTATTGAGTCAGGAGGAATCATTATTTAAGGATCTGATAGGTTCTGGAAGTTTCTCTACATTCACAGAGGGTGATGCTGCTGCTTTGTTTGAAGATGGTGACGAAGAAGGGTCATCTTTGGCTGATTTTGTTGATGGGTAAGAACCTTCGCCATGCCCATGTCTTTTTTCTTGTCAACTTTTCTATGATAATGTGAATTTCATCACATCCTTACATGTTATATTTGATAGTTTGGGAGGGCATGATTTTTTACTACAAGTTGGGGATTAGTTTGCTATCAAGTTTTGGTGGTTATCTTATGGGTTATCAGCATTTTATTCCATGTTGAGAGAACTTGTTTATCTTTATTCATAATAATAATTCTAATTAATTATTAACAAATTTCCATTATCATCTTTTTCATCCACTTCAAATCCTGATTCAAATGAGATATATGTATTTCTCTCTCTTTCTCTCCATTCTCCTCTGACCAAACACAATGTAAAGTCACAGTGTCACACATTAATCATGTGGTAGGTCGATAGTGTAAATTTTTTGTTATTCTAAATATACATCATACTTGTCTAACCTATCAAGGTGTGTACAAGTTAACTAATTATATAATAATTAAGTGTGTATAAGGAAGAAGTAATGGTTAAAAGTTTGTGCAACTTACCTTATCATAAACAAAAAAAACTAAATGTGGTTAATGTTGTAACAATCAGAGATGCAGCAGGAAGCAAAGGAAGTTTGGCCACAGCATCGGTAGAATCACCTATTGGAGCACCAGAAGATTTACCTGCAGATTATGATGATGAAACTGATGGTTCACCTGCTGAAGCACCTAACCAAGATGATTCCCTTGAAGATGAAGATGATGATGATAATTCACCTGCAGGGTCACCCACTGGGGCCCCTGAACAAGCACCAAATGCTGCACCAACAACTAATGCACCAGCATCAAATGCACCCACCGAGTCAGAGGCACCTGAGCAATCAGCAAGTGCGCCCGCAGATGCATCTGAGGACTCAGCAAGTGCACCCACAGATGCACATGAGGAATTAGAAAATGCACCCGCAGAGGCACCTGAGGACTCAGCAAGTGCGCCCACAGGTGCAACTGAGGAATCAGCAAGTGCACCAGTAGAGGCACATGAGGAATCAGCAAGTGCACCAGCAAGTGCACCCACAGGGAAATTGGATGATGATGCTGGTGAATTAGATGATGGTGATTTGGATGCACCTGCAGGGCAAGTAGATGATGCATCCGAACAAGACTAGAAATACTACACTCTAATTCAACTGTATTATTAACGTATATAGACAGTGCCTTATATATATGTTCCCCTGAAAGTTTAGTTCATACATTTACCCTTTCATCTATTTATTAAAGGAGGTGCCTATATTGTTCTTTATCCCTATACTAACTTTAAATGAATAATACTATATTATACTAACTTTATTTTTTGCCAAATCTTTTTCCTCATCTTTATTTCATTCTCACATTATTCTTTTATTTGTTTTGTTTTCTGACAAACTCAAGATCCCACATGTAATACAAGATTTGAGACAACAGATCGACACGTATCAGGTGTGGAGTTGAGAATAGGTAACGTGAGTGGGAGGTATAGATCAACCACAGTTTGGTCGGGAAATGAGGGATCATAATTCTGATACTCATTTTTCATCATTTTGTTTCTCTTGTTGCTTGCAAAACTTGGAGCCTCATCTCATCAATACACTGATCAATATATTGGATCCCACAGAACTTTTTTTTTTGCATTACTGAAGTAGTGGATATGTGAGCGCACAATACAATGATCAATTTTTTAGAGTTGTATGAAGATGGTAAAATATCAATTGTGTTGCTTTATGTTGCAGGATCTATATAAGTAACCATATTAGTTGTTATTTGTTTATGTTGTTCCACATGAGAAAGAGGAATTAATAGCTTATATGGAATTGATCCTCGATGGTTAAATACTTTACCATCAACGCAACATATAACTTAGATTATTATTAATATAAAATTCCATACATTACATATCAAAATGGCAAGACCCATACTTATGATTAAAGATGGCAAAACGGACCGCCCAACCAGTTTTGTTCGTACTTGTAAATGCCTACAAAAATTTAAGGAGATGCGGACTTGTGAGCATTGTCTTAACGGACAAAATTCAATGCAATGCCTGGCATGCGAGCGACCCACAAACATCGTTCAAGAATTAAAAAAGTAAAAATAAATTAAATAAAGTTGTTGAAGAGATAACAAAAATATTTTGATATTTTATATGTAGTTAAATAAATCACATTAAATTATAATTTTTTGAGGCATTAAAAATCACATTATATCATATTTTATTTGAAATGCTATTATTTTTCCTTAAATCATGTTCACGGGCCGCCCATATTGTCCATTTGAAATGCTATTATTTTTCCTTAAATCATGTTCACGGGCCGCACACATTGTCCATTTGAAATGCTTCGCGGATAAATGGGCAGGACGAAACGGACAAATAGACTAAATTTGTATGTTCTGCCCCAAAAGAAATGTGGGCTAAGCGAACGCGCCCGAGTTGCCCGTTTTTCCATCTATACTTATCGGATATCTATATAATTATTTGAAATAATTTGTACTTTACATTTTTATAGAATTACAAGGCAGTGAAACCTCTTCATACATATTGAAAGAAAGAACAAAACAAAATATTATATATATATATATATATATATATCACAAATCCTATGTATAACCGGCAAGTCACACCTCACTGGAGAATTAGGTTCTCCATCTTGATCCTGTATTATATACGATAAAGTACAATTAGATTAACGCCAAAGATAATAATAAAATCAATCAACTAAGACATACAATAGTCTCTAACAATGTATATAAGTCTACGTACGCACGTAGTTGTTTAAAGAACAATGATGCAATTCTGCATTATGATTAAATTATAAACCTTTGTTCCTCTACATTCCCATTGAAGTTATTGCATCCACCTTCTGTAGCCTTTGTGTATTTGGCGGTGGGAAAATGGCCTTCCTCAATCATCTTTAAATCTTTAACCAGATTCTCATAATGCAATTTCACTTCCTCTATTGTTTTCCCTCCTATGACCCTTGCCACATTCTCCCTCCTATGACCCATGTTGAGTTTGAGGCCATTGCATATTAATGGTAATGAAAATTCAGTGTTGTTACAAGTTAGGTATGAGAATAAGGAGAGTGGTGTTGATACCCTTTATATACTAGTGGAGGATGTGAGGTATAGTAGTGTAGGTTCTGTGATACTTGATGCAGATGCTAGCTTTTGCTTTCAGAACAAAACTGTGGGACAAATTGTAAAATTCCTAGATAAGGGGTTGTTGTGGTTTTCTTTTAACTTTTTATGAAGCTTCAAATATGGCTTTTTTGAATTAGGTTAAGGCAGAGGCTTGAGCTCTAAGAAACAAGTACAAGCTTGTAAAACTCACGCAGACTTTTGCGTTGAATGAGAAAGTTATTCCCTCATGTGAATTTCACTCATTCTTTGAAAAACTTCCTCACATGGAATCCTACCGTTACAAAATTTTAGGGGCGTTGGTACTGAAGAATTAACGTGTTAATAAATATATAGCACAAGATACTGTAAGAGAAATAGAACGATTGTATTAAAGGCATGATAACATCATCAAATTATTGTAGCATTCATTCTACTTGAAACTTACTGATGTTGTGAATGAGTTGAAAGAAAAAATCTAAATAGAATGTGCATGTATATGTTTAACTAGCAAGATACCCAGGCATATGGCATTTTTTTCGGAAAATTAAGAATATACGTTTTATATGTACATTCATATAGTTAAAACATACATGTTACTTGTGTATTTGTATGAATAAAAACACATATGTTACTCGTGCATTCGTATTGTTAAGAAAACACATGTTCTTTGTGTATTCGCATGATTAAAAACACATGTTACTCATGCATTCATATTGCTAAGAACACATATGTCACTCGTATATTTTAATGATTAAAAACAAACATGTTACTCGTACATTCACATTGTTAAAAACGCACATGTTACCCGTGCATTCGTATAGTTAAAACACACATGCTATTTGTACATTGACATTTTTAAAAAGACACATGTGTTATTCGCATTTGTATAGTTAATGCAGAAATGTACTATATTTGCATTCATATAGTTAAAAATACACATGTTACTTGTGTATTCACATGATTAAAAACACATATGTTACTCGTGCATTCCTATTGTTAAGAGTACACGTGTGACTCGTACATTTTAATGACTAAAAACAAACATGTTACCCGTAAATTTGCACGAGACGTTATTTTTTTGTCATATGATTAAGAACACACATTACATGTACATCTATATCCTTATCGTTAAGAACACGCATGTTATTCGTGTGCATCCATATGATAGTTGATGGTAATGGTTGTTAATGTTTATTAGTATTAAATATTGTAAATGCAAATTCAATTCCTGAGTTATAATAATTGATTTAAGGAAATTGATTGTTGGATATAATTTTAAACATGTGTACTTGGTGATTAATATATAAAAAATGTGGATAATAATAAGATAATAGGATTGTTAATCAGAGTATGAGATATTAATATAATTTTTTTCACAATATTATAAGGAATATGCATAATAGGATAATATGATTGTCAGAATATGAGTTTAGGGAAAATTAAGTCATATAAGAGTTGATTCAGGGAAATAAAGGAAGATTTTTGGACGGAAAAAGAATATGAGAATCAATGTGTATAATAATATTTTTATGAAATCATGAATGATCATTAAGTATAATAATTATATTCATTATAATTGAATTATTCATGAATATTGCGGTATGGTAATGATGATAATGGTGATTAATTGTTGAGTATAATTTTAAAGATATGTATCTCATGATTAATATAAATTAATATATAATAAATGTGCATAATAATAAGATAATATGATTATTAATCAGAGTACGAGACATTAATAGGATTGGTTTCACAATATTACAAGAATTTAAAGCCCCACTTATAAGAATTGATTTTGGGAAAATGAAGAAAGATAAGAATTGATTTAGGGAGGAATATATAAGAAATGTGGATAATAGGATAATATGATTGTTAATCAGAATATGAGATATCAATAAGATTGCTTTCATAATATTATAAAAATTTAAAACTCCACTTATAATAAGAATTGATTTAGGGAAATTAATTGATAGGTATAATTTTAAACATATGTAGCTGATGATTAATAGAAATTAATATAAATAAATATATATGGAATGTGTATAATAATATTGATAAGTATTGATTTATGGAGAAATATATAAGAAATGTGTATAATATGATTGTTAATGAGAGTATGAAAAATTAATAGGATTGCTTTCAGAATATTATACGAATTTAAGGCCTCACTTATATGAATTGATTTAGAGGAAATATATAATGAATGTGCATAATAGGATAATAGAATTGCTAATGAGATCATGAGATATCAATAGAATGTGCACAATATTATAAGAATAGAGAAATATGAGAATTGATTTAGGGAAATAAAGAAAGATTTTTTGTGGGAAAAAGAATATAATAATAAATGTATATTGATTTTTTATGAAATCATTAATGATCATTAAGTATAATAATTATATTCATTCTAATTGAATTATTCATGAATATTCCAGAATGGTAATGATGATGAATGTTGATTTTAAACTTTTGTACATGGTGATTAATAGAAATTAATATATAAGAAATGTGCATAATAATAAGATAATAGAATTGCTTTCACACCACATCATAACATTGATATTTTACCATTATTGCCAACATTTTTTGATTATAATCTCATGATTCTTTTTCTTCTTCTTAGCTAACATTACATCATACTTTAATTTTCTTCATTTCTCATTCTAAGTTTTTTAATATTCTGACTTTGTGATTTTTGTTAGAGAAAGTTCATCGTTTTCGAGATAAATGTGGATGAGAATTTAAAGAATTATTTTTGTTCTTATATAATCAAACCGCAATTTCCTATAAGTAATGGTAATTGCATATGTGCGTAATAGGATAATCTTACAATCTCATGATTCTTTTTCTTTAACATTATATTACATCAGATTTTAATTTTCTTCATTTCTCATTCAAAGCTTTTCATTATTTTGACTTTGTGATTTTTATTACAGATAGTTCATCATTTTCGAGATAATGTGGATGAGAATTTAAAGAATTATTTTTGTTTTTATATAATCATACAACCTACTAAGATAATAATTATTTTGTTTCCCTAAACTCATATATCTTTAATATAAATTAATATGAGAATATTATAATGAATGTGAATCATAATATAATAGAATTAATAATCAGAATATGATTTTAGAGAAAATGAAGAAATATAAGAATTGATTTAGTGAAAATGAAGAAAGATTTTTGGATGAAAAATGAATATGAGAATATGTGAATATGATTAAGTGTTTGGTAGAAAAAAATGAAGGATTAATAAATGTGACATGAATGTGTCATTTTGATATATGATATGAGAAGTGACATGCATGTGTCATTTTGATGTATGATATGAATGTCGATGGTAATGATATAATGTAAGACTATGCATGATAGTTGATGGTTTGATGTATGATATGAATGTAGATGGTAATGATACAATATGAGACTATGCATGATAGTTGGTGGGAGTGTTTGAGTGAGAAAACTTTGCATGAGAAGATGACATGTGTCCAAGACTAATAATGGAGAACTTTTTTTTATATAGTATAATAGATAGATGAGTATGGATTTTCTCCATTAATTTAAAAAAGTTAAAAAAAAGTCTAACATGTAATAATATACTTATTTTTATTTTTATTTTGGTATATTGGAAATCAAACGACAGAAGCACTATCTCTAACGTTATCCGATGAATGAGAGCCTTTAAAAAAAAAGATAGCATAACATCACGTGCTTTACACGCGGGAATAGCATAACCCTTAACTGTAATCCCAAAATTGATGCTTCAAAACTGTCCTATACCTAGGACTATATTATTCTCATAAACAACCAAAGTTTAGTTGAGTCTGATGCGATGGCTAATAATACTTTTAAGTTAAAGCACATCCATGCGTTAAAAATATAAACTAATTTTCCCTCCTTCGTTAAATTATTTGTTCTTAATTGAGTATCACAATCTCTCCCAAAATTTTATATCTCGGGCTACAAAACGAGACAATAATGTTTTCTTGTTCAAGTTATGTGCTTTGGAATCAACACACTCGTAACAAACAAGAAGCATAAAAATTGTGCTCATGAGATAAAAAAATGTATTCACTAACCTATATCAGTTTTATATACTGTAATGACATTTAACATTTATGTTTATTATTATTGATATTCAAAAATAAAGTAATACAATGATGGATAATATAATAATTGTTTATAAATTTTTTCTCCAACAATGCATGGATATTATACTAAAAAAAATATATAATCACAACTGAAATATATTTTCTTACAAAACACTTGTAGACTTGATCAAATAGTATAAGATTTCGCAACATTTATTTGGATAGACATTCATACACCAAAAAAAAAGACTTATTCATTAACAAAAGATAAGCGGATACCATTAGAAAAACAAATATAAAATCTTTACATAATATAATATAGACTATCACATATTTCGTACGAATGAAAATGGTGATAGATGAGTAAAAATAAATAAAAAAGAATATTTTGATCTCTATCCACAATATACCTAATGAAATTCCAAGTTTTATGATGAAGATAAAGGAGGTGAAAAGTGGGAAAGTTGAAGTAAGAGGGAGAGAGAGATGACGGTGGAAGTGGAGTGTTGTGGAACAAAGTTTGCATTGTTCATAGTGATAATAATTGGATTGGTATGCTTTGCAGGACTAATGGCTGGTCTCACACTTGGTCTCATGTCTTTAGGACTCGTTGACCTCGAAGTTCTCATCAAATCTGGTCCTCCTCGGGATCGCATCCATGCTTGTATCTACCCTTTCATTTCTCTTTCTCTTTTATTATTCAAATATCATTTATCATAGATGAAGAATTATTGTATTGCTGAGTTTTGACTCATTGTTTTTTGGCAGCCAAAATTTTTCCGGTGGTTAAGAACCAACATCTTTTGCTTTGCACGCTTTTGATCGGAAACTCCTTGGCTATGGAGGTATTATTCAGTTCTTTTGTTGGAATTAGTCATGTCTTCCTTGTTTAATTACAATTTATCCATCCTTTCCTGTTTTCCTTGCAGACTCTTCCCATTTTTCTTGATGCACTTGTGCCTTCCTGGGCTGCAATTTTGATTTCGGTCACCCTCATCCTCATGTTTGGAGAGGTAAATATTGAGTGATGTGATGAGAAACATACTCAAAATTATAATGTTTTGTGAAGTTCCTTCCCCCACGATTGCTAATATTGCTTAATTGGATGTGATACTACAGATATTGCCGCAAGCGATCTGTACTCGATATGGATTGACAGTTGGAGCGACACTGGCCCCATTTGTTAATGTTCTTCTAGTAGTATTCTACCCCATCTCTTATCCAATCAGCAAGGTGTGCTTAGAGTGTAATTGTATGTTTGATTACTATGGTATTGAGGGAGGAGGGGGAATCTTATCTGATGAAGATTGTAATATTTACAGGTTCTTGATTGGATGTTGGGAAAAGGACATGCTGCCCTTTTAAAGAGAGCAGAGCTCAAAACATTTGTGAATTTTCATGGAAATGAGGTGTATAACTCAAATTCCAAGTTCGAGAGAAATTGATAAAACAATTGCCTTTATATTCATTTCAATGTTCTAAATTATGATGTGTATGTTCCAATTATGTGGTTTCGCTTTGTGCTCTAATTTTCCATGGCTATACATTTGTTTTTGTGTCTAGGCTGGTAAAGGAGGAGACTTAACACATGATGAGACAACCATCATAACTGGTGCACTTGAATTGACTGAAAAAACTGCAAAAGATGCCATGACTCCCATATCAAAGGCATTTTCCCTTGATCTGGATGCTACCCTAAACTTGTGGGTTTGTAAATACTTTATTGCCCTCACTATCATGTTTATATCTTCCTTTGTTCTAACAATGTCCTGCGTCTTCACTGAAGGGACACACTGAATACAATAATGACATTAGGTCATAGTAGAGTTCCAGTTTTTGCAGGAGAGCCAAGAAATATAATTGGACTTGTTCTGGTAATTTTCCACTCTTTTGAGGTTTTTTACATGTATGCATGGGATTGCAGATGTATTTTACTAATGATTGTATGCGTTAATAATCTTCTATTGTGGTTCTTGAAATCTTTTGTTATAGTACTTGTAATAATATTGAATATAACTTGATGTTGGGGTGAAAACTATTATTTTGAGTTTAAGGGTAATAACTAATCATACACTTTGAAATACAAAGTTTTTTATTATAATAGTTGAATCATCCAATGCTGCTGTAATATGCAGTGAATAAATCCACACCAGTGAGCATCAGTGGTCTGGTGCATTTGATTAATGTTCGGTGTGAAACTTTATATCATATCCCGACTGTTGTTGTTTATACTATATCATACCTGGTGATTGATTAATATAATAACGGTATTGCTAACTATTACCCTTACGGTATGGGCTCAGTGACCCTATGTGCTCAAATAAAATATTTGTATCAAGACACTGAAATAAAACGAATCAATACAAATTAAGGAGTAAAGTTGGATTTCCGCACTTTCTATTCACTGTCACCCATTCATTGTACTTTATTGGTTTGTTAACTGATACACGCAGGTTAAAAATCTCTTTATGGTTGATTCAAAGGCTGCAGTTCCTCTAAGAAAAATGATCATCAGAAAAATTCCTCGGTAAATTTTTTTATACCCAAGATGAGATACATTATTCTTACCTAGGAACTTTATGGTATAAGTATTAGCATTTTTTTATACTTGCGTGTTGTTGATTAGTTGGTACAATCACTAGGTGGTTATAATTTCATCTTATCCTGCAGTGTTTCAGAGAACATGCCTCTTTATGATATACTGAATGAATTTCAGAAGGGTCACAGCCATATTGCAGTTGTGTATAGGGATCTAAATGATAAAAAAGACACACCTAAAAGAGTTAAAGATCGAGAACGTTATGACTTTAAGGACAGCTGCAAGAACAAGGGAGAAAAGGCGCCCTTGGATAAAGGTAGCGATTTAAATAAAAGTAGAATAATGTTTTGCTTTGTTCAATGCATTTTTTGAAATAAACCATTTTGTTTAGAGCATGATTTTGAAATATCTTGCTGGCTTGCAATTTGTTAATAGTTCCTTTGAAGGTTTCATCATTCATCCAGTTTGCTGACGTTGCTGAATACATCTGAAGCTAATTGTGCCCATAAATTATCTGCTGCATTCAATTTGTGCTTCCTTTTTCATGTTCGTTTTCAACACACATGATTTTTACTTCGCATACTTGTAGTTTTTTAGCTATATCTTCGAGGCATACATATGCCGCAATGGCATTCTATGGTCTCATGAAACGATGTGATTGATCTACCCAGTAAAACCATTGACAATTATCTTGCTGACCTGACTGTTGCCACAAATATAGGTGTTGAATCGGAGTCAGCTGATACTTTGACTACTATTGCTAAGGTCGATGGCAGTCCACAGGGGAAGAAGACTCCACCAGCTAATCCTGCTCCTGCCTTTAAGAAACGACATAGAGGTTGTTCACATTGCATCCTCGACGTTGATAATTCTCCCTTGCCTGTTTTTCCACCCAATGAAGTAGTTGTTGGTGTTATTACAATGGAGGATGTCATTGAAGAGCTTCTTCAGGTTAGAAGCTTCTTCAGTGCTCTTTATAGTTAAAATTAGTGATTTGGTCCCTGCATTATTTGGTCCTGAACTATGTTGGTTATGCAACTCTGATTGTCACTGAGCACAATGATTAAATCTGCCAGTTTTTTTTTGCCCCTATTTTCACCATTCATTATTGTGGCAGTTCCACATAACTCCTGCACATGTGTACTCAGTATACATGATTAAGTACTGCTATATTTTTAAAATATGTGAAGAAATTACTACTTTAAGTTCTGAACTATGATTATTGTGGAAGCAACAAGACGTTGCATCCTACCGTCGCCTTTTAAATCTATTGTCCTGCCTTATCGATTTGTGTTAAATCATTGCACATTATTTCAGGAGGAGATATTAGATGAAACTGATGAATATGTCAATATCCATAACAAGTAAGTTTAAACTTTTTCTTCTTTATTGGCATATGAAGCCCAGCAGTTTAATTAATATATCATTTTGTTCCAAAGTCTTGGTATTTTAGTGTAGTTTGGATGCCATTGAACACTTTTAGCTTGTAGTATGAAGCACATTAAGTTGTGATCAATTTCTTGATAATGCAGGATAAAAGTTAACATGAATGCTTCCAAGGAGAAGTCTCCTAATACAATTCCGGTTCAGCCTTCTCCTTTAGCAGTTCAAGGACAGACCCCAACTAATTCAGTTTCTACAGCTACTTCTGCAACAGGATCACCTACGACAATCGATCAAATCTCTGAAAACGATTCACTCAAGAATCAATAACTCATTCATTAAGAATAAGAGAGTAACATAGGTTTGCTTTGTAAAGGCAGAGCAGTATATAATTTATCGTAGAAGTTTGCCTATATGACATTATGTTTATATGCAGAAAGGAACACTTGATATAATAAGAGGTATTTGAATGAAAATATTCATGTTTCATTTGAACTAACAACTATTACATTTAGACTATAACTACAGCTACTTAGCATTAGTGAAGATAAACACTTTCTGGAGATGCACTGTTGTCTTTTAGAATTGTATAATTTTGGGAATCAACATGCATTTGGAATGGAATTGTATCAAAATGGTGATTCTAATATTTGTTTTATTTGTCAAAACTTTAGCAATTTATTTCCATATGTTCTGTTATTTAGTGCTTCTTAAATTCATTCAATTGGCCTTGAGAAGAGCTAGGGGAAATGGAAAAATAATGAAGCGCACACATAATAATTTATATGCATCTCAGTGTTATAGTATTGATAAGAGTAAATTACAGTCACACCCCCTGAGTTTTAGTAAAATTACACAAACCACCCCTCACTTTTTTGTCATTACATGAACTGCCTCTAATTTTGTACATATGTTACACTGACTATCCCTGCATGATATAAAAGTGTAATATTTTAAACAAAAACGTATGATGTGTGTAATTAATTAAACAAAATATTGTATATTGTGTAGACAAATTCAAATAATATAAGATCATTGTGTATTCATTATTTGGCTCGTTATAAAATAGTATAAGAATTATTTAAACATTTCTTTGAAGTTTATAATGTATTTTTTAATGACACAAAAATGATACAGAAACACTCGTTTTTGTACTATTTGAAGTGTTACACAATATACAATATTTTGTTTAACTTAATTATATTCATCACACATTTTTTCTTTAAAATATTACACTTTTATAACATGCAGAGGTAGTCAGTGTAATGTATGTAAAAATCTAGGAGTAGTTTGTGTAGGATGGAGGAGTGGTTGGTGTAAGGAAAAAGAATGGAGAGGTAATTTGTGTAATTTCATTAAAACTCAGGGGGGTGTGAGTGTAATTTACTATATTAATAATTTCAATATTTGCTTCTTGAGTTGCCTCTGAATATAGTATTTTTAGTCAAAACATTGGTATAAACTATTAAAATTAAAAGTATAATTATTTCATGTCTTAAAAATATTTAATACATTAAGGTCATTATGAATAAGTAATAAATGATGTTGTTTCATACATCAACAAATACATTATCATTTATGTATTATTCAATCGAAATTATATATAAAGTAGATATGGTCCTAAAATCCCATATACGCAGCAAGTGCATCCTTCTGCTAACTTTTTGTGTGGCTGAGGACATCTTTGGAGTTTAGACCGCGACAAAACAATCATATTTAATACCTAACTCACACTCATCAAAATTACTTTTCTAACTAGTTGCAAATATTTAATAATTTCGTAGGCCATTATCACCAAAATTTAGCCAAGACAGGATCCTTAAAGTGATATTACTTGTAAAATAATACATATATATAGTAGTTGTTCACTTTACAAAGTTTACTTTGAATTTGCATGCTATTGCAAAACTATATATTGAACTAAATCACCTAAACCAAAGTATCATACAAAAGAAACAACTCAAAAAGAAAAGAAAACGACAACAAAACCCTCCATGAAGAATATATGGTACAATTATTCTAAGCTGTCAGTGTACAAATTGGTAGTTATACATTATCAACACCAAAATCTTTATATCTAGTCCAATTATTGATTATTGAACTTTATTATGTACTTATTTTTCATGGAAATGAATCATATCCGGGACTTGCCTCAAGTTGTAGTTTTTTTTTACAATTTAAGGTTAAATGTATGTAGTTTTTTACTATATATTTATCTGTTATAAAATAGATTTGTAATTCTTGAATTTTATTGAATGTAAATACTTCTTGTAAATTAGATTTATGGAACATTGTATGCATGCACTGTTTTATGATTTATGAAACTATTTCTTTCCCTATTTTTATGTATTTCCATAGTCTAACATAATAATATTACTATCTATCGACATATCTACCGACATTGTAAAGATTTATACACATTTAATATATCATCTAGTATTCATTTGTATTATTTTTGTTTAAGAGTCAATGATAATTGAAAATGAATAGTAAATGATATAGTAACACGATAAAAAACACTTTGCATTTCCATGATTGATGACTTCATCATCTCACTACCACCACCACCCCCACCCCAACCACCTATAGTCTTTATCACCACTACCAAACCCCACCATCTCTATTACTACCACCTCACCTATATCAGGAGTCTAATGAGAGTCAATGAATAAAACATGAATGATTGATAAAACAATGACAATATATAAAATAGTGTATATATTTTTTTCTCTTCCCAATATATTTTTTACACCTATTAATGACTATTATGTTTTGGATAATCACCCCTAATCATTATCACATGAAGTGTCATGAACCACTCCCCTCTTAATATTAATTACTATTATTCATAACCTTTTGTTTCAGAAGAAAAAATTATGAGTGTGTTAATATCACATATGACAGAAGACCCACTACGTGGAAGCATCCATATCAGTCATTGGTGATATGATACGGCTGCTTCATTGTTCAATGGAACGTGCCTTTCACGTGCTTCACAACCTACTTCTTCTTCTCTAAGAATTGATATCAACTATCCATTGTTATATTTCTCACATAGAATGAACTCATTACTCATTTGAATCCAGATCAATAAGAATCAATATCAATATCATTATCATATATATTTTATCATGAACCTTATCAATTATCATAATAATATAGTTCTCATATATAAAAGAAAAGTACTAACCAAACCTTTTGAGATTAAGAAAATATATACCTAATATCGATCACTATCAAATCCATTCATAATAATAGACAAGATTGAGCAATATAGCAAAAGCCAATAAGTTCAACCTTAACTTTCTGCATGCAATTAGAACATAATATTCATATTCAACCTTAAGCCAATAATAACATCGCTTTTAATATCAGCAATCCATTGAAAAAGACAACAAATCTAGGAAGAAAATCTTTGTCCAGGAATTAAGGATAAAAGAAAAAGAAATCATAAAAGAGAAATGAAAAAAAGTGTAATCTATTTTTTAAGTGCTTTTTCTGGGCTTACTTTTCCTCCTAGCCCTGCTTCTGGATATCTCCCCTTTAGTAATAAGTTGAAATTCCTTTTCCTTTGTATTAATACTTATGCATGTTGCTGTTGCTTCTTGTTGTTCCTCTTTCATTGAATTTTCTGTGTCTTTTTGTGCTGGTTCTATTTTCTTCTCTTGGTTTGTTTCTATAACAATAATCTTACGAGGCCTACCTCGTTTTCTTGGAGGCTGAGGTTGAATCTCTTGTTGCCCCGTTTCAGCACCTTGTAAGAATGAAACCTCAGATATTTCTACTGAAAGTTCCTTCATTTTCTGTCTCTTCTTTCCCATATGTATACTAAACATACACTTCTCTATAAGTCTATAATAATAATATAATAATAAGCTCCAACTGAACTACTCTATCACCCCATCAAATTTCTGATATCATTAAAACCAGAAGAACTTAAAAATTAAATCTTTAATCACTTCTAATCCCCTTGCCGATTCGCGAGAAACCCCTTTGATTATAAACGCATGATTCCTTATTTCAAGTACGAAACCCTTTCTCCCTCTCTCTGAATATATGAAAAGCAAAGCAAGTAGACCAATACTATCTTTGACCAGAATCCAGATTGTGCAAACGTTATTTATATAAATTATCATATAATAATAATAAAATATATATAAGCATAGAATAGATTAAACATATCATATTATTTGTTTCACGAGAGGAGTGAGGATAATCTGTCCCAAAATAATAACATTTATATCTTTCAAACCAATCAACTTCATTAAAGTATTATAAAAATGTTATTTTATATTTTTATAATTTTTTTTACGGGAATTGGGAGAAGTCATCCCTATTCTTGTGGGGATCACATGTCCTCGTCTATGTCTCATTTGGTGTACTAAACTAATCAGAAAATTTCATTCAAATAAAAATATAAATAAAAAAATCAGAAATTAATATTGATTAAATACATGTGGACAGAAATATCGTGAGACAGATAATCCTTATCCATTTTTATCTATTCATTGTTCCATAGCGGACCAATAGTGACACAAACCTTTTCTCACTACAAAGACAAAATTTACACCGTTACTTTTTTTAAATTTTGTGGCTCAAAATTTTTCTCATACATGCCCTATAAAACCAGACCCTATATTTACTTGACTTACATTGATTAAATGATAATATAATAGTAAACAACTAAGCTAATTACATTATATATAGATAGAATTTAGAAATGGCTCTCAACCTAATCTTTTGGCTAATAAATAAAAGTGAAAACAACTTTTGTATATTTTCTTCTACAAGTTTAAAATCTAACCATTTTTTTGTCTTAGCTGAGTACAAAAAAGCTTGAAGGAAAATCAGATACAAAAATGGAAGGAGCAGAAAGGGAGAGGAAAGAGTGAAGAGGGAGAAAGAACGACAAGATTCATGCAATCCAGAACCACGCAGAGTATGGTGGATAAGAGAAGCCACACCAGCATGAGTTCTGAAATTTTCAATGCCTTTCTAGACAAAGACAATTTTATCTAATAAAAAGATTTAATTAAAGGATAGACTGTTTGTTTATTTTAAAACAAAGTTTATCAACAGTGTTAGTAGTTTATACTTGTGTTATTGTTGCCATTCCTCAAACAACGTTTAATCTTAGCATAACTTGATGAATCTCAAATGAAAAATACTGGTTGTAACATGTATTTTCAAATCAATTAAAATAATTCACCGAGTACTTAAGAACAATAAACTTACCATTCTAAAAACCCAACAACATAGAAGGTCATGAAAAACTACTATGAATAAAATATTTAGATTAGATTTGATATTAAAAACTATAAAAAATAAAATATTTAAGATAAAATATTTATGGACCATTAATAGATCATACATAGCATTTAACCATACTCATTGTAAAGAAAACGTCGTTGACATGTATATTGTTTTGTTTAGTTCTAGAAATATTTTTGTAAAAAAATGATTAAATAATACACATGTCACAATTTCAGTAATTGAATGAAGTAATTTATCTTTTTATACCAGAAGATACATTATTCTCTTAGTAATGTGTATTTTGTTAGCAGAAATTTGAGTGGGTGGCATATGCGATTAGATGCCACAAATGCAGTGTCATTGGTGTTTGCCATCTATCTGCCACGTGGCCTTCTGAATGAGAAAATCAAACTCTAATAGCGCACACAGACATTTTATAATAATATATATATATAAAGAAGAGAGAGAAGTGGTTTTGATCCACAGCTTCCGATCACAGAAATGGCTTCTTCATCTCCTCTCATCAGTGTCACCCCCGAATGGAACGATTTGAAGGTATTCAATCACTCACTCTTTTGTTTACTCATAGATTGTGCTATGAACTGATATTTGCGTTCGTTTCGATCAGGCGCATGTGGACGAAATTAAAAACACTCATCTCCGTAATCTTTTGACCGATGATTCCAGATGCCAATCCATGCTTCTGTAATAACATATATTCTTTCTCTTTTTAAATAGAAATCTAATTAATAATCTTTGATGTAATCAACAAATTTTCTGATTTTTTCACACACATACCTATTACTATGTAGTGATTCGGATGGAATTGTTCTGGATTATTCAAGGCAACAAGCCACTCTTGAAACTATCCAAAAGCTCTTCCAATTGGCTCAGGTTCGTAGTTATTTACTTACTTACTTTCGTAATCTTATTTATTTATTTATTATCATAGGCTAAACATTAAATTAGACTTTGTTTAACTGAAATGAATTAACTACAATGTTATTATGTTATGTTATGTTATGTAGGCTGCATCACTCAAGGATAAGATAAATCGCATGTACGGTGGCGAGCGTGTAAGTGTTTCTCTATAAATATAAATAAACTTCTATATATTTTAGTTTATGTTAATTTCTTTTATGGATTCAATTTACATTTTAAATGAGCTATGTGATTCTTTATTATCTACCTCTTTTAGATTTCAATTTAGAAAACTGTAATCGCTGCAGTTTACTAGTGATATACATAGGGAGCTTCTTAATGTGGAAAATGAGAATAATAATGTTTTTACAATCTTATTATTTGAGATTAAAAGATAAGTGCACGTAAACATTGACTTATTGGATGGTCAAGATTCATTGTCTCACATGATTAAAATGGCAAGTGTTCTCACTGTCTAATTGCTGAAAATTTTGATATGATTATCATTTTTGGATCCACTTTCAGATAAACAGCACCGAGAATAGGTCAGTGCTACACATAGCCCTCCGTGCTTCAAGGGACGCTGTTATAAACAGTGATGGGGAAAATGTTGTGCCTGAAGTTTGGAAAGTTCTTGACAAGATTAAGGACTTCTCTGACCGGGTTCGGAATGGATCTTGGGTAATTTTCTACTCAAATATCTGTATATATGGATTTTTTTAATGCTTGAGCTTGTGAGTATTAACAATTAAGCCTGTTTTCTTAGGTTGGAGCTACAGGAAAACCTTTGAAGGACGTTGTTGCTGTCGGAATTGGTGGCAGCTTCTTAGGTCCACTGTTTGTACACACTGCACTTCAAACAGGTTGGGTCATCATCAGTAGCAATTCAACCATTATTTTTATGGTCCTTTTATTTGTTATATGCATAAAAAACATGTATGTAGTTATATACACACATTATGTGTGTATTTTGCGGGACAACTTGCCTTAGTTTATGCCAAGTAAAAGTGTTAAATAAATATTTGTTCTCTTGTAGACCCTGAAGCCAAAGAATCTGCAAGTGGTCGTCAGCTGCGCTTGTAAGTATATACTGTTAATGAATTTTCGAGAGTCTAATTGCGGGGTTTACTTCACTGCAACTATATGATATTTGTTTTTTCTGAATCTAGCTTACTAAAGCTACATGTCTTAAAGAAAGCTGTATTATTTCCATAAAACCAATCTCATCCTCTATTTTGATCTATCTGCAGTCTTGCAAATGTTGATCCGGTTGACGTTGCTAGAAATATCACAGGATTAAATCCTGAAACAACTCTAGGTAATTGATATTACATGCACACATATATAGAGTTTTAACTTGCATGTCTCTTATTGTTTTTTCTAATAATTGCAGTTGTGATTGTTTCAAAGACTTTTACAACAGCTGAAACCATGCTGAATGCTCGAACACTGAGAGAATGGATTTCATCTGCACTTGGGTAAGTGCAATATTAAGAGAAGTTGTTCAAAGATAGTAGTGTAGTCATTGTTTGAGGGTTCTACAGTTTCCTACCTTTTTATGTGGCAACTTGCAGAATAGAGCCTTCTGGACTTTCTTATACCCTGTCCCTTCACTCCTTCCAAATCTTTTCAGTTTTTCCAGAGAATATAGAAATTATAAAGTGGAAATTATTGAAAATGTAATTTGATAATGAACTGAAGACTGTATCATGGTATGATTACTTACAGGCCCTCTGCAGTTGCAAAACATATGGTGGCAGTCAGCACAAATCTCACGGTATTACCATATTTTTCTTTTTTTGGCATTAGCTGACTGAGCTTTCTCCAATGTTTTACTATTTTTTTTAATTCATGAACCATGTCTGCTTTTAATTGACCATTACTCTGTCCCAAGACATATACTTGCCTTGCTTTCTTAAAAATTCTCCACTGTGTGGATCATTGATGTATTTAATTCTCACTGCCAAAGTTTCCAAGCCGCAGCAGTTCATAATTGATTAATAAAACTGTATAGACACAGTCAAAATTTATTTGGTATTATTTTTTTCTGATATTTTTCATATGTGATAACTGATAAGTTCATAAAAGATGCATTTTCTGTTCAAAATAATGGCACCTTTATATCTATTTTCCTCGATTAACTTCTGTTGCAGCTCGTGGAAAAGTTTGGTATTGATCCTAATAATGCTTTTGCCTTTTGGGACTGGGTTGGTGGTCGGTATAGTGGTGAGTAATTTTTCTACTATCTTCACACTGCCAAATAAAAAGCCATATACATTTCAAGTTTTCAACAGGTTTGATTCTGATAACCTAAATATGGCTTGCAGTTTGCAGTGCAGTTGGAGTGTTACCATTATCTCTACAGTACGGTTTCCCAGTAATAGAGAAGTATGTCTTTTATCATTCATATGATTCCTATCTGCAGGCACTTCTTCTAGAGAAAATATTCCTATAAATAGTTTTAATATATTGTGGTTTGATTCTATTATAGAAACATCTTGTCTATTGCACCTAGGGGTGGAAACAGGCCAGGCCAGACTTTACCTTAAATAGGCCCAGCCTATATAGCACATAGAAGCCTGAGCCTGACCTGTTAGCCTGTTTAAAAAAAAATTCAAAGCCTAGGCCTGACCTGTTTAAAAGTCTTGTCTGGCCTGTTAGCCTGTTTAAAGGTCTGCTAAGGTAAAAAAATTATGTACAAACTAGAAAAATGTATTATAATTATAGCAATTAGTGTGAATTTTTTTACATTGTTATCACAATTATTTCCATCATCTTCCAATGTTACGTAATGTATTCGAAGGATTTGTGGTGCCTTTGAGGTTAGAATATACAAAAAAATGTCTTTTAATATCATAGTAAAATATGATATTATTCTAATATTTAACATGAGTTGGGTTATGTAATTAAGCTCAAGTCTCAACAATTAAATATCCAATTATTAAATAGCTTAATCTCTAAGTCCTAGTGAATTTACATAATTTTTTTATTATTTAGTTTTTTTGAACATGTTATAAAAATAATTTATAAATATATAATAACATTAATAGGCCGACCTATTAGGCTTAATAGGCTTTTTAAAAGGCTCGGGCCTGACCTATTTCGGTTAAATAGGCTTTTGGAGAAGCCTAAGCCTGGCCTGTTTACTAAAAAGGCCTGGCCTGGCCTGTCATAGGCCAGGTAATAGGCCCCTGATAGGTGGTCTGAACTGTTTCCACCCTTAATTGCACCCTGAAGTAGGATTTGGAGGGTGGACAAGCTTTATTAAACTTCACCTTCTTCCTTAAAGGAGGTTATCAGCTTGTTAGATTAAATGAAGGTCGAAGATAAGAATTCGTTTGATATATATGCTAAATAAGAAAAAGTGCAGTCAGGTCCCTATTTATATGTATTGATATTTACAAATATGTACTGCATAATACTTGCACAGTTGCACTGTTTGTAAAATAGAACTTAGTTTTGATTCTCCCTTTATTGAATAGAATTGTAGTTACTTGTGCACGAAGCTACAATATTTTTTTGATGATGGCGTATTTTTCCTTCAAAGGTTTTTAAAGGGGGCTTCCAACATTGATCAACATTTCAATTCACAACCATTTGAAAGGAACATTCCTGTAAGTTACCCTATGCTAAGTTTTTATACTCCTGAGTTTTATTGTAACATGGATCTCTGCACATTCAAGCATATATTTCTCTACCGTATACTGGCTACCCTTCCAAAGCAGCGAAGGAGTTATAGATGAGATAAAAAATTTTATTCCATAATTGTAATATAGCTTTGTCTTTGAATGTTTTGTACGGATCTCCCTAGTGGAGTAAGTTTAATTCTTTCCCCACGTAATGAGATTATTGCTTGGGTATTGTTGTTAATGTCTTATATTTTCTATAATAGTAGCAACCCCGACGTTCTTCTGAATGCATTCATTCATAATTCTATCTTGTCTAATATGTTCACTCATCCAACTACAACATTCTCATCTATGCTATCTTGGGTTTATTCTCTCGTTGATATTTTACAGCCCAACATTGAGTCCCACCATATAAAAACTGACATACAAACAAAGCAAGAGAGAGAGAGAGAAACAATAAAATTGAAACGATAAGTGTGTGTAAAAAAAGTTGGATTAGAAATGAAAATTAACCTTCGAAAATTTATGTAGTCACCAAACCCCTCATATTTAAAAACTGACTCCACTGCACCTAAATATCTATTTTTTAGATGTTCCTAAACACCCCTTCTGATGTTTTGGGGATGGGGAGGAATATGGCTCACTGCAAATTTTCATATCCATTGGCTGAGTGAAGGACCTTGGGTTCTCATATTTAAAATATAGTTTTTCATTTTGCCAAATATATGATGAGATGCTCAATAACATTTTATGAGTGCTTCAGGTGCTTCTGGGTTTATTGAGTGTATGGAATGTTTCATTTCTTGGATATCCTGCCAGAGTGAGTACATTTCATGTTTCATTTATATTTATCTTTGTTCTTAGCCAGCTTTGTTCAACTAAGCGATTCTTTTGGTACTCTTCCAGGCCATTTTACCTTATTGTCAAGCTCTGGAAAAGTTTGCCCCACACATTCAACAGGCAAGTCTATTGCAGAATTGTGCATGAATATTATTTTACTGCCACTTAATTTGTGTTCCTATATTAAATTTATTTATTTATTTTTATTAGGTTAGCATGGAAAGTAACGGCAAGGGTGTTTCAATTGATGGTCTTCCTCTACCATTTGAGACTGGTGAAATTGATTTTGGTGAGCCTGGAACTAATGGGCAGCATAGCTTTTATCAGCTTATACATCAGGTGATCTTTAAGTATTCTATACCAATGTTAAAAGCTAGTAACTTAAAGACAATGGCACCAATGTGCTGACTGCTGACTGTTAATTTTGGTCTAAAAAATTCTCATGAAAGTATCATACAATTGCATGTTGTGCTTTCTATTTCAATCCCAGTTGTTGCTCTTTTTGAATGGTAAATATTTGTTCAAGTTAGGGGAGTTGATGCGAGCATAAGTTTCACAAGAACTTCCATATGTATTTTTTTATCTTCCCCCTCTCCATTCAGATCAATATGAGATTACAAATATGCTGTGATATAATGGCTATCTTTAATGAAATTTTCCCGTAGGCTATCTGAAACCCATAACATGTTTTGTCTACATTAATTTCTCAATTTAGACATGTCAGTATATTGCTTGCAAAACCTTTGTGATTTAATAGGCCAAGAAGTCTTACGTTTAATAATTTGTTCATAGCTAACCTGAGGTTTCTGCCTTGTTATTGGTGTTGTGGGAAAGACCAAAGGGGGTGGGGGAAGCTTAATTAACATGATAGTGCAAAAGATAGGTGTTTAGATATTAGCTATGCAGCAACTTATTTTCTTCCCTTTTCCTCTATTGCAATTTTAAGTGCCTAGCTTTGGTTCCTCCTATTTAATATTTTCACTCTATGAAAGGTATCAATGTTTACAAACTGTTCCATTGAGCAACTCATATCTCCTTAATTTTAGGGGCGTGTGATTCCTTGTGATTTTATTGGAGTTGTAAAAAGTCAGCAACCTGTCTTTCTGAAAGGTAAAGAATACATATTAATATTATCAAGTTTCTTCATGATAGTTGACTTGTTTGTAGTCAGCCCTCTGATACTTTTTTAGCAATGCATTTTATAATCAGATGAAGTGGTCAGTAACCATGATGAGCTAATGTCCAACTTTTTTGCACAGCCTGATGCCCTTGCATATGGGAAGGTACATTTTTCCATGCACTTTTTTTTACCAAAATCATGTAATATAATTTTAAATAAGATTGCCTAAAGCTAAATTGAGGAGTCTGCCTCGACATTATTATCTTTATTGTAATTCACACATGATAATATAACATTCTTCGAAATTGAAGCTAAGATGCAGTTTTAGCTAGCACAGAGCTTATGTTAACAGCTTGACTAGATTTTTACTAGTATTCTTTTGATATAATGGGAATATGACCATCCATCAATTTCTTGTAGACAGCAGATCAGCTGCAAAAGGAGAATGTTTCTCCACATCTTATTCCTCACAAGGTGATTTCCCTTCTGCTTCAATACAACTCTGACTTAATAGCTAATCCTCAGTCCTTACCATGTTTCATTTATCTATAAAAATATATTCTGCAGACCTTCAGCGGCAATCGACCTTCTGTCAGCCTTCTGCTTCCATCATTGAATGCTTACAATATTGGGCAGGTATGAAGTCCACCAGCTCTTAATTACTAATTAGAATTCAGAAAGAAATGGTTGGTTCCTGCTCAGACATGTTTTATTGTTTCAGTTGCTTTTATTGAGCATGCACAACCGGAAATTAGTAGTTATATGAGATTTGTGCACGATAATGTATTGAATTTTAATGTTCATATCCTTGAAATTGTTTGATATTCTAAACTAGGCATTTACACTGGACAACACATTTCAACTGGAAGTATTGTTTGTTTGTGGTTATGAATTGGGTACTTCAAATTTAGGAATATTTGTAAACTGTTCAAAAGCAAAAGCATTTCTGTGCACATCTAGTTAGATTAAGTTGGTCAAATGAATATGATAAAGGAGCACTCACATCACAAGGGTAGTTCTTAGTATTTTTTGCTCAAGTCATGTTCTTTATCTTCTGTTCTTTCCTGGATGTTTTCGCAGTATCTTGAGCTTAGTGTGGTACTATGGTATCACTATCAGAATAATTGCAAACAGATGGCATCTTCTGACAAATAGTTTTATGATTTTCATTTATTTTATCAGTGTTCATATTGTTTTCTCCATCTCCAGTTTTGTGTATGGTTGTTGATACTTCATAGAATATAGCTGTGCCATATGTGGATCTTCCATGCTTGAGCTCTTTATTCTGCATAAGTTGGCCACACACCTTTCTCATGATATGAGAAACTAATTTGTCATTGTCAATGTTTGGTTTTTCATGATGCAAGCACTTATTCACTAATCACTCACCATAGGTGCGGTGGAATTATGGTCTATTCAAATTACTTTATTAACCCTAATTTCTTCGATGTTCTTGTGTTCTTCAGCTATTGGCAATCTATGAGCACAGAATTGCTGTAGAGGGTTTCATTTGGGGCATCAATTCTTTTGATCAGTGGGGAGTAGAGTTGGGGAAGGTATGTTTTAGATAAATGACTCTATCATGTGACTTTCAATCCAAGTTTTAGTTCTTTTTATTCATTCGTCTTCGTTCTTCTCACCATATTTAATGAGTTAATGCAGTCATTGGCTACTCAAGTCAGAAAGCAATTGCATGCATCTCGCACTAAAGAAGAACCAGTTCAGGGCTTTAATTTCAGTACTACAGCATTGTTGACAAGATATCTTCAGGTATGGAAATCCCTTAACCTTCTTGGAGGAGTAAAAAGAGGGGAGATAGTATTTTCTAGTTACATAATTATAATGTTATTTAAAAAAATAATGCTGTTTCCTTAGTATCTTAATCATATTAAAGACTAACTAAATAACCCCACCCTCATATTTATACATTTAAAATGTTTTGTAAAAACAGTTTTTTCTCTTAATAAAGTATCTCCTCATTTTAAGAGACAAATTATATCATCTAGCCACTAAAATCATGATATGTGTCCTTTTTTTTAATTTTTAGAAATATTTTTGTAGAAATTTGTTAAATATGATATATGTCATGATTTTAGTGGCTAAATAAGTTATCTCTTGATATAAGGAAATACTTTATTCTTTTAATATTTATCATCTGGTAGGAATTTGCTGAATCCACTTGTTACGTACTAATCTATATAGATTGCTGGTAGAACTAACGGGGACACTTTTATTTTCACGTTGCAGGCTTAGTTCAGATGTCATAGCGGATCTGCCAACTTCGTTGCCGAAGATATAAAGTACATTTTCACTGATTGTTATTTTGATGTACAATTCTGAAGAAAACCATCCAGCTGAGTATCCACAGCATGAACAATTTCTTGAATTTTAAATTTTTGTTTGGAGCTTATCTTTGTGTGTTATAAGCGCAGTTCATTTTGAGCTGATGAGGAACATTTTTCAATATTTATTCTAATACAAGCGAAGTCTTGACTATGTTGTTAAGCCTACCAATTTTCATGTTTTACTAATCTATCATTTTAAACTGCTTATATTCAACATATTTAAACCCTAAATGAGTTTTTGAGCTAAACTTTAAGTTGGTTTAGTGAAGATGTCATTTTGGTTTAGTAATGATTGATGATGATAGTCGGGCTTTGTCTACAAACAAGGATCCTCTCTATTACAGCAGAGAGTGAAGATGATGAAGATGGTTAGGGTTCTCCGTGTGGGAAATATGAGGGAATGAATGTAGTGAAGTTTAAAGGTATTTTTTGGAAGCTATGGTGCAAAACTCATCAAATTTGGGTGAGAAGAACTGTGCTGAGTCTAAATAGAATTTCTCAAGGAAGAATTATTAAAATGAGATGGCTAGGAGAAATTTTAAGAAATGTGACGATCCACTGTTTTTTTGGCATGTATCACTACTAACTAGTATACTGACATTCTAACTGTCACATGATCAAATACCATGGACTAATAGTAAGGACAAAAATTATTTTTTAAAACTTGAGGGATTCAGACCAAGCATGAATGATTCAAACCAAACAATTTGTATAGGGGTTGATTATTAAAAGTACTATATTTATCATGATTATAAACATAGAAACATGTGTGTCATACTTGTATTTTAACATAGAGAATGATATGATGCAAAGTAGTCAATCTCCTTCACCTTTTCCATTAGTGGGATGCTACTTTCCTGATCATTATTTTTCTTTTCAAATCTTCTATCAAAAGTGAGTATCTCACATTATATTTTCAGAAGTTGAAAAAAAGTCATAGAGATACATGTCATCAAAAAGTGGAGAATGAAAATTGAAGAGTTAAGCTATATTTTCAGAAATTGTAACATTGAGTCATTTTGTTGTTGTGTTTGAGTGTAATGAGTATATATATATAAACGAGAATAATATATTTATTGGTATAAGAAGATAAGTTATCTCATCCAACCATTAAAATCATGATATGTGTATCATTTAATCATTTTCTACAAAAATATTTCTAAAACTAAACAAAATAATACACATGTCATTCTTTTACTGGTTGGAGGAGATAAGTTATCTCCTGGTATGAGAAAATATTTTATTCTATATATATATATATATATGTTTTGTTTTGATAGACAAATATTATTAATATGTTATATTTTGTGATTGATGAAATTTAAACCATCAACCTCGTTATCACTCTACTTCTTTAAGTCTCCTACCATTACTATAACATTGATTCTTTGAACAGAAATTTCTGAAAAGTATGATGGGGATTGATTAAGAATTACGGCTAAGGAGCACTTATTCTTATTCATAGCGTTCAATTGAATTGAAAATCATGTAATCTTTTTTGCACTTTCAGAATTTAAAATCTCCAGTTATTCTATTATTATTGTGAATCCAACTGAACAATTTTCAAATGAAATGCTTCTTATGCCACCCAAAAAAAGTTCCCTGTCAAAAAAAAAAGAAAGAATCATGGAGCATCCCATGTTGTATTTACACTTGCTATATAGTTGAGAAGTTTAGAGAATAAAATGAAGGAAAAAGTGAAGCAAAATCCTAAGTCATTCCCACTGGTGCTGCATTCTCTACACCATCTTGTTCTTTCTCAAGATCAGAGGGAGCCAAAAAGCAATCCATGGACAACCCAAAAATGTTAAAATCAATTTCTTCAATGCTCCAATGTTCCTCAATCATTCTTTTGTGATTATGTGCTGCACCATACCTATAAAGTGTGGCAATAGTTTTCCCACTATGAGCTATGTTAATACCATCAATATATTTATAATCTTCAATCATAGACTCAATGCTTGTTTCCCAAAAAACACTCTCTTTTCCTTTAACAGGTTTCATTTTCACCAATTTGGTGTCTTCAAATTTGACAAGTAGTCCAGTGCGTTGGCTAAAGTATCCTAATACTGTATGCATTACAATTTCAGTATGAGATGTGCTTTGTGCTTGAAGTATGTGTTGATCTGTTTGCAACTTTAGCATGAAACAAACTTCATTGTTAATTGTATTCTCTCCTACACATTCTGCATCTAAGAACAAGTTAGCTGTACACCTTGGATCCAATCCCTGATAACAAAAAATAAAAAAATAATCTTTATGATTTTGGATTTGATGATATAAGATCAAAATTGATTTTTGGTACGTAAAAATCACCTGGAAGAAGCGACGAAGGGGTCTAGGAGGACCTTTGTTAGCATGAAAAGGTTGAGAAGAAGATTGGTTCCAAGCTACTTTGCCATCACTACCAGCACTAACCTTGAAACCTGAAACAACCAATTCCAAACACCACAAATCTGGGTTCTTTTGCCATAACACAAAGCCTCCTACTTCAGCCTTTCCTCTTTCATGAACACTTTCAATGTCAATATCATCATTTTGACGCAACTGCTCAGACACATGCATTCTTACTTGTCCCATTGCATACATACTTTTCAGTGAATTCAATGCAGCTAATCCCCCAGTTGCAGCTACGTATTGCTGAACTATGTATTTTGCAGTAGAATCTTTCTGTCCATTCAATCAAACCTTTGTTATTTATAAAACAACAGGTTTATATTAAACTTCAAATGTAGGTCAAAATTATTGAACTGCAAAAAATGTTACCAAACCTACTAGTTATCACTATGTGATTGTTCACTAATTAGGAAGAATAAAAACAACAAGCTTAATTTATGTAGTAAATGTTACTGAACCTACTAGTAATAAATGTCTGATTAGATCTTCATGTATCTTATTAGGTCAATTGTTTGATCCCTAAGAGTGAAACTTGCTAGGATCGCCAAAGCAATTAATATCTTACCCAAATGTATATCTTCCCTATAACATTAAAAAAAATCTAAAACTTTCAGACATGCATAGGCCTATGCACCAATTCATTATATGACACGTTCAAAAACATTTCTTAAATAATGATGAATTTTAACTTGAGTCCATAATAATTTTACACATAAATGGTGGTGATGTATTTATTGTTAAGAGGAGAATGGAATTGGAGGGTGGATATAGTAATGCTTACAATGGAACAATCTCTAAGGGGGCGAGTCAAAGTTTGATCAGATTGAACCTGAAGAGGAACAAGAGGAGCACCAACAAGTTTAAGCAATGGCATGAATTCATTATTTGATGGTAATGATGAAGTGTTATTATTATCTTGAGCAGCATTCATAAGATTCCTCAGATTCCGCCACCTATTGAAACCATTGGTACCCATTCCTGTCAACATCTCCTCAGGTATTGGAACCTCTAGCACAGTTTCCAACCCATCTACCTTATCAAAATTTGGACACAATTTCCTCATCTATCTTTACGCGGGAAACACAAACACGCATGCAAATTCAAAAACAAAAACAAAAACAAGAAGATGATGAAGAAAGAAGGAAAGGAATCCGTTTATGAAAAATGGAATTCCTTTCTCTTCTTTCTTGACAAACCCTACGCCAGAAGAGGCTTTGGTTTGATGATAAAATGATATTGATATTACATGAATGAAAATGCATGCATGCATGTGTAGCTATAGTGTGTGTCAGAGAGAGAGAAGGGAATGAAAGCAAAGATGGGGTCTTGCGTTTTCTTTGTTTCTTAGATGATCCTTACGCGTAGGGGTAGGGTGCAATGAAAGGTGCCTTGTGCCCATGTCTTTGGCTATATGCAACATAACATATTTAGTTTTCACCTTTCTCTGTATTTTTTCCTCTTTAGGGAAATTTGGGCATTATGTTTTCTTTCTTTTCTTATTGCTATTACTTGTATCTACATTTATAAATTTTAAAGAGAATAATGTATCATCTGATAAAAGAAGATAAATTATCTCCTCCAACCACTAAAATTATGACATGTGTACCATTTAATCATATTTATAGAACTAAACAAAACAATACACATGACATTCTTTTACCGACGGGAGGAAATAAGTTATCTCATGATACGAGGAGATACATTATTCTCAATTCTAAAATAGCACTACTCTTTATATATTTTCATAAATAAAAAAAATAAATTATAGAAACTATTTTTTTGTTTTAATAAATAAATTGTGGTAATTTTAAATTGTATTTTGGTTTTTAGAAGCTTATAAGTAAGGTAGATGAAAGGTGAAAGTTTCACTAAAACCAACCAAGGATACAAATGTGCAAATACATATAAACAATGAAAAGAGGAAGACTTCGTGTGTGTATACATAAAGACAACCAATAAAATCTCAATAACATATTAATAATTTAATTTTAATTAAAATGTAGTCATAAATGATAACATAAATACATATGTCTTCAAATGTGATATATTGTATATATCAGTGTTGTGATAACCGGACCGTCCGCCGGTTCGATCGCTGACCGGACTTGAAAACGACTCTATTTTGTAGTCTTAACCGAATAAGTAGTTGAACCGCTTTGAACCGGAGAAATTCTGGTTCGACCGTGCTAAACCTGGTTAAACCGGAATAACCCATGAAGAAAACCGGATGGCTCACTTCAAATTTTAAAAAAATGGAACATTACTCTTTTGTTTTGTTTATTTCGGTCCAAAAATAATAGTGAGATGATATTTCAATATAGTTATATAAAATTATTAATTATATAAAATTTACATTTATATATAATTATAGATAAAAATTATTAATTATATTTAAAATCATCCAGTCCGACCGAACGGCTTAACTGGTTAAACCGGTTAGACCTAATACGGAAGTTCTTCCAACTTGACGTCCGCACGGGTTTCACAACATTGGTATATATTTCTAGATAAGTTTTTCGGAAGTGAAAATAGAAAAGAAATTAGAAAATTATAAATGCAATTTCAGTATGCGCGGGAATCAAAATTTCAATATCATTAGGCGCCATTATAAAAAAATAGAAGGCATTTGGCGCCATTTCGTTAGGTTTTAGAATGATGAAATGTTTCGATTTCAATTCGAAGCCAAATAATCTTTGTTAGAATCAATAATCAGAAATGGATAGCGACGACGATTTTGAGCTTTTTCCTTCTTCTCCCATCATTCTCCCTCAACCAAAGCTTAAGCGTTTGAAGAAAGCAGCATCACTTATTGTTCCTTCCATCAATTCTTCTGATGAATCGGAATCTCTTCGTTCTGATAGCACTTTGGAGGAATTAACTCTTCGATCTGTACCAAACCATGAAATTTTAAGTCCTCTTCCCAATAAACATGGTTCTGGTGCGGCTAGGGTTTTGGATTTCAATTCCGTGGCTGAGGAACTTGACGTAAATGTTGAGTCCCCCGAAATTGAGAAGGATAAAGTGGAAGAAGTTGCGGATCTGAAGAGCCATGAGTTAGAGAGAAAACGACGCATTTTAGATAACTCTGCAGAGAATACTAAAAAGAAAAGGAAGAAGATAATCGATGATGGTGGCGCTGAGAATATTGGTAAAGAATCTGCATCCAATAAAAGAAAAGCTGAGAAGGTTCCTATGTGTTTTTAGATTTGTTGAATGAATTATTGTGATACGTTTAGTTCTCGATTTTTTAATTTATTGTTTATGTGATTAACAGGAAAGAAGGGAAAATCTGAAACAGCTTCGCGCTGAGTCTCAAAGACTTCTTCGAGGTACAAACATTAATAGAATCTGTGCTTTTTAATTTAATTTTGTTTTACGTTATGCTGATTGTGTTCATTGTGTTTTGTATAGAGACTAGAGATGCAGCTTTTAAACCTATTCCTCTTGTTCAGAAGCCTATTTCTTCCATATTGGATAAGATTCGGCAGAGGAAATTGGAGATTTTGAAGAAGTAGGTGGTTTTGTATTACCACACATTTTTTATGTTTTTTTGTTTACCTTAGATAGCAATAGCATATTGATACACACATGGAATTGCAGATCCATTTCATCTTATGTTGATACTGATGATTCTGAGCATTGTCTGGATGAGGAGATAATCGATAAGTCTGAAGAAGTCAAACTAGAAGTAACTCCTACTTCCCCTTCACCCACCAACAATGAGGATATAAGTGATAAGGTTGAAGATATCGAACTAAAAATAACACCTACATGCCCCATACCTGCGAAAAGCGATGTGGTTACATCACATCTTGATGGATCTAATGATGTTGTGGGTGACTTAAGCTGTGAAAGCATTCCACCACCTGTGGTAAGTCAAAATATGCATTTTTCTTGGGAAATGAAAATCCTCATGTTATTTTCTGCATCCCAAAATATTTGAAAATCTAATGAAACAGATGGTTAATTGACTTGGTGTGCCATATTTGCATCTGCTATCAGTATTTTATTTTTTATGATCTAAGATATTAAGAAATGAGATGATTGTGTATAAACTATGGCATAATTGAAATTCTTCTGTAGCTGAAGATATCTAACAAAATTGTGTATTTTTTAAAGCTTTTTGTTACTTTATTTAGTCGTTTGTCATTGTGTTGAGATGCAACTGTCATATTAATGGTTGTCTCCATTGAGCTTCAGGGAATGGATTCAGAATCTGATCACACATTTCGAGCTCCTATTGGTGATACACAGGTTTTCTCTCAACCATTCAAGGAGAATGTTTGCCTTCAAATGCATCTGTATATTAATTGCTTGTTTCTCTGCAAATTCTAGGAGCTCTATTTTGATTCCGAAAGTAGTGATGCTAAAGATGAGGCTGTTACTGAGAAGCCCAGCAACCCTTCCAAAGAATCTGATGAGTCATCTATGTTTGCAATGAACTTGCACTTTGACTCTGCTCCTCCGGATGATGATGTGTAAGTATAGAAGCTTATTCCTTTGGATTCTTCAGAATCAGTGCCACTGACTATTCATCGGATGACAATTTCAGTACTTCAAATCCTGTCACTACTTGTGACTTATGACAATGTCGAAACTGGGATTTTTACTTGGGATGAACTTAACTGTATGATTGATGGTTTGGGTTCAGTAAACAAATATAGAAAGAACATGGTCGGCTAATGAAAACTCTGATGATGGAACTATAACTAATGAATAATGCAGATGACCGCTGTGTCTTTTTAAATAAAAATCATGACCTTTTTTTTCAATTTTAAATTTGCAATAGTTGCAGTTCGGCTACTTCTGCTTCCTCCTTGTTCTGAAATTAACAAGTAATAAGTGCTTTGTTTCTCCAGCTCTTCTGATGATGAGGACTATGACAAGGAGAATGTAGATCCACTTTTACATGGATCAGTTCTAGTGCCTTCCTCTCCAAGTGGTGACCCTGTTAAGGCTTATGTTGATGAAGAAGCAGAAGAGGAAGATGATAGTGATAATGACATACAGCATTTCCAAGATAATGAAGATGAAGGTGATGATGACATTGAGGATCTTAAGGATTTGATAGCAACTGGATTTGAAGAAAAGTCAACTGATAGAGAAAAGCGTGACCAACTCCACCAGCACTGGCTTGAGCAACAGGATACAGTTGGAATGGATAATATACTACAGAAACTTAATTGTGGTTCAAAGTTCAAAGAATCATCATCAGTTGAAGAGGAAGGAGATGATGAAAGCAATGAAACTGACACTGAAAATGAATTTGATGATGAAGCTGAAGATTTCATAGCTCCATCTGATTCTGTGAAGATCAATCTGAAAAAGATGAAGCAGATGATGCCACAGATGTTTACAGATAAAGATGATGCATATGTATCATCTGATGATGATGAAACCGAGATGAAGCTAGCTAAACAGTGCCTCTTTGATAAAGCTGTGAGTTCTTCCATCTCAGCAACCATGGTTGCATACTGAAATTAATTATCACATTACTTCTATTTGAATATTTGATATTGTTAGATGACTATTGCTTCTTTGTATTTCCATGTATTGATTCTTGTGTGATTCAGTAAGAAGTGGCTTTGGCTATTTCTAATTGTTGTACTGTGGAACAGGAAGATAAAGCTACATTCTTGTCACCGGCTGAGGATGAAAGTAGCAGGGAAGTTTTCAGTCGCATAAAGAAACTAAATGTTGTGCCTGATGCCAAGAGGAAAGGAAGGACATCTTGTAAGATTTATTGATTTTACCATATTGCGCAGTTACCAAAACAAATACAATTGATATCAATCTCTTCTAGATTGTGAGAATACTAATAGTTTCTGCTATTAATTTACTTTGTAGCCACCGTTGATATGATGCGCATTGGACAGAGCATAAATATATCATCAAAGGTAGGTATAGTTTGAGCTATTGAAAAAGATGTAGCAATGTCGTGCCCTCTTTCCCAATTAAGTAATTAAGGTTTGTAATGCGGTCCTCCATACTTCTTGGGGTAGCCGAAACATTGTTGTTTAAATCATGGGGTGCCCCATCGTGGGATGCATCAATATGTTTGCAAGTGAGTTTATGGAGAGGAAGGCTCAGAAAAATTCACTTGTGAGTGGGTTTCCAAGTATTCATGTTCTCTCCAAACATTAAATCTGAAACAGCCCCTAAGTAATAGCCACATGAATCTATTTATCCACGCTTACTGGGCACCAATATCAAGGATATACTTGGTTATGAGGAATGTGTTTCCATAAGTAATACAAGTGTGATAAGCTATATTTAAGGTGCCATGGCTGACTTCTCTTACTGTAAATATTGCAGTCATCTTTTGTTGGCCGGGCTTCCAATCATTTTATGCACTCATCTCATAAGAGTGGATCAAGCAAGGTCCGATCTTTTATATTTGAGCGAGACGACAGCAATAGCAGGACTTCAATCTCGATGTCAGATGACTCTCCAGATACGGTAATGACTATCAGAAATTAAAAAAAACTAGCGTAGTATACAAGGCATAATACTTTATTTCTGCCTCTGAAAAATTGTTGTTGTTACTTCAGTTTAATTTTCCACCCTTAGCAGGAGTCTGTTGATACTAATGTTTTCAACAAACATGTAGGAATTTCTCCTCTAAAGTGAGCAATAGTGTAAAATGAGAATAAAAGTATATTCACCTTTGATTAGCTAAAATGTATTGAGATTTTGATTTACTTTTAACTAATCAAGGTGCTTATACAATATTTGCTGCATCATTTATTCCCTGACAGTTTGACCTATGGTACTACTTTTTGGTCAATTTTCCAATGCTAATTTGTTTGTTTCGTTCCAAGTTGCAGATTCAAAGGGAGAGTCAAGTACCAAAAACTTTCTCTGCCAAGTTCCAAAGAAATACACAAAATAAATATACTGCCTTGGATTCTGCATCACAAAAGTCAAGTGTATCGCTTTTGGAGATATTAAGGAAGTCTTCAATTCATGCAAAGCATTCTGTCCAGCATGCTGAAGCTCAGCAACAAGAATCAGTATTTGATGCATTTAAGTTAGCAAAGAAGCCAAGTAGGACATAGGCATGGATTTTGATGTATAATATCAAGGTGAGAATTTGGTCATCTTCTTATGTTTAAACCTTTGATTTCTTTACAATTCCTAATTATAGTTGAAGTTTTCCATGGATGTGGATGAAATATCCACATATCAAAAGACTTGTAAATTTGATGTCTGCTAGTCCTAGCTCCCTTGAGGGAATAATTCCAGTAGCTGGATGTTAGCTTAAGATTGCATTTTCCTAATAGCAAATTAGCAATGTTGCAAGTGGGATTAGAGAGTGGATTGCACAAAATTTCAGTTCCAGTTCGATTGTTTATGTTGAATAGTCTAATGTTATATATGTTGAATAGTCTATTGGATTATGTTGAATATTACTTATAGCAAAGAAGATTATATTATCTATGCACTAATATATCATTTATTTATTTAACTTTTATTTAAGGTTCAATGATAATTAAAAATAAATTATGTAGAGTATAAAAATTCTTATACTATAGGTGCGTATATTTTATATTTTTTTCATTCCTTAAATTCTTATACTGTCCGTGTTTCTTCCATAAATATATATATATATATTAGGATCATAATGGTTATTTGGAGAGGAATAGAAATGTCATTGTTTTATGTTTTCCAAATGGGTGAGTCAGGTAAAGGATAAAACTATTAACATGTAAGAGTAAAATATCACATCATTTTAGTGGATAAGTTAATTTAATATGATGTCATAGGCAGGAAAAAATAACTTATCTACTTATATGTGAATATACTTTATTGACACTATTTTATATCTAAGAACAACCTCAGGTGTTGTAAGACTAAAATAAAAAATAAAGGATAATTAAAAAATAGTTGATATTATATATTTAAAAGTAGTTTGATAAATTATAAAATAATATATGGAATGTTCCTCAAACATCTAAAAAAGCAAATTAAAAAATCCATTTCTCTCTTCTCCGGCCACCGTAGCACTCAAATAACCTCCACCGACTCCGATATGGATAATTCTGGTGAGTCCTCCTCCTTGCGGTTAGGGCTATGTATATCTTCACAAATTACAGCTATGTTGTATCGATAGGATCAAAAGTATATATGATATTGTTAGCTTTTAGAACCTTGGCATGCTCGATAAATGGGAAAAAGCTACCCTAACCTCAATATAGTTTGCTTATTATTTGCATCGTCATTATATGATAAGAAAAGGGAGGAATGCGTTTTTACACGTTTTTATTCAGCGCCTTATTCTAAGTAGGTTGGAGAGTATTTACTTATAGTATACATTGTAATTGATACAATATCATTTTTATTTTTGTATTCATTGTTCTTTATGTAAGTTATACCTACAATATGGTTAATATCAAATTACAAATTTATAGAAAAACAAATAAACGTGTAATTCTATCAATCAATTGTAGTAGTCATCATGATGATGGGGTGGGTGCCTTTGCATCAAATGAGGAGAAGGTTGAACTTGAAAAGGAGCAAAAATATAATCAAATTAGAAATGAGTGCTTATGGACATTTGTTTCCTTTTTCCTTTTGAAATTATGCAAATTGCAAAGCAAGCATAAGGTCACACACCTTACAGCTGTGATTTTTTCGTACCATCCCCTCAAGTCAATATCATAACTAGTGTAAAAGTAAGTAACTTTACTTTTATTTTTTTTCATGCCCTTTTTTTATTCTTTTAAGCTATGTGTATATCTTATAGGCCGAGACTAACCTGCTAACTGCAAGTTAGTTCGTTTCAATACATATTATAAATTTAGTCGTTGGATATTTTGTAATTAATCTGAGTCGTTGATAATTTGACTGGGTATCGGGGGAAGCATAGACTGAAGTCAGTTTGGGGCCATGTAACTTTTCCATGAAAGTCGGTTTGGGCCATTGTCCATTCTATAGGGAAGTCAGTTTGGGCTTGAGTGACTTCTCTATAGAAGTCGGTTTGGGCCATGTGTGACACCCAAGATTTTAAAGTCATTAAATTATAGTATCAGTCCTGGGAGTCTCGCTTGAGCGAGAAAATTGTCGCCTGGGCGAGAGAGGCTCACCTGGGAAGGTGAAATCCTGGGCTATACTGAAGGATTCTCGCTTGAGCGAGAGTGGTCTCGCTTGAGCGAGAGTTGTCTCGCCTGGGCGAGAAAAGTGGCATTCAGGACCTGTCAAGGTTGTAAGATCCTCGCTTGAGCGAGAGCTACCTCGCCTGAGCGAGAAATCCCTCGCTTGAGCGAGAGCGTCAGATCTGAAATTTATAAAAGACGAGATTTTATCGCCCGAGCGAGAATGGGCTCGCTTGAGCGAGAACCCGACGAGTTTACTTTATAATAGAAACCTCAAACACATTTTAGGGATAGAAATTGAGAAAGAGAGGAGAAGGTGATTTTGAGAGCAAGAACTCGTGGGAATCATCTAGAAGCTTGAGAAAAGATAAATCTCTTGATTCTAACCCTCTTTCTCCCTTTCAAACTCGTTTTTGGGTGTATGGATCTCTTCTCAAAGTATGAGAAACCATGGAAACTCTTCCTTTAGAGTTATGGTTCGTTTCATGTTGTTTTTCTCTTGTAAACTTTTGGTTTAGAGTTGGTAATTGATGAATGGAAAGGTTTTGTGAGTTTATTTATGAAAACCCAAAAACCCCCAAAATGAGAATATGAGTAAAAAGGGAAATGGGTGAAATGTTAAATGTAGAAGATGAGTTGTGTTTTAATGTTGATATATGAGATGAATATGTATGTTTTAGTTGTTTGAGAACTCGTATTGAAGTAGTTTTGGAAACCTTGAAAATATGTGAATCTTTTGTATGTTTGACGATGAAATATGAGTTGTTTATGTGTTATTTTGAATAAATGACTGACATTTTTTTTATTGGTGGGAATGAGAGAAGATCCAAAGGTTGGAGAAAACTTGTAAAGTTACTCGAAAACTGACTCCAACGTTCACCAAGGTAAGAGATAAGTGTTTCCATTTTATATGAGATGATGTGAATAAGGTACGTGTAAGAGGTAATATGTTTGTAAGTATGTTATCCTACCCTGAGTGGTAGTAGATTATTACTGTTGTCCTACCCTGAGTGATAGTGGATTATTACTGTTGTCCTACCCTGAGTGGTAGTGGATTATTGTTGTTGTCCTACCCTGTGTGGTAATGGATTATTGTTGTATAGACCTGTTCGATGTGGTATGGACGATAAACTTGACTTGCCCGATGTGGTATAGGGAATAAAGTAGACCTGACCGATGTGGTATGGGGGATAAACTAGACCTGCCCGATGTGGTATGGAGAATTAACTAGACCTGTCCGATGTGGTATGGAGAATTAACTAGACCTACTTGATGTGGCATGGAGAAGTAACTAGACCTGCCCGATGTGGTATGGAGAATTAACTAGACCTGCCCGATGTGGTATGGAGAATTAACTAGACCTGCCCGATGTGGTATGGAGAATTAACTAGACCTGCCCGATGTGGTATGGAGAATTAACTAGACCTGCCCAATGTGGTATGGAGAAGTAACTAGACCTACCCGATGTGGTATGGAGAAGTAACTAGACCTACCTGATGTGGTATGAAGAATAAGCTAGACCTGCCCGACGTGGTATTGAGAATTAACTAGACCTACCCGATGTGGTAGAGGATTATCTTTGCGGGAGACTCGTTGAATGTGATTAAGGGTGAATACGATTAATGGAAAATGAGTATGTTTGGAATGAAAGTAATATACATGCTATAGAATATATATTATGAGATACATATATTATATGGTGAATATGAATGATGGGGAATGAGTATGTTTGACATGAAAGTAATATGCATGCTATAGAATATATATTATGGGATATATATACTATAGGGTGAATATGAATGATGATGAATGAGTATGTTTGGTATGAATGTAATATGCATACTACATAATATATATTATGGGATATATATACTATAGGGTGAATATGAATGATGAGTAATGAGTATGTTTGGATGAAAGGAATATGCATGCTATAGAATATATATTATGGGATATATATACTATATGGTGAATATGAACAACATGGCGACGGAAGGAAGGAAATACGAATGTTATGTTTATGTGATTGTGATGATAATTTATTCCAATGTTTATTTATACTTAAAATGTGGATTATCATGTGATGTTAGTTTTGAACTAATGACTTACAATGATTGATTGAATGAATTATGTTTTTATGTAATAGGAAATGTATTTTAATACAACATGTTAAATAGGAGTTTTACGGAATGACTAATGGGTGATTAGAGTAATATGATGAATGTATGCATGAAAGAATTAAAATGAAGGAAAAAATTTCAAGGGTAAAATTTGATTCCTTACAGCATGGATACATCTAGGAAGCTCAGTTTTCCATAACCATCCCAATATTTCATATTTAAAGCCCATTTTTTTTCCGTGTATTAGCCCAATTGATTTGAAAATTTTAATTATAAAAAAAATAAAATAAAATAATTAATAATAAATAATATATTTCAACATAAATTTAAATTACAAAATTTTAAAAAAAACCCAAAGAAAAATTTATAGTAACTAAAACTAAAATATTGAATTTTTGCGACAAAAAATGTACTTAATTCACATATGAACTTATCCTTAGATTTAAATATGCACCATGACTACTTGTATGATTGAATATATTAATTTATGAACTTATCCTATGTTGAAATTTTGTAAAATTTCATTTAGAGAATCATTAGATTTTTTAAAATTTTGTAATTTAAATTTATGTTGAAATATATTAATTTATTATTATTTACTTCATTTTATTTTTTTATAATTAAATTTTTCAAATCAATTGGGCTAATACATGAAACAAAAAAGGCTTTAAATACGAAATATTAGGTTGGTTATTGGAAACTGGGCTTCTTAGATGTATCCATGGCCCAAACCGATTTCTATAGAAAAGTCACGGTGGCCCAAACCAACTTCTATAGAGAAGTCACTCAAGCCCAAACCGACTTCCCTATAGAATGGACAATGGCCCAAACCGACTTTCATGGAAAAATTACTCCAAACTGACTTCAGTCTATGCTTCCCCTGGTACCCAGTCAAATTATCAATTGCTTTTTCGGTCAGAGTGTAACTTAACCACTTTATACAAACTTTGTAAGACTAAAATGATGAGCGTATTATTTTAACATATGGTTCAGTGTCATTTGATTAAGTGGCTGATACTAAAAAGCGAATCGTGTCTATACTTGTATGATTGAAATGATGATAACGATATAAAAAACGAATACTCTGCTTTAACTCCTAACTTCGAACATAAAAGTGAAGAAAAAGTAATATTGAAACAGTGACGTGGTACACCCAGGGTTTAACGTAATTATTAAATTGGTGCAACTTTTTACGAAACTGATAAGAGTAAAGGCAAATACGAGATACGAGATACGAGATACGAGATACGAGATACGAGATACGAGATACCCTTATATATACGTGGCTAAAAATTTGGGGCTAAAGTGTTATAGAGGCCACAAGTTTATTTTCAAAATATTTTGTAAAGGTCTCACGTTTGACATAATTGTACTTCATAAACACTACACCATATTTTACCGTGTTTACATTCTTAGAATACCACCTTTTTTTTTCTTATACCATAAAGGCAGGGGTTACTCAACACGCAATATAATCAATGAATTAATTTAATAAAATTCTTTCTACCTGCTATTGAATACAGGTTAAGATATAATTAGAAACCACCATTATAATTGTGTAAGGTATTACTAAATTCTCATAATGACCAAAAAGTTAATAGTTCGATTACTGATAACGACATTTGTTGGGAGAAGCAATCATACACTCCGAAATAGATTATTTTCCTACCTAAAAAAGGTGAGAAAATACATTCTTAGTACAAAAAATATAATTAGAATCAAAGCAAATAATGATTAATACAATTAACCAATACCACATCAATAGTTCATTTTACTTTTTAGTTCTAGAGTTCAAATCAGATATATCAATCGTTTAGTGTGCAAAACTTTTGGTGAAGGTAATAACTTTCGGTGTCCATGTGAATGGCGAATTTAGACATCAGTTAATAAAAAAAAGCATGTTTACCTTCACGATTTTAGTTGAAATTTAAATATATATATATATATATATATATATATGTATGTATATATAAAGTAAATCTTGGTTTGGGTCTTTGAAGAAATGGTTATTTTGAAATGTAGTACTTGTTACCACGTCATAAGCTGGACTTTGCAGTTGGTGGGTCCCTATACACAGTATTTGATCCTGAAATCTTTAGGGGAATGCAGTGCTGGCCAGTGAAGCATAATCATACACATTCTTTTAAAAAGACTGAAAAACCCTTCACATTTATCATCGTAATCATGCAACCATTGAACTTTGAAATGAAAGTGTATTGGCCTTTGCAAAATTTGTATTGCTGCACGTTTTCCCCCAATTTAAATCCACATTTGGGATTATAACCCTATAATGTCACTTTACACAAAAAGGACAAAAAAGTCTCCTTTGCTTTTTTAAGTAAGAAAATTGATTTTTTATATGTAGCTTTATTTTCTCTCCTAAATATTTCTAATAGGACATGTTTAAAAGGGATCATATCGGCTGCCTTAAAAATGATATTATTCCATTATCATTTGGTGTGATTGGTTGAAAAAATATATTTAATTAAAATTTTAATAAATTAATATTGTTCTAATAAATTACATTAATTAACATATGAGTGACACACGTTAAGGACATAATATATAATTTAATGTAAAAGTGAGTATGGGATTGCCTAGTCTTTGTATCCTAAATGAGAAAGAACCTTAAAGTCTAACCAAAAATGAAAAAGCAACAAATGAACCGTATGATTAACGCAAGTGCTCTAGAACCATTTATCTCACCTTCTATATACCATTTGAATAAAGACTAAGGAGCTTAGTAATCGGTGTGTGAAAGCCAATATGAAAATGAGTTATTCGAAGGATGACTTTACGAAATTGATGTTATGGTTAATACTGAACACATACTAAATGTTCAGCTCATGTGTTTTAATTATCCAACTAGTCATGTAGTTGTTTTTACCAGCATGGTGGCATAATCGTTATTATTTTGGAGCATTGTGCGTGAGAATTTAGAACTACAGCTAAACATTCACTGAAATTTAATTTACGCAAAATGTTTACTGAAATAATGCCGTTGGATTGCATAATGTTGAGATTAAATCAATTTTAAGAAGAATTCGCGCAGAGACAGTATTTAACTTATACGCCATAATTAGCATGAGCATGTTGGTTGGCTTACTCCACATAGGCTTGAATACACATGGACTTTTCATAGATTGGTTGAGAAAATATTTTAAAATTAAATTTAAAAATTCTCTTTATTAATATAAAGGCATGTATTAAAAAAAATATATAATTAGATAAATATTAAATAATTAGGTGTTTTTCTGATTAATTAGACCAACTAAACAAATAGTATGCCCAGTTTTTACCTATGAGATAAATGTGACTCATATACTTAAAAATAGTAAATATAATCTCATTCCATAAAGTGCAACAAGAAAGTTTCATAGTGTAACTTCTAATAATATAACAACACTCCATTGGATAAGTTGCTTCCCTATTCACTCCTTTATACCAATGATATGAGGATTGAACTGGTCAAGCCCTCATTAATGGTTTGTATTATTAAACAAATGATATAGACCATAAATGCTACATCAATATTCCACTTTATTATGGGTATGAAATACAAATACATTATTCTAATATAATTATTATTTATACATTCAAATATTTATAAATAATTATTAATTATATATGACGGTGTCTAAATTTCAATCGAATTATGTAGTTATGATGTACAACTTGATTTTCATAATATTGTTTTCTACAATATACTATAAGCTTTTTTTAAATATTGTAATTTTGTATGGTACACATAGATACTAAAAGTCTTGACAATTTATTGTTGTGATCATGATAATGAATTAATAAGTGGTTCTAATGAGCTTAATTTAGTTAGAAGCATAGTTTTGAAAACCATACCGTACCGGCCGGTTCAACCGGAAAACCAGTGAACCGGAAAACCGGTGAACCGGACCCCTAACCGGTACGGTACGTATGTTATACCGCATATGCAATAGAACCGGTCAAAACCGGTTGAAAACCGGTCAAAACCGGTAAACCGGTTTAAACCGGTTGGTTTGTACATTATTATTTTATTTTATTTTAAATTTCAAATTTTCAATTCTTCACCAATTCTTCAACTTCAATGATTGATATTTGGGTCATTTATTTTTATTTTACGTTTGTTAAGTGATAATTTTGGATAAATATATGTTTTGTACTTTAGACTTTGATTTTATTAAAGACTTAATGTTGTTTGTTTGTGTGAATTTGAAGTAAATTATGAATATGGATTATAAATATGAATATCTACTTATTTGAAATTTTTTGTTATAGGTTTACATATATATATATATAAGCAAGTATGTCCGGTTTAACCGGCATGCGGTTTAATTACTGAACCACTGGTTGAACCACTGTACCACTATACCAGTACCCTAACCGGTTTGATAACCGGTACGGTTTTAATAACATTGGTTAGAAGTGATGTAATGAGCATCACACTATTACTTACCCTTTTGGTCTCTCTTTTCCCCAATTCCCTCTCTCATTCCTTATCTCACCGCCTTATACGACCACCGTACACTTTCACCGGCCTCGCCGTTGACCAGCGACTCTAACATAGTCGACCTTTATTTTTCGAAAAGAGTATATGATCATATGGCAGAAACCAATAATCCTTCACCTTCAGGAGAAGCTACCTTAGAAAACGCGTCTCAACCACCGCCTAGGAAGAAGCGTAACCTTCCCGGAATGCCTGGTATTTACTTACCTTTTAATTTCAAAATTTGTTATCTCAAATTAGTATATAGCTCCGTTCATATTAATTCACAATTTAAAAATGTTATTGTTATCCATTATTTTCAGATCCAGATGCTGAGGTAATTGCTTTGTCGCCAACGACACTAATGGCGACGAACCGTTTCGTGTGCGAGATCTGCAAGAAAGGGTTCCAACGGGACCAGAACTTGCAGCTTCACCGGCGAGGTCACAATTTACCGTGGAAGTTACGGCAGCGTTCGGTGAATGATATTAGGAAGAAAGTATACGTGTGTCCAGAACCTTCGTGCGTGCACCACCACGCGTCGAGGGCGCTTGGTGACCTCACCGGAATAAAGAAGCACTTCAGTAGAAAACACGGTGAGAAGAAATGGAAATGTGAACGTTGTTCCAAGCAATACGCCGTACAATCCGATTGGAAAGCTCATATGAAGAGTTGTGGAAGTAGAGAGTATAGATGCGATTGCGGCACCTTCTTCTCTAGGTTTCAAAATCAATAATCAATAATCAAAATCAGTTATTCGCTCCTAATTCCTTTTTTTTTCTAATGATATTTACTATTATTCATAGGAGGGATAGCTTCTTAACACACAGAGCTTTTTGCGATGCATTAGCGGAAGAGGCGAGAGCACAAACCCTAACCGTCGCATCTCCTTCACCGCCGCCGCCACCGCTTACTCCTTCCACCTCTGTGATCTCTCCAACTTTGTCAATTCAGAGCTCAGGTACTTCACTAGCTGCATTTTTTTCTAAACGTTTTCGTCAACATTAATTTATTATAATATGTTTAATTGAAATGAGACAAACATAATTTCAACTTTAAGGTTGTGTTTTTTGTCTCAGTCGTGCTTATCCATATGTTTTTTCCTTTGATTTTTTCTTTTCAAATTCAAGTTTAGTTCTTGTTACACTCTGTAGTGAGTAGTAGTAACAGAAACCCAGTATTAGGTTTGTCTTGATATGATGGACATGGACGGTGAGAGAGAAGAAAGCCCATCATAATTGCTTCCCTTTTTTGTCTGTGAATTAATACTTCAAAACCCTTGCCAAGACCAACAATAATAATACATTAATATATGAAAAGTTCTGGCTTTTTTGTTTCTTACACTCCCTTTCAGGTTGATTTGTTTATTTATTGCAACTTTTCTTAATTCATATTTCTCCTTTTATGTTGTGATTTTTTTGTTTTTTTTCTCTCAACCTTTTGGTTTAATGCTATCAGAAATTCCAGAAAACCCAATGAGGATGTCGCCGCCGCCGCCACCGCCGCCTTGGGAGGCTGTGACGACCGTCAACACTAAGAGTGTGATGGCATCTTCAACCATATCAGCTCCATCCTCATTCTCCAATCTCATGTCAAGCATCTCAAGTACCATAGAACCCACATCCCTCACTCTCTCAACATCATCACTCTTTGATTCACCATCACTATTCCAAGATCCACACTACATCACTGCAACCACTGCATCTCCACAACCACCTGCATTATCTGCCACTGCATTACTCCAAAAGGCAGCACAAATGGGTGCAGCTTTATCAAATGCATCCTTTTTTCATGGATTAGGCTTACCAACATCATCTACCTCTGCGCAAGTTCACACTCACGCCCCAACAATGACATGGAATACCTTCATCCATTTAAAGCAAGATAACCTGGGGCTTGGACTTGACTCTGGTAATAATAATAATAATAATAATAATGCAGGTTTTGCAGATGTGATGATGGGTTCATCTGACCCATTTGGTGGTTCTGTTCAACCCATCATGACTCGTGATCTTCTTGGTCTAAGCATTGGTAGTGGGGTGAGTAGTCTTCCTTCTTTTTTCACCTCTTTTGGAGGGAACTTCCAAACATCAGAGGAGGGAGGAGGTGGAGTTGGCCACTAGAAAATTGCCAATTAAGTTATTTATATCACAAAACTAAGTGGTTCAGTATATGTTCTTGGCCCCCAGAATTTTTGTGACGGGTAAAATCAGCCAACCCTCTTGTCTTGTGTTTATGTGTTCTTGGCATCACTTGAGTTGTTTACTTGTCAGAAAATTAGTGAATAGTATAAAGTGTCATAGCTAGTATATATTAATTACTTTTTGGATCGTTAATATCTACATGTTTTTCTTCACTATTGTCTTCCAAATAACATGCATAATAATTGTTTTATAAAACTATCACTTTTCATCTTAAAATAATCTATTTTTAAAACATCTTTTCCTATTTTATCTTTTACTCCTGTATAACTTTCAATCTTATTTTTCCTTCATATAATTTCATCAATCACATTTTTAATTTTTTTCCTTTTCTCTCCACCATATTCATACCCCAACTAAATAATTGTGGTGTAAGGTAAATGTTTTTTTAAAGTACAAAACTTAGCTAAAATACTTTATAAGTAGTACTGGTGGGTCGATTATAATATGACATGTTTATTTTTTTCAATGTTATCTTAATATTATTAAACATAATTCAGTAACACTGTTAAATCTATTTCAGTCTATATCAAAGTCTGTATCCCTCTTTTCCCATTCCATTTTTGCAAATTTCACTTAGAAAGTTGTTTTTTGTTTTATTTGTCCATGCTTTTAAGTCTAAAAAAAGTTCTTGCAACATTTGGTATATAATATCTTCTATTATTTATTGTATTTTGTGTTTAAAATTGTTTGATATCTTCTGGTATGTGTTAGTATCTATTTCTAAAAGGTTTTATGAGTCTTTCCCAAACTTGATGCCCAGTTCAGTCTTTCCCATCGATGATATGAGTTCATCTCAATTTAATTGATAAACTTCACAATCACCTCCATGATTTTCCCAATTAAATGTAGAAGGAACAAGTTCCCAAACAATGTCTAATTTCAAATGGAGCCTTAAACCTTAACCCAAATATTCAGTATGACCCAACCATGATTGTACTGAATCAGGACTTTTCTATGAGTATCACTTGTATGTAAGATACTATAATTAATAATTAAGTTTTGTCATTTTTAAAAAATAATAAAACTAAAAAAAGTTGAAACATGAATAATTGGTATTAATAATGATATGGGAAGTTGTGGATAACGGTGGCAGTAGTCAAATCCAGACTTGTTATGAATGAGCCATGAGTGAGAGAAAGGAAAAGTTATTATATAATTAATATTTAATTGTAGTGAGTTGGCAGTGGCTTCACTCTTGTGCTGGATAGTGACCCGTGACTCGCAGACAGAGACAACAGGAGAAGAGAGGCCAAATACCAACCATATGCCATCAATCATATTTTATTTTTAATATTTTTTCGAATTTCCTAAATTTTAAAAACTTAATATAGCCTTTATACTTTATTTTCAATTATACTCTTATTTATAATTTCTCATTTTAATGTAATGTTTTTCATTTATCTTTAACAGTAAACATTAAAAATAGTTTTTATATATATACTGTCAGTATAAACTTTTTTATATGTTGGTACATCATTCATTCATATATGAATAATTGGTATAAATTTGATAATCCTTGTTAAAATGGAGGCAAATTGTAGGAATAAAAAATGAGGATGACTGATCTTGAGCATTTTACTTGTAAGAGACATTTTTTTGGGTAAATTTCTTATTCTTGTACCAAAACTTTTGGATATCAATCCGTTAATCTATTATTACAATTAAGCTATCTATTCATGATGGACTAATGTCATTTCCTACTACAAAACATTTTTGTCCCCAACTCCTTTGTTGAATTGAAGTCAATGAAAATAGATTCTACACTCAATACTTTGTGGCACATATTTTTAATAAATTATCAGTATTTAGTAATATTTAATAATAAAGCAGAAAACATCTTCACTGGTATCCACCCCAAGTTTTATGGTTAAAGTTATTAGTATTCTGCCCTACTTCTTAAAGGAACAATCTGTTCTCTAATACAAAAGTTAACTTTCAATTTAATCTTCCAAAGAAAAAATACATCAAATGAGTCCCTCAAATATAATATAGTCACCATATAGTGTGAATTTAAAAGTCCTTGGAAAATTTAGTGTGTCATAGACTTATAGTCCCTAAAAAGAACAATTTGGTTGCATTTTTCATTTTCTTCTTGGAAACCAAGTAGATGACAAGTGTATCTTTGATGTGGACAATCAGTGACAACTAACATCCTATCCCTGAAGCTGGTCTGAATTTGGAACCTATCTACTTCTTCAAATTGCTTGTTTGTTGGGTTTGGTGTTATGACAAACATTTGAAAAAGGAAATTAACTTTACGCGAAGGATTCACTTACTCCAAGGGTAAGTCGAAAAAATATATTCATTAGCTATCCAATCTTGGAAAATCCAATGGTTTATATGTACTCACCAATTCAAACCATTGGATTTCTCAAGAATGAATGATCATAACGTAAAGTAAGTTTTTTCCACTTACTCTTGGAGTAATTTCATCTCTCCTCACTTGTTTCGGTTTTGCCCAAATTTTGTTGTACACTACTTTGCTTATTTATAGTATTGTTTAATTACTTGATCAATGGACCTTTATTATCTTCACATGACATGGTAGGTTTGCTACATTGGTACCCATCAGGAATCAGTGTCACAATTCACAACTTTTGGTTTAGCATTTGCCAATCACTCATATTTTGTGCCTAATTGGAATTTCTCTGCACTCTCACCAAAGCAATAAGAGAGTATAATAAATGACAAGCTTTATGCACCAGACTTAAGTTAAAATGCTTCTTTCGTCAGAAAAGAATATGTGCATGCTTTTGCTCTTTCTTAGTTATCTGTAAACTCTATCCTGAAAAAATGTACCTCATGTTCGATAAATATTTTTTTTGTCCGGTGTCATGGCACTGATATTGATGATGGTTATGTTGAAGTCATACTCAAGCTAAGTTGCTAATGCATCTTTAGTTACTCATATTTGCAATACCATTATTGGCAGATGTGTATTTCACCCATCATGTTTTTTTTTTTGCAAGACTTGAGTTGCTATATTTTATAAAACATGAGGCATGGATTCAATCCAGTTAACCAATAAGACTGGTATAAGGTCCTGCTAGATTATCACGTCAATCAAATGGTAAATGGTTCAATTTCTGGGAACTATACTTGTTGTGAGGGGCAATCATACACCTCGAAATGAATTGGTTACTTACAAGGTGATAAAATACTTTTAGTAGTACCAAAAAAAATTATTTTGGTTCGCTATAATTTCGATTAATAACTGAGGAAAAATCTCTAGTTTGTACCTTATGGAAATCATACCTATTAGGGGATTGATATTTGTTCTTATTGAAGTGATTACTCTAAGAACTGTAGCTATTTTTATTTGTAGGAGAGTACAAATGACCGATTCCAAAAATGTTATAATTTCCTTTTCCCGTTAAACATACATAATGATTTTTTCCCACCACACATTTGTCAACTTTTACTTGTGCATCCCCATCTACAACAAAGTTTATACGCCATGTAAATTATATTATTTTGTTAAGCTTATCGGACTTGGTCATAGCCTAATAGGATGGCGATTTTGCTTAATTAGACAAACTTTTGCAGAAGCTATTTGGACGATGGAATTTTAGATATTTAAAGGATAACAAAACTCGCATGGAAATTCATGTAGCAGTTGAAAATTAGTTCAAATATTATTTATTGTGCCTTCCCTTTGTTGAATAGAAAAGTTGCTTTCGCTGATTTGCTCCTTAGAATATTTCAGCCTAGACTTGTTCTTCACATTAAATAATTGTATTCAGAATCAGAAGGAAAAAAATTATATATTAGACAGACTTATATTAAAGAGATCCTACTAATCTTAGAGAAATTGACCAAAAGTATTATAGAAACAGAGCCTCCTCTCAGATAATCTGATTAATGCCGCACAGGCACTTATCAGATACATACATTTTTAAATATAAACATGATTGCTCAACACAGAACTTTCTATATTAATTTCTTTTTCTTTCATGATAAAAAAAAGAAGGAAACATACAATAAATATACAAGACCACGAATCCGAACTAGCATTGAGATAACAAACCTGCAAGAACACGAAACAGAAGATTCAGATCTAAAAGTAACGGCCTTTCTAAATAGAGTTGTCATTTATCACAATCAAAACGTCAAGGTACAATATTAACCCTTTACTTCTACAATTGTTTGGCTCTCAACAAGAGTTTCATTAAAACACATTATTGGTCACAGTATTTACAATAAAGTTACACAAGTCCCAACCAGATGTGTAGGTGAATGTATTAGCTATGAACACCCCTCACTCAAAGCAAATACTAAGTTTGAAACTTTAAACTCGACTGAATCCGCATATAATTTTGAGACCGATGCCATGAAATTATCACTCGTCTTTCTGATGCAAAACACTAGGCAGGCTATTATTACCATTCAGAGAAGCATGATATATTCGTTTTTCCGCTAGCCCAATATCAGAAAGTACCAAATTACCCTGTAAGCAAAACATAAAATAAACAAAATCAAGCTGGTATCAACAGCAGGCAATAGCATTTTAAAACAGTAAGATATATTTTACCCCCTCCCATGCAACAAGGAATCACTGCCTCCACAAGATGGTGATAAAATAGGAGGCTACCTTAGGATACACAGGCATATTGCGCCACTGCTGTTTTGCTCCAACTAGTGAAGGATAATATTTAATTTTATTCTTTTAACCGTAATCCAATATTACTTTCTTTTCAACCCCATTACAAGATTGAGTCAGAATACAGTTCTCAAACAAAAGATCAAACCGACTGTTAAATAATGTACTTGTCATTTTCGTTTTCAAAATTGAGATTTTTGTACAGATTGATAGATTGATCAAAATAACTTTAAATGAAGAAAGAATGAGTGGTGCAAATGTATTAAGTCATACACCAGTGTTAATTTATGCATATGTGTGTAAACTGGAAAGAAAGATCGACTCCAGCTATAGAATACGCAAACACTCATATCCTTCCTATTTAATACTAAGAATATTACCGGATCAAATTCCACAGAAAAACCTTCTATCAAAAAGAGAAAAGGAAAAAATCCACTTAAAAACTAGAAGAAATACCTCACTAGCCATCAACCTTCTGACATTATTAGCATATAGTTTGGGGTCATCCTTCTCCTGCTGTGAAGGGTAGTAAACAGGTAACTGTGTCACCTCCATATAATTTACAAACTGACAGAGGAGAAAAATCACATGGCGCACCTGCCAACATGTATGTAAACATAAATTAAGATAAAAATAAATCTCACGAAGGAAGACGTCCAAATTAAATTAGCAAACACACACAATGAAAGAAAAGTTATTAACTCGTTATTGGAAATGTGCGCATAACATTTTGCACAATTATTGCAAGCAGAAACAAAAGGTGGTCTCCTATTGCCTGAAACAAACCTATAACGTTTTCCATTTTACGAAAGTAGAAAGCAAATGTTTTGCACAACTGACTGACAAGTTTCAGCTGCCACATGATGTCATTTAAGTGTAACGAGCAATGTAGTCAAAAACACCAGAAAGGTGCTTCTAAGGCATTGAAGTGAGGCACTAGATGGGTAAAGTGACTATATATATAACAGCTAAAAGATTTAGAAAAAACAACCATCTAATTTGCTAACTGATACTAAAGCGTCGAATTTTTGGACTCTTAACGACACACAGATTAGGGCTTTGTAAATTGAACATCATAATCATTTATTTTTACAATGAATGTCATGAATGAATAGTTAGTTTATGTGCACCTTACTTTAGTAAGGCATGTGCTTTTCAGCATGCCTTGCCTCAAAGTGATAAAAATTAAAACCCTCTAAGGGGATTTTCACCTTTAACTACCTTGTTAGATTATTCCACTAGCTCCTCAATTTTCACACAAGACATCAAATTTCAATTTAGAATAATGTTTAAAAGGTATGTAGAAATTCACATCTAACAATGTGCAACTTAGGTTCAATATATGACAAATTTACAAAAACAGAGCAGCTTAGTTGTTAGGTACTGAGTTAGCTTTTATTATCAGAATTCAGCAGCAAAAAAATGAAACTTCAATTCTATGGAAGTACTTAGTTACTTACCCCAGATATGGTATCCCAGGCAGGACTAAACCTCTGGTAAGGGTATTTTAAAATTACAGGCAGTACCGGTGCCTGTGCCAGAAAACCACCAGTTTTGAACGGAAGGAGGAAGTCTCCATTTGTGGTTGTACCTTCTGTGTAAGTAAATTATTACAATTTGTAAGAACTTTGACAGACATGAGTGATTTATAATTTTATATACTCCAAATGATTTGTTAATTTACTGACAAATGAGTTAAGAGACACATAATGACTATAATATGAACAATGCCATTGCCACTCGGGCTCCAAACAATTCACACACTAGCAGCAAATAAGTTAATAAATTTAAAGAAATTAAGGTATAAAATAATAAACATAAATAAATTTAATCTTTGTGCCTCCAAAAAAACAAAATTTAGAACTCAAGCCCAATTTTGTGGAAAGGGTGAACTCCCCCAAAATCATAAAAAGAGAAAAATAGAATAACCTGGAAATAGCATCATTAGTGGAGCAGACTTATTCTGATGAGCTTCTAGAATTCTTTCGGTTACAACAGCTGCAGGAAGAAAAACTTTCAGTTTAGCTTCACTATAAAATTTTCAGATCACAAGATATTATTGCAAGGTGCACATCCACCAATTATCTATGCACCTGAAACACCCTTGGAGTCTGATGACTTTGATTCACGCTGAACATAGACACAACCAAGGCACTTGCTGTTACAAGAAAAAGGCCATGACATGTAAGCACCAGGTTCTGAATAATCCTTGTAATAAAGAAATAATTCAAATTGAATCATATAAAATGCAGCATTCTCATTTTATGAAATACATGTTGATTACTACTAATAGGAAGGTTCAATTTTGGAATGAGAAAAGAGCAGAACACCCCAACATGAAAGAAGAACTAAATTGAAGCAATAGTATTTAAGTTTTCAATGATACATAATCATAAAATAAACCACTACAAACCAATAAAAGGCCAACAAACCTGATGAGACCAACGAAAGGAAGTTTCGACACTGATTTCTTCATCAATGAAATACAAGATTTAAACATTTAAAAAAAGAAATATGTCAGTAACAAACATGTGAACAATAATCACTGATATAGAAGAATTCGGTCAGATTACAAACCTTGGCAACAAAACTTGGAAACGATGACGACATGTGATACAAAATATCCAAGTATGACACGTGATTTGATATTATTACGCTAGGTCTTTCCATATCTCCGGGCTGATGTTTGTCTTCTTTCTTAAAATGAAAAAGACCAAAAAAATAAGCAAAATTAATATCAAATACCAAAAGAAAACGTCATAATTGCAAAATATAATTAAATGAGATGGCAGGAAACTGAAATCCAATAACTGCTAAAATACATCCCATTAGTCCCATCAAGAATGCGAATAAATTAAGGCACTGTTTCTTAGTAGGTATTTTAGCAACACATACCGGAAGTACAAAAAATGAAAGCCGGAAAAAAGGGACAATCATTGTTTCAGTTCCAATGGAAATGTGACTATCAGTCTTGTTACCTTTGTAATTGGAATAAGAAATACCACGAGTCATCTGGCGTTTTCTATTTATAAGATATTCCTAACCGAATAACATGTAATACTTTATTGTTTTATTCAAACACAAAAAGGAAGAACGTATTAAACTCGATCTCAGTGAGGAAATGGAAGTAGAATAGTCTTGGCATTTCAAAAGTCAATACTATTTTCATTACGCAAGTAACGGTTTAGGCATTATGGAACTCATGAAAAAAGCAATAGCATAAAAGGGGTTTAGTATGAGAATAATTCTTTGATATCCCTCCCAGACAATGCTCCTCCTACTAACTATAAGAAGAAAGTATGAAGTGATTTTATCCACACTTCATCAAACCTACTTTTTTCGATAAATACCAATTATGACGTGAAATAGCACAACTATCTTAGTATTCTACCACTTGTCATCCTAAGCTAATGTTTGCTAGATGCATCTAAACAAGAGAGAACAAAACATATGTCAATCAAACTCACTCTAAGAAGCACAATAAGGCAATGGAAATAACATCATTAATTAACAAAATGAGTGCAGCAGTAACAGCATATCAGTAACTAATATCCAGTTTTAAGCCTTTAAAAAGAGAAAAGAAATAAGTACCTCAGTGACAGGGTTCAGATTAAGAGAAGAATGAGTGATGGAATAAAATCCAAAAACAAAAAACAGAACTCTAGAAAGCCTTCTCCCACAGAAAACAATAACATGTCTTCTCCATCCACACAAATGAGCATAATCCTCTTGTTCATCATCGCGATTAGGAGAATAGAAGAGAGTACAAACCCTACAAATGATGTAATAGAAAAGCAATAACGTCATAGCCAGAAAAAGTCTTATTGGAAGCAGAGTAACCAACGCGAAACCAAGCAATAGCTTCTCCTTAACGGTTAACTCGCCGAGTCCCATGGTTCCATAAACGTCGCGTCTAACGTACGCTGCGTATTTCTTCTCCATTTCTTGAATGCTATCGGAAGAGACGGTGACGGAATCGGACTTCAGAAGAGGACGGTCGTCGGGGATGGTATCAGTGTTGCCATTGCCGTTTGATTTCGGCGGTTTTGAATTCAGGTCTTTCAGTTCTGACTCCATTGTTTTCAAGGTTGGTGAATGAGATTAAGGATTAATATTGCTCTTTAATATATAAATGGAATAAAGGGTTTTTGGTGAGTAAATGAGGATTAGTGCTGAATATGCTTTGCTGATTCAGATCTAAGATTATTGTTTCATTCTCCCTTCTTTCAAAGATTCCTCCCCTAAGGTTATATTATTCTAATCCTTAATTAATAATTAATTATATACTCTAAAGTATTTAAAGATTTTACTTTCACCGCTCCTTATACAGATATGATGGGCCAACCTTTACAACATATATCTCCTACTCAATTCTCCTATTATCAACACAAAAAATGATATATGTTACTTTATTTATTAGTGATTGATTTACGAGTGATGTATGTCACTTTCTTTTAGATAGGATAATTATTATGAGGATTTAATAGGAGAATATATCATTTTTCTTCCAAAAAATACTAACGAAATTGTTTACACTTTCAAAACTGATTCACCATGAAAATTTTCACGTTTGTCAAAATATTAATGATTCAAACTTTGAATATCGTAATACATTATCAACAATTTAAATAATTAAAGTTATATATTAAAAATAACAATATTTATATTTATCAAATTATTATATTTATTAAAAATTATTAACTTTATTATATTTATTACAAAATAATAACAATATCCCACATTTATGCATGAGACTAATGCACCAATTCAATTCTTCACTGAGGAAATATCTAAATCTCTTCCTCATTATCTCATTTCTAACATTCTCTGTGTGTCTTATATCCCTTCAATTCCTTTATTCACGTTAATATCAACAATGAACAAAGCCAAATATCACGTTAAACCAAAACAGTTGTTGGAGGTTCAAATAAGTATAATTATATAGCTTAAGGTATTTGGCAAAAAAATTATAACCATAATCTTCATCTATTTTGGGGTGACTTGAATGGGGGGTGTTTAAGATGTGGTTTTTGAAGGGTTTGTAGATAAGGAGAAGAGAAATGGGAAAATATTTTCCATGGAGAAGAGAGGTTTTACATTGAAAATGGGAGAAGAGAAATTGGATAATGGGGAAGAGATTAAGAGATTTTGAGATTTTTTATATTTTTTAATTAAAAAATTTATTCATTTTTCCTGTAAAATCAAAACCGTTGATTTTTGTCATTGTCACGTGTCGCAATCTGAGAAAGTACTGGTCTCTTCAATAATGGAGAGGAGCCAGACTCCCTTTCTTGATGATCTTAGTTCATTGTTTAGAAGAGCTAAAATTATACATTTGTAAGCGTGTATGACATTATACACAGTATGGTTAAATGGATCTTCTTCTTTTTTTTGGTACATATGGTTAAATGAATCTAACCTAAAATATGTTAAGTATCACAGTGACATGAATGTATTTAAGTGAAAATGTAACAGCACTTAGCTCATGTATGTCAGTATCCCATTTAATCTTTTTTATTTCTTCAATTTTTGATTGCTTCAATAATTAAGTGATTGATTTAATATTTTGTACCCCTCACTGTTTTGGGTAAGCAACTAATCCTTTTTGAAATTTGTGATGACCTCACAATAAATATCGCTAACATGGATTAAACTCTTGAATTTTTGGTTCGATGATTGATTTTCATTAAGTGCACATATATTTTTTTTCTTACTATTATTAATATTTTTCCTTAAAAGGAGTTTCACACCTTTAATTAAGCATTTTTTCCGAACACTAATGTTATATCTTTATATTAAATCTTCATATCCACAAAAAAGTGACATATATTATAAAGTAATATTTTATTTAGTAGTGATTGAGTTACAAACGACATATGTCACTTTCTTATAAATAAAATAATTATTAGGAAGATTGACTAGAAGAACATATCATTTGGGGTTTGTGATTCTAAGAGACCAAATAAACTGAATCCATCAATTCAAACAGACCGAACTGCATAGTTTTGCTAAAAAGAAATATTCCTAAACATTTTATATTGATATTAGTTACTATCAGTAGCATGTAATTGCACGCCATTAATAAACTAGGACCTCTTATCCTAAAGAAACCTAGTAGGAAATTTTAAAAAAAATTGAAATGAAATAAGACCAATAAGTATTTTATTTTTATAAAACAATGATATATTCTAATTGAGGCTCACAATATGTATTTTATTTGCTCAAGGTTTAAGCCTTTTAAATGGGTTGGGATACTCCCTAATACTCTACAGTATAGTATTGAATTGTGGGGCCCATAATAATTTGGAAATTAAAAAAATAATTTAATTAAAAATAATTTAAAATTTGGACCGTTAAAAATATTTAAATGACACATGTCTTCATTTATGGTTGTACTCGAGGGTCCATTTCCCCTTTAAATTGCACGTAAATTAAAATGTTACAGTAAACAGCAAATATTAACAAATGCAAAATAGTATACGAAAACATCAATGAGAGGGATCTCACTAGCAAACCCTAACTGAGATCTAATGTCTTAAGCGTCAAACAAGAACATAATAACACAAAGTATAATAACCACTGCTAACTGGTGTCTTAAGAAATCAAAATACTGAAGCTCAAAAGTTACTATAGAAAAGTACAATTTTTGGATTTTTAATACGTCTAGGACACCACTCTACCCTACAATGTTTTTTTGGTTTCTTAATCAGTATCCTTAGCAAGACACTTAAATTAGTGATAAAATGAGAGTTTTGGATTATAATTTTGAACATAATATGGCCATAGCATCTGATAATCCCCGTTTCAAACAAAACATGATGATAAACAGGAGCTGCTTGTGCCAAGAAACCAAATTCAATGTAAAACCGAACAATATATCAGGAAAAACAACCTTGTGGGCACGAAGGAATTCTGCTCGAAGCCTAATTCTTGCCACTTCCAAGTGTCAGCTCTAGATCATCCAATCCCACTTCATGAATCTTTTCCCCAACCCAAGGCTTCACCTGCACCCCAAAGTCTGCCTCAGAAATTGACATTGCTTGCATTTTCCCTCTGTTATCAGGCAGAGCATGCTGCTGCTGAAGCGGAGGTTTCATACTAAAACTGAGACTTGGACAAAATGGGTGCACAGATGCAGCAGAAGGTGCAAATGCTTGCCGGAAGTTCAACCAGTGACCAGACTCAATGGTGGAAGTATCAGACTCGTCACACTCCGGTATAGTTGGCGGGGTATAAAGGTGACGGTGTGTTGGGCTAGCAGGGGCAGAAACTGCAAAAGAAGGGTGATGATTGTGATTATGATTAAGATTGAAGTTACCTGCTTTGGCAATTGAGTCCCAAGTAGGAATTGGTTTAGGATTTGTTGATGTTGGTGATGACACAGGTGGTGTTACAGGGGCACTGTTTGATATTCTTAAAGGAGCCAGAGATGGTGGGAAAGCATTATGAAAGTATGGAAAGTCAGCATTGTTGAGATCCAAATGAGAGGGGATTTGGAAAAAAGAGGAGGAAGGGCTAAGTTGGTAGGAATGAATTGGGCTGGGAAATGAGGATGAAAGAGGACTTGGATTCTGTGAAGAGAATGGAGTGTTTCTGGTTGAGGTCCCTGCACCTGAACCTGCTGGTGGCCTACTTCCCTATTTCAGAACAACCATCATAGCAATAACATATTTGTATTAATTACTAGGTTACAATCACAATTTTGAAGTATGTACTAAAAGGGGGAGTATGATTGAGATTACTTGTCAACATAATCACTTATAAACAAAATGGTGTATGTTGGGTAAGAATGAGTAAGATATTCTAATAATCAGAATGTTAAAATAATTAGACTTCTGATGATGATATGAAGCATGAGTAACTTCTAATTAACACGAAAATAGGAAAAAACTACTTATTTTTTTAACCTTCAACACTAAAATAGGAAAAAATGTTTTAGAGGAGAAAAACGGTTTTGAGATAAATTTCAAGCTTATTATAAAAGAATTAGTGGGAAAAAAAGTACCTAGATTATTTTGGAATTGATCATATTTTCCCATTCATCCTTCCAAAACTAATCAGAAAACACAACTAATTAAGAAATAAATATTATTCATTAATCCAACTAACTTGTTCATATATTATAAAATAGAAAACCAGATAATACATAACTCAAACCAAACAAATTATTTTATAATTGATTTTCAATAAATATATCTAAATATTAAATTGTTCATATTGTCAATTCAATTACTTTTAAAGAGTGGAATAAATATAGATTTTCGGTATAAAAATTTATATACAATAAATACATCATTCTTGTATTAATTTTTTTAAATAGTGACTGAGGATTTAAATTGAATGATAAACCATATATATACATTTTATTCTCTCACTTAAAAACTAAAATAAGCTATTTTCCACCGAATTAGATAACCATCAATTTTGTCAGCTAGAGCAGGAAAACAGAGTTAGATCTTCCTTTCGGTAAAGAAACATACAATTACCAACTATTCTCAATTGTTACAACATAGAAGACTTCATTCCCATAGAAAATAAAATTGAGCTAAATTACAAACAGATTCATGAAAAAAATGAGTAATAGACTTGAAACTTGAAAAACAACAGATTCATGAAAAATTGAAGTAGAAATTAATCAAACAATTAATAAGGAGCTGAATGCAAATTGAGAAAAAGGAGATCCATGAAGAAGAGATAGATAGATAGATAGATACCTTGCGATAGGTAGTGCCGTCTGGTTCAACGGTCCAACCAGCTTCATTACAAAGAGCCTTCAAAACTTCATTGTTATCACAGTGCTTTGGCAAATTATAGTTCCCCTGAGTTCGTAGCCCTGAGTATATATTCGTCGCTATCGCTCTCCTCCTCCTCTCTCTCCTCTTATTGTTTTCCCTCTCCCTCCACGACGGTTTCCTCCGATTCGACGCTGCCATCGTCGACGTTGCTCCGTCCGAAGTCATCTTCTTCTTCTTCACAACCAATGCTGATTTGTTCTGCGTCGCACCTGATTTAAACCCACCCCCACACGAGGAACGTGCTTTTTTCTTCTTCTTCTTTCTTCACACTCGTTGTTGTTCAATATTGTAGTTATTATAACTTCTTAGAATCTCTGCATGTTTCACTAATGATCAAAGTTTCTTGTACTGTGTGTGAGCCCCACGGAATCTTTGAAGGCTTTGTATCATCGGAACCGTTCATTTAAGGTATATGATCTAATGATAATAGATTAACGGCTGAGATTGATGAAGGGGGTAGCGGAGAATGTGTGGGGATAACACGAGAGTGGGATTTGCCGCGTAGAGGCGTTACATAACATGTGGAGTGGCCTCTGATGACATAATTATTAATAGTGTCAGTGGGGGCCACCAACAACTAAGGTTTGGCCTCTATTTGTTCATAGTTTATTTTGGGATTATGATACACCATCCCAAAATGGTGTTTTCATTCATATCCAATCAATTAGAAAAAGATAAAGAAATATAAGAAAAAAAAGAAATGCAAGTAAATAAATTTTTTAAATGAAATATTAATATTTTATTGGTCGGGATAGAAATAGATACACCACTTTAAAATAGTTCATCTTCCTTTATTTTGTTTATTTTGTGGGGGAAAGGTTAATGGATAAATTGGAGATTGCAGTTTTGCACGTAAGTTTTTCTAAGTTCATATTTTACTAATCGTTCATAAGATATATTTTTTTGATAGTCTTCCTCACCTATTAAGATTAATGTGTTGTTATTGCCCAATTTATCATATTGATACATAATTACTTAACTAAAATCAAAATTAAAGCAGGTTAAAGATGAAAATAATTAAAACAACTATTTTTTGTCAAACAAAAAACTTTTAAACGTTGAGAATTACTTTTGCTTATTTTCATTTATGATTTTTTATAAATTAAACTTTTTTTGAAAACTAAGATTATAAGAAACTTATAAAAATCAAGAAAATAATATGTTCAAATTTGATGAATTAATTTATTTTTAATTTATGATGATAATTTATAAACAATGTCTTTACAAAATACATGTTAATCTTGTATGCCCAAAACGATAAGTGGGTTCAATTTTCGATTGGGAAATATGCCAAACCCCAAACGCTTTTCCTTTGCCTTTCTGTGTTTTTGTATGAAACTTTTTCTTTTTGCAGTTTCTCTTTAAAACTTTAACAGGTCAAACATTTCAGGCTGGAAAGCTCAGATACTGCGTTACGGACAAATTGAATGTACTATTCTCAAGTTCTAATTCGAACAACAATGCAAATATGCAATCATGTTTTGCAATTATTGACACAAGATGTCTCATGAGTTAAAGTAAATTGTTTGGTTTGGTAGGCTTATATGAGATTGGTATATAAGAAAATAAGTTGGATGTTTTCATTATTCTTTTTATTGCCAATTCATTATCATATAAAACTTTGAAATTATATTAGAGCTATATTCTAGATTCTTTCTGTAATCTCTTCTCACTTTGCATACAATATTATTCGTCCTCCGGTTCAGGAATCTCCTCTCACTTTGTAGAACTCTTATTCCATCTGGAAATCAAAGGCTCCCCCTAAGGTTGTTACTTTTGTTTGGCGGGTTTTTCAAGATAGAATACCTGATGCTCTTTTCAAGTGAGGTGTTTCTTTTGATAATGGCGGTGGAAGCTTTTGCTCTTTGTGTAATGACCACTTGGAATCTTCAAATCACTTGTTTTCACCATGCACTTTCACTTATCATATTTGGCAATTATTGTACAATTGGCTTGGTATCTCTCTCGCCTTACCTCTTATTCCGATCAATCATTACATTACTCACATTGGTTTGATGAAGGATAAAAAGGGGTGGAAAGGTTGGAGCAAAATTTGGTTGTCTACTATCTGGGCCATCTAGTTACATCGGAACGACATCATCTTCAACAATGTTAGACCATCTACTCTTCTTGTTCTAGATACTGCTAGGGTGAATGCTTGGTTTTGGATCAAGAGTTCCATGAGACTGGAATATACTTCTTATGCTGATTGGATTTCTAAACCTCTTGAGTGTTTAAAGTGTAATTTGTAATTCTTTTTTTCTTCTCTTTTAACTCTTCCTCTATTTGTATTATTCTTCATCTTTAATAAAATCTTCTTTTGCCGATAAAAAAAATCTAAATTGTTCGTGATTTTCATATGCCAAAAAATATCATCATGGATAAAATATCTCACCATTTATTCTAGTAGGCTTTTTGAATGATGCATGTTCGACCTCATTATTTTGAGAATGATTCAAATAAATTTGTAGTATGAAGTTAATCTTAATTTTTGCTTCTAAACCCATTTTGCTAAAGTTTGTTTTGGGTATGTTATAATTTCTCTGATTAAGTTTAATCACGTGAAATGGAATTCAACGAATAAAATTATTTTCTGTAAATTTACATATTTGATATTAGATTTTTCATTATAGTTTCTTGTGCATTTTTTTTACAATGTGTATGAATTATCTAGGGAAGATAATGGAGTAAGGTGGATAACAATAATGTTTTTTTATAGTTATATATATATATATATATATATATATATATATATATATATTTATTGTTATTAGGGGTGGTAAAATTATCCACAATCCACGATCGATCCAAAATCCATCCAAGTTAAATTAATCCAAATCCATCCATTAGAACTAATAGATTTAAATGGATATAATCCAATGGATAGTGTTGATAATGGATGAATTCAAATCCTTCTATTATATCCAATGGATATATCCATTTGGATGGATACCCAATCCATCCAAAAAAAAAAAAAGTAAAAACATTTTTTTTCTCAAAACAATGTGCAAACTCCTTTTTAACAAAATAATTCATTCAAAAGTTGAATTACCCTTTCTAACAAAAATATTCCCTCAACAAAAGCTTGCTTTCTTCATCTATGGAGGATTTTTCCCCAATATCTTCATATATTCTCATCTCCATTGAAGGTTTTGTTTCTTCCAATAGTTTATTTTAATTTTGACGTTCCTTCAAGATTGATTGATATATCTTTTGATTCTTTATATATACATTAAAATATTATTTGTTGTATTGTATTGTGGATGCTCGTGTTGGAATGATAAATTATTTGCTGATTATTGTACATGAGGCTCCCTCATCACAGTAATTGTGTTACTAGTTATTTTTAAGCTTAAAACTTATGTTAATGCAACATTGTAAATTTATGTTATTTTAATCTCAAATATTGATGAGAATATGCTTTAATTTTGTGAATTTGTGCTTGCTAGAAGTTTGTTGGTCATCTTGCTTTGGGTATAAAATATTTTTTACTTAGCCTTCACATAAAATTGCATTTAGTGTTTAATATTTCTTGTTAATTCTATTTCTCTTATACTTCATTCAATTGGATATTTCAACTATATATCAATCATGTAATTTAACTTTGATAAATATAATTTATGTTTGTAACCAACAACAAAAAAACATGAAGAGTGAGAGAAATAGAAAAAAGAATATATGAATTTTATGATATACGTCAAATTTTTCTAACAACATTAACTTGAAGCTCACTTGAAGATTTTAACACCGAAAGTTTAAGTTTAACCATATCATTTACCATTAAAATCTTTAAATTTAATTTTTTAAATTTATTATTCTTTTAAGTTTCAGAGAAAAACTTCAAATGTTCACATTTTTAAACGTGTTTTAAAAAAAACTTTTTAAAAATGTTTTTTTATAAAAGAAAACATATTGTAAAAATATGAAATCATGAATTAGATTGAATATCTATCCATCCAAATCCATGAAAATAGAGTCATGAATGAATTGGATGGATTACAATCCATTGAATATGGATGGATTGGATAACTTAAAATATGATTTAAATGGATTGAATCCATTTTCATCCAAATCCAAAACCATCCAAATTCATCCATTTGTCACCCCTACTTAATGTGGTACTTAAGTCATGAGGTTCTCTCATCTAATAGACTAATGTTTTGAGTTAGACTATCCTCATGTGTTTAAGTCTTAATATATGTACTATTTGTGAATAATGGATATCTAGGGATATACTAACTAGTTTTTAAGTAATTATTTTGTGATAATTAATACATATAAAAGCAAATGTAACACACTAGAATTTTAAATGAGTTCAAGTTCCTTAAAACTCATAACCATATTCCAAGTGAGACTCAAATATTAAGACGCTGCTTAGAATTAATTCATAAGATTAATATTCCTACGTTGAATTTAGTTATTTGAAGATTTTTCTGACGAAATAAAAGATTAAGTATATCGTAAAGGTTAATTCGAACACATTTTTCTGGTTAAATATTTAGTTGCAATAAAGAATTTCTCAAAGGGCATACGATAACGTGAGAAATTAATGATACGCGTGGTTGAAAAATTATACGTTGAAGGCATAAAGATTCTCGTGAGATGCAGTATAGATCTAGCCTACTGCCTCCAAAGATGCTCAAAGGTTCAAGAGAATAATCTTTGTGCCTTAATTCCAAACAAAATTGTGGCTAATTGATAATCATTTTAGGGGAGAGATTCATTTACTCCACATCATGATTATTCATTCGTGAGAAATCTAATGATGTGAATTGGTGAGTACATCTAAACCATTAAATTTTCTAAGATTAAATAACTAAGATATGAAGTAGATATTTTTCACTTACTCTTAGAGTAAGTGGATCCCTCCCCATTATTTTATATTACTAGTCATTATCTCATCGAGTCGTCTTTTTATTCTTTCCCTAAAAGATAGCTGATAGAGTGAATTAAGGGCCAATGCTCAAGTTAGGGGAGATTTAATTTCTGCATTTCCCATTACATATTGATTTGTTATTGTATGTATTTTTTTTTATTAAAGATAATAATCAAGGTAGTTTCCCTCTATAGATATCCCTTCTAAAGTTCTAAGATTCTTAATTGTCTCTATCATTCTTATTGATCAAACAGACAATAAACATTGATCTGAGGTTATAGTGTAGCTTTACATTATAAGACAAAAATTTTAGTTTAACAAATTTATTAAGATAAATTAATAATACTTATATAAATAAAAGTTACACCGATATAGATTAATTTTTTAAATGTAATAAACAAATTTTATTATTAATAATAATAGATTCCACCTAGAGAAATAATAAAAATAAGATATTAGATGAATATATAAATTATTGATAGTGGTTAAAACATGAAAAGTCAAAATTGCATCATTGATACTAAGTAGGTATAAAAGATAGATATACCGGCCATTTTTATTGATTAGTTCAATTTTATCAAATATATTTTATTTATTAAAAGTTTTATTATTTTTATAGAAAAATATAATGTAACCTATAATATCATTTATTTTACGTTACCATAATCTATTCGGAATTTTATGAGAAAAATTAGTAAGTTTATCAAGAATTATATCGTTAATTACTACCGATCATGAATGAATGGGGATTGTACTGGCAAAGTTTGAAAAATATTTCTATTTATAAATTTGCCATAAATAATATACGAAATTAGACTTTTAATTATGATATCATCCTAAACAGAATTAATATCATTATTTTGTTTAAAATACATTTCCAATTTTTTCAATAGTTTATTTTTACATGAATAATTGGTCTGAGTTTTTGTAATGTGTAAAACAGTAAAAGTACACATTTATTAACAAATGTGAATTTCATAATGCAATTAGAGTAGACAAAATTTTCATTAATTGCTAATTCGAGTTTTAATGTCCGTGATTATCTAAAAAACTATTTATTCAGCTAATCAAGTTTCATATAAAATAAGAAAAAAAAGATAGAATTTAAAAAACAAAGTTGATTGGAACTGTATATATATTGGTTAAACCTTCTCCATAGTCTCAATCTCATGATCATTCAATACCTCACTCTCACTCCTCAATTACCGGACACATTTTTTCAATGGCGTTTCGTAAAACATTAACGAAACATCTCGTGCACTGTTTTAAAACGACGTCGCCACCGCTCTGTGCCACAGTAGCACCACCAATTGCTTCAAAAATAAACTTCCACAGCGAGTACGGCCACCATGGCATTTTCCGGCGGTTTGTCCATCGGAGACCGGTATACGGTCACCAAGGCTCGCCGATAGTCCCGGAAGCACTGTCAATTCCGGTTGGAGAGAAACTGAGGGAGAAACTGAAAGGCATCAATGACGTTAATCTTAATTCTCCACAACCGGAAGAAGCTTCATACAGTAGTATGAATTCAGTGTTTGATGGAAACGCTATAACTGTGAAGGATGCTAAGAAGATTATGAGGGCGTGGCAGATTGAGAAGATTAAAGTGAAGCTGAAAAGTATAACAGAAAACTCAATTTCGTACTCTCAATTTGTACGAATATGCGTTCAAGTTTGTGAGAATGAAGATGAAGGCACTGAGTTAGTTAAGATCTTCGATGATACTGGATGCGTAATCGTAACGGGCAATGTTGTTTTTCTGCGTCCAGAACAGGTATCAGTTTTTATCTTCAGAATATTCGATTAAAAGATAATCATAGCTGCTATTTCACTTCATGTATATCACTTCACTCTTTATTATTATCACATGCTTCTATCCTTAACAATAGGTGAATTGGGTATATTAACTTAATGTGTAAAAATCTTTTCAAATAAAACTTTGATATTAAACGCTACTGTTAATAAGAAATTATCACTAAAAATTTTAAATTTACAAAAATAGGTTGTCGGTTCGTCAATCGATACATGTTGTTAAACAAATAATTGATTCATCGCCATTAATATTAGCAATATTTCCAAAATATTTTCTTATGTGAGATAAGTATAAAACTTAGTGATATGATAGTAGGCTATTGACATTTTAAATTGTTCATTCATAATTTCACTTTCTGATAATCAATCATACTTCTAATTAAATATAATTTTGTTTGATTTTACAGGTAGCAAAAGCATTGGAGTGTTTAATATTTGAGTCAATAGGCCATCCAAGAAGAGAGGAGTTGGAGCAGATGGAGAAGAAAAAGGCTTTGATTGATGAAAAGGCGAAATCCCATGTCCGAGTCGAGCTTTATTGTGGTCTTGGCTACTTGATGGTCCAAACCATTGGGTTCATGAGGCTTACTTTCTGGGAGCTAAGTTGGGATGTTATGGAACCCATTTGTTTTTTTGTTACCTCTCTTCACTTTGCACTTGCATACATTTTCTTCCTTAGAACTTCCATAGAACCCACCTTCCACGGCTATTTCCGTGCTCGCTTCAAGTCTAAGCAACAGAAGCTGATGCAGAGATACAACTTTGACATTCAACGGTACAACGACCTTTGCAAGGTATGCTAACTAATTTGTCAACCTTTCTTGCCCTTCAATCATGCCTAAGGGGCACTTATTGGTGCCATGTTCTTATGTTAAAAGGCTTTTACATGAAACCTTAGATAGTAACATTAATCATGGGTTTGTATGCTGGTAGCATCATGTGACTAACTTCGTTTCATTTTCTAAACAAATATATATAATACTTGTGTAAAATAACTTAACTTCCATCACCCTCTCCTACCATTATATTATCAAAAAAATTAAAATGCAGGCCTGCACATGCAATTATTATTTCTTGACTGTTAGTTTGATAGAATGATAGAGTTAAAAACTCATCATTGAATTAATTTATTCATGACAATTTACTTAATCTTCATACTTTAACTCATTGCAGGTTAATGTTACAACTGGTGTACCAAGGAAATGTTTCTTAGACTTGTGTTTATATAATTGATGTTCTAAGTGAATGCTTCAAAACAATTGGATTGAATATTAACTGTAAAGGAAAAATTGATTGTATGGTATGGCGTCTCAAAGTAGTAATAAAAAACAATAATGGTTATTTTTTTATGGGTAGATAACTTTGTAACATGATGCACAAAATACTTGTTTTGAATAAATGCTTCATTTTGTTATTATTTGATCTGATTTCTGATAAGTGTTTTTTAAATTTCCCCATAACTATATAGCAGTAATATGCAAATAAATTAATTGCATGTTTCTATCATCAAATACTACATTTCAATTTCACAACTTAAAATGAAGATTGTAAATTATAATTTATTTGTGAAAATTCATAATGAAACTATGAATTCTACACAAAAGCACACATTAATCCTTAGATCATAAATCATTTTAATCACTCACAATCATATAGGGTCTTCACGGCCCGTGGGATGCAAGAATATTTTCAAACAACGTAACTTTCGCCTAAAAAGGGAAGTGTGGTATGCTTATTTTCACAACTCTCAATAAACAAGCAACTGTTCAAAGATATTTCCCCATAAGTAAGCATACCCAAAAACTGCCAAATAAAGTTCAACTTCACCACTCACTCCAATAAAACGAATAATAACATATCACTAATTCATCAATTGATTCATGTATATGGTTTTGCATAGGTGCCCTTATATGGAGTCTCCAATCCTATTACGATCAATTATATATTATCATGTCATTTAAAATATAATATTCATTTTATTATTCTACAAAAAAAAAATTATTTATTCCTCATTTCATTTCTTATGACTTTTCCCTTTTTTTTAAGTTACATAACAATATATAATTGGTAGGACATAATTGTGGACATTAATTTGAATTCTCTTATGATGCCACCGCGATTTGAGATCTTATCTATGGGATTGTTCTCTACTATACTCTCAAGCAGAGTTATAAAAACCGTACCGTACCGGTCGGTTCAACCGGAAAACCGGACTCCTAACCGGTATGGTACGGATGTTATACCGTATAAGCAACAAAACCGGTGAACCAGTGGAAACCGCTGAAAACCAGCCAGTAGAATTTAATTATGAAGAAGAAGAGGAAGGTGGGTAAGGGAATGGAGAAGAAGGCTTGGAAGCTTTGGAGAAGGAGAATGAAGAAATGGAAAAGAAAAGAAGAGAAGAAGAGTTGATTCGCGAGAGAGAATGAGAGGAAGAATGAATGGGAAGAGATTAGAATGGAATAAGAGAATGTGAGTCAAGAAGAAGAAGAATTGGGTGAGAGAAAAAGAAGAAAGAAGAGTTTGTAAATTGGGTGGGAGAAAAAGAAGAACGAAGGGTTTGTAAATTGGGTGAGAGAAAAAGAAGAAAGAATGGTTTGTAAATTGGGTTTCACTGGTTTTTAGGTTTCTTTTACACGTTTTCACGGGTTTTTAGGTTTTAGAAGTTTGTTTTACAGTTTTCAAGGTTTTAGGTTGAATTGAATATTTAGATTTTGAAGAGTAATATGAGAAAACAAATGAAAGTTCTATACTAGTTGTAACATGTATATGATATAACTTTGACTCATTATTGTTAAATGCTAAAACTCTAAATTTTTATGTTTTGTAGACTAAGTTGTGAATTTGTGTCATTTATTTATATTTTGTGTGTTTTAAATGATATTTTTTGATATATGTTTTGTACTTCAAACTTTGATTTTATTAAATACTTAATGTTGTTTGTATGTGTGATATTTGGAGTAGATTATGAATTATAAATTTGAATATTTGTATCTGGTTTAACCGGCATGTGGTTTAATTACTGAACCATCAATTAAACCACTGTATCATTATACTAGTACTTTGACCTGTTTGATAACCGGTGTGGTTTTAATAACATTACTCTGAAGTCTAAACTTTTATGATTTTTAAATTTATTCTATTCAAAATTAATTTAAATTTTGTGCCACAAATGATGAATTCATTAATGCCATATATCACCATATTCATCCACAAAATCAAATAATTCATCTTGTAAATTGTAACTATGCAATAACCATACCTAATACCTAATATCTAATAAAAATAAATCAAATTAAAATGGGGCTTTAAATGAATAGAAAAGAGAAAGATTATATTAGATTGTTAAATAGAATAAAATATCTCATTTAAGAGGAAATAATCTATCACATCCTTTCATTAAAAATATGTGTCCTAATTTTATTCGTTTTTAGAAAAATGGTAACATAATTTCAATAGTTAGATAAAATAATTTATCTCCTCAAAAGTATTCTATTAAATATTTTTATGTGATCACCTCATCTTAATTTAGTACTAGACTTTCAAGTGGAGACTATGAACTCTCTTCCTCATCAAGGAATGAAAATATTCTATTCTTATTAATGTCTCCATTGAAAATTTTCATAAATCAAAATGTATAATTTAATTAAAAGTTATACAAATATAAACTGAGAAATATATAAGGAGAGAATCATATTCCACACCAAGATTCTTTTATTATCATTTTAAAATCACTACAACTAACCTACTATGACCGGACAAAATGCGATCGTGTAATTAGAGTTGGAACAGGTCTGAGTGGTTGAAGTGTCATCGTAAGCATAGCTATAAGCGGAGGGGCACGCGCTCTTGAACAATTTCGAGTATTCTGTGGGATTGCAACTCTTCGCCGTGGAGTGATCATCGGTGCAGCAAAAATCGGCCGTCTTAAACGCCGCACACGCGCTCTTACACGCCACAACGGAACCGCTATTGTCTATTACCTGCAACTCTTTCGGACAGTACCTGTTCAAGTCCGCAATGCAACCGGCGTACTTGCAATCACCAGTTCCACCTTCTGCCTTCACTCCTATGCCGACATTGTAACCGTCCACGACGCTCACGTCGTAGAAGTCCTTGTTATTGCTCGCGGTTCCGATTGTGAAATTTACCACCGTCGCCGGCGGAACACCACCGCCGGTACACTTGAGTCCGCCAACGCAATCTCCGATGGCGCATTTTCCAATGCCGGAGCTATCGAAATTGCAGCCGGTTCTGGCCCAGAAACTACCTGACCAGCCTGCCGGAGCGGTTAGCTGAATTGACGATCCAAACGGTATGGAAAGCCTGCCGCCGCTGTTGAGAAGGGCGGCGCCGTTTCCGGAAACAGTTCCGATCCAGATCGGTTGGGTGCAACTGTTTTGGAGGGTGAAAACGGTTGCTGTCGCTACACTACCTGCACACAAAAAAGGAATGGTAATTTCAAAAGAAATAGTAAATTAAAAACGAAACATTAAAATAAAAATGGAAGAAAATGTTTAAAATAATTGCTATTGTTTATGGTTTATGTTGGTATCTTAATTGTGATTGGAACCTTAACTTAAAACTGTGATATAAATGTCAAATTAGGTGAAGGTTTTGTTGATTACCAAGCAAGAAGAGAAAGAGGATAAGTGAAGAGATTGTGGTAGGTGCCATCACTATATAGATCTGAATTTGAGTGATAGAAAGTGATATCAGAGTGAGATCGATTGAATGGGTTACGAAATTTGTTTGGATTCAGAAACTGAAGTGGATCTGGATTTATAGTCAACCTCCCTTTCCCATTCCCAATTATATGGTAGGTTTGTTTTCTTCGAGAGTAGAAAATGATAGAAGATAGATAATAGAAGAGGAGATATGGAGAAATAAGAATGTGAATTTTTTAATGACAAAAATATTCTTAAAATAAAAATAATATAAAAAATTAAAGATATTGGTTTGTCTCCTCTCAACCTTTTTCCTTTATTTCAAGGAAGACCAAATGGCGATTTGGCACACTCTCTTTCTGTGAGCAATTTAAGATTTTCAATAATCTTGGTATGAAATGCAAAACTAGCTTATATAAGTTACTAACTTCTAGGTTATAGATATAAAAGTACATGAAATTTTATAATTAAACTTACTGACCTATATTTGTTCGATTGAAGTAGTAGTAAAACATACCATATTTTGTTATATATTATTCGTATATTTAATTATTAATTGGAGTAAATATATATTTAGATATTAAAAATTAAGTTTTGACCATTGACTCCAACAATTTATTGACTTCAAAAAAGTAACTCAAAAAATATAAAGTAAATGGAAAGTTGTAAGCTCGTATTGACGAATGATGAGTGTTCGATAAAACTAATGTGTAGATATAAAAGTAGCTAAAAATATGTAGTTCTAGAGTTAACTTATTGAACTGGAGAAGTTTGGAACTAAATAAAAATTTGGTAAAATACTAAAAAGGATGTATTATATTTATATATTATTTGTTTATTTATCTATAATTTTTAATTGAAGTAATTAGATACTTAGATGATTATATATATATAATAATAATAGTAATTTGGTAAAAGTAATAATAATTTTATAATTATTTATTTATTTGATTATGTTTGTTATTTGGCACACTTATTTAGTAATTAGTAATGATTTCTAATATTTCTTTATTTATAATTAAATTATATTTATTAGAATGAATTTTAGTTTGATATAATTAGTGTAATTTAATAATTTTCTTTTCAAAACTAAAAGACTCGTTTCATTTTCATTTTCTTATTGGTAGATAAAAAGGTTACAAACCCATATGATTAAGAGAAAAATGCATGCACAATATAAGTTTTTAGATTCATGTTTAATTATCATTGATTCTTCAAACAAATAAAAAAATAAATGATGAACATAATACTCATTATATATTAGGGGTGTGTGTGGGCCGGGTTGAGATAGGTTAATGCTTGTCCTTACCCGACTCTAAATATTATTCAGACCATTTTTCTGAATCCAGACCCGACCTTAGACTCGAAGTTAACCCGACACTAAACATTCATACGGTCAATCTTTAAATTTGGACTCAACCCTAGACCCGATTAACATATACTCATTTTACATAAAGTCTTATAAATATTATTTATAATTGTGAATATGTTATTTGACATATAAAATAATATATGTGTATATATATTATTAAACATGTATATATAATGAAAATTAGAAAATCAATGATATTTTCGACCAAAAAATATTATTAGTCTGTATATATTTGAATAGAAATATATACAAACATCATGTGTAAGTGACCATGAAATATTATTCAAACTTAACTATGTGTTTTTACCTTTTATGTGTAGTACAATTTTATAGTTTTGAATTTTGTTTGCCAAATAAGCAAGACAAATGTAAAGCATATTTTCAAGAATTGTTTTTTATGAACAACTTTTATGTGAAGCAACAAAGCTTCTTTGAGATCATTTTTATCTAGAGAAAACTAGTGAGTTATTGAGAAAAGTAGAGAGATCGAGAAAATTCGGTTGTTTTTCCCTAAAGAAAATTGTCTTTTGATATTTAAATAATAAAACAAATAAAATAAAAACAAGTAATAAGGTAATCTGGCAAAATTATATCTTTATCTTATAAGAAGTATTACACCAAACTATTATACTATTTGGTTATATTAGATATATATTATAATATATCTAGGTTAATATATTTAAAATATGTATAATAGTTTAATACTATATGTATACATCAACATAGATATATATTATAATAGTTTAATATATCTAATATACATATATTAGATATCTATATTTATACTATATATTTATATCTATATCTATATTATATATAAGTCAAAACATGAAATAACTACTACTATGATGTAATTTCTAATTTCCTATTTTGCCCTTACATTTTTTAATTTCTACAAAAAAAATCATATAATCATAGGTAACTACCATTAGCACATTAACCACATATCTCACCTTAAATTGAACATTATAATAAATACATTTTTTTTAACATAAAGTAATATTAATACACAAATATTCTAATTGTATAAAATAAAATATATAAAAATTGAATACTTAATATAATAAAATAAGAATATTGGTCGGCAGACACGAAGTATCTGTCGACACACTAATATATTATAATAAATCAATGTTGTTATATTTAAATAGTTAATATATTATACCATTTGAAATATGTATATAAATTAGATCTATATTATAGTTTAAATAGTTTAAATTAGATATATATTAAAATATCTTATAATCTTCTGATATATATGTTTTATTAAAATATGTATTCCAAGAGAATACATAGGAGAAGACAAATTAGTGTATTAACTTTACATATAAGTATATTTAATTTGATATTTACCATGGTGTAATTAATGATTTTATATTTTGTCATCACCATCTTTTAATTTATATCACAAAATCATATAACCACTCATATATCTCTACTTATATACTTCTATACTATTAATTTATATCTATATCTATATATTAATCTATATCTATACTTCTATATTGTTAATAAAGTCAAAACCTAAATAACTACTCATCATGGTGTAATTAACGATTTCCTATTTTGCAGTCATCATCCTTTAATTTATACCACAAAACCATATAGCCTAATGATATATATATATATATATATATATATATATATATATATATATATATATATATATATATATATATACTATTAATATATATCTATACTATTAATACTATTAATAAAGTCAAAACCCAAAATAACTAACACGCCTTGGTGTAATTAATTTTTTCCTATTTTGTCATCACTATCTTCTATTTTCTACCAAAAACCATATAATGCAATGTTACAATTTTCTAATTTAAATTTAGCTCTTATGATAACCTCTATCCAAAACTCTTAATTTGGTTCTCTCATGTTTTATTTCATCATTTTTCTCCTCCCATTCTCCATAATCAATTCATTCATTAAGATTGAACAATTATAATTGACACATTACCCCAATAGAATATATTCAATTAGACAAGATAATATCTAACGCAAACACAAAATTAACATAAACACAAAATCATATTTCTCGTCTGCCCGTAAAAAAAGTGAGGTTTGTATCTTATCCAACCCAAAATGTTGTTTAAGTAATTTTTTGAACATGAACCCCAAAAATTAACACTATCCAAAATGTCAAGTGAGTGAGCTTTTGAACCTAACCTCGATGATGCATATATCTTTTAGGTAAAGTCTCATGAATATTATCTTATTGTGAATATGTAATTTGATATATGAAATGATGTATATATCGATATTTCATTAATCATTTACACGACGAATTGATGATATATAGAAAATATAGAATCAGTAATATTTTGGGTAAAAAGAATGTCATTATTATATACACAATTGAATAAACATATATAAACATGACGAATTGATGATCATAAGACCCGTTAGAAATGTCATGTTTATTCCTTACACGACCATAAATATTGATCGGATCTAATTTTTAATCAGGACCCAACTATAACCCAATCATAATTGGATTCCCAAAAATCGATATTCTTGATGAATGAAGTAACAATATCACAACTTTTGTACTAGAAAGAATTGGAGGAAATCTTTTAATAATACATATTCCTATTTCTCAACGAGTAATTTCTTTTTATAAAGCAAATGGGTCTATTAGGAAGCAAAAAGAAAAGTGGGACCATCTTGGAAAAGTCATAAAAACCACCTCCTTCTAGAAGGCTGACGTTGGTAATAATTTGTCAACGTTTCCTATGTAAAGTTCTGACAAATTCAACTGATCCAGTTCCATTTTTTAAAATATAACGTAAAGAAAAACATATTAAAGACTTTAGCATGAAATAAACTTGGAATAATTTATAACATCCATTAAATATATTTTGTTCATATTTTAATAAATTATTAAATAAATATAAAATTTGATAATAAAATTATTTTATCCATATCAGAAATTAAACTATAACAAAATGAAAATAGTAATAATAATAAAAATATAAAATAATATGGTCAATTACCATTTCATTACTTTTCTTGAAGTTTTACTGCACAAGTTTTATTTGCATGTCATGAATTAAAAGCTTTACAACTTGTCTATTACAAAGTAAGTATTTGTACAGAGTCATTACATTTGACAAAGGTGAAGGTGGATGCAATCAAACTAATGGAAAATGATATATTGGTAAAAACAAAACACGAGGCAGCAAAATAACCTAAATTCTCAAATTATACAAACCCCACGACCACATAAATATATTAGGGTTCTATTTCTAACTTTTTCATACTCAGGTTCACTTTAACCAATCAAATATGGATATACGTTCACTCTCATTTTTAGAGTCTTATTCCATCTTTAAAGTGGAGAAGGATCTCATGTCCCCAAACATGTTCCGGATCAATCAAAATATATCATGTCAATTAAAAAGTTAAACATTTATGACTTTTTTATTTTTGCTTCATTTTAATTGATACGAGACAAACTTGAGGAGGAGTTTGGAGAGAGGAAATCCTTGTCACTTTAAAGAAGAGTTATGCCTATGATGAGTACTAGGCTTCTCCCTTAGCCAATTCATTTCCACATATGATTTCAAGAAGTGAAGAAGAATAGCTACATTCAGCACAGAATTAAAAACCCAAGCTCCAATCCCATTACACCCTCCTCTCAAATAATGCAATAACAGCACCCCAACGTGACACACCAAATTTAAAACCAACAGCACTATTTGGCAGTTCACAGTGAAAGAAAATGACTTATAAGTAGGCAAACCCATTTCTACCCAGAATCTATAACCATAAACCATAGTATAAATCAACGTAGAAAAAAGAATGGCTAGAACCTGAAACGATTGCGAAAACTCGAGCCACAAGAATGACATAATGAGCAGAATGGAGTGATTAAACAACCTAAAAAAGGAAAGTTCTCGATGCCGTAAAACTATGAAAAAGGTTCTTAGAAAATGGAGGAACCGAGAGAGGTAGAAAACGTAGGACCAAAAGAAGACACGGCCAGAGGGGCGAATACCGAGTGGGAAGCAGAGAAACCATTCGAAAGAAGTGGTTCTGGTCCGTTGCCACAGCCACCGTGTGTCACGGACTTCAGCGTCGGCGGAGAAGACCATGCCGGTGAATATTATGACTGAGATTAATGACACGGCGAGGCTGTGGAGTGCAGGGATGGGACCCAACGGGACGGGGCGGTGGCGACGGCAGAGTTTGAGGAAGATGTGGAGGATTATTGCGGCGGTGATGTAGGTGGAGATGGCGGCGATGAGAAAGGACCACGTGGAGCCCCATGATTGAGTGGGACTCCAACGGAATGATTTAATGGAAGGGTGTTCTAATAACCAATATTTCATGTTCTCTATTGTAGTGTATCCCATGACATAGGATGTAATAACTAAACTATGTGTATGATGGAATATTAGTAAATGTGTTTATGTAAATTTCTTCTTGCTAATATGGAATATGAAAACTATGGTCAATACCAAACATTAATATAAAAGAGAGAGGGGTTGAAATTTTGGACCATCTAAGATTCAAAACTTGAACCCCCAACCAAAATTTGTTTATGATTTGTACGCCAAGACTTTTGTAATGCGTAAGACATGAAACCACAAAGTCGTTCAACTTGAAATTATATGATATATTGCATTACGGTCTATGTTTTCCATGGTATGATTTTTTTTGGTCACCATCAAGTTGATAAGAAGATGGGGTGAATTTCCCGAAGCTATCCACAGTCACTCCTTGTCCCAGACTAATCGGAATACTATTACATAAATAAAAAATAAAAAATAACACAAATTAACATTTTAATTAGTTCGGGAGATGAAGTGAAATACCGTGTGAAACATGTGATATTGTATGTGCTCTAAAATCAAATCCTAGGAAAATTTACCTTCCAAGTGCTCTCAAAATAAGAAATTTATCTTTACTTGGAATAATAATTTTGAGCTGGTTAATTACCTTGCATGCAAGATGTACGACCATCACTGGTGTGGATGAGCTGGTACAAATTGTAAGTTTCAACATTTTTTCGACACTTGATTTGGATCATAATTAATTTTTACACAAATTAAGAAAATCATTTAGTTTTTTTAATAATTTTTTCCCCATATATCATTTTCATTTTTTTACATTAAGCTACTACTATTTTTTCACTCCCAATATAACCAGTATATTAATATAATTGACAAAAAATAATTAATATGGTCTTCAACTTTAATAATAACAATTAAATAGGACCAACTTAATTCATATTAAAACATTATATTAAAAAATAAAATTATATAATAGGAACAACTAGTATTTTTACAGGAATCTGTTTTATGAAATTATGATTCAGTTGTTGTAGTTTAATTCATATTAAAACATAAAATTAGTTTCTTCCAAGACTTAATTGAGATATAACAAAATTACATTATACAAAATTTCAGTCTTTGTAATATGTGCCCTATGATACAACTTATTTTTTCCCCCAAAAAACTAAATTCGGATTAAAAGTTGACAAACATATATCTATTTATCAAAATATATAAATTTATAAATAAATTAAGTATCACTGTCAACAATAAAACTGTATTACCGCAAAAATCCATATTTTTTTATAAATTTATTACCTTTGGTACAATTTTATAAATTTACGAAGTAACTGAGAATAACTAGATAGACGAATTAACTTGTTTAATAGTTGATAATTTTTTAGAACCACAGAAGAAAAAAGTAAGAAAGAAAGAAAGAATCCACTCGGGTTTTATTTTTGTAATTAAATAAACGATGTGCATTTCACAAATATAAGAAAAATAATATTTTCTCTCTCCTCTCTCTCTCTCTCCATTTTTGACCTTTGACTTCGATGATCGATCCGTTCCTTCCTGGTATCGCCTTCTCAATTGTTTTGGTTTCTTCAGGTTCTTAATATTTCCCTTCTTTCCTTTGTTGAATCTGTTTTCCATTTTCTCCGTCATACCTTTACTTTGTCATTCTGGATTTCATTATTCTTTTGTTGCGATTTGCCAGAATCAACATAACATACGATTTGCAATTCATAATTTCATACTAAGATTTAATAAGATACGATTTGTAATTGGCTAATTTGATGAGACGATATATAGGGTTCTGGGATTTTGATTTTGGGGTTATGTGATTGCCATTCTAACTTGTCTATCTGCACTTTCCGTTAACTGATTATAATTTTAGTCTTTTATTTTACAAATTATGATTGATTCAAAACTGTGTGAAAATATAGTTAACAGTGTCAATAGCCCCACCCTTGTTTTGTTCCTCTTTTTTGCTGACTTTTCGTGTTTGTTGGATTCTACACAACAATCAACATAGCTTTGTGTTACAATTGATAGTTTCTTTCAATTTTGTCCATTAATTGAGCATAACTTGCTTTGGGCTATGTATGTCTTTGAAAATGTGTTTTGCTTCCTCTGAGATAATGGAAAACCTTATTGGTTCTCAAACATCTTAAATCTAAATCTCTGATCATTTTTTTTTCTCCCAGAATATGTATGTTCATGTAATCTATTAGATATAATTTGTGCAGGGTTCTAAGGTTTGGGGGTTCTAGAGATGGCAAGTGGGTTTGGGGAATCAACAAGCAGGTCCCCCCCAAGCCCTTCCTACTCCAACAACAATAATAACAGCGATGCCGGCAATTTTGAATGCAACATTTGCTTTGAATTAGCGCAAGATCCAATAATTACTTTATGTGGTCATCTTTTCTGTTGGCCTTGTCTTTACAGATGGCTTCATTTCCACTCGAAATCACGAGAATGCCCAGTGTGCAAGGCCCTTGTCGAGGAGGAGAAGCTGGTTCCCTTGTACGGGAGAGGAAAGACATCAACTGACCCAAGATCGAAATCTATTCCGGACGCTAATATTCCTCATCGCCCGGCTGGTCAAAGACCCGAAACTGCTCCCCCACCTGAATCAAATCATTTTCGTCAGCATGGGTTTGGATTCTCTGGTGGGCTAGGAGGGTTTGCGCCAATGGCAACTGCGAGATTTGGGAATCTCACATTTTCTGCAGCATTTGGTGCCTTCCTACCATCCTTATTTAACTTTCAGTTACATGGGTTTCATGATGATGCCATGCATGGTGGAGCTGCTGGTTTTCCTTACGGATTTTCTAATTCATTTCATGGTGTCCATGCTCATAGATATCCGCTACATGCCGGCCAAGTGCAGCAAGATTTATTTCTGAAAAGGCTGTTTCTGTTTATTGTTTTCTGTGTTGTTCTTGTTTTTATTTGGCAATAAAGCTCAGACTGCCAACAGAACCAAATTTATGCTTATAGATCTTCCGGTGCGCTCTTTTTTTGTAATTAAGGAGATTGTTCATATAATACTGTCTTGTTACTCTAGTAGTTATGTCCACTGTGATTGGTTTATGGGACTTGATTTGCATAATTTGATATCTCGGCAAGAAGGCAAACACACAGATGTTAATTTAATCGTTATTATACCAAGTTTGAGTCTGAGGTAGCACAACCAACTACTGAGGTTATTGTTGTTGTTTTCTTGTTCTATTTATTGTCATTTCAATGTCGATTTCCTACTAGATCAAGATTCACCTTCTCATTATGGTCCCTGCTTGCCTTTGTGCTCATCTTATTGTTAGTCTGAATTGTTTGTCTAATTATCATCATTGTAGTAGATTTTACTTTACCTTTTCAATAGCATGGCTGAAAGTCACTATAACTACAGCCTGATTTTGACTCTTAATTTTTTTGGGGTTAAACTTTCCAATTGTCTGAAGATGATTCTAACTCTTTTACAGTAGTCACTTAGAAAAGATTTATGCTTGTATATTTCAGATCTCGTTTTTGTGCTCTACTCTAGATCAATGGTAAGCTAAACATATCTGTGTTGTGTCATTTGGCACATTGTATTTTATGTATGTACATAAGACTATAAGAGGAACTTGCTCAAGGAACTCAATTATTTGTAACTGCGCTAGACCTTAATAGTAGGATGATGTTTTTCAATACTCCAACATACACTATGCAACTTGAGAGGTTGGGTGATGTTTTTCATTACTCAATACTCAACAATACCCAACCTCATTCACACAAACCATAAGCAAATATACACTATGCCTCTAAGCAGCTAGACACATCATATGCTGAAATTCATGAAAATCAATGAATCCATTGCCATCAAATATCAAAGGCTCGAATCATGTCTGCACACTCATCATGAGATTTCACATCTCCCAATCTTTTCAACATTTGTTGCAACCCTTTGAGCGTAATACACCCACTCCCTTTTTCAACCACAAACATCTCAAAGGCACTTCATAGAATATTCTCCAACTCACCATTGTCCTCTTCCTTCATAAGTTTCACAAACTCCCCAAAATCTAGAAACTCATTGACCACACTCTTTGCTACTTTATGGTTCACGGACTCACCAACGGATGCAAAATAATCTACTAGTTCCTTGCTTGAGATTTTCCCATCTTTGTCAACGTCGAAGTGCTCAAAAACATCTTTGAACTTTACATCATTGTCGTACATGTTATTATTATCGTATGCCATAATCAAAGGAGGTGTATTAGTGTCATAAATATCAATAGGTGCTAATGGATTGGGTGTGTGTAATTATATTTTATCTATTTTATTATTATTTTAAGATTTGTTAAAGATGTATATAATTAAATACATCTGACACCATCTACCAAATAAAACAGCAATTCAGCAATGGTGGAGCACCACCACCATGGTGACTTTAGTGCAGAGGGCAGTGTGGGATGAGAGCATGAATTCACATTTTGCTTTGACATGAATAATCTATGCCCTTTCAAAGATTATAGCTTTAATATTCTTAGTGATGGTGGTACTAGGCTCAATAAAGAAAAAGAAAGGGATAGAGAGACATCATTTATAAATGAAAAAAAGTCAGCATTCAACATTAATCAACTGATATTTCCTAAGAATTACAGACACTGTCTAATTACAAACAACACACTCCTCCCCAATCCCCCTTAGTACTTATCTGCTACAGGCCTCGAAGGGAATAACCTCAAAAGAAATGTCATCAATGACCAAAGGCACACCAGTGCCAGTGCTTGGCAGGTCACCATCGTTGCAAACAAAGCTCCACTTCGCTCTACCAATTCCGGGGTCACCGGAAGCCCGTTCAAAGAGAAGACCAACTTCTCAGCAAATTGAGCAGCTTTTGTAAGCTGATACAGTCTATATACCTAGCAAATCAATTTGAAATGTTATAAAACTAAATACCGGTAAAAGCGAAGGTTATGTTGCTCCTCTCATCACAGGGCTGATAAGTCAAGCTGATTAAGATCCTAAAGCAATCTGAAAACAGGACAAAGAAAATAAAATAGACAAACCTCAAATATAATTGGGACTAGAGGCCAGCAAGATGACCCACGCTTTTCCAAAGATGTCTCAAATGCAAATTGAACAGCACAGCCAACTAAAAATGGAGCCATAGTAACAACAGATGCGAGGCCGATCACTGGCCAGGTCACGTACAAAAGAAGGAGAGGACAAATAATCTTCAAACCCATCGTGAAGAAAACAGAATGTAGGTATCCTCTGAGGCCAGTGATGAGACCCCATCTTTTTGAGCTGTACTGTAAATATGGCCTCTGGACACGATCAACCACAAATAGAAATGTCGCAAGTCCGATGTAGAACACGGCATCGTAAGAGAACGCACTCACAATCTCTGCATTTTGTTGGCAACGGAAATGTGTATGAGAGATACTCCTACAGTTCTACCCCAAATTGTACAAGTGGGCTCTTACAAACAAAATTATGAAACATGCATAATTCCATTCAGACTTTTTTGCCAAAATAGCTGCAAAAGTTATACAAGGAACAAAACTTCATATTTTTATATTATCGACTTATCTTCTAGTCAACTAATTGCTTTTACTGAGGCATACATCCATACCATCAGGAACTGGCAGAAGCAGAATCCAAGTGAAGTACAATAGATGAGACAGTCACAATTCCATGACATGGTTATTATTTCAGAGACAACAGTGTCAATACTTAACATTTCCTGGTCTTAAATATAAGCTTTGTCATGTCCAAAACTCGTTCTTTTATTTATAAGCTGTCAAAAGTTCATTTCACTTTTTATTCCTCCATATGTTTTCTTTAAGATTGGTATTTGGTAGGATAACCGATAGAGATTAGGTTTTAGAATATATCACAATACAATTCATTTTCTTCATTAGGATTTCATTAGAATTCAGACTATTGATCATGTCAAAGAACTATTTTTTATTTCTGGGTTTGATTAAAAATTATAGAGATAATAATATGAAATTCTTGAAGTTTGGATCAGCCGAATAGTTAATTCTGTATTAACAACAGTTAGAAACCTTCAAAATGTCAGGCATAGGCAAATAAACACAATTGCAATGATCAAATATTTTGATATTAATTATCAGTTTTACTTCCTAGTTCTACAAAATAAATTATGATAATCCAAGTTCAAGCACAAGGAAAATGGGTTAAAAATTGAAACTCAAAGACGGTTAAGAGAAAGTATAAAGTTCTATAAATACCTACTAGAATCACATTCTTAGCGAAGGCCGCAACTACATTGCCGATGAACAACTGTGGGAGAATCAAAGATGCTACGAACACGACAGGAGCCGAGAGCCAGAAGTAAGAGCTCTCCTCTTCTTTGAAGGGGGAAGATTCTATCTTCCCTTCTTCTACTGACTGGTATGTCACCCCATAAAATGAGACAGAACCCGATTTACCGCGAAATGGCTCCGCCTCATCATACCCAGTAACAGGAACACTGGAACTTTGGTCTGGATGAACTTCCAAGCCACCATTTACATTGGAATCAGAAGCATGTATAATAGGCCTTTGGAATTTGTTAAATCCCAACAATGGAGGCTCTTTAATTACCCATTTTAAACCTGACTCAAAAGTTTTCATTTGTGAATACTAAACATATAACAAAATGCTATAGCAATATTTTTTTTTCTCCGGCCGTTTAACAACTTAAAGACAGTAAAATGCAACGAGGGAAATGAAAAAAGTTACATTTTGACGCGTTTCCAAATCGAAATCTTTGTCTCTGATATCTGAATTGGGCATTGGTTCCAACTGCTTGTGGCTGCAAATAAACATTGAAAATAATTAAATATTGTTCCACAATGCAATAAAACATTACTATGGATATATATGTACAAATTCATTCACAGAAATGGATTAAGGTTCAGAGTATAAAAATACTCACAGAGATTATACGACGATTAGAGAATTGAAGTGGCTGTCTAGGAAGACCGCAACAAAGGGTTTGAAGTACCATGTGTTGAATTTGGGGTTTTAGGTCAATAGGCTCAAGCTATTATCTTTATCTTCTGCTCCTAGAACCCTTGTCTCAAGTATACAAGTGCATCACACTATCAAGGGGTATCCTTGTAACTTTACGTTAGCTAGCTACATAGGGTAATTAGTTTATTAAAAAATTGATAAATTGTAGAGTTTTATACCATGTCTCCCTCATTAACTATTTAATTTTAATTATTAGTGAATTTTTAAAAAATAATATAAATAAATGTTGAATAATATATTGACTATGTATACATCTTTATACTAATAATATGTATGTATTACATTCTTATTACTTTAGTTAGTGATACTTGAAAATACAAATTATGAACAAGTGGTTTGTCTATTTCATGTGAGCGATAATTGTTGGAGAGGTAATCACGTGTACCGAAAGTGATTAGTTCCTTACTTATAAGATGATAGTACAAAAAACTAAAAGGAATCATACATTTAACTATTAGCCTAATATAATACTTAAAAATGGAGTGAGTCTTATACTACTAGATCAACGACAACTAAAGAATGCATTGGTCCATGTAAAAGTTACGAGCCCCATAAAATTATTAAATGTTGTATTTTTACCAATCATCTTCTTGGTGATACAAAATGTTGTATGTTAATCTTTAAGTCTCACAACTATAATTATAATTATATAAGCATAATATTTATATACAGATAATTTAAAAACTTATACATAGTCAATAAATTATTTATCATTTATTTGTATTACTTTTATTTAAGAGTTTAATTAAAAATAAATAGTGAATAATGCAGTCACATTATATAAAACTTTTACGCTACCAGTACATACATATTTTTCTCTAATTATATTTGAGAGTTACAAAATCGGGAAAAAATGTATGGAAGACACTGTAAGAATTATTTTGCATTGTTATTATATTATTTATTATTCATATTTAATAATCACGGACTCTTAAATAAAAAGTAATACAAATGAAAGGAAACGTGAATAATATAATGGGTTCATCTAAATCTTTACATTAAGAATACATTAAAAAAATTGATATTGACTTAAAATGATACTTGACATCTAATTCTTATGATTTATATTTTGTGGAGGTTGCCCATCCCTGAATCCGTGGCATACCATCCATCATCATAGGTTAAAATCTTACTTTGAGATTGACATTGGAATTGTACATCCCTTCCTTCAATGATGTGCAACCCAAAAATGAAAGCTGTTTTTTTCCCCAAATGGAATGGGCTAAACAGCCCCAAACAAAGACATATTGGACACTCCCTCTGGCCAAGAGGGTCTCTACTACATGAAAGAGCAATTGAACAGAGAGAAAACTAAGAGGTACATCATAAGTTTTACAATCACATGGCCATAGCAAGGGTGCAATTAAGGTGGAAATGGGTGACCTTGTTTTACATGGACTAAAGCCTAGATAATATATCTGAGTTTCTGCGTGTAAAGGGATGTTATATATAAAACATGTCACTGAATAGGCTAACATACCTGCTTTTAAGTATGTCAATTTTGCATTAACTAAATTAAAATTTTCAAATACGTCTTTAACATTAAAAATTTCATATGTAATAATGTTACTTATACAAAATAGTACAATAAAAATATTATTATATAATACAATTAAGTCGATTTACCTGTTATACTTTATAAGTCTTTTAGATGACCTAAAAGTCCTAATTTAGTATGTTTATGAAAAAGTATGATCTGATATATTGAAACTTTAAGAGATATATATATATATATACATATTTCATACTAAATGTGTCACTTTATGTACCACTTATTATAATTGGTTAAAAAATATTTAATTATTAAACTTTTAACTTAAATACATTTATATGTACTAGCATGTCGACAGACACTCCGTGTCTGCCGACCCGCATTCTTATTTTATTATATTAAGTATTCAATTTTTATATATTTTATTTTATACAATTAGAATGTTTTTGTATTAAAAGCACTTTATGTTAAAAAAAATGTATTTATTATAATTTAATTTAATGTGAGATAAGTTATTAATGTGCTAATGGTAGTTCCTAGGATTCTATGGGTTTTTTTTGTAGAAATTAAAAATGTAAGGGCAAAATGGAAAAATAGAAATTACACCATAGTAATAGTTATTTCATGTTTTGACTTTATATATAGTATAGATATAGATAACTTAATTGTCAAACTAAAATAATTCTTCTTCCATGTCCTGATTCAAATATACCAGAACAAGTATATTTCATTTTCATGGTGAAATAACTACTGCATAGAACTTATATTATATATACATTTGACTATAGAAATAAGTTAATATTAAAAGTAGAGATGTCAATGAAAACTGAACTCGTGGGTATCGGCCTGAACCAAACCTGAATTTAATGGGGAAAACCCAATGTGATTGGGTTCGGGTTTTACCCGAGTTCAAATTTCGGGTTCGGGTTTGTTATTAACAATATCAAACCCGAACCCGATTAATATATGTAAAACTATAAAATTATATATAAATCCATACATAAAAGTTATATATATATATATAAATTTCACACATATATGCTATATAGTATAAATTTCACAAATATATACAACTTATATACGTATATAAATTTCATATATATATATATATATAAACTATATATATAAAAATATATGTTTTTCCGGTTCGGGTTACCCGAAACCCGACGAGTTCGGGGATAATATCATTGTTTCCAACCCAGCTTAATTCGAGTTCGGGTTTCGGGTTCGGGTTTAGGTAAGCACAAACCCGACCCCAATCCTAATTTAAAGTCATAACAAAAGAATATTAACTATGTGCTAGAAAACAACTGGTTGAAATCTATTTGATCAACTTTCAAAAAAGGTTATATGATTAGAGTGAAGAAACGATTGAAATATATCTATACTATATATAAAGGGAAAACACAAAATAACTACCCATATTGGTGTAATTTTTGTTTTCCTATTTTACCCTTATTAATATATATTTTCTACCAAAAAACCCTTATAACATATTTCATTATTTAATGTTTCATAATTTTAGGTTTCATGTATAAAACATGGTTTAATTGTGATGTTTCATGTATTAATAAGAAATATGTTTCATTATTTTATGTTGGATGAATAATGTAATTTCTACATTATACGTATCACTTTTATATTTATGTTTATGTAGACTACACATTTCAAGAGAACATGAATTACATCATTATATAAATAATTTATATATATATATACTTTTAACTTCAACATAAACTGTAAATTATTGTATATAAACTATACTTTTTTTTATCAACTATTGCATATAAACTATAAATTTCAATCGATAGGAAAGCGGGTTGATAGGTACTAAAATGCCTATCAACACACTAATTAAAATAAACCAGAAAAAAAATCACATAATAGGACTCTGAATACTTACATCTCCACGTGAAAAATGCGGTAAGTTCTGATATTATTTTATTGAGCAATAAGTTGTGATATTTTATTGTTGAGGATATCTACTTTGACCCGACATCTCAGACTTGGCCTATATATATCACGTTTCTTTTCATGGTAAGTAATGGGAAATATATATAATTACACAAATTGTATTATTGCCTATGTTATTTATTGTAATTGTCTAAAAATAATTAATTATTAAACTTTTAATTTAAATATATTTTTCAACTCATTAATAATTAATAATGACAAGTTGCTTGGATATTTTGCTTGAAGCATAGAGACATTTCTATATGTTTTTTGTTTTATCTGAGTTTGGTGACACAATAATTATTGGTCAATGGAAGTTTGGACCATTCAGCGGGTCCCATAATCCAAAGTGGATGGGCGAGTCCCACCGTCACACAGTCCAAAATGCTTAATAAAGTAATAATACGTATTAGCACTTTTTTGTTAATAACCCTACTCAAGTACTAAAGATTTACTGCATCACAGAAGTACTAATTATTAGGAAATAGGATTCCTTTTCATTACATTCTCACATTTTTCATTTCTTTTTATTGGCTTTAAGATATTCAGACGAAATGTAACTTCGTTTATACTTATATTGATTAATCAGAAAGATATACACCTACTATTAACTTAATTTAAATAAAAGTTAAGTATAACATATTTTAAACTATATAACGATGACATTTTCTTTAGAATATATAGGATCATGACCTTAACCTCATCGAACTAAAACAATACTTCTTGTGCAGTGATTCTAGTATACGAGAACAACAATATAATAACTATTTCACAAAACTTATATGAAGCACACACATTTAAGTATAGAAATAGGTTAATATTTATTTGGTACATAGAAATAGGTTAATATTTAAAGACAAAAAAAATATTAACTATCTACTATAAAAAAAGTTGTTGAAACCTACTTGATCAAATTTGAAAAGATTATATGATTAAAGTGAAGAAATGTATTAAAATAAAATAAAAAGAAACAAAATCACATGATGGGACTCATATAATCCAACTCCGTGTGAAACATGCTCTAAGTTCTGATATTTTTTCGTTGGAGCAATAAGTTCTGACATTTTATGGTTTGAGCCTCACAACTTTGGCCCCACATCTAACTTTCCCTATATATTATCAGCACATTTCTTTTATTTTAGACAATAGAGCACAAAAGAACAAAAAAGAAAGAGAAAAATGTATCTAACATCGCTCTAATAGTTTTTTTCACATTGATATTGTATTATTTCTGAATTTTTTATATTATCAATTATATTCATTTTTAATCATTATTCACTATTAAATAAAAGTAATATAAATGAATAATAAAAGATACATTGATTTTGAATTAATTTTTATACACTCAATACATAGATATTACACTTTAATTCATATTTAGTTATTATTAACATTTTAATATCAGTAATATTAATGAATAATGCATTATATACTAATGGTATAAAAATCATATTTAGTTATTATTAACATTTTAATATCAGTAATATTAATGAATAATGCATTATATACTAATGGTATAAAAATCTTTCCATAATAATAAATATTATACTAAAAACTTATATCATAAGGTGTATATAGGCATTTCTAATTGTTTTTACTTTATCTGTTTGGTGCGACAACAATTAATGGTTACGGGTCGGGTAGTTTAGATAATTCACTCCATCCCATGTTACTAAAGTGGATGGGCGGGTCCCATCCTTAAACCTAAGGCAAAATGCTCTAAAATTGCATAAAGAATCCATTAAATCTAGAGGAAAATATGTATACGTGTAAGAATTTTTGATATTACTAATAAATTCTTTAATATTTATTTTTAATATTTATTAAATCTTACATAAAATAATTCAAATGAGTGATAGATAATATATCGATTGTGTATAAATTTTTACACTATTAGTAGTTATATATTACATTATTAAATTTAATTAATTTTGTATTCAATTATTATTAACTATTTTTATTTCTAATTACTGCATAATTTTTGGTGAAAATGAACTATGTATAAATATATTGTTAAATTCCTTATTGTCAACTTGAAATTTTAATTATTAATAATATTCATTCCATAATAACATTATTGTGTTCATTCTTATTAGAAGATGTGAAACCCAAATGAATAAAGGATGAAAATAAAAACATTTTTTTTATTTCACATTAAGTAGAAAAGGAAATATTCACACAACACAAAAAAATAACTAAAAGATTGAATCTAGAAAAATGAGATTGCAAATAATATATTGTTTGGTGACATGATAAGTGAATATACATTCAACTTCGCTTGTTTCATTAAACGTTGTTGAATGTATGACTCATATTTAATAGTGCTTACTGAAATGAGAACTTTTTTTACACATTCAACAATATTTGCTTTAATGTGCGTTGTTAAAATTAACACATTTAACAGTGACTACTGTAATGAATGTTGTTAAAAACCATATACATTCACATATTCAATAGAGTTTGCTTAAGTGAACTGTTAAAAGTTATGCATTGACACATTTCACAGTGTTCGTTTCAATGAACACTGTTAAAAATGACTCATTAACCATTCAACAACACTCACTTTAATTGAGTGATGTTAAAAGTCATACACTCAATAATTTTATTTGTCGTTCTAGGAATAAGTAGATATTATTATTAATTTATTAGTTTGTGTAATAAATTATTAAATATTGTGTGAGATATAAATAATAAAAATATTTACAAATACCAATGGAGATGCTATAACTGTATTCAAGTACTAAGTTATCAGTGCATCACAAAAGTACTAAATTATTACGAAATAGGAATCCTTTTAATTTAATTGCATTCTCACATTTTATTTATTTTTATTGAGTCTAAGATTTTGAGATGAAATTTAATTTGATTTATTCTGATTTTGATTAATAAAAAATATATACGCTTAATATTAACTTAGTTTAAATAGAAGTATAACATGTATTTTAAACTCAGCGTGATAATAGTTTGATGTAAAATTCTCACGACCTACATATGACAATACTACTGATGATAATTGGAAACTCTTTTATTTTTAGAGTTTAATATAAAGTTTTATATTCTAAAAGCATATTATATATAGTTTACATATATTATTTTTATTTAAAAATCAATCATAAATATATAATAGATGAATAATATATAATATGATAATACTATAAAAGATAAAGAATATCTTTTACTATCTAAGAACCAAATATATAGACTATTTTTCTCATGATTTTATAACTTGTTATACAACATTAGTGAAGGATTAATACTCAATTATCAATTACCATATGAATTACGTAGAAGGTGATTAACATATGAAATGATGAATGTTTTAGTGTGAAACTCAATAATACTGTCGGCTGATACATACAACCTAGTACCGATCATCTCCATTAATAGATAATGTAAGTATTATTTTTAGCCTAGTTTTAAGGATAAAAATATAATTATATATAAATAAAAGGGGAGGGATCCACTTACTCCAAGAGTAAGTGGAAAAACACTTACTCCACATCATGATCATTCATTCTTGGGAAATCCAATGGTTTGAATTGGTGAGTACATCTAAGCCATTGAATTTTTTAAGATTGGATGGCTAAGATGAAGAGTAAGTGTTTTTTGGAGTAAGTGGATCTCTCCCCTAAATAGAATGACATAATTATGTTTTCATTTGTATTTTATACATTAATTATCTCTATATTAATAGTGAATATCCGTATTCCATCTTATCTTATTGAACAAATGGTGTAATAATAATGGTCAATTTCCAGGATGGTGGTCCATTTTCAGTGGTCCTTTGTCACTCTATAAATAACAGGTCCAAGAAGCATAAGAATCACTCAAGAAAACATCAACATTATCTTCTCCATTTTTTTCAATTCCCTTTCCTCTTACTTCAATTCCCGAACCCAAAAATGGCTTCATTTACGTCTGTATCTTCCCAATCACTCAATAATGCATCAACACTATCTTCACCATTCTTATTATCAATTCACATTCCCCTTAACCCAAAAATTGCTTCATTTTCCTCTGTTTCTTCCCATTTCCGCCAACTAGAATTCCCATCAACTAAAAAACCTTCTAACCGTTCTTCCACATGCACATTCAGATCAACCCCATCAATCAAAGCCACAGTCTCTGAAACGTCGTCGCTTTCATCAGTTCCACCAACACCAGCACCCACCCAACTTCCGTTACGTGATATCCCTGGAGATTATGGATTCCCTATTGTGGGACCCATCAAAGACCGTCTCGACTATTTCTACGATCAAGGTCGTGACACTTTCTTCAGGTCTCGTGTCCAAAAATATAAATCAACCGTTTTCCGCGCCAACATGCCACCAGGTCCTTTCATTGCTTCTAATTCTAACGTTATCATTTTACTCGACGGTAAAAGCTTCCCCATCCTCTTCGATGTTACCAAAGTAGAAAAAAAAGACTTATTTACCGGTACTTTTATGCCTTCTACTGATCTCACTGGCGGTTACAGAATCCTCTCATACCTCGACCCTTCTGAACCAAAACACGAGAAACTCAAACAATTAGTATTCTTTCACCTCAGATCTCGAAGCAACAACGTCATTCCAGAGTTTCATTCAACCTACACAAACCTCTTCGATTCTCTTGAAAAAGAACTCGCAGCTAAAGGAAAAGTGGACTTCGGAGGTGCACATGATCAAACCGCGTTTAACTTCCTAGCTCAATCTCTTTATGGTACAAACCCTAAAGACACGAAACTAGGAAGTGACGGACCAACAATAATAACCAAATGGGTTTTGTTCCAACTCAGTCCTATTTTAACGTTGGGACTTCCGAAGCTTCTAGAAGACCCCATTCTTCATACCTTCCGTCTCCCTCCATCACTCGTAAAGAGTGATTATCAGAGACTCTACGATTTCTTTTACGAATCGTCAGGGTTTGTTTTTGAAGAAGCTCAGCGTTTAGGTATCGCAAAAGAAGAAGCGTGTCACAATATCTTATTCGCCACGTGTTTTAATACATTTGGTGGAATGAAAATCTTTTTTCCCAACGTGCTTAAATGGATTGGAAGTGCAGGGGTTAAACTTCACACTCAGTTAGCAGAGGAGATAAGATCCGTCGTCAAATCTAACGGCGGTAAAATAACGATGGGTGTAACGGAACAAATGCCGTTGATGAAATCAGTGGTATACGAATCGTTCCGTATTGATCCACCAGTTCCGTTACAGTACGCAAAAGCGAAACAGGATTTAGTGATAGAGAACCATGAGAACACGTTTAAAGTGAAGAAAGGGGAAATGTTGTTTGGGTTTCAACCTTTTGCGACAAAAGATCCTAAGATTTTTGAGAAGGCTGAAGAGTTTGTTGGGGACAGGTTTGTGGGTGAAGGAGAGAAGTTGTTGAAACATGTGCTTTGGTCTAATGGACCTGAAACTGAAAGCCCCTCTGTTAATAACAAGCAATGTGCTGGCAAGGATTTTGTGGTCTTCATTTCTAGGCTTTTTGTCATTGAGTGGTTTCTTCGTTATGATTCGTTTAAGGTACAAGTAGGAAAGTTACCATTGGGCTCTTCTATTACCATCACCTCTCTTAAGAAGGCAACATCTTAATTTAGTATATAATGGACTTGTATCTTGTATAGGTAAGGTTCATATATTCGTGCATTCAAATCGACCGTGCTATCGATTTTCTTGAAAATTAATGAAAAAGTAAATAAAGTTAAAATTGCTTGGTATTTACAAAAATGTCATTATGATAAAGTTTTATTTTAATGTTGGACTGATTTTCATTTTTATTATTACGTGTAAGAGATGTTTGATACATATCTGATATGTCAAGATTTCCATTATTTCTGTTTTTCTCTCGATATTAGGTCAAAAATTACATAATTTAGTTATTGACTTAACACATTGCTCTACAATGAAGAAAGTGAGTCATGAAAAAAAACAACTAGATGTCACTTGCAAAGGCAAAACAACCACCAATCTCCTAAATCCTATGCAAGAAATATATAACAAGAGGAAATAATGAATGATATAATCGTCCGAGGGAAAAAGCTGTTGTTTTGTGTAATTCTCAGCATCAACTACAAGTTCGAACCACCACTAATGGTATATCTTTCGAGTTGAAATTAAAATATTAAAACTTGTGAATTTTCGGGGATATAAAAAGACATGTGTCCTTTTGAAATGATGATTTTGGAAGAAATTTGGAACTTTAATTGGGCGAGCCGGCGAGGAAGAGATTGAATAAAGTCTAACATGAGGAAAACGATTAACTGATTTATGAGTGAATGTTCAGAATAAAAAAAAAGGTTATTTTAATATTGACTGAAACTCCTCTTTAACTAATAGGGATGAGAGTTTTTTTTTCTTTTGGAAAATGTAATCTCAATATAATTAACAATGATATAAGTGTCATTTCATTTTATGTTTTATTTGTTTTTTCACACAACTTCTCTTAATAGAGTCTCATTCTAAAATAGTATTGCCCCCTAGTTAAAAATTTGGCATTTGAATATTCTAAATCTAAGTATTCCTCTCATATAGTAGAATTGAAAGAGAAAGAGAATAAGAATGAGAGAGAAAAATTGATTAGAAAAAGAACCATAATTTATTTAGTTTTTGAAGGAGAGAGAATAAAAATAGAGTGAGACTTATAGAATTTATTTCTCCACCCAAGCTAGGAGAAAATAAGAGGGGCAAATGGACCAATATTTGTTGTCCCAATTTGTGTCCCAAATCATGTCGCAGACTAATGATATTGAAACAAAAAAAATAAAAAATTATGTGGAGAAAGAGTAGAGGAATAAAATCACTTATTTATCTTCTTTTTTTATACAACCAATCAACAATAAAATTTAATTTATTTCTCATTTATTTCTATCTTTTTACTTATAAAAATTGTTTGCAATGGCTTCATCAATTATATTTCTCCCCAAAATTTTATCTCTATGGAGCAGCATCACCCTCCTACCTTATCAATGGCAATAAAACACATGAGTCTTCATGATTTATTAGCAACTATTTTATGAACGAAAGAATAGTCTTACCTATCCAAAAAAAAAGTAGATAGTTTTAGTTCAATTAAATGACTTTCTAGGAAAACTATATGATGAAGGAGAGCTTTGTTCACTCAACCATATTTCTGGATCTTGCACTGAAACAGGTGATGCACTATTGGTCCTTTCCAATGAGCTTAATGCAACTGACCCAGTTTTTAATCTGAGATAAGCTTTAGCTTTACCCTCTGGCTCAATCTTCTTCTCCATGATAATTTTTAGTGGTTTCTCACTTTGATAAGAGGAAGTAGAACAAGAGGACAACTCTGTTGAAGTTGTAACATTGTTATCTCCAAAACTTGTCCAGTTACTACTAAGCTTGAGATGCTCTAGCTCAGTTGCCACTTCTGTCATAGAAGGCCTCATATCCCTATGAAATGCAAGGCATCTAAATGCTAACTCAGCAATCTTGTGTATAGAAGAAAAGGTCCAAGCATCATTACTTACTTCAGGCTCAAGAAATGGATCTATAATCTCATCCAATAACCCTCTCCCAATCCTATCTGCAGCAAGAGAAGCTAAGTTAACTTCATTATGAGGACGAGAAAAGTCCACTACTTTCATTCCTGTTATAATCTCAACAAGAACAACACCAAAGCTATACACATCACTTTTATCAGAAAGTTGAAAATCTTGATGGTATTGTGGATCAACATAGCCAGGGGTTCCTTGTGGGGCAGTTGAAATATGGGATGTTTCAGTCATTCCAAGTCTAGAGAGACCAAAATCTGCTACTTTGGATCTGAAATTATAGTCCAAAAGTATGTTACTTGATTTTATATCTCTATGGTAAATAGGGGGATTAATAGTGGAATGAAGATGTGCTATTGCTTGTGCTGTTTCTGCTGCAATTGTAACCCTAACTGGCCATGGAAGACCATTCCCTCTTTCTCTTTGCAAATGTTGACTTAAAGTTCCATTGGGCATGAACTCATACACAAGGATTTGTTCACCATATTCTATGGAACAACCCAACAATCGGACTAAATTGGTGTGGCTAACTGAGGAAAGAAGCTTGATCTCATTCATTACTTGCTCAATACTATCAGTGTCTCTATGCTTAATTCTCTTGATTGCAACCCATTCATCATTGTAAAGCTTTCCTGCATAAACTGTCCCATATGCTCCATTTCCAAGCTGTTGTTTCTCTGAGAAGCTATTTGTGGCTTTTTCAATGTCTTTGTATGGATACATAGGAACACTGTAATTTCCAGTAGCTTCCGTTATGCGCCTTTTTGTGCTCTTTGTAACTCTCAATTTCCTTCGCCGCCGAAATAAAAAACATAGTGAACCCACAGTAATCATCAGTGAAGCTCCAAAAACAAATGCTGCAAAACAAGTTTTGATATTATGTTACTTACATTAATCTTGTATGTTATGCTAGTTAGTAGTTTCTAGTAAATAATATCACAATCCTTATATAATACTAGTATACTACATATTTTCATGCAATGCGTACTTATTAATAGTTTGAATCTAAACATAAAAAAACTGCACAGAAAAAAATGGTTGATAAATGATTACATGATTCCTAATCCCAAAGGTTTCAAATACAGATATGAAATAAGAAAAAATTACCTCCAATTAAGACAAGAAATCTCGCTGTTCCTCCGCATTTACCTGATAGGTACTTGGAGGGGTTGCATGATGAAGAGACTGTGTTTTTACAAGCACATATTTACACATGATACAATTAGTACCCAGAAAAGTTAAAGCAAAAAGATTAAGCTATGTCAAGTTTAGATCAATAAATAGCACAGAGGCTGAAGTCAAGAAACCAGTAACATAATTGATATGGATATATGTTTTTTTCTTTTGGTGAGACCCACACTAAGAGACTAATCTCTTTGTTGTAACTTTTAATTCAGAACATTTCTATCTGTGTTGTACTATGAAATAATGTGAGGAAACTAATGGTAAATTTTTGTTCTTTGGTTCAATTCATTTACTACATTGATTCATTTTTTATGGTTTTTGCAAATCAATTTTGTTTCTGTTTACCTATCTTTTTAGAAAAATATATGCAACAATAAGATTACTTTTACAACTTTACTTATAGCTAATTAATAAGAGAAATAATAAGTGAAAATAAATTGATAAAAATAAAATATTACATAAATTAAAAATATATGGACATAATACAACTTCATTAAAAAAAGTTCTTGCCTTTATTCATAAATATAATTTAGTGTTAATGAAGATTCTAACTTTAAACTAATAAGACTGTGATCTAGTAGTATAAAGCGCTGCTAGATTTTTAGGATTACGAAAAAGTTAAGAGTTCGATTGTCAAAAGCGATACTTGTTAAGAGAAATAAACACACACTTCAAAATAAATTAATTCTTTACACTATAGGTAAAGTACCAAAAATAAAAAAAGTGATGAAAACTTAATTTTTTTTAACTCACACTAATCATCTACTAGAATTCACTCTATTTATTATTGATTCTCATTTTACTTTCATTCTAAACTCTGGATATAAAACAACAACAACCAATTAATACCGTTTAATAAATAATCTAAAGTATTAAGTATGATTATTTTATATGACAAAACAAAATATACATTTTCGCAAACGAAGAAAACTATATTATTTTAAAAAAATAAAATCGTTAGGTGGAACTTCCCTTTCCTTAGGCCGAAGGACTATTCAATTCTTCATATAGAGACAAAATTAATAGAATGAAAAAAGAAAAAGATACCTTCACGGACTAAATTATTGTGGAAAGAAAAGTTGACTAGTTGGCAAATTGATTCCGTAGTTGACTTAAATTACCCGTAATCATAGCCTACAATCAATGGTTCTCATGCTTCAGGCCCACTAATTATTTCCCTCTTTTTTACCGTTGCTTCCGGGTCCTACTTGCACCCCTTCGTGGATGCTGAGGTAGGGATGAGCATAGGAGGAATGGGATGAGTAAAATTTGACCCACATCGAATTTCGGTCAAATTAGCTTTTAAATCCGAAATCTACTTTAGACTCAATAAAATATAATATATTCGCTTTTATATAAAGTTGACTTTCTTAATATTTATAATTATGAATATCTAATTTGACATATAAAATACTATATAGGTAGATATATTGTTAACGAGATATATATATATATATATATATATATATATATATGCTTTAAAAAACTAGAGAATCAAACATATATGGAATAATATACATATTATGGCAGGAGACCATTTGTTACAATAGTAACGTGAATTACTATAAAAAAACAAATGAAAAAAATAAGATTCAAATGTGATTTTATATAAATATAACAACAATTCCACAATTTATTATGAGCCAAAAGACATCATTATTATGCACATACAAACATGAGTAACAATAAATGGTGATGAGACTGGTCCACTCAAATTATATGGATCATTTACTTGATCCTAAATATTATATGTGTCTAATTTTTTGAATTTTCAATCCGATAAAATTTGATTATATTTATGTTCAAACATGATCATGTCAAGGGTGAGTGAGTAGGATCATATCAAACTCAAATGTAACATGAGGGACCCCTTATAATTTAGTTAATTTTCCCGTGAAACACGCAATCATGACTTGACATTATCAATTTGTCAAGTCACTTATTCACGTAAGATAATTCAAATTCATACGTAAATTTAGTATAAAAAGCTGTACTTTGGAAAGGACAATACAGTATAGATAACGGTATATATAAAAACAATGGAGCAAGGGTGTTTTAGTTGTGTAACATGGGAGCTGGCTGCTTAGTGTAAATTTCATTATTTCCAACATAGTGACTTTATAGTGCCATGACAGAAAGAAAAGTCCACGTCCAACACAAATAATAATGCAGCAATCAGTGAAAACATACAGAAAAGCATTAATTGTAGTAAGCTTATGTTAACATTCTACGCAGACAAAGAAAAAAGGGATTAGATCTTTTTGACCAGGATCAAACTATATACTAAGTGCTTCAACAAAAATATCAATCCTTTCGGATTAATTATGGAGGCGAAGAAGGTAATAAATGATTTTATACTAAGCTAAGAGATTTTTTCTTCCATTCAGTACATACCTTTATCAAACAGAGTTGATTTGATAAGATTAGTAAACTATATTCTTTGAAAATAATACATCTTGTGTTTAATAATAAAACTAATAACATGAGTTTATAAAGGCACATTTGATGAATTACTTAAAGTAGTTCATGCTTATGCACAATAAAGTTATTTACCAGTTGACAAATCCTATTTGAAAATACTAACTATTTCAACTTTAAGAATGCTTTAGTGTTTCACATTTCAACTAATTAATAAACTTTCAACTAGCTTATGAATTAATTGTCTCAAACTAATTCAAATAAAAAACTTAAAAGAAAAATTAAACACCAATAAGAACTAACCTTTCCGGCAGCCATTTCCGGCCAAAAAACCATCACCGATGAACCCTTGTTTGCATAGACATCGGAATCCGACCTTTCCATCCACCGGGGACAAAATTTCTGTACAATTGGCATCACCGGAACATTCACAACTTCCCTGAAGCCACCATCCAAGCTCTATCGTTGCTACCTCTAACGACACCGCCGTACCGGAATTATTCCTCAAATCCTCAGTCGCTATCGAAGACATGAAGTACTCACACCCGAGTCTCTCCAATTTATGATCACTCATAAAACCCTTCGTGCTGTTTTCAAAGTAGCAACTCAAGTTCCCGCTCCTATCGCCGTTACAACCGTCGGATTCAATATGAGACTCCACCAATGTCTCCGTTATCGAACACAGCGACATCTTTTTAGTGCAATTCTTTAACAATATAACATTCCCTGAAGTGGGTGCATATTTGTGACTGAATAATTGGTGGAAGGTATCAATTGGACGATTGCATTTACCTTTGATGTTGACGATTATGCTTTCTGTGTTTACAGATTGAACCGGGAATTCACCGATGAAGATTTCACCGTGCGGGGTGCAGTTGAGGCGGATTTGGCAGCCGGAGGAGAAGCCAAAAGGGTAAGAGAATGGTTTTGCGGAACCGCATGTTTGGTTGCACGCGCAGTAGTTAACTTGGGATGTGATTATTGGGAAGATGAAAAGTAAAAGGAGCAGTGGTTGTTGTTTATTGATCATGGTACAGTTTATTATATATCTATAAGAGGAGTTTTCTCATTTATTGTTGCACTGTGTTTTGTGATTTTTGATTAGGGTCAGGACTCAAGAGTGTATGTGTGATTTTGTGAAGGAGGAAACTTTGGATAATATCAATTGATGTTGGGAAAACGTATGGATCACAACAAATGAAATCTGCTTACAAGACTGACTTAGCTTGCAGGGTATGAAAGCTGTTTGTAGTATTTGTTTTGATTATGTATCTCAATATTTAATATTTTATTATCTTCCGATGAAATCAAAAAATACTAACTAATTAAAAAAATCATAAATACAAAAAATAATTTGTTTTTATTATTCTATAGAATATGATTGAGTTGTGATACGAGCATGAGACATATTTTTATGTTTCCACACCGATCTCTATCTTTGTCTTCTTTTCACACCGTTTAGGAGAATGCGAAAAAGAGGGAACATAATAATAACTAATAATTTGGAATTAGTTTACATTTGACTCATGCTGCCAGGTCTTGAATTATCTAAAAAACAGAATATTGCTTAGGGTTTGTACAAGTAGAGAAAAACAATAGATTAAAGAAACAGTTATGGAACGAAGGCATACACACCCTTTTTTAGTTTTATGTTGACCAATGATAGGCTATTTAAATAAGATCCATACCCCTCATGATAATAATAATTTTCCCTATACCATGATCAAATATCTAAGCAAACTAAGTAGAACCCTCCTTAGTAATAGATATAATCATTATTATATGGGTGTAATTATATGTATTATCTAGATAATAGATATAATTATCTATTATTCTCTAATCATTATTATTATATATATCATATTTTCATATATAATTATATATACTTATAAGCGGTGTTTGTGTTTTCATGAATATTATATATATAATTATAATACATCCATTATTATATATATCATATTGCATAAGTAACCCTTTTTTAGATATTAATGATTAGAGAATAATATATAATTAATCATCATATCTTAATATCATACACCCATTTACAAATATGTATCTTTATTTTTAGCTTTTTGTATTATCAATGACATTTTCTCACCTTATGAGTAGTGAACTAATCACTTTCAGGTTCGTGGCTATCCTCCCAACAAGTGTTACTCACATGAATCGAATTTTGACTTTCTAGTCATCCTAGGATCTAGCAAGACCTTATATAACTGAATAAACGCTTTATTGATATCTTTAGTTGTTATAATACACCGGTAGCAGTTAATATTTATATTTATTTTGAAAATTTTGATATCTGATTATCATGTAATATTTTTCTACACTAGTTCTAAATTTGCTTTAAGAAAAACTTGTTTTAAGTTTTTAAAATAAATAACTATAATTTACATTTCAACATTTTTTATAACGGCATAGGCCCAAAAAAGTATTACATCTATAGAGTAAACGTTTGAAAATCAACCACCAAATGCATAGATTAACAATTGTTCTAGCTAGAAAGAACTTTGCTGATCTTATCCAACTATAACATTGAAAAATGTGGTATTCATTCACATTCATTATGATAGTTGAGTAAGTTAAAGTATTTGTTTAGGGCTCTATTCCGCATAATTAGCTTTATGAACTTGTAGGCATCAGCATAGTAAAAGTTTATAGACGTGTAAATACTTTATTAACTATAATTGTCCGGTAAAAGCAGCTAAAATTTGGAAAATAAATAAAAATCACGTACAATATTTATTTATTATTTAGTTGGTTATTCATTAATTAAATAATTAATAATTGGAGTAATTAAATATATAGATAATTTAAAATTAAATTTTTCAATCCTTTATTTTATTATTTTATTTATAGTTGTCCAAACAATATTTTTATTTACAGTTGGACAAGCAACATTTAATTTACTTAATTTTGACATTTTTAATATTTGTTTCTAAAAATGCAATTAAATTACTTAAGTTTATAGTCTTTCATGAGAGAGGATTTACTTACTCTTTTTGGAAAAAACCTATTCCATATCATAGTTATCTATTCTTGGAAAGTTCAATAGTTTAGATCTGCTAACTAATTCAAACAATTGAATTTTACAAGAATGAATGATTATAATATAGAGTAAAAAAAATTTACTTACCCTTTAAATAAATGAATCATTTCCGTTCTTCTATTGTTAGTGATATATATCATTAAAAATATATAACATTGAAATAATTTATACATCGCAAAAATAATAATGTTTTTAGTAATGTTTTTTATTTATTTTTGGAAAGTAAAATGATAAGCAAATTATTGAAATCTACTTCCAGTTTTTAAATCCTTATTCAATTGACTTTCTGAAGAATAGATTTCAAACACTATATTCTTTTTAAATCTACAAGCTCATTTCAATTTTTTATCTAGTAAATTATTGATTACACATAATTCCGATCCTGATGCATGTATGATAAGTGTGCACATGACCCATAATTAATAAAAGGTCCACTCTTTTATTTACTAATTTTCAATTACAAATATTTTTATTCTTATATAAAAAATTGGAAGACATGTTTACTCATTTATTTACTAATTTTAAATTACAAATATTTTTATTCTCATATAAAAAATTGGAAAACATGTTTACTCATGTATTTGTTAATTATTACATTTCACTTATTAACTTGTTCAATATTTTATTAATTACTAGCGTGTTGCCAGACACTCACGTGAATTGTAATTGATTTGTATATCTTTATTACATTTTTCATAACTATAACAAAATCAACAAAACATGATTTGCAATTTTGCATGTTAAAATAAGAAAATGATAAATTGTCGTGTTTAAATATTGCCTTGATCCATTTGGAAAAACTGTAGTGTTCAAATGGAAAAACTGTAAAACTTACATAAACAAACATGGAACATAAAATGATAAAATGAGGAAATATGTTATATGATTTTTTTGGTAAAAAATATAGATTAGTAATGACAAATTAGGAAAACACAAATTACACTATCATAAGTAGTTATTTTGTATTTTTCTTTTATATTAGTATAGATATAAATATAGATAATAATTATTGTATTATATTATCATTCAAGACCTATTAAGAATGTAACCAAAAAATAAAAATAAAATATGTTTGATTCAAGTTTCACTAGATAGCAATAATACATGTTAAAAAAAAGTAAATATGTCACCTCCTTATAATTTTGATGAGATTCTTTTTTTGTTGTTGTTGAAATGTTAATGTAAATTATTTTATATAATTGATTTTTTTATATATAATAGATACTCACTTTTTGCTCTAATGATTTTCTTTAAAATCAGTTTTTTGTTTAATTTTGATATATACATTTTATTTATTTTCTTATGATTGATAAGGGTCCTTATGTTTGTCTGCACAAGACTTAGAAAATGTTAGAACTGGCCGTCATTACACGCTCTCTAAAAAGCGACAAGTTTATCTTGTTGAATGTTTAAAATTGAACCCTGATTTAGGCCTTCAAATTATGTTTGTACGTTAAACTCATAAATCTTTTCCAATTATTAAAATGGTAATTCTAATGCCTAAATCCCTCGAATTAAAATATGATTTCACTAACATGTTAAGAGTTATATAAAAACTAGATGAATAAAATGAAGATTGATGTGTTATACAGGATAAGCTATCAATAAAATTATGAGTTTAATATTTTTTACTCATAATATAATACTTTTTTAATACACCATTAATCATTCAACTGTTAATCTTATAATATATTGACGAAGTAAGAAGCTTTGGAGTATATACTCTAATTAATAATATATATATATATATATATGATTAAAATATATAAATTATAATTCTTATATTGAGCTAATGGAGCTGTAAAATAAAAGTAACTTTTGATAAGATGATGACCATGATGTTGGGACTTGGGAGCATTCCTTCCATATATATTTTTATATGTTAAAGGCAAAACAAATAAACTGAATAGGGGCTCTAAAAATGGAAAAATGATTTATTGTCCTAAAAATATATATTTCAAAGTATATCTCACACTAATCACAATAAATCAATAACATTGAAATTAATAAAATTTTAAATTTTTTAGTTGACATGTTTTTATTGGTATATGAAATATGTTGTAACATTTTTTGGAATAACATATCTTAGTGATCTACCAATATCTCTCAATAACTGAGATATATGTTAAACTCCAAATCGAATAAGCCATAACTTATTAGTAAGAAGCATAACTGTTTCACGAGTAAGTCCACACAACTCTTAATACAATAATATTGGTTTAGTTAGACAAACCTTCACTTTTGGAATTTATTTCTAGCTGCAACCACAATGCAAGCTATCTATTATCTCCAGTGTTTAATTTTCATTGTAAACTTGGGGAGTAAGACGCGAGGTAAGAATGACATGGAGCGGAGAGGCTTTGATGTTGGTTAAGCCACTGATTTCATGCATATTTACTTGTTCCCCATCAGAAGTTACAATGTCAAACCCATGCAGAAGATTAGCAAGTGTTAATTGCATAATTTGAAGAGCGAATGAAATTCCAGGACACACTCTTCTTCCTGCACTGAATGGAATAAGTTCAAAGTGTTGGCCCCGAAGGTCTTTGTCTTTGTGGGTTGTGAGAAACCTCTCTGGTCGAAACTCCAATGGATCATTATATACGAATGGATCTCTTTGAAGTTTATAAATGTTAGTGAAAAGACGTGTGCCAGCTGGAACATGGTATCCACCTATAGTGCAATCTTCCATGGACTCGTGTGGCAAATTAAGTGGTGCAGCTGGGTACAAGCGCAATGTTTCTTTGATGATGGCTTGGAGATACACTAGGCTTTTCAAGTCTGATTCAACCACTAACCTGTCTTTACCAACGTGTGTATCTAACTCGTGTACGACCTTCTTTAAGGCTTCTTGATTGTTGATGAGTAAAGAAAGAGCCCAAGTCATTGTCCCGGTTGTAGTGTCCGTTCCAGCTATAATTAGTGCCTAAGAAATACAACAATAATAATTTCAATCTTTTACATTTGTACTATAAATCAGAGTAGTTCTAGAGAAACTTGTCATAAGAATTATGGTGAGTTTTTTATATGAGAAAATGTTGGACTGTTTATCATGAAACATAACCACTAAATCAATGAGTAAATTAATTATAAATACACAATCAAAATCTCGACTTTAAAAAATTAATATAAAAAATTGAAATTGTGAATGATGACCACGAGTTTTAAAAATCATTCACAAAACTCGTATATGCTAATAATGACTTTATTTAAAAATAATGCACATGAAACACAATTTATATATATGAAGTAGTGCAAATATTGATAATAAAGGAAAAAATTAGGTCAAATAATTAATTTAGTAGGGAAACTACTCTTATGAAGTAAATTTCCCAGACTTTCATATTAACATCTACAATTATATAGGCTATAGATTGACTCAAAGGATAGGACTTTACTATTCTAGATGATTGGGTATAGCGTAATTTGTTATTATTCAATTCTTTTTATGAATATAGCTGAATAATAACAAATGGTTGTCTTACACAAAATAAAGTGAAATTATATACTAATTAGACAACAAAAAAAGTAGTGAAATCATATACTAATTAGATAACAAAAAGTAGAGAGTATAGCCTTATATAATCATATGCAGTGTTCTAAAATGCGTTCCACAATACATAATGCGGACGTAACAATGCGGATGTGTTCGACAACGCATCGGCAACGCACTGCAATTGTGGTGTGATTGGATTTCATATCAAAAACCGCAACAAAACATTATTGCGGCCGCATTGGGCCGCAACGCAACCGCATCAGATTCAAAAATATTGTTTTAATCACAAAATATTCACACCACAACGGCCGCAATCCACATCGCAATGATTACAATGACCGCAATCACAGTAACTACAACAGTTACCGCAATCGCGATCGCTATCTCAATTTAAAACCCTTAATAGACTTTACTATATGGATCAAACAAAAAATAAAGTATACTGTATGATTTCGTATCATCCTTATATGTTTATGAAATGATATGGGAAAATGTAAAATTCAATATAGATAGATATATACCAGGCACGTAGCTTTGACCGTAGTGTCAGCGTCACGACCCTCAAACTCTTCACCTTGGTCAACAACAGAAAGAAGCACATCCATGAAATCATGCTTACCCTTTAATTCCCCTTCACCACTGTTCCTATTGCGTTTATGTTCTTCGAGCCAAACTTGAGCAAATTCATCTAACTCTTTAGCAATTCTTTTCATTTCCTTCTCTTTTCCGTCCAAATCCAACCATCTCAAATATGGCAATGCATCCGAAATCATGAATGACCCACTCAGATGCATAAAATCTCTTAATGCTTTTTGGATCCGTTCATTCTCTTATTTTCCTTCATCAAAACGCTTTCCTACTATCATTCTAAACATGATGTTATGGGTTATGTCCCCAAACCATTTCTTCATCTCAGTCACTACCACTTTTCCCGAATCACTCAAACTGTAACTCTCTTTCATTGCAGCCACCACCTCCCATTCTATAACGTGCTTCAGAGATTCTATTCGATGATTTGAAAGTAACTCAAGGGTTGCTATCTTGCGCACTTGACGCCAATAAGAACCGTAGGGGCTGAACCCTAACATGGAAAAGTTATAACCTAATATTTCAAAGGCTATAGATTTTGGACGGCTAGCAAATGCTCTGTCGTTTATAGTAAAGCACTCTTTAGCCATATCAGAATTGCTTACAATTAAAGTTTGTTGAACACCAAGTCGCATGCTGAAAACTGGTCCATATTTGTCAGCCATGTTGCTTAAGATTACATGAGGTGAGAGTGACCCAACTAGAAGGTGGAGGTGCCCTATTAAAGGCCATGCACCCCTAGCTTCTGGTGGTGCTTTTCTAGAAGCACTAGAGCGATTTTTGCTCCTTATGGATGTAAGAACAAAAAGAAGTAATAGCACCCCAAGGACGATAAATGGAAGGGTTGATTGGGATAGGAGATTTTTGAACTCCATGGATGTTAGTGTTTGTGCTTCTCCTTGCTCATAATTTGTGGTTTTATAATGTGAGGGAAATAACAGAAAGGTGATAATAAGGAGAAGATGTCTCAAAAAAATTAATGTGTTTCAAGTAAGGTTATTAATTTAGTTTGAAAGACAAAAAAATCATTATAAGTGTAATAGAGTGATTGAATTGTCTTTTTCATTTTTTATTTTGCATTGTTTTACACCTACTTGTCTCTCCATTAATATAGATGATACCTACCCAATTGTATTTCACACAATTGTATAAAAAAATATTTTTTCTTTTATGATTTTTTGAAACACAATTAGATATCCGGACAAATTATCTATATTAGTGAACAGTATTTTATCTCACTCCTCCTCAATCCTAAAGAGGCAATTCTATCTTATCTTTATCTCTTCTATCTCTGGCCCTTCATTCCTCTCAGTTCACAAGGAGATCGAGAAGAATACAAGGTTTTTAATATAGAGTAGGTGTCTTGTTTGTTCTAACAAGTATTCTATAATGGATAAACAAATATATGATTCTCAATTTATTTTTAATATCAAATATATATTTTTATTATAATTAAAAAGATAAATGTGATATTGGAAGTATTTGTGTGACTTAAATGAGTTCTTTTTACACCACAGTTGAATCTTGACCAATTCAATAATCTCAGCTGCATAGAAATTAAGTTGAAGATCATTTTGTTTCTTGCAAGTTGCAATCCACGTAGACCATTATGCAACAACAAGCCCAATGACACTCACGTGTCTAGATATTCCTGTTTGAGTCATTATTCCCATTCCCATTTGCAAATGACAGTGAGGTTCTGCACTTGCTGGTAAGTTCATTTATTTAACAACAAAATACAAAAAATGTATTGTTTTTTTAATATCAAGTTGAAGTACTATTAGCACTTTATATGTCCAGCTACAAATTCCAAGGCAAATCATTTCAGTGATTCTTGTTAAAGCACTATTAGCTCCATCATCCTAATTTAATTTTTATGTAATATGTAGATAAAGTGGCATACTCATAAATAATATCAAAAGTGGCCATTCACGTTAGAGATAAAACTTACTACTAATGTCAAATTCTTATTCAAAACATCTTTTAATTTAATTACAGAGTTTATTATTCATTACAACATTCATCAACTTCTTTTTTTATTTTTCTTTCTAAAAGAGTGCTCATACGTGGATAAAGATCTCATGTCTCATACGGTGTCTCACTCTTTATTTCGAGTTAATCAAAATATTACTTTTTATTATTTTTTATCGGTGCATCAACATTCCAATTGGTGGTCTTAGACAGTGAGATACCATGTGGGATAGCTCAAACTAACTTGAGTAGTCATATAATTGTAGGGGAAGACGGGGAGTAAGGATAACCTGTAGTGGAGTTGCCTTAGGAATAGTTAACCCTGGACTTTCAGTCATATCAACCGGTTGATTTGATGGAGTTGCAATTTCAAATGCATGTAGCAAACGAGCAAGTGTTAAGTGTAGAACTTGAAGTGCAAATGACATGCCAGGACATGACCTTCTACCAGACCCAAATGGAATAAGTTCAAAGTTTTGACCTTTAACATCAATTGCATCATGGGTTGTAAGAAATCTTTCAGGTATAAAAGCAGAAGGGTCTTTCCAAATGCTTGGATCCCTCTGTATCTTCCATATGTTAACAACCAATCGGGTCCCAGCAGGGACATGAAAACCTGCAACATTACAATCTTCTTGGGCTTCCCTTGGTCCTAGGAGGGGTCCAGCTGGGTATAACCGAAGAGTTTCTTTTATAATGGCTTGAAGATATTTAAGGTTTTTAATGTCTGACTCCTCAACTTGCCTCTCCATGCCAACATGAATATCCAATTCTTCTTGAGCCTTTTTTAATGCATGTTGATTGTTTAGGAGTAAAGAGATTGCCCAAGCAAGCGTGCCTGCTGAGGTATCACTTCCACCAAGTATAATAGCCTGCATAATGTTTATAGAAATTAATCAAACTAACTAAACTATATATAAGGGCTCAAGTACAGGGTGCATAATAGCAGAAAAAATATCCACATTAATTTTGATTCAACACTATAGTTCACCCAACAAATAATTAACAATCATGGCACATAGTCCCAACAACAAAAATTGAGTGATAAAATGGGGTATCATACACAAGATTTGAACTTGGGATCTCAAATCTCCCACTTGGGATATGACCTTGGATCTCTGTGATGAATTATGATTAGTAAGAAAATATAATGTTTAATTATTTATGACACAGTTGTTGTGACACATTTGCACGACATAATTTGTCCATTTGTCCCATATATGATTAATTGCTGCTAGTATAGGTTAGGTTCTATGTCTTATATAACTTACTAGGCAAGTAGATTTGATGCTTGTATCCGAATCATGTTGGAAATTTGATAGTTGACCATCCTCCTGAATCGATAACATCACATCAATGAAGTCTTGATCTCTATCTGCCTTAACCTCTCCACTAACTCTCTGTTTACGATGCTCCTTTAGCCACCCTTCAAGTATTGCATCTAACTCTTTAGCTGTTTTCTTCATTGCTTTTTCATGCCCTTGCACATCAAACCAACGCAAAAACGGAACCGCATCAGAAACCACAAAAATACCAATCAAATGAAAAAACTGATTAATCGCTTTCTGACATCGCCTCGCTTCATCACTATCATCATGATTAGCTGATACACCAAAATAACGCTTCCCTGCTACCATTCTAACCACCATGTTCAAAGTCAAATCCTCTAACCATCGATTCAGTTCAACAATAGAAGATGAAGATTGAGATTTATTATACAAATCCCTTATGCCCATGTTGATCTCAGACACTCTAACATCCTTAAGCATTTCGAGCCTACGATTGGAAAGAAGTTCAAGAGTTGCAATCTTTCTCATCTTCCGCCAAAAGGGACTATAAGGTGCGAAACCAAACACAGCATAGTTATAACCCATGTGTTTGGCTGCAACTGTTTTGGGTCGTGAAGCTAGGGCTTTGTCATTAGTTGTAAAACATTCTTTTGCAACTTCCCAACTACTAACCACAAAGGCTCTACGTGTACCTAGCCATATGTTAAATGCTGGTCCATATTCATCAGCCATTGTTCCAAGTGTTCTATAGAGAAGTTGATCATCACTTCCTAGAAGGTGCAAGTGACCAATAATTGGCCAAGCACCTATTGGGACTGGTGCCTCTTTATTTTTACTATTACTCCTCTTTTTCACATAACTATACCACAGAAATAGCAAAGATAATGAAAAGGTGGTGACAATAGTTAATTGCAAAGAGAGATTCATGGTTGAGAAGATATTGCAAGAAATGGAGATGGTGTTCTATCAATTTATAAGTCAAATGTTACTGAATTTAATAGCATAAAGCATGCCTAATGTTAGAAAATGGTTTCAGTATAAGCAGTCATTATCTTACAAAGTTAACGGTTGTGCAAGTTGACTGTATTAGAGTCTTCATGCTAGGTAAAGGTTTCCATAATTAATTGCAAATTAATGGGAGCATCACTAAGTTGACGACACATAATTTGTAATCTCAAACAATAAGCCCTACCAACATAGCGTTGTTCTAGTGTAACGTAAAATCACACTAGATTCAAGAAAGGTAAAAAAGTCAAAAATTTAATTTTAAAGAATAATACTTGTTGAGATGAACAATCATGTAATATAAAAATGATTAATTCATTATCCGTAAGAGTGACAAGATATCTTGTTAGTATCAAATCATTACGTGAAAACATAGAATAGAGAGCATTTCATCTATTACCAACCACTTTGAAAGCATTGTTCAGGCCACTCCATCTTATCTCATCTAAAATGATTTGTATAACTTATTTGATTTTAACCTTTTTATTTATTTAAACCAATCACAATCTTTATGACACTTGATGTTTGGTTTGGATTCTTTCTTGATAATAGAAACTTGACTATGGATGAATTGAATAATTTAAAATATATTTTAAATAAATTTATATGAATTGATGAATGAATTTTCTTCAATCCATTGAGATTCAAATTCATTCATTTTCTTCCATCCATTGAGATTCAAATTCATTCATTTTCCACCTATAATACAAATAAGACTTTATTATGAAGAATGCCATGATAGTTTTGCATAAATATTGATCCACTAGTCCAACACTAGTATACTCCAAAATGCTTATGGGCCTTCTTTTATGCATGGTCCATGACCCATTTTGCCCATAGGCCTGAAAGAGTCTTTATATTTCTTTTACAACCTTGCACTAAAAATGACATCAAATAGATGTCCTGAATATTTTGGACTGAAGCAAATGTTTAATAGCAAAGATATTTCATATTCCCTCATTTCTTTCACCATACAAGAACTCAGATACATAATTCATTAAAATCATTTAAACGAAATATATATAGGAAATGTTTAGTACTTAGTTAACATTTGAGAAGATTCAACTCTCTTCATGAATCAGTGTGGTAGATCTGTTTGCAAAGGAGGCCTTCCAAGTTTGAATTCTAAATCAAGCATCACTTTAGAACGTGATAAAGAGCTATAATCCAATCTCTCCGTCGTGCAATTCCATAGGCCTCCACAATTCTGTCCATTTATCTATTTAAATATTATCACGTCAATGTGATAATTTTATTAAAAAAAAATACACTACATATACTACAAAAACTATAAGGTGTGTATATTAAGTCATGCTTTGTCTAGTTGTTTGTCTATAGGTTCCAAATTACCATGATTTCGTTTCTGTTGAGATGAGAATACATCAAATTGATTTCTGGGTTTTGTCTACTATTTGATGATTGCCATGATTCCCTGCCCGTACAGAGAGAATAAATTAGTATAAGAAGAGGTTAAAACAACCTATAAAGCAATTAAGTATGTAAATTACTTTTATATTTAAGGGTATGAATGTGACAATGAAAGAAAGTTAATGATGGAAAGAAACAATTTATTTATTTTAAGATGTAAAATTTTGATGTTTAAATAATAATATTCTGAATACAATCACCTATAGGATTTTTGCATAGACTTTGGCAAATTAGATTTCTCAAAAGTTGAGACTCCATGCAAATCTATTTTCCCTGGTCTTTGCCTCAGCCTCATATCTGTATGTCCATGACCTACGATTTCAACACCAAAGAGCCATTACTCAGAAAATAATAGTTTTTTTCTGTGAAACTAGAATCACCAAAGATTCCAAACAAAAGAGAATAAACAAAAATAAAGTCATTGAGAGAATGAACATCCAAGTACCTTTTCCCTTGTCAGTGCTCTTCACTGTTCTATACATCTGCATGAACACCCGCATGAAATTGAAATGAGAAAAAAAAATAGTCCACAAGGCTAATATCATCCATCTAGATACTCCTTTGTCCCATAGTCCTTGTTCTAGCTTCCACATTTCTGGTCGCAGCTTAGAAACAACTAAGAGTTATGTATGTATTTATTTTTTGTGGTTAGAACATAAAAATGAAAAACTTCACTCATTAATTATTAGGCTTAAAGACTTTGGAGAATGGAGAGAGATGTGGGAACCTGCAAGTGACTCTTGACGTGAGCTAGGGTTAGATGCTTAACATTCATTAACTCTAACACAGACTTCGGAGTTGCCCCTGCGATTGAGAACACAACCCCAAAAATTAAACATTACATAAAATGTCCAAAACAAAATAACACAATCTATTATCATGTAGGATAATGAAGATATATTTCATAATCAAACTGATAGAATCATATCATGTGATGTAACATATATATATATTCTGATTAAAACGTGAGATGATTTACTTTCAGGACCACCAAGAAGCTGAACCACATGAACAAAATGAGCATGGAGGGTAGCATTCCATTTCATTCTAGGAGCTCTGATGCTTCTTTTTACAACTCTTGCATTTCGTTTGAAATCTCGGCTATGTATACGAGGTTGATAGTTATGGAGCTGGTCATTGAAATTTCTTCCTTGTTGTACAACGGGTTGGGGGTTCAAATCTGTGGTTTCAAAGCCTAAGCTCAATGTAGGTTCACCATGATGACCAAAGTTATTGACAGTAGTATCATAGTGGAAAAAGCCAGCACTTCCATTGCTACCACTACCAGAATAAGAGGTTGAGGAGCACATATTGGAAATTGTTTTTCTAGTTAATGTTAATCCATTGTAGCTTGTTATTTCTTTGGCTTCAGAATCTAAATTGAAGGGTTGGCATATGTTTAGGGAGAGGTTTGGCTCTAGCAAAGGTGCTAAGGTAGGCATTGCTACTGTGTACATATATAAAAAAGGTATATAGTTCTGAAGGTTCAGTTAAAGAGTGGTAAAATATACATAAGAAAGGTAAGGAATAAAAGTTGAATCAGGGATGTGGGTATGAATACTGTTGTGAAGCAAAGGTATATATAGTACACAGAAAGAAAGAGAGGTGATGAGGTATGAAGATTTGACAATAGAAAGAATGAATGAAAGAGGTGAAAAAGAAAGGGTTGTGTTTATATATTTACTACAGCCTTTATGAGTTGCATTATAGCCTTTTCAGTAGCATCACATTAGGAAGACCATAGGGGAAGTTTTAAAGGAGTGATCCAGTGAGTGACGAAGCTAGTGCAGAGAGGAGAGTAGTAGTCACAGTCAGATTAAAAATATGGAGGGAAAGGGAAAATATCAGTGTTTCTTGGGATGCTGTGTTCAATGAAAAATTAGTAAAAATGGAAGTAGTTATTTATGGAAGATGCAGAGATATAGAGAGAGGTGAGGAATGTGCCAGGTAAATGTCTTCCTTTCAATTTTGAGTCTTGTTTTGTACAGTATAATTCAGAATCAACACCTTATTTGTTTAGTTAAGAAACAAAAGGAGCAGAAAATGGTTGGAATGGAGAAAATTAATTTGGGTCCTATTTTCTGGAGTCTAAATCATCTGGTAGTGGATGTTGAGTAATGTGCTAGTGAAAATCATGAGTTTATTCTTGTTGATGGTCTCTTTGTTAATTATAACATTCACTCTCTATCGTGTAAATAAGTGTATTACAAGCATAAGATATATGAGAAAATAACAATAAAATAAAATATCATTTCCTTGTGTGCCTTAGTTTTTATTACCATGTCTAGAATACTATTAAGAGTGGAAAGTACAGTACTAAAACAAGAGAAGATGAGAATTTATGAAATTTAAAATGATGACCACATATCACATTTTCTCTGGTCCTTTTGTTTCTTAACGATTTTGAATGCCATTTCTTGCAGGGGATTGGAGTATTCCCATTTTATTATGAACGAGGATTGAGTAGCAGAACAAAATATCCCTGTCCTAAACTGATCCTGATACTGACCCTATTGCTCCCTATCGCAGAAGTGGCATTAAACCTCATCAGCTTCCTATATCTATGAGACTATGACCGTGGATGAGATAGATAAATAACTTCATCATATATGCTCATTTATCAAGGTTCCATTCATTTTATCTATATTCAGATTCATGTATGTATTGTGCCTATTTTCCAATTTCCAACCATCAAATTAAGAATATTCTACAACATTATGCAACATTTTATCAATTCACACAAAGCCTTAGCGTAATTTCAAGTCTTAATTATTTGGTGGACCAAATTATTGTGTCTTGTTACTATGCTAATGTTGTGTTGTGTTACTATGCTAAGGTTGACATTTTATGAAGATTTGTCACCAATATTAGTGTGTTCATGTCATTTATTATCCCTTACATCTTTGGACCTATCCATCCCTAATTATAAATCTCTTTGCCTTTAAGGCAATCCTTTTGTGACTAAATTTCCCACACCAACCTGGGTCAGCTATAAGTATTACTATTTTTTATAATCACTTTACTTAAACACCCTACACTAAATCATTTTGGCTAAATCTTGCTTGACCATAACTTACCTACTATCATACCAATCTTATCAATTGTGTTTAGCTCAACTAAATTCGATTGATATTGATTTTACATTAGTCAATGATCTAATACTTGATTTATCTTATTGTAATTCTCGAACTCATTTTAACTTAGTAACTCAATTTATTCAATTTTAAAATAATTAAAACTCTCAATCTCATTTTGACCTATCTATCTAGCTGATGGTTGATCTGTATAGTAAAACTTGTTCTAACTCAAAATATTTTCTTTATTAGTATTAGAGTGATTTAGAAGGATAATAATAATATGTTATGTATTGGATTACAATATGGAATATGATGTGAATGTGAGTAGCCAAAAGTATCACACATCTTAAAAATATTATTTCATTCAATGTATGATTAACAACCTAAACTTAACAATATAGGAATATGAATAAAAAAGTTAATCTAAAAAATCCTATTTGATAGTAATAATTTGTTCCTAAATAAAAAGCAAGAAGTAGAAGCAAAGATTGTGAGAAGGTGAAGTAGAAGTGTTTGGGTGTTGGATCTGAGAGAGAGAGAGAGAGAGAGAGAGAGAGATGACGGTGTTCCACTTCTTTAACTGTGCAATTCTCACCTTCGGCCCTCACGCCGTTTACTATTCCGCCACTCCTTTGTATGTTTCTTATCTTCTCTTCTCTTTCTTCTTCCCTCATTATTCAGATCTATCTATCCATCTTTAACCATTCAAACATTTTCCCTAATTCATCACTTTCTGCTTTATTTTTTTATTCTTATTTACCTAAATTTACCGCATAGTTGCGATAAAATGAAATTATAATTAACATAATTTGCCCGTCCTATCACTGAATATCTAATACCTGTGCGATAACTCAGTTTTATAATTGGGCGTTTGCAAATTTGATTTTAGATGAATTTGGTTTTGTAAAATTGAAGTTTTAAATGAATTGATTTATGTTTCGATACCTTTATTTGAAAATTGTTTTTGACTATTTGGGTAGTTGTAACCAAAATAGGTTTTAGATGTGTAATTATTGAAAAAAGTGTAATTTATATGTTGATTGTCCAAGAGAGAAGGAAGAAGAATATTAATAAATGCAAAGATGAGGGAAATCGCTAAAAATTCTTCTAACTGAATGCAAAAACAAGTCTCAGTTGTTAACACCTAGGTTCATGTTTAGAGGTAGAAATCCGTTTGAAATAGATACCCAACGCAAAACCAAACAATTTAAAAAAAAGATAATAATAAGTTTAGACTTTCTTTTCTTTTTGTTTTTGCATGATTTAAAAATTAGTGATGTATGGTCTCATGTGTTAGTAGTTCCGTAATAAGTTTGCATATGCAGATCTGAGTATGATACACTCGGCACCTCAATCAAAACCGCTGTTGTTTATCTCGCAACAGCATTAGTGAAGGTTGGTCGATATACTAAACTCAATTTTCAGTTAGTATTTGTTTGCACTGTGTAAGATTAAGGTTTGACTTTTTTGTTTCTTCTGCATACTCTGGCAGCTTATTTGTCTTGCTACATTTCTAAAGGTGTCTGAGAGTGATAGCTTTGATCCATATCAGGTCTGTTTTTTGAACTGCTTATGAATTTGTTTACATTGATGTATCGTATATGTATATTTTACATAAAGGGATGCTAAATAACAATTCAACATTTGCTTTTTAAGCCATAAATGTAAATCACTAATTTACTGCAACAATTTTTTACTCGAGCTGGAAGCTGTGACCAATGGCTAACCACGGACAGTGAAATTGATCTCATTAGTGTCATTTGGATCTGCCAATTACTTGTTATAAGAACTGAAAAATGATTTACAACAAAATTTATACACAATCTTAAGCTGAAAGCTATTACAAATGACTAACTTCAGCCAGTGAAAGTGATCTCATAGATGCCACTTGGAATTGTGAGTTGTTAGATGAAATGATTAGTTTTGTTTGCGTGAACTGCGTTTCTCTAAAACTAAAATAAATGTATCAACTCTCTGCATATCTCTTCGCATTCTTTTTTCAATTTCTCTGTTTTTTATTGCTGACTCTCCTTCTCCTGATGTACTATCTTGTGATCACCATTGAGTAAGTTCAAAAGTACAAAGACGCATTACAATAGATGCCTATGAATTTATCATTGAAAATCATTGTATACTACCTGTCTTTGCAGAATCACTGTTATTATGTTTATAAGTTATCTTGAGTGATAACATATGGCTTTATTCTTCAGGAATTTTTGAAGGCATTAATAGGTTTTATAGATGTTGCTGGGCTTTATTTTGCCTTGACCCAGTTGACTCACAGGAATATCTCTCAGAATCATAAATTTCAAGCAGTTGGACTTGGTATGTCTAACAGGCTATATCATTTTCTACGAAAACTAGTTTATATTTATGCATATCTTTGATGTCATGTTCTCCTTCCCAGATCAGTTTCCAGTGTTTCTTCTGTTACTCTGCTTCTGTGATACTTCATCTGAGTCTTAGTTTCACTTTCTTATGGCAGGGTGGGCTTTTGCTGATTCTGTACTGCATAGATTGGCTCCTCTCTGGGTGGGTGCTAGAGGATTAGAATTTACTTGGGATTACATTCTGCAGGGCCTAGAGGCTAATGCAAATTTGGTATGTTCTGTCTCTTAATGTTTAAAGTCATTTTTTAAGATTGAAATTCATCTTTTGTTTTCCAAGTCATACAGCCATAGGTCACACTACATAATTTTTCCACTTATTTTCTCCTTAGAATTTGAAACTATATATATTCCTACATATTGTACAATGACGAAACAGTTTGTCTTAAATATGTAAAGGTGGACACAGTTCTGAACCTGGGCAGTCCATATTATATGTATTATCTGTGTTTTAAAGTGTGTCTGTCTGCATTTTTATCTGTACAGGTGTTGAGCATATCCCTTGCAGCGCTGGGATCTTTGATGTGGCTCCGAAAAAATAAACCCAAGACCCTCATTCCTATTATATACTTGTGTGCAGTAATCGTGGCAACCATGCCATCTACCACAAGGTCTTTCCCGACTCATTATGTTACTGTTATGTTGTTGAATGTGTTAATGCGTAATTTCATACCCAATTTAAATTTTACTTTGATTTTTTATCTGCAAATTCAAGAATTTGAATGAAGGACCAAATAGAAAATTTTCCATTGAACATGAACTGATGAACGTCAAACCCTCTTCCTTCAAACTGCTGATATCATACATTATTACATTTTCATTTGCGTGCATAAATAGTCCATTAGGATAAGATGACCAATTATATGGTGTGGATACAAGTATTCTACATGTTGCTTGGCTTCAGTCATAACATGCACTTTTTATGTGTTATTCACTGTTTTTTAGTGTTTGCTAACTATGTCTTCTGCAGCTATCTGAGACGTGGATTGGGATGGCACTTTCCAAAAGTGGTGGGTTTTGAGCTCTTCACATCCTTGGTAATGGCCTTTATAAGTTGGCAATTGTTTTCTGCATGTCAAAGACCTTCAGTATGAGAAAGCCATTGCTTAATGATAGAATCCTGCTTAATTTCTGTGGCTGGAGTTTTGATCCAGGGTCTGCTTCTTTTGTTAGCTGCCATGCAGTTAATTTAAATTTTACTAATTTAAATTATTTGTCAATTACAATTTCTTGATAGTTTGATTTTAACTGACACTTGTATTTGTGCTTCTCGTGGTAGAATATTGGCTACAATTCATCATAATTTTTTTTATCAGAAAATTAAATGCTATATTAGTAATAATATATTGCTAACTATAGGTACTATAACTTACCTAGATTGTAGAATGTTGGCTGCAATTCAAATATTCAATATGAAACCTTTTGTGATTAAATTCCTCATGGTGTGGTTCCATAATAGTATTCTGACCAAAATACAAGTCTTGTGTGCATATGGTAAAAATTGCTCAAACGTTGAATTGATACGTTTGGTTCCAACTTCTAGTACACACTATAGAGTATAGAGATTAAACATTTGGATATGACGATTTTCAAATTCATGGAAGAAACTTAGGATTAAAACAGCATCTCATGTAGATTGTTGACAAAAGACCCAACCATGACATCACGAAAATGAAACTTCACAAGTAAATGTGATAAACGTCCACAGCGTAATATCCTCCCACGATGAAATTAGATGTACATAATGTTATTATTGCTAGTGCGAAGGACATATTTATAAGCAACCTTACCGTTATAGAGAGGCTTACCCACTTCACAAGTAAACATAATGCACAAAAAAAGCAACACCATTCACAATTCACAACAAAGAGAACACCAATGGATATAAGAAACTACACAACTATTATGTAAATAACATTATAACTTGCTTATCTGAATCAAAATAAAAGTTCATTCTACCTCCTGCTCCTCCACAAATGCTTCAATACCAATGTACAGGAACAAAGATGAAAATGGTAAGGGAAAGTGGGTATTTATTCAGATAAGGGACTGAGAGTTTGATTGACTAACATGTCGTGAATGATTGTGCTTGGATTAGATGCTCAAAGAAACATGGAATGGTAGGCTACATCTCCAAGTTGCATCACTTTAAGTTTTTTTCCGAGTGAAAAATAAGATAAATTTAAGAAAATTGCTTAAGATATTTTTTGAACATATGCTACTATGTAAAAAAATTACATATTATGCAAAAAAAGATGGCGACATGCACGCATTAAAAGCAAAGGTCATAATCCTGTTGAATATTTTGGAGTAAAAATTGATATTAAAGAATGAAGTATAATTCGTGTTCTGAATCTGGCAGCTATGACCACAGAAGAAAAATTATGAAGAAAAACGAAGGTTGACAGAAAATAAGAAACCATTGGAAATTTGGAATACTCATCCAAAAATAGAAAATGAAATATATTAGACAGACATATATTGTCTTTGACTCTGGTCTGCCTAAGCCATAATACGTGAAACGCTATCAACTAAAAAACAGGACATTGCAAGAAAAATATTACATGAAAGAATAATTTAGGCAATGAAGCATCACGTGGCTGATTAATCTAAGTAATCCATGGTTGAAATCACCCTCTAAAATAAGAGTTGTTATAGCACCAGTGGTTAATAATTGGTTACAAAATAGAAAGTTTAGCATCTAATTTTGAGGGACCTAAAGTTAGAATAAATGGCCTTACCATTGTGGGATCAGAAACTATTGCAAAGCCTCTCCTATGACTTCCAATGCTTCTTAGTGTTTCTCAATATACACATTTCCCTCTTCTTGTTTCATTTATTGGCAGCCTTGGGGTCTTCCAAGGTAGTTATTTTATTCAAAATGCAGGCCTTAGGCTGCTCTCTTGTTCTTTCCTTAATCATCTTCTCATCATTCTCATCCTTCTCCTTTGCACTTTCCAACGATGAAGCCGCTTTCATCGCTCGCCGCCAATTGTTACATCTTCATGAGAATGAGGAATTAACAGAGTCATATGTAGTAAGCTATAAAACAGATCTAAAATTTGATAACCCAAGACTAAAAAATGCATACATTGCATTTGAGGCTTGGAAAAAAGCAATGTATTCTGACCCATCAAACTTCACATCCAATTGGGTAGGACCAGATGTTTGCTCCTACAAAGGAGTTTTTTGTGCACCTGCCCTTGATGATCCCGAAATCGAAGTTGTGGCTGGGGTTGATCTTAACCATGCAGACATTGCTGGTTACATTCCTCCTGAGCTTGGTTTGTTAAGTGATCTTGCTCTTTTTCATATCAACTCAAACAGGTTCTGTGGTGTTCTTCCCAAGAGTTTATGTAATCTAAAACTTATGCATGAGCTTGATGTTAGTAACAACCGTTTTGTTGGTCCATTCCCTGAATCTGTTATTTGCCTTCAAGATATCAAATATCTTGACCTGAGGTTCAATGACTTTGAAGGGGAAGTACCTTTTGAGCTATTCAACAAGACACTTGATGCTATCTTTTTGAACAACAATAGATTTGTGTCGACAATTCCAGAGAACCTAGGGAACTCACCAGCTTCAGTTATTGTTTTGGCCAATAACCATTTCAATGGTTGCATTCCTGGAAGCATTGGTCAAATGGACAAAACTCTTAATGAGTTTGTGGTTGTCAACAACAACCTCTCTGGATGCTTGCCTGTTGAAATTGGAAAGCTTTCGAACGTCGAGGTGTTTGATGTGAGCCAGAACATGCTTGTTGGTGCATTGCCAAATACCTTAAACGGGCTCGGAAAGGTGGAAGAGTTATCCATTGCAAATAACAAGCTCACGGGTAATGTACCATATAGCATATGTAGCTTGCCTGGTTTGGTGAACTTCACGTTTTCGGGTAACTATTTCAATGAAGAGGAAAAAGATTGTGTACCTGAATCTAGAAAGGATATTGAGTTGAATGATGAGAGAAACTGCATTCCTAATAGGCCAAAACAGAGGGGTTCAAGTGAATGTAATGCAGTCATAAGCAAGCCTGTTGATTGCAGCAAGACTCAATGTGGTCACCAATCTCATTCCAATAATCCTCCAAGTGAAACTCCATCTCAACCGGAACCAAAATTTACCCCTTCTATCTCTAATCCTCCAACCCAAACTCCCTCAAAACCAAAATCACCATCAGAGACACCAGAAACTCCCAAAACAAAACCACCTACACCAGAAACACCAAAAACACCAAAAACACAACCACCAGAAACACCTAAGCCAGAACCTCCAACCACACCAGAAACACCAAAAGTGCAACCACCTGCCACACCACAAACACCCAATCTAGAACCTCCACCTACACCAGAAACACCAGAAGGACAACCACCTACCACACCACAAACCCCCAAGCCAGAACCACCACCAACACCCAAAGCAGAACCACCACCGACCCCCAAAGCAGAACCACCACCCACACAACAAACAACAAAACCACAACCACCAGAAACACCTAAATCACCACCACTTGAGGATGATTCTCATAAAGAAGCACCCCGTGAACGATCTAGGACTCCACCACCACCAATCCAATCTCCACCACCCCCAATCCAATCACCTCCACCACCAGTCCATTCTCCACCACCTCCAATGCAGTCACCACCTCCAATGCAGTCACCACCTCCATCACCAGTCCATTCTCCACCACCTCCAATGCAGTCACCACCACCACCACCAGTCCATTCTCCTCCACCCCCAGTCCAATCACCTCCACCACCAGTCCATTCTCCTCCACCCCCAATCCAATCACCTCCACCACCAGTCAATTCTCCTCCACCCCCTACCCAGTCACCTCCACCACCAGTCCACTCTCCTCCACCCCCTACCCAGTCACCTCCACCACCAGTCCACTCTCCTCCACCACCTGCCCACTCTCCTCCACCACCAGTCCATTCTCCTCCACCACCTGCCCACTCTCCTCCACCACCAGTCCATTCTCCTCCACCCCCCGCCCAGTCACCTCCACCACCAGTCCACTCTCCTCCACCACCAGTCCATTCTCCACCACCACCAGTCCAGTCACCACCACCACCAGTCCATTCTCCTCCTCCACCAATTCATTCTCCTCCTCCACCAGTTCGTTATCCTCCCCCACCAATCCGTTATCCCCCACCACCTGTACCAGTTAACTCACCACCACCACCAGTACACTCTCCACCACCACCTACACCAACTATTTCACCTCCTCCTCCTCCAGAAGAAGAAGAAGAAGACATCATTCTTCCACCTCACTTTGGCTCTTCATATGCTTCACCTCCTCCGCCAATCATTGCTGGCTACTAAATGGCCTAACACGCAAGGGATTCTCACTTTTCTTAATTCCTAGTCTGAACACTACTTCATCTCTTGTTATATCAACGCCATCACAATTTTCCTTTTTTCTTTTTTACACAGTTCAGATTTATTACTTTATATTTCTTTAGCTTATCTCATGCTTCTATGGCTTATTGAGATGTTACGGCTTATTCTTTCTTTCTTTTATTGTAAGTTATCAAATAAAAGTTATTACGTTTCAATATATACCACATAGGAAAGAAGAAAATTTTGTCATCTTCCAGGTGTCACGGATACACACACCAATATTTCCATAATCCAAATACTTAACTAGTTATTATAGAAAATGTTTTGTACATGAATACTTTTCTTTACACTTTCTTTTGGTGGTTAGAGCAGAAGAACCTTGATGTTTTAGTTCCTTATTATTTTCAATGATCAATGTGCAACAACAGAGTGATGATAAGTTGAATGTAGACAATGGAAAAAACTCAAACAAGGAAGAAGGATTTGAAAAGGAGAAAAGAGACAAGGATTATTGTACAAATACATAGTAATCAATACAAACTCACTCTGGTCAAAACTTTGCCAAAGAGGAAAAAATAAACAATTATTAGTCAAATGTTGCCGGAGAAAGCAATTGCATCCTCGATCCGATAAATGTATCATATATTTCTTTGTATAAGTGATATAATATAAAATAAGAGAAGAAAGTTAAAAGAAAGAAGAGGTGAGAAAAAGAACAAGGAACTTATTAAGTAAGAGGATGCTACCATACTAGATTTGGGTATTGTGTTATTTGATACTAGAAAAATAAATGAGTGAAAATGTTTCTCCATTTCAAGTCACATGTTTTTAAACACACAACAAGAATTGAAAATGCGATCACATTTACTATGCTTTATCATATCATGTGCCAAAGCCTTATTATTAGTGAAACTATAAAAAAGTAATTAAAAATTCAATAAGGTATAATTTTTTACCAACCACAAGTCTTTTAAGACATGAAAATTAAATGATGTATGTCAGATGAATTTTTAAGGGATAAAATTATACTTAAAACCCAATTATGTAAATGTTATCATTTTTAATTGTTTTCTGTAAGGTCTTAAGCATATAAGGCTTAAGCTTTCTTCACATACTTAATATTTTGTGTGGTTATATGGAAGAAAATGAGAATGAATAAATTAATAAGTGAGTGAGAGAGTAGGAATAAAGAGAAAAGTAAGAAAGAAAATAGAACTTTGTAATATTGGATCATAATAAAAAAAATTTGAAAAATAAGTGTTTTCTCATCTTAGTGGTACATGGAAAAAAAGAAAGAAAGATAAAAAAAATATGTGTTTTCTTCTCATAAATTAGTTGGATAGAAAAAGATAAGAAAAATGTGATATTATTCTTTAAAGAACAAAAAGAAACATAAGATAAAGAAAACATTATTTTATTAACTAAAAAATAAAGATGATAATTTTAATAATCATAAATTTTATTATGATTTCAATTAATTTTGTAGTTAACATTTAGAAAAATAATAATCATTCTCTCCAAACTAGCAGGAAAAAAAATATGGCGAGTTCCATAGAACATTTATTCTCTCATTTCTTTAATCTCTTTACAGAAAATTTTCTTATCTCCTCATATTAAGGAAATAAGTATAATAAATATGCAGATATAATTACTTTTGTCGATTTCTTATTTATTTTTATCCAACCTTTTACATACAACTCTTAAAATAAATAACTAGAAGTTTCAGGAATTTTTCTGCTAATTTCGTTATCCGGAACCTGCGTTTCAGCTTCCAAATCAGTACATTTTTTTAATCGAGTGAGACTCCCACTTTTGGTGATGCATAATTTCAAGTGACGTGTGCGCTTATGTCACTTATGGCAATGTCGTCCCTTCAAAGAGTAGTCGTGGCCACGTGGGTGTCTATGAGAGAGAAAATAAATGTTATTTATCTATTAACAAAGTGAAAATACAAAATAACTATCTATCATGATGTAATTATTGATTTTTTATGTTGTCCTTATTATGTTTTAATTTTTACTAAAAAAACTATATAACTCAATGCAAATTATAATATATTCATTTATTACACGTAAAACACATATTATAAACGATAGAAAAACGGATTGACGGAAAATAGATTAAGTAAAATAAATCCATGTCAAATATTTTGCAGTTATTAGGTCCTCCATGCTACTTTTGTTGGTTTAGCCATTTCATATTATCCATCACTTTTCTTTAGTTGCTCAAATTATCCATTACTTAAAAAAAGAATCTATTATTTTTATTTCTTTCTTTGTATTATATTAATTATTCAAATAATTTCTCCTAAAAACGCAAATAATCATTATAATTTTAGGAGACATTATTATAGATATTTCGATCTAAATATATTATTTTGTGTTGGTAATTAATATATTTAATAATTATTTTAATTTGTATACATGACCTAAAATGGTATTAAAGGCAGAAGACGGGAAGTATTAGTTATTTACTTATTTTGGAAAAACTTTGCCATTTTATTTGATTTGAGGCAGCCGGAGGAAAAAGGGGAACATCCAATCTCTCATTACTTTTCATATTTATTATTTTGATAATTTGTAACTATTTGCTAAAAAAAGGTTTTATCCATTTGGTCAATACTCAATAGTAATGGAGAAATTTCAAAATTTAGAGTTTTGAAATTAAAAATTTATAAATAAATATATTTTTATAGTTTTGATGTTTAAAATTTATATAGCCTCCAAACATTTGATCTCGTTGAATATAAAATGGAACATCATGCAGCTACACAATTTTCTAAATCCATAAATTTTGAAGAAAAAAAATGTTCTCAATAAATTTAAGGTCAATATTTTTTTGGATTGGTTTCCTACTGTCCACAACTATGACACGATCTTTTAGAAATAGATGATACAATATAAAAAGAGATATAAACAATTATGACTAGACTTGATAAATTATAATAGAGATAAAAATATATAATGAAATATGAAGAAAATGTAGAAAAAATTTGCAACCACAAAAAATTAATTATCCATGATAAGCGAATGATGATGATGGGGTTATGGAGTTATACATCTCACTCAAGTAATTAAAATTAGACAAATAAATTAGCTAAATTTTGCATTATCAATAAAGTTTTACCGAATTTTCAAAACCATACCTATCTACATCAGATTACTTAATTATATTATTTACTTAATAATTATTCAATTTTTGAAAAAGTAATACAAAATAAAATAAGTAACCCATTAATAATCTTTTCCATTTAAACCAAATCCCCTTAGTCAACTAAACACTCTAGACTGGTATGGTAATATGGTAAATAGAGAAGAGAACAAGTCCGATAATTCACGATACTAGACGCCGCCGTGTATTAATTTGCTACTACTTCTCTTTTGTTTCATTTCATTTTCCTCAACTTCTCTCTCATAATCGCCACCGTGCATCTCTTTCTCCCGCCGGGGATCGCAACCCCTGCGATTCCATTCAACGTTCCCTTCTCCGATTCTCCCATTTCTTCCTTTTAGGGTTTCCCTATCACCAAATCTCTCACTCCGAGAGCACACTGTACCTTTTCCTTTTCCTCAACCTACTCAACTTCGTAATCATGGCTATTCGTGTTACCTTCTCCTTCTCCGGCTATGTCGCAAACAACATCGTTTCCTCCGCCACCTCCCGCATATCCAAAAACCACTGCCTCCAAGAATGTTGGATCCGATCTTGCCTCTTTGGAACAAACCGCAGAAACGAACCCGATCCCTCTACCGGAGTTCGCAGTTTCCATTCTGATTTTAGAAAATCCAAATCAGATTGTTGGGTCAAAAATTCTGCCTCCGCTGCTTACACCACCCTCGCCGGAGAAATTGTCGGTGATAACTGTAAGAACCCTATCGTGTTAGGTTTGATCTCGATGATGAAGTCAACGGTGTGTGTTTCTGGGTCATCAACGGCGGCTATGGGTGTTTTGGGTATTTCTCCATTTAAATCCTCTTCAATCATACCCTTCTTTCAGGGTTCCAAGTCGATTCCTTGTAATGAAACTGAAGCTGATGAAACTGTTGGTTCCAATTTGAGTTCCAAAGATTTTGAGAGAAGTAGTTGGATTTCGCGGTTGTTGAATGTTTGTTCTGCTGATGCGAAAGCTGTGTTAACAGCTGTCACTGTTAGTGTTCTATTTAAATCTTACTTGGCTGAACCAAAGTCTATTCCTTCTGCTTCTATGAACCCAACTCTTGAAGTTGGTGATCGGATTTTAGCTGAGAAGGTTTATATCCAATTATTTGTGTTATGAGTTTTTTCATGTATTGTTTTTAGTTTGTTTAATCTGATTGTGTTTGTTACTTGTGGAACAGGTTTCTTTCTTATTTAGAAAGCCAGATGTTTCAGATATTGTGATTTTTAAAGCACCTCCTGTTTTACAGGTATTGTAATTCGTAACCTTCATCACTGCATTATTGCAAATGCTTCTGTAATGTATAGGTTGATCCTTTATTAAATTAAATGTAAAAGTGTTTGTGAAAAATGATGTTTCCTTATTTTGTGTCTTCCGTAGGAATTTGGTTTTTCTTCATCCGATGTATTTATAAAAAGGGTTGTGGCTAAGGAAGGAGACTGTGTTGAAGTAAGTTTCTATGGTTTCAGCTATTTGTTGATTACCTTGGAAGTGTTGTATCTTAATTGCTGCTGACGTGTTGGTTTTTTTTTCTTCTGGTAGGTTCGTGATGGAAAACTATTGGTGAATGGTGTTGCTGAAGAAGAGGAATTCGTTTTAGAACCTCTTGAATATGTGATGGATCAAGTGGTAATGTTTGACATTTTCCATGCTAAATGGTATTTTGTGAATTGATTGTGGTACTTGATAACATTGTTAATAGTTTTTTCTTCTTCTTCATGGCTGCAGGTTGTGCCAGAAGGATATGTTTTTGTGATGGGAGACAATCGTAATAACAGTTTTGATTCTCATAACTGGTAAGTTTTCAATCACTCTACCACTGATTTTTCTCTGTTGTTTCTGGTGGAGGAAGTGCTGCTTTAGGTGGACAATACATTTTGGTCTATTTGTTGATGCTGTTATTCTCAAAACATCTTGGTTATATGTAAAGATGCAATCATGTCTCTCGGCTGTTCATATTTATTATCCCAAGAGTGTATGTAACTATATACTTATTTGAACGATGTCTGACATTTTAACTGAACATATTTGCTATTTTTGTGTTTATCAGGGGTCCACTCCCTATCGAGAACATTGTTGGTAGATCCATGTTTCGGTACTGGCCTCCATCCAAAGTATCTGACTCTGACATCCTTCTTCAGAAACCTGCATCTGGAAACAATTCTGTGGCAGTTTCTTGACATGATTCCCCTGCCTTCTGAGGGTGAAGGGTTCCAGATACTTTTATTTCTTAAAGATGGAGCGCTGCTCACGTTTTTGCCCTGGAGTGAGCTCTTATCTGTTCAACGATTCTTCAAGATGAGCCTGCTTGTGTTGAATATAGTTTGGGGTGAATGTCATATTCATTGATGCGAATTTGTCAATGACCTAATAATGATGAATACCTTGTTCATTTGGTGGTTTCCTGAGATGAAAGGGAAGTGAAAGAGACATGATGATTTATTTGTGTTGAATTCTTTCGTAGTTTCATGTATAGGGGTCTGAATGTTAGAAACATGAGGAAAGATTTGGCATGGAACTATTTACGCCTCTATGAGTTCCATAACCAAGCCTTCCTCCCAATTTGAATCTATGTTGTGATTCAGTCATTAATGGAAAAAATTATCTGGGCACGACTCTAGTTTTGCCTGTTTTCCGGTACATATGGATGCATGTTTTAAAAACAATAATCATTTAAGGTTTGCTTAAGTTATTCATGATATTGTCGGTGAATTTAAGTAATAATAATTCATAACATATCATTACTTTGGTGAATGGTGAACATGTTTGTATAACTTGAAAATTTCTTGATAAGGGATTTAAGAAGGCGGAGATTATGATTTAGGACAATATGGATTTTTCTACTAAAATTTGAAAATTTAAAGCAATAAACTTCAAAATGTTTTTGTTTAGTAGAACTTGAAAATACAGATTTTGCTAGCTTCTACATAATAACTGAGATTCCAGAACAGCAACATAAAAATAACAGGTTACATATCACAGGTCTAATAATCTAAACCTTGGCCAATTCAACATTATCTTTTGAATCACCTTGCTTATCTTCCACTGTTTTGTAAATATAACAAGAAGCACAAAACAAGTAAAACACAAAGTTCAAAATGCTTATCACTGCCAACAGATAATAGAAGTAGTTGAGCTTGTCTCTATTCAAGTTATTACTTCCCAGCCACCCTCCACTCACTTTGTTAACTACCTCAACCACCACTGTGCTCATAAAGTAGCCAAAGGCTGCAGAACACCAAGATATCGCAGTGCTCAGTGACTTCATTCCAGCTGAACTTTCTGCATAGAAAAACTCCAGAAGGCCAATTAGTGTAAACATGTCTGCTGCTCCAAAAATACCATATTGGTAACCAAGCCAGAAAATACTCATTGGCAAAGGCTCAGTGCTATCTACCATGTTGTGTTCAATGGCCAAGGATTTGCGGCGCGTCTCCACAAAACCAGCAACTGCCATGGAAATAACTGACAGAACCAATCCAATTCCAATGCGCTGAAGGTGTCGAATTCCAGTTGGAATCCCTGTGATTCTTCGAGCGAATGGGACAAAGATGCAGTCGTATGTAGGGATAAGGATAAAAATGATCAACAGAGGGATGACTGGTAGAGTGGATCCTGGCATTTTAAACCCCTTGATTTTATTGTTCATGGTGGTGCTTTGTTGTATAGTGAAAGTTTGAAGCTGAGCCAAACATGTGTTCATAAACATGGTGCTAAATATTATAGGTAGCATTCGGATTAGGATTTTGGTTTCTTCCACTTGTGTCACTGTGCACAAATTCCAGGGTCCTGAGGGTGTGGGTTTTGTAGTAATTGCTGCATGGTCCAAGAATCTGGATATTCATTTTTTGCAATAAAACCAAATGAGGAAGAGCAATAAACACTAGTCCTATTCCTAAGCAAAGATAACTGGTCATGTAACATAAGAGAATACAAATTTATTTGTCATGTTGTAGTACCTGAATTGATTGGTCCTTTTGAGGATTTCATAATTGTCATCTCTTTCTTTTTCATGAATTTCATGTAGTTCCTCTGTGTTCTCTGGAATCTGAACTTTTCTGTTTCTAAATGCTGCTATAAATACCTAGTAGTTCAACAAATATGAGTCTAATATGTATTAAGTGAACATTTTTAAATATAAGAGAAGTGATCAAAAAATGACAATAATGTTATTGACCTGTATAATTCGAGTTAGTGGGCTACCCTTAGGGATATTGTTTCTATATAATGACTTGCCCATGCAAATGAAGAGAATAGCACAGAAGATTGCTATAGTGCATATACCAAAACTCCAACCCCATCCATGGTTGGCACCAATCCAATTAATGAGAGTAACACCAATTATTGATCCTATGGTAAGGCTAAACAAGAACCAGTTGAAAAAGCTTGATAGTTGAGTTGCCTCTTTGGGATTTTTAGCATCAAACTGATCAGCTCCTAAGGCTGGTAAAGCTGCCTTAATACCACCAGTTCCCAATGCAACAAGGTATAGGCCACAGTAAAGAATTGCAGCTTGGCCAACTGTAGTGGATTTACATTGGCTTATCTGGTTTGGTGCTAAATCTTTGCACGGTATGGGTCTTAACTGGTGGAAATATGCTTGAGTTGTGAGAAGACCATATCCCTGTAATTACAACAATTAGTTCTGTGAAGTTTTTATTCCTTTTTTGAGAAATTTTTATATAACTAAATTCATGCATGCTCCAGACAAATTAGTGCTGAAAGTTTATCTGATTTAGTGCTGAAAGTTTATCCTCCTGGACAAATTAGTGCTTAAGAAGTTATTCATCTATTGTTATATTTTTGCCTTTGTCTAAACATTCTCATCTATATGAAGGAGGCATTTGATATATCCTTACAGTGTGAGACTTTAGATATAACATTTCTGTAAAAGGATTAAAAGAAGTTCCCCAATGGATTGGAGTTAAAATTATTTGATTCTAACCAGTATTAACTAAATACAAGGGATGATATGGACATCAACCAACTTGTTATTTTATTATTATTATCACAATAAAATTCATTTTTTGTAATTATTGTGTTGTCATGCTGCACTATTAATTGTATGACTTTCTGCTAAGAATATTTTAGGCTGTGCCCACTTCCAGATTTTTTTTTGTCTTTAAATTACAAAACGAAACGTACCAGTCAAAGCACTAGGTGGAATTCAATTATTGAGCACTATGATTGTAAAGACTCTCTAAACTATCCTCAAAAGGAAATATGCAATGCTTATCCATTTTATTTCATTCCATGTTATTCATAGGATTTGTCTTTCACAGTTAATTGGACTTACCAACAATTCCATGCATGCAAATAGAACACAAGTCTTGAACCTAGATATATATGTATCACTGATAAATCCACCAACAAGTGCTAATAAAAATGCAGTTCCTGAAAAGTTTGTCAGGGTTGTAGCAGATTCTGTTAAGCTGAAGTTCATGTAGCTAAAGAAATATGTTACTAGGCTCACTGCATTAGCAACAAAGGCCATGTTATCAAGTCCTTCCATAACTGCATACAAAAATTGTAAATTTCAATTTAATATACAAAAACAACAAAAAGATTTCCACACATAAAAGGGTACAAAACAGGATTTTACATACCATATACAGGAAGTGTAGCTTTGTTTCCTCCTAGCTTTTTTTGTACCTTTGGTTGCATATCCATGTTTTTGGAGATTCCCTGATGAGTGATCAAACAAATTCAATTAACAAAAGAAATTTAAGAAGTGTTTTGTTTTAAGGTAGAGAAAGGAGGCACATATATTGCACTAAGGTATTAGTAGAAGAACATTAAAAATATACAGCAAGAAAAGATGAAGGCTTAATTACCATTGTTAGTGCCTTCTTTGAAAGACAGGATCTGCTTCTTTTGGTACTAGTAGTTCATTCGTTTTGGATTTATATAGGATAAAAAAAAACCCACCTTATTATAAAAAAATGCTATTTTAACAACCGTTATAATTTTAGTTATAATTTTGTTTTTTGGATGATACATGTAGAGATAAAATGTGAGAAGTGAGAGATATAATTTAATGTAAGATAGGTTATAGAATTTGAGATATTAAGATAACACTACTCCATATATTATGTGCCACTAGTTGCCTTTAACATTAAAGTAAGCAATTAGAAAATTATGTCAAAACTTGGCAATGTGACAATAATTTTGGTTTATTTTTAAGCTGAGTTATGTTCATGTTTTGTCATCTTCCTCACCAACCCTATATACTGTAATTGTTTTCACTTCATCACTTGACTATATCTTTTTTTTTCAAACTTGGACAAATTAGTCAAATGCTGATAAGGTAGACTACTGATGTTACTGCATGGGATTGATCAGCATCTCTGAACTACTTCGTTCATGTATCTGTTCCAAACATAGAGCATATAATCTTCACAATCATTCCCTAGTTAACTAATAAACCAAGCTTTATACAAATCAATAGAGAAATATCATTCAAATTAATAAATTAGGATAAACTAAGAAGTTTCTTTTATGCTAGCAGAACTTAGTCCCCAATGTTTAATTTAAACTTTATTGTTCCTTTGTGTTTTATGCCAAGGTAGTTGGCAAGCTACTTTCAGTTGTTTTCCATAATGGATTTAATAACATTGAATTGCATGTCAAATTTAGGAATGGCAACGGGGCGGGTTGGAGTCGGGTTTGTACTTACTTAACCCTGAACCCGAACTCGAATTAAGCGGGATTGAAACTAACAATACCATACCGAACCCGTCGGGTTTTGGGTAACCCGAACCCGAAAAAAACCAGAACCAAAACATATATTTTCATATATAGATTATATATATAGCTTATATATATGTGTGAAATTTATATACCGAAATTTGAACCCGGCTAAAACCCGAACCCAATCATATCGGGTTTTCCCCGTTAAATTCGGGTTGGGTTCAGGTGGATACTCGCGGATTCAGTTTTCATTGTGATCCCTAGTCAAATTGTCATTGAGAACGTTTGTTCTGTTCGTTCACTTCACCAGCTTGCTTAACTTCTTCTGCAAGTCATCTTAATTTGATACAGTTAAGATTGTGTGGCTCAAAAACTTTTTTCATTTTCCAACACTTTCATTCTAGTGCGGCGCCTACCAACAATTAATCACACCGCCTTGTTTACTTCCTTCCTAGAGGATTTGTTGTACTCTCCTTTTACATAGTGGAATTTTGCTCTTGAGCGCCCGTGGTTTTTTTACCTCTCACACTGAGGGGTTTTTCCACGTTAAATCTTGTGTGTTATTTTCTTGTTCATTTACTTGCTTCTATTTTGTTCTCAATTGATCCGATCTTGTGCTTCCGCATTGTGCTCTATTCCTAACAAGTGGTATCAGAACTCTTAATCAATTGAGAATTTAATAATGTCTAAATTTGACATTGAGAAGTTTGATGACAATATTAGATTTTCTATTTGGCGAGTCCAAATGAGGGTCGTTCTTATCCAGAGCGAATTAAAGAAATCTTTAGATGGGAAATCAAAGAAATCAGCTTCCATGACTGATGACTAATGGGACGAGTTGGACGAAAAGGCGCTTTCAACAATCCAAAAGCCTCGCAAACAAGCTTCGTCTCAAAGAAAGGTTATATACATTTCGTATGGTTGAAGGTACTCCTATTCAAACTCATTTTGATGATTTTAACTCTATTTTTCATATGTGTCCTTATAAGGACTTATTCACCACTTTTGAACACGATGACAGTTGTGTTGTTGTGATGGGAAATGATACCCAAGGCAAGGTATGTACAGTTCATATCAAGACTCATGATGGTGTTGTCAGAACTTTGGCAGATGTCCGCTATATTCCAGATTTGAAGCGAAATTTAATTTCTTTTGGCACCCTAGAGTCTTTTGGGTGCAGATATTCAGCTAAAAGTGGAGTTCTAAAATTATCGAAAGGTGCTCTTGTATTATTAAAGGCTAATCGAGTTGGTAGCTTATATGTCTTGCAAGGCTCTGTTGCGACAAGTTCAGCAGCTGTATCTTCTTCAATGCTTGATAATGATATCACCAAATTATGTCACATGCGTCTGGGCCATATGAGTGAAAAAGGCATGCACCTTCTGAGCAAACAAGGTCATCTTGGTAAACATGACATCAATAAGTTGGAGTTTTGTAAACATTGTGTTTTTGGGAAACAAAAAAGGTTAGTTTCTCTACAACAACTCACCGTACCAAATGTATTATTGATTATATTCATTCTGACTTTCGGGGGCCTTCTAAAGTTCCTTCCCATAAAGGATGCCGCTATATGATGACTATCATTGATGATTTTTCTCGTAAAGTTTGGATTTATTTTCTGCGGCATAAAAATGAAACATTCTCCACTTTCAAAAAGTGGAAAACTCTTGTTGAAACCTAGATAGGGAAAAAGGTGAAAAAGCTCGGAACAGACAATGAGTTAGAGTTCTGTAATGGTGAATTTAATGAGTTCTACACAAATCATGGTATTGCTAGACACAAAACCATTCCAAGGAATCCTCAGCAAAATGGTGTTGCAGAACGGATGAACATGACTCTACTTGAGAGAGCTCGTTGTATGCTCTCAAATGTTGGGTTATGGCATCAACGTGAACTTTGGGCTGAGGCAGCATCTACTGCTTGTTACTTGGTCAACCGCTCTCCACATTCGACACTTGACTTCAAAATTTCAGAAGAAATTTGGTCAGGTAATCCTGTTGATTATTCTTATTTAAGAATATTTGGATGTCCTGCTTATGCATATGTTAATGATGGTAAATTAGCTCCAAAAGTTGTTGAGTGCATATTTTTTTGTTATGCATCCGAGTCTAAGGGATATCACTTATGGTGTTCCGATTCAAAGTCACAAAAGTTAATTCTCACTAGATATGTGACATTTAATGAGAATGCATTATTATCTTCTGGAAAACAATCTGTTGTGTCTTCTTCTACTAGTACAGGTAATCTGCAGGGTACTAGCGAGAAAGTGGAGTTGATAGTAAAGCATGCAGCTCCTAATGTTGATGTTCCATCTTCCTTGACAAATGAATCAACCTTTGATGATCATTATGCTGATTGTGATGATAATATCACTTCTCATATTCATCAACATGAAGATGATTATTGTCTTGCCCGAGACAAAGCTAGAAGACAAATTAAAAGGTCAGCTAGGTACACTGATAGTGATAATTTAATTGTTTATGCATTGTCAGTGGCACAAGAGGTAAATAATAGTGTTGAACCTACCAACTATAGAGAAGTTGTTTCTTGTGTCGATTCTTCACAGTGGCTAGTGGCTATGAATGAAGAAATGGAAAGTCTTCATAAAAATGATACTTGGGCTTTGACAGAGCTTCCCAAAGGCAAACGACCATTGAGATGTAAATGGGTCTATAAAAGGAAAGATGACATTCCCGGGGTTGAAGATCCAAGATGCAAAGCAAGACTAGTTTTTAAAGGCTTTAATCAAAAGGAATGTATTGACTTTAATGAGATATTCTCACCTGTTGTTCGTCATACTTCCATTTGTGTTTTGCTTGCTTTTGTTGCTTTATTTGATTTGGAGTTGGAGCAACTTGATGTAAAGACAACTTTTCTACATGGAGAGATAAAAGAAGAAATTTACATGGAACAACCCGATGGATTTATTGTTCCTGATAAGGAGCATCTTGTATGTCGATTGAAGAAATATTTATATGGCCTTAAGCAAGCTCCAAGACAGTGGTATAAGAGGTTCGAATTATTTTATGATTGGGCAAAGTTATTACAGAAGTCAATTTGATGACTGTATTTATTTCCAAAAATTTCCAGATGGATCTTTCATATACTTGTTATTTTATGTTGATGATATGTTAATTGTTTCACGTGATAAGTCTTTGATCAGGAAATTGAAAACTCAACTCAATAATGAGTTTGAGATGAAGGAATTAGGTGCAGCCAAGAAAATTCTTGGTATAGAGATTTGCAGGGACCGTCAAGCTGGTAAACTATTCTTATCTCAATAAAAGTATATTGAGAGAGTGCTTGAAAGGTTTAGCGTGAATGATTGCAAACCTGTTTCTACTCCACTTGCTGCACATCTCAAGTTATCTTCAGATCTTTGCCCACATACAGAAGAGGAGATTGAGTGTATGTCACGTGTTCCTAATGCTAGTGCAGTTGGTAGTCTTATGTATGCTATGGTGTGCACTAGACCAGATTTAGCATACACTGCTAGCATTGTGAGTCGATATATGCATAATCATGGCAAGGATCACTATAGTGTTGTAAAGTGGATTTTTCGGTATCTAAAAGGTACTTCTGTCATTGGTTTGATATTTGACAGAAGCAATGCTACAACCGATGATGTTGTAAGTTATGTTGATTCAGATTATGCTGGTAACAATGATAGAAGGAGATTTCTTTCTGGTTACATCTTTACTCTTTATAATAGTGCTATCAGTTGGAAAGCTACTCTTCAGTCTGTTGCTGCATTGTCTACGACTGAAGCAGAATATATTTCAGCAACAGAGGGTGTGAAGGAGGCTATTTGGCTCTGAGGTTTGGTAAATGAATTTGGTTTAGCACAAGGTGTTCTTTGTAACGACTCGATTTTATAATCCAAATTTTTTGAAACTTTATTCATGAAAGTGAAGTGATTGCTTATGGTAAGGTACCCCTTAGCCAATTTGGAAAACCTTATTGAATTTAAATATTAATTGAGTTTCCCAATTCAAAATGCGGAAATAATCAATAATACATTTTCATCAAAAACATGGCATCACATTCTATTTTAATCCATAATCCATACAATTATCATTTGTTTCAATTACAACACTGGTTAAGGTATTCATGCTAATCTTATTGCATCTTTCGAAAGAAATCATTTATACAACATAGTTACTTCAACATATTTCTCATATTACATACATTATACAAATACAAAAACGACTACTCCAGTCTATACTCTCATTAGCAAACATCCACGACGCAACAACAACACCCTGAATTCACATACAACACATAGACAAGGAAAGCAGAGGGAGTAAGAACCAACTACGGCGACCGTAGCGTGAAATTACATGAAGTAATATCATTAAAGTATAACAACATATACAATCATCTAAAATCAATCATAGTAATCATATACCATTTATATATCAGTCAATGCCTTAAAACACATAATGTTCACATATTCAATCGGTATAATCATCACATTTCACTTAGATAATTCAACACATCAGTACAACAAACCATAAGATATTTACTTCTTCAATTAACATCTTTTACAATTCACTTACACAGTTTATCCAATTTCATCTTCATCAATATTCCTATTACCATAGTTATTACAAATACCCAATGATACTCCCATACCCGAAGGCGGTACACTAATGTCAAAGCAATACAACACTTCCAAAACAATACAATACCCCTACGACAACCCAATATCACAAATGGCCAATCAAATCCATACCACAAAGGCAAGTCACATTCATACCATGAAGGCAGGTCAAATCCATACTACGAAGGCAGGTCAAATCCATACTACGAAGGCAGGTCAAATCCAATACTACGAAGGCAGGTCAAATCCATACTACGAAGGCAGGTCAAATCCATACCACAAAGGCAGGTCAAAGTTCATACCACGAAGGCAGGTCAAAATCCATACCACAAATGCAGATCAAAATTCATACCACAATGGTAGGTCAAAATTCATACCACAAGGGTAGGTCAAAATCCATACCACGAAGGCAGGTCAAAATTCATATCACGAAGGCAGGTCAAAATACATACCACAAAGGCATGTCAAAATCCATACTACAAATGCAGAACAAAATTCATACCACAAGGGCAGGTCAAAATCCATACCACAAGGGCAAGTCAAAATTCATACCACAACGGCAGGTCAAAATCCATACCACAAAGGAACTCAAAATCCATACCACGAAGGCAGGTCAAAATCCATACCACGGAGGCAGGTCAAAAATCCATACCACGAAGCCAGATCAATCATTGCTCAAAGAGCCAATACCATATCACATTCAACATGCACATTCCTCATATCCCTCTCACAAACAATCTAGTTTTCTACTCATATCCATACAACAATAAAACCAACATCAATGTCATAAGCACAATGTATCTCATATCCTACCACAATAAAATCACTCACAACATCATCATCTCATAATATAATCATGTCCATTTATCACCAACAAGCCGCTCATCACAAAATCATTATTACAAACATACACATATATGTTTATAACAAATAAATGACTCATCTCCACATTTAACAAATCAACAACTCATCATGTAACACCCTAAATTTTAAGTCTTTAAAATTATAGTATCAGTCCTAGGATCCTCGCTTGAGCGAGAGATTCTCGCTTGGGCGAGAGAGGTTCACCTGGGAGGGTGAAATCCTGGGCTATACTGGAGGATTCTCGCCTGGGCGAGAAATGGCATTTTGGGCCTGTTGAGACTATGAGATTCTCGCTTGAGCGAGAGGGTCAGTTCTGAGTTTTTAAAATGGGCGGGATTTTCTCGCTTGAGCGAGAATAAGCTCGCTTAAGCGAGAACCCGACGGGAGCATTAAATGAGGGAAATCCCAAATACATTTTGAGGTTAAGAATTGAAGAGAGGTGAGAGAATAGAGCATTCCCAAGGTCTAGGAGCTTTGATTCTTGTTCAAGAGCTTGAGAAGAGGTAAAACTCTCTATCCTAACTTTCTTCTTCTCTTGAAAACCCATTTTTGGTATTATGGATCTCTTCTCAAGAATGAGGGAAACCATGAAAACTCATCCTTTTGAGTTATGGTTCGTTTTATGTGATTTTTCTCTTGTAAACTCTTGGTTTAGAGTTAGTATGTCGAAAATGGAAAGAGTTTGTGGGTTGGTTCATGAAAACCCCAAAACCCTAAAGAGAAAATGTGGTTAAAATGGAAAATGGTTAAAATGCTAGAGGTAGAAGATGAGTTTACTTTCTAATATTGAAAATATAATGAATATCTTGTATGGTTAAATAATGGAATATAAGTTGTTTATGTGATATTTGGTATAAGTGACTAACCTTGTGTTATACGGTGGGATGAGGAAAGATCCTAAGGTTGGACGCGGTGTCGGTGGAACTTGAGGAGTTGCCAAGAACCCAAACCCAACATTCACCGAGGTAAGGATAAGTCTTTAACTTATGCACTGTGATAGAAAATGTGTTGATTTTCTGATATGGATGACGAAATGAAGCGTAAATCACTTAGTTGTTATAAACATATATGGGTATGTATGTAACAACGATGAGTGGATTTGCCGTATATGTATTGGTGGAGTACCAATGGAAATAATACTCGGAATAATGCAATGAAGTGTAAATCACTTAGTTGTTATAAACATATATGGGTATATTTGTAACAACGAGGAGTGGATTTACCATATATGTATTGGTGGAGTGCCAATGAAAATAAAACTCAGAATAATAAAATGATTCGTAAATCACTTTGTAGTTATAAGCATATATGTATATGTTTGTAATGAGATCAGATGCATTTACTGTTTTTTTGTATTGGTGGAGTGCCAATGAAAATAAAACTCGTAAAAATGTATTGGTGGAGTGCCAATGGAAATAAAACTCGTTTTTAGCCGACCATGATTAGTTAGCGACTTTGGCTCAAGTAATGTAGCAAGCTTTGGCTCAAGCAATGTAGCAAGCTTTGGCTCAAGCAATGTAGCAAGCTTTGGCTCAAGTAATGTAGCAAGCTTTGGCTCAAGTAATGTAGCAAGCTTTGGCTCAAGCAATGTAGCAAACTTTGGCTCAAGTTATCTAGCATGGTTTTCAAAAGTACGAACGTTGAAATTGGCTTTTAAGTAAACTTGATTTTAAACCATTTATTTAACCTTATTAAATGTGGATTAACTTACATTGATATTTAATGAGTTAACGACTTATTCCTTTGTGTTTTCTTGCTGTATTGTCAATGTTAATCCCATTGCAGGTAGGTGGAAGGAGTATGGGTGATTTTGATTAGGAGCTTAGAGACTTTTATTTTGATGTCTCTTATCCATTCTTTTGAACCTTGTTGGTTGTACTTGAACTAATTATTTTGTAATTATAAACCTGATTGTTGTACATGATGTAAATCATAGAAACTAGTAACTTGGGATATATGTAGCTATGAGCGTTTTGTAAACCATAGCTAATTGTATGCAGACGTTACTAAGTTACATTAATACGAATTATATTTTTCTGCTATCTGAATTGGTGTGTTACTTTTGGGTTCATAGATCGGGTGTGAGCAAGAAGTGAGATCTTTTAACTAAGTTTATTCACTCGGTAATTATGATTTATCGTTAAATGCATGGAATTGGATTAAATAAGGAAAAAATTTCAAAGGTAGAATTTGGGTTCTTACACATCACACAATCATTGATACAAACACACCCATATATGTTTATAACAAATCAACCATCCATAACACACCATTATCGTAATGTTAGAACCATCTTTTATGACGGTGTATTACCATAAATGAACATATAGCGTTTTATTTAAATAAACGGTTTTCCCGCACATATATCCCCACTTTTATGGCTAATACATCTCCATGTAAAATAAAGACTCTCACATGGACCATAAACACCCAAAAGAGTTTCTATCCGTTAACATGTTCCAATTCTTGAGGGAAATCGGAGAAGATGAATCTAATGAAATACTCTAAGACCATAATGGTCTTCTCCCTCACCTTAGGTTGTGTAAGCTTCATGGATCCGCAAAGAGCTTCATCTATCTCCATCTCCTTCTCCATTGCTCCTTTTCCAACTCCAACTTCACCAATGTGTCACTAAGAAGTAAGAGGAAGAGGTTTTGATGAGTCTCTGAGGTTTAGTAGAGGAGAGAGTCGAAATCTATGGAGAGCCGCTGTTAGGAGTGAAAAGGGAGAAAAGAAAATGAAAATTAGGGTTTGGGAAACCTTTCTTTACTTTTATAGTTGGGTACTCTCGCCTGGGCGAGAATAGCTCGCTTGAACGAGAAGCCCACGACATTTTAAATTTCAAAACATGGATTCTCTCGCCTGGGTGAGATTCTCTCGCTCAAGCGAGAATCTCACAGTCTGCCCAGACTTCTCTCGCTCAAGAGACCACTTTCTCGCTTGGGCGAGATTCCCAGAATTCCCAAAATTAAAACACTGGGTCTCTCGCTTGGGCGAGACCCCCTCTCTCAAGCGAGAATCTAGAAGTATGTCCCATTCTTCAGGACTGTTACCCATTTTAAGGTGGGTAAATTTGGGGTGTTACATTCTTAGAGTATTTTGTGATAGTCAAAGTGCTATTCATTTGACTAAGAATAATCGTTATCATGACAAAACCAAACACATTGATGTGAAACGTCACTTCATCCGAGATATTGTCATTATTGGTGAAATTATGGTGAAGAAAATTCATACATCATAGAATCCAGCAAATATGCTTACCAAGCCACTTCCAAATACCAAGTTCCAACACTCCTGAATTTGATTGGTCTCTACAGCATTTGACCGCCCCTCGGGACTTTATCTGGCGATAAGCAACTTATCGAATTTGAGCTAAGGTGAAGATTGTTAAGATTGTGTGACTCAAAAACTTTTTTCATTTTCCAACACTTTCATTGCAGTGCGGCGCCTACCAACAATTAATCACACCGCCTTGTTTACTTCCTCCATAGCTAAGGAATGAATTTCCAATTCATAAACATTTGCCTATAAAAGGCAATTCTCACTCTCTGTAACAATACATTCAAAACTAAAACACATAGAAATTTTGGTTTCCATTTTATATAAACAAAGTGTATTTTAGTGAGAATTCTTGTTCCATTTGAGAGAGTATATGTGAGAGAAAATATTGTTCTTTGTCCTCATTACTATTAGAGGATTTGTTGTACTCTCCTTTTACATAGTGGAATTTTGCTCTTGAGCGTCCGTGATTTTTTTATCTCTCACACTGAGGGGGGTTTTCCATGTTAAATCTTGTGTGTTATTTTCTTGTTCATTTACTTACTTCTATTTTGTTCTCAATTGATCTAATCTTGTGATTCTGCATTGCGCTCTATTCCTAAAGGAAAAAAATCCAATTAATAATGTTCAGTAGTAAGGACTTGTAACTACATTATACTCAAGTAATCCATGATTTATTATGATATGAAGACAATAATGCCTTAGATATTATTAAATAATAAATAGATTTTACGCCACTTGCATGAATGTTAGGAAGATATCAAAGAACCCTTTTTAGACTCTATAACAATTCAACTATGAAAGTTTAGTGAGGAGTAGAAAATCACCTTACATGTGTGTGAGAATCATGTTGATTTGATAATAATGTTTTTAAATTTTAATTGAGTGTTGTAACATTAGCACAAATGTCTAATCTATTGAGAAATATAACAATTATAAGATAAATTGCGTGGTCCATATAAGAACGACCATGGAGTTGCAAGGGTTAAAGATAATCGGTTGGTTCTTATTGAGAGTCCCAATATTAGAGAACTTCTTAATATTTTTGCTATAAGCAGTCACTATATTACACAATAATATTTTCCTTCTAAGAAATAAATGAGATATGAGAGTATAATTTCCCCTCTCATAATATCGCATATGAATGTCACTACCACCATCATCTCTGTACCACATTCAACACATTAATTCTATAAATAAAAGCCTAATCTCTGTATCTTTTATCACGATTTTATCCTAATTTCTATCTTATCTAAAAAAAAAGTGCCCATACAAAAATAAAGATTATATATTCTTACCAAGATAAGCGAAAATGCAATAAGAATCCTAAAGAACCTGTCTATATAATGTTATATCTTAAATCTAATTGTCACACTTCAAACTAGATCAATTAAACTTGATTCAATTTATTCAATCCTTTCAGGACTTCAAATTTCAGTTCCAAACAAATGCCATTGTTGTGTTTATGTATCCTGAAAAGCAAACATATAAATGGCCCATTTTTAATTCTTTTACTAAACCAATATTAAGGTTGTGGGCCGTGAAGTCTGTCTCTCCAAAGAAAAAAAGAAGGAAAAAACCAGATGTTATGACATTTTTATTTGGGATAAAATCATGTTTTCATAATTGAAATTAAAAGGAAAAGTTCTTTGTGGTCTAAAATGGCTTATGCTTTTAGAGCCTACAAAGTAAAACACGCGTCCCAAATTCTTAAGTGTGCTGTTTTCTTTCTCTCTTGAGTCTTGACCCTCTTAGTAGCATCTAATTTCCAAGTTCCACAATAAATCAGAACAACAATGGATCTTCGTGAATCAATCATCAACCAAAACGACGTGGCCTTGAACCTAACCAAACACTTATTCTCAAAAGAGGGTAAAGACACAAACCTAGTGTTTTCGCCGTTGTCGATTCACGTTGTGTTGAGTATCATCGCTTCTGGTTCCAAGGGTCCCACACTAGATCAGATACTCTCTTTCCTCCGATCTAATTCCACCGATCATCTCAATTCCTTTTCTTCTCAGCTCGTCTCCGTTGTCCTCTCCGATGGAAGTCTCGCCGGTGGTCCTCGCTTGTCTTTCGTTAATAGCGTGTGGATTGAACAATCGCTTTCTCTCAATTCTTCCTTCAAACACATTCTCGACAATGATTATAAGGCAACCTTGGCTTCTGTCGATTTTCAAACTAAGGTTAATCAAATTTTCTTCTCTTTTTGTCAGTAGTATAAATATAGAAACCATGTCCTGCTTTTTATTGTGAAACAATAACCAAGCCTTATAGATCAAACATGTCTGAGTTGTTAGTCTACTTTTCTTGAATGAGAAATCAAGCCAAAAAGATATGAGTTAATATTAGCAAAACGTTATAGAAGTGATTGAATTTATAACTAATTTGCTAACATAAATATATGAACTAATATTAGCAAAGAGTTGTATAATTGATTTTAAAATTGATGATGGTTTTAAAGGCCGTTGAAGTGACCAATGAAGTTAATTCCTGGGCTGAAAAAGAGACGAATGGCCTTATTAAAGAGATTCTTCCACTTGGGTCAGTTGACAGCTTAACCAGACTCATCTTTGCAAATGCATTGTACTTCAAAGGAGCCTGGAATGACAAGTTTGATGCATCAATAACAAAAGACTACGATTTTCACCTTCTTAATGGCAACTCAGTCAAGGTTCCCTTCATGACCAGCAAAAGGAAGCAATTTATTAGTGCTTTTGATGGTTTCAAAGTCCTTGGTCTTCCTTATAAGCAAGGTGAAGATAAGCGTCAGTTCTCTATGTACTTGCTTCTTCCGGATGCTAAAGATGGGCTTTCCGCTTTGGTTGATAAGGTAGGTTCTGAACCTGGTTTCTTGGAACACAAACTTCATCTTGAAAAAGTGGAAGTAGGTGAGTTCAGGATCCCAAGATTCAAGATTTCTTTTGGTTTGGAAACTTCTAATGTGCTGAAGGAGCTAGGACTTGTTTTGCCATTCTCTGGCGGAGATTTGACAGCTATGGTGGATTCTCCTGTACCTCAGAGCCTGCTTGTTTCCAACATATTTCACAAGTCATTTATTGAAGTAAATGAAGAAGGCACTGAAGCTGCAGCTGCTACTGCTGCAACTATAACATATAGGAGTTTGCAAATTCTGACAAAGATGGACTTCATAGCTGACCATCCATTTTTGTTCCTCATCCGAGAAGATAGGACCGGAACTGTACTCTTTATTGGGCAGGTGCTCAATCCTCTTGCTGAATGATTTCAGCTGTGACAATCTTGGACACAACAAAATCAGCAGTGAAAACTAGGCCTTTTTCTGCCATGATCCTAAATCTTTTATTCTATGACACACGACTTTATGGGTAGGTGTTGCATGTTATATATTTGCTAACAGTTATGAGTTTAAGAGTCTGTATGTTGCATATTTTCTGGATGTGCTTGCATTCCCTAATCCAAATGGTTTGAAAGCCAGTCCTACTGAAATTTGAAGCTGTCAACTTTTACTTGTATAATTCAGAGTTAGTATGCTACCCTTTGGGATAGTGTTTCGATATAATGACTTGCCCATACATATGAACAGAATAACACAAAATATTGCTGTAGTGCATAAATACCAAAACTCCAACCCCATCAATGGTTGGCACCAATCCAATTAATCAGAGTAACAAGAACCAGTTGAAAAAGCTTGATAGTTGAGTTGTCTCTTTGCATTTTTAGCATCAAACTGATCAGCTCCTAAGGCTGGTAAAGCTGCCTTAGTACCACCAGTTCCCAATGCAACAAGGTATATGCCAGAGTACAGAATTGCAGTTTGGCCAACTGTAGTGGATTTACATTGGCTTATTTGATTTGGTGCTAAATCTTTGCAGGGTATGGGTCTTAACTGGTGGAAGTGTGCTTTAGTTGTGAGAAGACCATATCCCTGCAATTACAACAATTAGTTCTGTGAAGGTTTTATTCTTTTCTGAGAAATTTTTTTATAACTCAATTCATGCATGCTCCAAAGAGAATCTCCACTATTGACTTTAAAGTTTAAACAAACTTTGTAAATTTATGTCACTGATTGAAGTTCAGTGCTAAAAGGTTATCCTCCTGGGGAAGTTAAAGAAAATGAAAGAAAAAAATAGTGAAGGGTTAGGCTTATTCATTTATTGTTGTATCTTTGCCTTTGCCTAAACATTCTCATCTATATGGAGCCATTTGGTATATCAACCAGCTTGGTATTTTATTTATTATTATCCCAATAAAATTCTCTGTTTTTTGATGGACTTTTAGATGATACATGTAGAGCTAAAATGTGAGAAGTGAGAGATATAATTTAATGTAAGATAAGTTATAGAATTTGAGATATTAAGATAACATTACTCCAGATATTATGTGGCACTAGTTGCCTTTAACATTAAAGTAAGTAATTAGAAATCATGTCAAAACTTGGTATTGTGACAACAATTTTGGTTTATTTTTAAGTTGAGTTCTGTTTCTTTTTTGTCCTCTTCTTCACAAACCTATATAATGTAATTGTTTTGACTTCATCACTTGACTATCTTATTTTTCAAACTTGGACAAATTAGTTAAATGTTGGTACAGTAGACTACTAATGTTACTGCATGGGATTGATCAATAACTCTGACTTACTTCGTTCATATATATGTGATGAAGTCTCTATATTGAAAAATAAAAGATAAAGGATAGGTCTTGGTTTCGTGCGAAAAAGTGAAGGAAATAGACTTTTCTTTTATTTGTTATCTGGTGTGGTCGATCTCACCAGAGGCGCCATGCTCCAGTCCTTATCGCCGCTGGTTCAACGGATAAGCAAGAAACATCAGATTTGACACCCTTCTCCTAACACCCAATTCCTTGCGGCCATGCTCATCGTAGGTGTGGTGCTCCTTCCTTTTCCAGCCAATCTTGCTTTGACACGTGGAATCGTTTTTCTTGCATCCACCGTGACGAAGAAACATGGCTCACTTAGCATAAATTTTCTGATCCATGGCACGCCACACAGTATCATATTTCCGCCTGTTTTTTTTTATTTAGATCGCTTATGTTTGCATTAATTCATTGTATAATTATATAATAAATTGTTTTATGAAATTAATTATAAAAATAAAAAAAACAATTAAATATCATATTTTATAGAATAAATAACAAATAAGGGAAAATCCTTTTTGTTGTAGTAAATGAGTAAATTTTCTTTCAAAATAAATTTATTTCTATTTTCATAATCACATTATCAAATGTGCAGAGAAAAAAAATATTTATTATTAACTTAATACAGATTAAAATTATATTAAATTTTAAGGTATGATGTCGTGATGGATACTTGCAAAAATACCCAACATGTGGGTATTCATCAAATACCTACAATTGGTACCGGCAAAAATAATTTATAATTGAGAACGAGTATCATGATAAAATTTAATGATGACTATAACTATAAAATCATCACATATATATATCATATTATTCAAGTAATAATTCTTTTTATATATTAATTATTATAAAATATAATTAAAATTGAAAACCTATTGAATATATGTGGATACTCGTTACTTGCACATGTCTCTACCAATAATATGAGTATTAGTATAAATATACATTATTCGTGCCCACTAGTTCCGATGGCATCCCTGAAATCTAATTGTCACACTTTAAGGTGGATCAATTAAGCTTGATTCAATTTATTAAATCTTGTCTGAATTTCAAATTTCAGTCTCAAACAAATGTCATTGCCGTGGGCTGTGAAGTCTGTCTTTGGGAAGAAATTGGACAAAGATCCATATACCTAACCAATTAAATTTCACAAAATAATATTAAAATATTAATTTATGATTTTTTATTTTCTTTTTAATTAAACGAAGTTTTATAATTTGATTGATACACACGATGATGAGACATAAATTGAAACATGTGATCCTAGTACAAAACAAAGAAAATCCAGTGTAGATGATTCTTGTTGGTCCAAACTGGGTTTTGCAAGTGTCTCATATTCTAGCAGTGTGCTGGGTTTTGCAAGTGTCTCATATTCTAGCAGTGTGCTGTTTTTTTTTTCTCTCTTGACCCTCATACTACCTAATTTCCAAGTTCCACACAATATCACAACAAAGATGGATCTTCGTGAATCAATCATCAACCAAAACAATGTGACCTTGAACATAACCAAACACTTATTCTCAAAAGAGGGTAAAGACAAACCTAGTGTTTTCGCCGTTGTCGATTCACGTTGTGCTGAGTATCATAGCTTCTGGTTCCAAGGGCACCACACTAGATCAGTTACTCTCTTTCCTCCGATCCAATTCCATCGATCATCTCAACTCCTTTGTTTCTCAGCTCATCTCCGGTGTCCTCTACGATGGAAGTCTCGTCGAAGGTCCTCGCTTGTCGTTCATTAATAACGTGTGGGTTGAACGATCCATTTCTCTCAATTCTTCCTTCAAACACATTCTCGACAATGATTATAAGGCAATCGTCGCTTCTGTCGATTTTCAAACTAAGGTTAATCAATTTGTCTTCTCTTTCCTAACCACCTGCTTGTATATAAATATGTCTAATTCTCTTAAACTAGGAGGAGGATACATATGGTATAGATGAAAAAATAATTATTCCTAATATGTCTAAACGTACTTTTTTGGTCCAATTCTTTATTAAGTTATTCACTAATTAATAATAACCGTTAAGCTCTTGACAAAATTCACGTTTGTAGTTTAAATTGATCGCAACATCTTGAAGATGTATGTGACATACCTATATATATATATATATATATATATATATGTTATTCAAATCCATCAATCTGGCTTGCTAGTCTTTTTTTCTTGAATGTGCAATGTTAGCAAAAAGTTCTAGAGCTTGAGAGAATGCAACTCACACGATCCTTTTGGCATTTTGGAGCAGTAAAATTGTTCATTTCTATGTAAACTATTGTTGCCTTGCACATTAGATGAAATGTTTTGGCACTCTCATTATTATGTTTGGTATAAACATATCTGATTGAATTTATAACTAATTTGCTAACATAAATATATGAATTAATATTAGCAAAGAGTTGTATTATTGATTTTAAAATTAATGATGGTTTTAAACAATGTTGTAAAAACCGTACCGTACCGGCCGGGTCAACCAGAAAACCGGACCTCTAACCGGTACGGTATGTATGTTATACCGCATATGCAATAGAACCGGTGAAAACCGGTTTAAACCGGCCGGTTTGTACATTAATTTTTTTTTTTGAATTTCAAATTTTCAATTCTTCACCAATTTTTCAACTTCAATGATTGATATTTGTGTCATTTATTTGTATTTTGCGTTTGTTAAGTGGTAATTTTGTATTAATATATGTTTTGCACTTTAGACTTTGATTTTGTTAAAGACTTAACGTTGTTTGTTTGTGTGAATTTGGAGTAGATTATGAATATGAATTATAAATCTGAATACCTACTTATTTGAAATTTTTTGTTATAGGTTTATATATATATATATAAGCAAGTATGTCCGGTTTAACCGGCATGCGGTTTAATTACTGAACCACTGGTTGAAATACTGCACCATTATACCAATACCCTAACTGGTTTAATAACCGGTACGGTTTTAATAACATTGGTTTTAAACGCCGTTGAAGTGACTATTGAAGTTAATTCCTGGGCTGAAAAAGAGACAAATGGCCTTATTAAAGAGATTCTTCCATTTGGCTCAGTTAACTACTTGTTGTATCGACAATGACATGAGATAATCTTTAGTGATTGAGTCACGACCAGGTCGCTCCCTTTAAGACGTTTCGTGGTACTGCCTCAAGGTGCAAGCAGACTATCAACCACGCCATCCCCAGGATAAAACAACTAAGCTCTCTGTTATACGATTTCTTACTGCACTGTAAGAATCGCTATCGAATACACCCAAAAATATGGTTTCCAGTGCCAATTTTGAAAATACCCACAATATTAGCTTCCCGCGTGTCGGCAGAAAAGAGGCCGGAAATGTGTCGGCAGAGATATGGGAGGAGAAAGAGAATAATGAAAGGGGAGGGTCGGGCCTTCTAAATAAAATAAAATAAATATTTATTTTTTCAACAAAAAGAATGTTGGGACCCGACCCGAACACGGGCCGGCCGGACAGCAGCGGTGGTGCGTGCGCGTGTGGGGGTTTGTTTGTGTGAGTCCTCACCCACTCACAAATGGTAGGACTTGAGCCTTATAAGACCTTTCACCTTCCCTCTTCCAACCAATGTGGGACTTCAAGAGTTTTCTGAAAATCACACTCCAAGCTAAGCTCCTCTTTAATGGTCACTTTGATGTGGTTTAATGTCACTTTAAAAACACAATTTTTCTCAACACTACCTAACCAGACTCATCTTTGCAAATGCACTGTACTTCGGAGGGTTCTGGGAACAAAAGTTTAATGAATCAGACACAAAAGACTACGATTTTCATCTTCTTAATGGCACCTCAGTCAAGGTTCCCTTCATGACCAGCAGAATGGTTCAATATATTGGTGCTTTTGATGGTTTCAAAGTCCTTGATCTTGTTTATGAGCAAGATGAAGAAGATTGGCGTGTTTTCTCTATGTACTTGCTTCTTTCAGATGCTACAGATGGGCTTTCTGCTTTGGTTGAGAAGGTAGGTTCTGAATCTGGTTTCTTGGAACATAAACTTGATGTTGAAAAAGTGGAAGTAAGTGAGTTCAGGAGCCCAAGATTCAAGATTTCCTTTGGTTTGGAAACTTGTAATATGTTGAAGGACCATTCTGTGATGGAGATTTGACAGGTATGGTGGATTCTCATAGATGAGAAATTGTCTGTTTCCAACATATTTCACAAGTCATTTATTGATGTACAATGATGGGATGTTCTCTACCTATGTTTACGATGGACTTCATAGCTGATCATCCATTTTTGTTCCTCATCCGAGAAGATAAGACTGGAACTGTACTCTTTATTGGACAGGTGCTCAATCCTCTTGATGAATGATTTAGCTGTCACAATCCTGGACACTACAAATTCATCACTCAAAACTAGAAATGATCATGAAGCTACTTAAGTTGCATATAATATGATAAAAATTATTTGTTTTTCATGAATCATGTTATGAAAATATAAATATTGTACCTGCAGAAATATAAGTGATATTAAATCTAGTGCACACCCTGGAATATATATAGCATAGTCCCTGCATATAGGTAGGTGATGCATGTTATATATTTGGTTACAGTTATGAGTTTAAGAGTCTGCATTCCCTAATCCAAATGGTCTGAAAGTGAGTCCTCCTATTGATATTGGAAGGTGTCATTTATCATTTTTCTGTGTTAATGTTTGATAGTATCAGCGAAGAAAAATGTTAATGTCCATGGTAAGGATTACATTATTTAATTTAATTGATCATTATTGTTTTTATTTGCTTAGTCAATAAATATTTATTTCCATGTAGGTGGAGTAGGCCAAGAAAACTCCTAGAATAAATATCTAGTAGTCTTCACAATATTTGAACAATTAAGAGCTCCATATACCTGTCCTAAAATGTTGTCTTCATTCATGTCTCGACCAATTAGGAAAAAAAATAATATATAAGTGATGTTGAATTTTAAATGAGATGACGATATATAATTAATTGGGTCAGAAATATGGACACCATTTTAAGATAAGTGATCCCATAATGTAAAGTATAGTGTGAATGAATCACCCAATAACATGACTACACTTCACCCCAAATCTTAATCTGTATGTAATAAAATGTGAACCAAAGCACGTGTTTCCGACAACAAGCCATTCCAATCAACTATTGTGATAAGGTTAATGAGCATAGCATAGTTAGGTTTCATTGTGTACCTCAATATCTCCCTTATTCAACTAGCAAAGATTCACTCACACCTCATTGCTCTTTCTAATTTGTGAACCTCCTCAAAATCATTTTTTCCTTTAATATAACCAAAAGTCAGAAGTGTTGACCGTTAAAATGTTGATTTTCATTATTATTCAATCAGCATAATAATACAAGACATATTGAATTGGAAAATTTTGCATGTAATAAGAAAGACACAGCTACGTTGTTACCTTCCCTTTCATTTCCTTGGTGCTTCAATAGCTATACAAAAAGCATTACTACTTTCACATAACTACAACTACTCCAAACAATTCTCTGAAATGAATAACCCTATCAAACAATTCTCTAACTCACGGTCATCACACAGTGACGGTAGTTTGAGACAATCACTTCAGCAGCGTAGATTTACAAAGCAGAGGAAGCTCCGTTACTTGACGGACCAAGACGCCGGCGTCAATTCGACGTCATCGTTGCCGGCTTCTCCTCTTCCATCTTTCAATATTGGTTCTTGTTCCGATCACTGGTCCTCCTCTGCTGTTCCTCAACCGTTGCCTCTTCCTGAAACACCGTTGACCCACCGATCAGAGTCAACCATTCTCTATTCTGTTGGTTATTATGCTCACCTTGGATCTCATTCCTTTGAAAATAGAGCCTTTCCCTTTTTCAGGTTAAACGTTTTTCACTCATCCAAGGATTATAGTGTTGTTAGATAGGTCTAACTTGTAAGTTATATTGAATTTCTCACAAATTAAGTTCCAATGATTGTTAATATTAGTAGTAAGCCATAAATAAAGTGGTCAAGTTTGGTAAAAAACTTGGATAAATTTTTTGAGGCTGTAGTGCTCAGTTTCTTTGTTTTATGAAATTTAATTTTTTGAACTCCTTGTTTTGTGTTTGTGTTTTGATTTTATCCGTGTAAGTTTATTTTCTAAATGATGATTTGAGTTTCTGATTTCTATAAAATCAACTCCTAGTTTTGCGTAACTATAGATAAAAGTATACAAGTGTGAGTTATATTGTATTACATGTTGATTTGTTGTAGTAATTTTGTTTCCTTTTCAAACTTACCAGAAAGTCGATGGATCGTGATACAGTCAGAAATTTTCGATCTTCAAGCAATTTGGTTAGTAAATCTTCTTCTGATGCAATGGCTGTGAATGCAAAATATGACTTGAAAGTCAAAATACCAGCTACAAGAGTCTTGGCAGGTGATTTCTCCACTCTTGTTGCATCACAGGACTTAAATATAAGAAACCTTTTACCCTGATTATTTTGTTGTTAATGCAGGCCACAGTTCATGTAAAGATCCCAGAGAACTTTCTCATGAAAGAATTTGCAACATGAAATTGCATTCTGCTACCAAGAGTGCCCCAACTAGCATACTCTCTAGTCCTGTTACTAGTCCTCGTAGAACAAGCAATGTAGATTTATTTGACCCTTCCCTTCATTTTCATAAACATTTTAATGACATTTTGAAAGTTTCACTGGCTAAAACTGTTCCTAGTCCAGATCATTCTCCTCACCTTAGCCCTGGTAGCCACAGTATTTTCCTAAATCCTAGCACTCAAGAAGGATCTAAGCAGCATAAATTTTGCTCCAGAGTGTGTCCTGAAAATAACCATGTTGATGCTCACCCATTACCTCTTCCTCCTAAATCTTTTTCACCATCACAATCATGTACACAACAGCATCAATCAAGTATCATGCATCATAGTACTGAAAATTCACCTTCATTGAAAGGTCCCTGGCAGAAGGGAAAACTTATCGGACGAGGATCATTCGGAAGTGTTTATCATGGAACCAACCTGTATGTAGTTCATTTTTCTGTTCATTGCATGTTATCCGCTTTAAAGTTCGCCTTTTCTATGGTTATTCATGAGATTCCTGTTTATTTAACAGAGAGACTGGATCCTCATGTGCTATGAAAGAGGTGGATCTGATTCCTGATGATCCTAAATCTGCTGACTGCATAAAGCAACTAGAGCAGGTTCTTCTTGACTCAAAAATTTTATATTCTCCACTTGTGCAGAAACAAGAATACCATCCTTATAGAGGAAAATGTTAAACTGGTAGTTACCACAATTTTATTGTTGTTGAATTTTGTCCTACAATTTACATCAAGTAACCGAAAGGTAAAATATTTTGTACAATTTTGTTGTCGGTGGTGTTTAACCTGTTTCTCTGATTTCTGAATTGTCCATTGCTTCAGGAAATCATAATTCTTCGTCAACTAAACCACCCTAACATTGTGCAGTATTATGGCAGTGAAATAGTGAGTAATATGTTGGTTCTTGTTTGAAGTATAGTATACTAATACAACCTAATGAAAAGTTTAAGAATCTTTATAATTGTAAACAAAATTGAATCTGTGAATCATCCTTGTTTCAGGTTGGGGACCACTTTTACATATACATGGAGTACGTTTGTCCTGGATCAATTAACAAATTTATGCATGATCATTGCGGAGCTATGACGGAATCTATGGTTCGCAATTTTACATGGCATATTCTCTCTGGACTGGCATACTTACATAGTAAGAAGACTATCCATAGGTAACAACAATGATGGAAGGATCTAATATACCTCATTTTATTCATCTGAGTGAGGACTTATTATATCTCATAAAATATGAAATATCATATGAAATTTGTTTTTTGGTCTGGTAACTGGTAAGGATTCTTGTTTCTGTCGGACCCTGGCTATAAAAGTCTGATTGGCATTGCTGTAATTGGTTCTTTAGGGACATCAAAGGTCCAAACTTGCTGGTTAATGCATCAGGCACTGTCAAGCTTGCAGATTTTGGTGTGGCAAAAATTGTGAGTTTTTCAAGTTCTATTCTTCTATTTACATTTGGTCATGCCTAGATATATAGATACTATGCTAATCTTCTCATTTAGGCTTGTTAACTTGTCTCTTCATTTTCATAATTAGTTTATCATTGCAGTCAGCATAATTTATTTGAACACTCTGCTCTTTCCAGCTGACGAGGAAATCATATCAACTTTCATTGAAGGGAAGTCCTTACTGGATGGCTCCAGAGGTATTTTATTACTTGTATGGTAAAGTATAATCTACAGATTTTATAGATGGTAATAAGTAATGACATGCCCTTTTTACTCTAATATGATCATTGAAGCTCATGATGGCTGCCATAAAGAAAGAATCCAGTCCAAATATTGCAATGGCTGTAGATATATGGAGCTTAGGGTGCACCATCATCGAAATGCTGACAGGAAAACCTCCGTGGAGCGAGTTTGAAGAGGTGTGCTCCAGATTATGCTTCTTAACTCATTAAAGTCAAGGATACATATTGATTTGTTAGTTTAATATAATATCAATAATCATTCCCCCTATGCCAGATGTTGGGGTATATGTGCAAAACATATATCTATAGCAGTTATCCTTTTACCCTTATATTGGCATGGGTGCAACTTATGCTATACATTACATTTTGCATGCTCCAGGAATAAGCACAAAATAAAGTTGAGTTGGATTGAAGTTTATACTTTGAATATTATGTAGTTTGCAATAAAATTCATATGTTTCTCTCTCTTTCTTAGGCTCAAGCCATGTTCAAAGTACTGCACAAATCACCAGCTATACCTGAAACATTATCTTCAGAGGGACAAGATTTCCTTCGGCAGTGTTTCAGAAGGAATCCTGCAGATCGACCATCCGCGGCAATGCTTCTTACACACGCCTTTGTACAAAATTTGCATGACCAAGGAGGATCAGGTGAAAACTCCCATAGTCCCGAATGTTGTCCTGAAAAGGGTCGTGATATAGTGCCGTTGTCAGCCTCCATTCGCACACGGATCATTAACAAAATTCATAATTTAATAGGGTAACATTTGTAGCTATTTTGATATTGAATGTTAGTAGTATTTGCCTTGTGAATTTTAAGTTTGATGATAATATGCTTTCAGCTGCCTGATTATTGGCTTCATTGTTGACAGTGATACTTCAAAAAATCTGCCATGAAATCAAGTACCCTCAATTACATGTCTGTTACAAATTCGTACAAAAAACTCTTCACCTTTATGAAAATCATCAGGAATTTCTTGTGTACCTCAATACTTCTACTAGATAGTTAATATAGCTTGGATTTAGAAGCCACTCATTCTTGATGTTAGAAATATATCATCCCAAAACTTGGGAGGTAAAATAAATGATACAACAGTTCACATTGTATGTACATGATTGTACCCAAAAATTGTGTATGCACATCAGAAGTCTAGTCTAGGCTAATAAAACTTACTCCCATGCGAGAATTTCACATGTAAAGTTAATTCGTTATATATATATATATTATTTGATTATATTCATTCATGATTTCACATCAGGTTTAAAGAAGCAATCATCTATCTATTAATATAATAACTTCTTAATCACTGCAGAAAGAAATTCTTAGAAAAGTATATTCTTTAGCTCCATTTGCAAAATTAGTTGGAAAGTCAAATGGTTGATAAGCCAGGAGATTAAATTTAAAAGTATTTGGTGTAATTCGTGTTTGGTAAAATACTGAAATTAGTTTATCCATTGATTGATGAATGTAAATGGATATAAAGTAGTTTCAAATTATAGCTAGAGTCAAAGGCTTTCATCAAATAAGTTTAATAATCAAAGTCCTTGGTGATGTTGTCAACCACAAACTTAAATATTAAGGCAAACAATTAGATTTTTTGTCTAGCCAAATTTATAATCTTAGAAAATAATCTTATTTGACTTTAAAACATCCATAGCATAGTGGAGTTGACTCTATAATTCTTTCTATACATAAGATTCAATTCCATACTTAGAAATCACATGAACCAACCACCCCTTAGTTAGGGCAAGAAGGTCCAAAAGAATTTTAGTTAAAAAATACAAAATTAAAGTTAATGGTTTTTTTATAACAGTGTGAGTAGGAAACTAATCCCTCTTAGATGTTGTACTTCGGAATGGGCTTCAATATACTCTAGATCAGCCTAATTGATATGGGCTTCATTACACTCTAGATCAGCCTAATTGATACTTTCCTTTCTTCTTCTTCTAATTTTCTGTTTTCTCCATTCCCCCGAAGTTGAAAATTTTCATCGAATTTGGAAACAACTTTTTCTTCTCTACTCAGCAACATAAAGCGCAATTCGCTTATGAGTGTTGCGTAAATCAGAATTCACATTTAGCCGAAGAAGATGATCGCAGAACCATAAATTCATCGAAGCTTAATCAACAGAATCTACGCTCCATTGGCTAATGAAATTATTTTTTCAATTCCTCTCTCATCCTTCAGAGCAAATGAATTTGAACTCGTACGATTCACTCTCTCAATGAACTTCATTCGTTAGTAACCGTGTCCTTTTTTCCCCACATTAGAATCATAGTTCCGCACTTTTAACAAATTAATCTCGTGTTGTTCTTATTTTGCTTACTATTTTTTTAATGAATGCGGTAAATTATTGGTGCGTTTCTACATGTACTTGTTAATTTGATTAAAGGTGCGAGGTGTTCTACGAATGCTGCAAGGGTTTTCGGGTTCTCTGTTCTGGTGGGATCATGATGCAAACACTGAGAAACCGAAGAGAACATAACAAAAGACTTCAAATAAATTTGAAAATATAAACTCAGGATTGAAATTTGCTTGAGTAATTTACATTCTCCATAGTGATATTTATATGGCAGAATAGTTAAAGCTATATTTACTAGATCAATGAACTATTTCCTAGGATCTAATTCTTTGGTGGAATGAACTTGTGATACATGTGGAACATGTGTTTATTGTAACAGTATGCTTGCAAGTTTCCACTACTGTCTTTGTCTGACTAGAAGTTGATTTTAGGAAAGTTATAAACAACAATAACAATCAAGCCTTAGTCTCGCTTGGTAGGGTTGGCTACATAGATAAAATGATGTCATAATGCTCTATCATATACCTGTTGCGAAACTTGTCTATTTGTGCTTAATTGTATACATAGTCGGTCGTAAGCTCGGATAAAAGGTGAATGTTGTATTAGGTGTTCAACAGCCAATGTAAGTTTTGTTATTACTTATATTTTACTAAATTATGGACTCTTACTGTAAGTTTTGACATTGATGTCAACCTTTGCAGGGTAGGGGATCTGCATCAAACAACAGAAAACGTCATTGGTTAGTGGAGCAGAAACTCCTCATTTTGTTGATGATATGTTATGGCTCGGGTATGTACATTGTCTTAAGATATCTATAAAATAATTGTTCTTAGAGAAGATTTAACTGCAAAGCTCACAATACACATGGGAGTGGTCAATTGACCTTGAGGTCATGACCCGACGGGATTTACAAATATATGTGACATTACAGATTTACAAATATATGTACATTACAAAGAAATACTTGCATGGATTGTATGCTTGCTATTGTATTGCAGCTTTACAAAGAAGTGTTGACATAGATTATATGCCTCCTATTGAGTATAATCAATAATGCACCCTGTAACACGAAGGCACACAGATTTTATAATTAAGATGCCCTCAACTTGGCAGTACATAAAAATATGGAAGGTTGGATCTATTTTGTTGATTCAAAGTTGAAACTAGTTGATGGTGTAATGGTGAACGTTCATGTCTTTATGGGAAATTGTTGTGAAGGTGCTCAATCAGCTCAGTTTGGTGCTTGATTTGACATGCAGCTCTTTTCTTATACAACATAATATCAATAATATGTTGTGGTCTGGAGTGATTAACGTTTTTGCTATTTCAATATTTTAAGAAAATAACCATTTTTTTGTTATGGGTAGTGGCCTATTGTTCAATGGAAATTTTGAAAATTAGAGAAAAATCAAAGTAACATCAAATATGGTGTTATCCAATCATCCAATGGCACTGAACATAAATTCCCTCAATAAATATGGATAGCATTTAAGATGCATGTCCTAAGTATGTGAAATTTAATGCTGTGATTTAAACAGAACCAGAGGAATATGGTCGTATCCTTCCCTTCCACCTGCAAGAAAAGAAGAAAAAAAGGTTAATTGTTGTCAGTGTAAGTACTTAATCATGCATTTCTTTTCCTGGATTTTCAGGTCTTATCTTTCAAACTAAATGTAGGGCACTTCCCTCATTTGGCTGATTTGGTCACCAGAATTAACTACAACTATTTCTACTTGTCTGCTAATGGAAATTTGATGACTGCCTCCAGCTCTGGGAGTGTCATTCCAAGATTTGGGAAGGCTCTGGTTAAATTGTTTGGTCTAAGGTGGGTGATCATGACATTTATGTATATATATTAGAATAGTTCTATACCTGATTTTATGTTCACTCATGTGTCATGAGTTGTGATTGGTCAGAAAAATAATTAACAATTATATTTTTAACTTAAATGCATTTATTTCAACAAATCATAGTTCACGACACATGGAGTGACACATATTATGGGATAGAATATGTGCTTCCGAATACCCTATATCTGCTTTGTTTTTTTTACTTACACTTTATTTGACTTAGGGAAGAAAACAGAAACAGAAAATCTAAAAAAAGAATCTGGTAGAAAAGTAGTGGTAAAAAGGTTAATTTTAAAGATTGTCAAGAAATATGAAAGAATTCAAAGAGAGATAAAATAAGTTTTAATAGATAAATATCCCCCTACGATGAGGTGTCGATGGATGAACGGTATTGTAAAATGCACAAATTTTGCTTTCTTATTTAGACCAAACAATTCACCTTTCTTCCATTCCATTTCTCTTCCTCCTCTTTCTTTCTCCCCTAATTCATATCTACCAAGCATTTAGAAGGAAAGGGAAAAGGAAATTTAAATATCAATGTGTTTGGTTTAACCTAAACCCGGTTTGTTGTTTTGGTCATGTTAGAACATATGATTTATCTCTTGGACATATGTAGAGTATATTTGAATATTGAGATAACACCTTATAATATGATGATTAACTTTTAGATTTATGATATTACGTTGTCTTATATTTGTGATTTATTTCCTTAAGTAATTATGAGTTGAATATGAGTTATATTTAAATTCATTACAATTAAATTAATAAATCTACACAATGAATCAATTATTTAGTTTAGATTCATGCACATTAGTGGAATCTCACCTATCTAACGAAACCTCAGGATAATCAAGATCCTTATTTACAACCCTGTTTTTTAGAATTTAGACCCAATTGGGATATACAAAACTTGTTTTGTTCTATTAACTTGTCCAGTTCTGAAGCTAATTTTGACCAATTGTAGAAATTAGATTTATTTTTTCCGGATTGGATTTCGGTTATTATTCGAATAAAACTAACCAACCTTATATTTTTTTGTACGGTCAGAAGAATGATAAAACATTTTAAATTAATAACTATTCTAATATGACAACATTAAACTTATTTAGATTAAGCATAAGGATTTTTTGGTTTGTAGTATCTACAGCTAAGCTGTTCACCTAGGATTAAGGGTCTTGACACTTTCAGTTATGTATTCACATTTCTGTTGTAGCTAATTATAATTTCATAAAATAAAGCTGAAATGTTGAAGTGGGTTTATCTTCAGACATAGATGAGAGGCCTGATGCCTAACACAAATGTTGACGGATGACAACTGTCGAAGTTCTTGAATTTTGATGGACACCATCTTCGTCTTCAAATCATATCTAGACAGTGGTCCAGGGTTGTCATTTAAAAGCCATCCCCAGAATAAACCTCTGTTATGAAACACAACTCTGGCATTTAATGTGCGGTAGCAATTCAGTCGTAGAAATCTTGATTGCGACAAAACATATAACATGTCCAACACAGCAAAATTATGAAATTTCGAATGAGTATGACAATGTTACAATCCTTTTAACCCAAGTATTTATAACATTTAAATCACATAGGTCACGCGTCATCATATTTATACACCAAATCCTATCTTAGTTTTAAGCACTTATATATTTTGATGATGGTATCTTAATCTGACGGGTGTATAAGTGTACTTCAAAATTGCGCAACAGAACAGAAACATTAGTGTTGAGTGTTGACGCAGTTGTTTGAATTAAAAAGAGTTTGTAACGTTATTGTTAAGGTTGTTCACTCATGGGTTCATACAGTAACCAGACTCCTGAAAAAGGTGGTTGATGTTGTTTTGAAAGGAACTTCTCGAGAAAAGGGTATGCACTTTACTCTCCAAAGATTCCACTTTTCTGATTTCCTTAGCCTTTCCTTTCGTCCTTTTATCGTCCCTCGAGGTTCTTCAACTCAAATAATATTTTTAATAATAATATTTTTTAACTTAACCCTTCCCAATTTTCACATCCTTCCATTTCAATTCCCTCCCCAAAGAACTCAAACATATAAAAGAATGGAAAATTCTACAACTCCTTTTTCTAAAACAACTGAAACGGGAAATAAGCATAAGCATGACCATAAGATATCTCTTTATCTTCTGGAAATGACATCCTTTGCAAAAAGAATTTCAGAATGAGAATGTTTCACAACCTCTAAAGGTTCCAACTTCAAGCATCCAAGTATAACATTCTTTTACATTTCTACAAAGAAAGTTCTTTTCTAATTCTATTGCTCCTTAAAAGGTTTCATTGAGTATTTTGTTTCTAACCATTTCTACATTATATTTGTGTTCATCTGAGTTTGTTTTGGTTTCTGTATCAGGAAACAAGAATCAATCAGTTTTATTATTGTAGAAACACTGTTCAAATTTGAAGAGGGATAGATTTATTCATTCACAAAGGTCAAAATGTCAACGCCAATGTACCAACAACCTCCTCTAGTAACAGTAGCACAGCAACATTCTTCATATGATGGTGCTTCAGAACATGATTCCGTTGGTCCTTTGGTTGGAGTTCTTATAGTGGTAATTTTGTTGGGCATAATTGCTGTTATGATTGGAAGGTTATGTTCAGGAAGAAGAATAATGGGGTATGGTCAATATGATATAGAAAGCTGGGCAGAGAGTAAATGCTCTACTTGTATTGATGGTAGAATTAACCTCTCATCACCACCCATTAGGGCCACTGAACCCACCACCACCTCTTCAGTTCCTGCAACACCTATCCAAGACACTAAGCAAGCTGAACCATCTTCTCATAACCAAACACCAACCTAACCTTTCAATATTTCATTCTGCATGTTTTGTTCTAAATCATTGCTCATTTCAATGTTTTGTGGCCCTGTTATTAGTTTTAACTCAAGTCTTATTGAATTATCCAACTTATCAAGTTATCAAAGTTTAGTTTTATTTATATATTGTAGTTTGTACCATGTTCTTGTGCACATTGATCCCTATGGTAAATTCATAATTATGGTTTTGAAGCTGGTAATAGTATGCAAAGTAAAATGAAAAAATGACCATAGCGCTGCTTCAATATTATTTTATTAGTCTGATTATTAATATTTGGTTAATTGTTTTAAATTAGTGTAGAAAATAATTTACATAATCAAGTAAAGGATTGTTGATGATGAATTTAGTTACTAAATTATCAAAAAGTCATTCTCAAATCTTGTTAATAAATTATCTAAGTGAAACAACTCAGTCTCATAATCTCATTTAAGGTATATATACATTCAATTATCCAAATTCCGTTATGATTTTGGCTCTGGAGAATCAATAGGTGGCTCCCAGAGTGAGTATAAGTTACCATGTAATTCTGTCCACATGTTAGAAAGACCAATAAAATGAATCTTAGAGTGCAGAAAATAAACTTGGATAACTTTTTTTTTAGTTTTTAAGAGAGTGAAGCAAAAAAGGAAGTCCTCCTGTACAACTTTGATATACAAACTTAGGAGTACAATTAACATTGTTGTGACATTTTACTATCACCCATTCAAAGTATATTATTTTTTCCAAGCCTGCTGTAGAATTCTAATGTTGACCATGAAGTTGTGTAAGAGGATTATTTTATAACCTTTTTAAATATTAAATATACAATCTATTTTTTTATACATTGAGTTCAGCTATAATGGACAATTATAAGGAAAAATGTGTGGTAGATCATTCATTTCATATTTGCGTATTAGTGAATATGGGAATGCAAGCAAGATAGGTAGCAGAAAGTTATTGCAAATTGGCAATACAAAAATGGAAACAGTATCTAATTATTTTAACCATTTTCAGGAAATGGAAAGCAAATCATGTTTCACTGTAAAAGAAGCATGCAAGAGAAGACCCTATAATCTCCTAAATTGCTTTATGTTGTTGTATATTGCAGAATGTGTTCTCCTCTCAATCACCATTTGCTAAGTACTTTCTGTCTCTTTAAGTGGTTCCTTGTCCTTCACTCATCTCGCTTTCTTTCCATGATGTGCTTTTAAACTGTATAAAGTCCTGTGTGTGAATGTGATAGGAAGCAAAAATAAAGAGGAGCCAATTCCTTAGCAGCTTAGTTTATTTTTATTTGGTTAAACTATATTTAACTATAATAAAATATGCTTATAAGAATCAGAATGAATGAAAAATAAATATGTATATAAGGATGAGTTAAAAGGGATCAAAATGTGTTTAACCTTTGAATATTTTGTGGAACATAGTCTGCATGTATGTACAAAAGAATCATTGTCACTTATTACGTATAGACAGAGACAGAAGAGAAGAGGTTAGGCATGGACATATAATCTTTTTGTCACAATCACAATTAAAGTTGGACCACACTTGTAAAGAGAAAAAGAAAGAAGAATCAAACCAAAAAGCCCATCTCTCACTTCACGAATTATTATATCAGATATTCGATTCCACACTGCATGTCACTGACATTGCCTTTTGGATTGGTCCATTACCGCATCCTACCCCACAAACAATCTTTTCACACCACGCTGCTACTGTTTCAATACACTGCAAACATAACTTTGACACATTTTCTCCATAAAATAGCTTTTTAATCATTATCTATATTGAATAACTAAAACATAACAGCAATGTCAATTAGTCCGAGTAGCATAAACGTTTCTGTAGATATGGAAAACAGATAAATAAGTGTTTTTTATCTTGGTTCAGATTAGTTGAAGTACAAAACGTAAGATTTCTATCATGAACCTTTTTATTTTTTATACACCATCTTGAGGATGATGTAGGAAAGAAGTCCAATAAGGGTAATATGAGAGGTTTGAAACCACAAATAATAACATTGTTACATTAAGAAAATTCTTATGAAAAAAGCATTTGTTTGGCCCTTCAATCAAAAAGACTGTAGCTTTATGCATCTTTGCCTAACTACCCACTAACAGATTAACTCTTTAGAATTGTGTCTTGTATATTGACCTAATTTGCCAACTAACCAATTTGCAGTTTGGTTTCTTCTAATGAGTAATAGTCTAACCTAATATAATATAATATAATAGTGAATAAAAGTAAGAATAAGAGAACAAAAAAATCGAGAGCGTTTTGACTTTTAAGTATGAAAACGTTTGGGATTCTTTCTGACCTTTGTTGTTCCGTGTAACTACCATTACAACTGAACTGCTTCTTAAATCTTAAGTATAAGTCATACTTACACACTAGTGTGGGAAAATAACTGAAATGAATTGAAATTTGTATCTGAATAGAGTGATAGATTACTTTTGAATAAGGTTATTCTTATTTTCATAAGAATGACTTAAGAGAGATGCTCTTATATAAACCTATGTAACTCATTGGTTACCACATGAAGGGATCATAATTCATAGCTACAAATTAATATTAAACATGCATAAACACATGGATACTACAACCAAAGGAGTACTTATGTTCCTTGTGATTGCAACTATGGCTGCAGAGAGGGAAAGCAGAACTATCTTAGTTGGAGATACTGAAGGTTGGCGTGCTGGTACAAACTACACTCTATGGGCTATCCAAAATAAACCCTTCCACATAAACGACACACTAGGTCAGTATAAGCATGAATCCATAATACACTGACTTAGATTCACAATCAGCATCAATATTATCAAGTAATTAACCATATATTATATTTTGAATATGTAATTTTTGGGTTGATTTACTGATGCATAATTTGTTATTGGACATGCACATGCAGTGTTCAAGTATCCTGCACCAGACAATTCCACAGCACCTATGAGTGTGTATTTACTAGCAAACATGTGGAGCTACACAACATGCGAATTCAAGGAGGCAAAGCTATTAGGGAACACTACTAAAGGGGTTGGTGAGGGGTTTAAGGTTGAGCTGAAACAAAAGAAGCCTTACTATTTTGCTTCTGCTGAAGGAAACTCCTATGATTGCATTGCTGGACTCACCAAATTCATTGCTATCCCTTCTCCACGTTCCCTTACCCCTAACCATTTTTCACACACACACTCACTCCTCAACTAACTAGACAGTTCAATCATTTTCATTTCACTAATTTAAATAAACATATCTCACTCTCCCATCAATAAATCATATATACATCTCATGTTGTATTGTTGCCTATGTTTTTAATAAACTTTACATTTGTGATATTACATCAATATAAAACATCACAAGGGGATTTATATCTCTCATGTTGTATTGTTATCCACTCGGAATATGTGAATAAAGGAAAATTAATAATCTCTTTCATTCAATAGTTCATTATCATCATTACCTGCAACATAATCATTAAGTCTTATGCTAATAGTTGATGACAATCATGGTGCTGCTTGTCCATCTTATCCTACATAATTTGCAGAAGTCACCATTGGTTGCTTTCATAGTTTTGATGATGAATCAATTCATCAAATGTCACGTGACGACATATAATCACCTTCCTTGTTTCTGCATTATATAATTTGAACGATTTTGAATCATCTACCATCAAGAATAATATATTCATATTTTTATTTAAGTCTACACAACATTTTATAATTTAATATATATATTCCTATAAATTAAGAATAATATCTTTTTTTTTTTTTGTTATAATGTCAAACATCATTTAGATAGGGAGGAATGTACTATTGAAAATGCTATAAGTTTATAACAAAAATCTATTTTACCTTTCTCATCTATATTTTCTTTTAACGACGTGTATAATTATAAATGGAAAGGGAAGTGACTTTTTCATTTGTATTCTAAAGGTAAAAATGTAATCTTATTTTAAATAAAAATATATATAAATATCAATCTGTTGTTTTTCTTATCACTTCTCTCTCCATTAATAAATAGTAGTCTCACTCCTTTCCTAGATGGTCTTGCACATGTAAAGATCATCTCCAGTGCGGGAGAGGACAGTCCAACAAAAGTAAAAGGAAAAAATAGGATTGTGACATTTTTATCCTTTTGATACAATTGTAATGACATTTCTACCCTTATAAGATAGTGTAAAAGTAATAACTTTCCTCTTTAGTACCGGAGATGAGTCATTGTCCTCTTTCACATGGGCATGATGCTGCTTGAGTAATTCAATTGTGTTGAAAAACCCATCAATATTTTCATGCGTTTGAGCGCCTTCGGGGCATGTTATAAGCCCGTTTCTTATGTTTGGTCTAACAAGGCTTCCTTTAATTTTCATCAAAATGACCATAATAGTTGGATCCGGACCAACTGTTGTCATAAAATAGGTAATGCAAATAACATGACCAGAAAGAAAATGTTTGTAAAATAATAGATATGGGCTATAGTCCACTTTGGAGGATGTCAGAACCCGTTTTGTTGCATGAAGTGTATCACTTCTTGTAGGGTTATGAAGATTTTTAGATTTATTTATTATGAAAATATATTTTCCAAGACTTGTTTTTTAGAGTTAAATTATTTGTTTAAATTAATTATGATTGTTAAACAAAGAAAGATATTATACAATAAAAAATGAAAAAGAATCATCTCTCTGAGAGACAAGTTCTTGCTTTTCATTTTACATTAAGAGTAAAAATATCATTAAATTATATTTAAAAAGATAAAAATATCATATTATGTTTTTTTTTCCTATTATTTTTTAGGTATTAGTGTTGAAGAAGATGTTGAGCCATAAAAAAGTGCAAACATTGTAATCCATGTGACTTAGTCAAAATTGTAAAGCTCAACTAAACTTTAAAAAATCTTTAAGGAATAAGTTAAACCAGCGCGGCTCCTACTTCCACCTGCTTGCTGCGTTTTAAATGCTTCTACGAAATTTTCTATTTAGGGTAGAATGATAGGGTCAATAATCAATAATTTTTCGCTTTATATGATAGGAACATTATCACCAAATATGGATCGTAACAAATGTATATTTATATACCAATTCCAATTGCTTCATGTGAAACATCAATACCTCTCTCTACAAATAATTTGCCGTATAGTATCTTGTATCAAACACTTCTCTTCTACCCTTCCAAACAATTCTCTTACTATTGGCGTCTAATTTATAATTAATTTAACGACCTCAAGACTTGGTTGACATTTCTCTAGTAATTAGCCAACATCCTAAATTCAACACCTCTTTGTCTCAATTTTTTTATTTTATTTTATGAAAACCTTAAAAGGTGGAAAGCTTGGGTATTAGGTATAGATATATTAAAATGTAAGTTGTAACATGAGATGAGATGAATTTGAATTAGTTGATTTTAAGGTTGTTAGTTTGATGAACCTAAACTAGATATTATATTTTTAAATGATGGTAAAAATGCAACAAAAAGTGTTTTAGGTTTTGCTACAATTTTTAAAGAAATATAAAACTTACCTTTACTATACAAAATAGAGAAAAAAATGTATTTACCGACACTATGAGTTTTATTCTACATCATTCATCATTCAGGTTAATCATTATTGACTATTCAAAAAATTAATACAAAAAAGTGGTAGATAATATACTGATTGTGTATGAATGTTTATACTGATAATACATAGATATTACATTATACATGATAATTTTTGCAATCATAATTAATTCTATTTTTATATTGTTCATATGTGTGTACCCGTTTTGGATCATTGTTTGTAGTGTCCGTATTAGGTTGTTCAATGACAATGAAAACAAATAACATATGTGAAGTACTTTCACAATCTTCTTTTAAAAAATATGCTATGTTTGCACATTTTAAAATGTCAATAAAATTGTTGATGGATACAAGGAACAACTGGATTGATCTCAAATAACTAGTAGATATTAACAATACGTTAGTGTAGTGGTATAAGATATTGCTAAATCCCCAATATAATCAAAAAAATAAGGAGCCAATTACTGGTAGTAACATTTATTAGGAGGGATAATCACGTACTCTGGTATATTAGTTCAGACTACAAAAAAAAAACCGGTCCTGCACGTACTCTGGCCTATTCCATTGTTGTTACTAGCTCGTTAATTGAGTAAAAATATCATAGTTGTGAAAACTGTTTCGTACCGGCCGGTTGAACCGATCCTTATACCGGTACGGTACAACAATTATACCGGTCATGCAATTATACTGATCAAAACATGCCAAAAATTGGTGAAAATCTGTCATACCAGCTGCTTTTTAATTAAACCGTATCGGTCAAACCGATATATTTTTATTTTTTAAGGAAAATAAAAAAATTATTGTTTTTTATTGATTTTTCAACAGTAATGTTAATATATTATATATGCATATCTAATTTCACCGGTATGCAGTTTAATTAGTGAACCACTGGTTGAACCACTATACCACTATACCAGTATCCCTGTCGATTTGTTTGATAACCAATACGGTATTAATAACACTGAAAAATATAATGTTGTGGATAAGATAGTTGGTTAGCTATTTAATTGCTATCTGAATTAGTAGCCATAGTAAAATAACAGCATGCTAATGATAACGAGTCGGGTTGAGTTTGTGCTTATCCAACCCCGAAATCCAAAATTCAAACCAAAAAAATTTATTTTTATATAGATTATATATCTATACTTCTATACTACTAATAAAGGCGAAACACAAAATAACTACCACCATGATATAATTTGTGTTTTGCCTTATTTGCCCTCATTAAATTATAAATTTTACAAAAAAAATCATATATAATACCTTATAGCACATTTAGAGGTATACTCCATATAACAACTTACCACTTGGACATTATTATATAGGAAATACATAGTTTTAATATATTCCTAAAAGTTGAATTTAAGAACATTACTTAATTAAAAATATGGACCATAAATATAAAATCATTCCTTGAATTTAAGAACATTACTTATTTTCTAATGTAATGTTAGAACATATATTATATTTACAATTCCCCAAAAGAAATATGAGAGGTGACATATTTTAATGGAAGAGAATGTAAATAAATATATTTATTGTTTAACTTAAAAAATAAATGATGGATATAAAAAGTATATAAAGATACCCCTAATTTATGTACAATAAATGTAGCAGTGTAAATATAAGAATGTGAGCCATGTAAATATATATAAACATATGTGAGAGAAATATAATATTTTTGTTTAAGTTTTTAAGTAAGAAATAATAAGTATAAAAAATTGATTGAATTTAGAGTAGTATATATAAGTTTATACTATCGTTATAGAGTTTCAGTTTCAACTGCATTTGAAATTGCTAATCCTAAAAAAAAATTTAAGCATTTTATTATAAGTAATGTTCACAATCCAAATATACACACGTTTAGAATAAGAGTAAATTACACGCACACCCCCTGTGTTTTAATGAAATTACACAAACCAACCATTCCTTCTCTGTCATTACACAAACCACCCCTCCCTCCTACACAAACCACCTCTAGATTTATACATACATTACACAGACTACCCCCGCATGTTATAAAAGTGTAATATTTTAAAGAAAAAATGTGTGATGAATGTAATTAAGTTAAACAAAATATTGTATATTATGTAACACTTTAAATAGTACAAAAGCAAATGTTTCTTTATTATTTTTGTGTCATTAAAAAATACATTAATAATTTCAAATAAATGTTTAAATAACTCTTATATTATTTTATAACGAGCCAAATAATGAAGACACATTGACTCTTCTATTATTTGAATTTTTCTACATAATATACAATATTTTGTTTAATTAATTACACACATTATACATTTTTTGTTTAAAATATTACACTTTTATATTATGTAGGGGTAGTCAGTGTAACATATGTACAAAATTAGGGGTGGTTTGTGTAAGGACAAAAAAGTGAGAGATGGTTTGTGTAAATTCACTAAAACTCAGGGGTGTAAGTGTAATTTACTCTTATAATAACTGCAGTAATGAATGGGCATCTACACACGTAACATCAATATGATCTATTACGTGTTGAGTAACATCAATATGGACAAAACTTTACTGCTCCTCACAAGTTTTCACTCCAAGGCTGCAAGAAAGATTTAACGTCTTTTACTCTCATGTAATGTCCATAATCTTAATTTAAATGTTTCACATCTCTTACTTTTTAATTGTTTACTCTTATACTTTTTAATGTATGCATCATCCTTTTATACACATCCAAAAATTGACATGAAGGAATATAACATGAACATAGTGAAAACAAACCAATGATAGTAACAATATTCCTTTAAAGTAGACATATTCATTTTCTTATAATTTCATTCTTATAGTTGCTTACATACATCTTACATTATGTATTGTTTCATTATGGAGAATGGAAAATTCACATAGGCATGAGTCAGAAGAACAAGGACGACACAGACTACGGGAATATGCTAGACATAGAAGGAACAACATGAACATAGAGCAAAGACAACAAGAATTACAAAAGAGGCGTTTAACACGCTACGGGCGAAACCATGAGAATGAAACACAACCAATTGAAAATAATATGCATGGTCAAACAAACGCAGAAGAAACTATAATGCCCATAGGTATTACTATATTTTTTAGAGTTAATTACACTCACACCCCATGAGTTTTAGTGAAATTACACGAACTACCCCTCCATTTTTTATCCTTACACGAACCACTCATCCCTCTTACACAAACCACCCCTGATTTTATACATATATTACACTAATCACCCCTGATTAGATATAAGTGTAATATTTTAAACAAAAAAACGTGTGATGAGTGTAATTAAGTTAAACAAAATATTATATATTGTGTAGACAATTCCAAATAGTACAAAACTGAGTATCTTTTTATTATTTTTGTTTCATTATACAATATATTAACAATTCTAAAGAGATGTTTATATAACTCTTATATTATTTTTTAATGAACCAAATAATGAAGATGCATTGACTTTTATATTATTTGGATTTGTTTACACAATGTGCAATATTTTATTTAACTTAATTACACACATCACATGTTTTTGTTTAAAATATTACACTTACATCTCATCGGGGGTGGTTAGTGTAATATATGTACAAAATTAGGGGTGGTTCGTGTAAGGACAAAAAAGGGAGGGGTGGTTTGTGTAATTTCACTAAAACTCATGGGGTGTTAGTATAATTAATTCTATTTTTTACATTTAATGTTTTAAAAAAACATTTCAAAAAATAATCATCTTGCGGCGAGATTGCACCATCTTAATTTGTCAACCTAATTTGTTCTTAATTATCTCACCATCTTGCAGCGAGATTGCATATCTACTTGAAATTAGATCTTTCGGCTATGATTATGTGATTATTTACTAAACTTAAGATTATAATTGAAATGACATAAGAGGTAATATTAATATTAAATAATTTTTATATAATGTATTTCAAATTTTAGGTTCTATTCATACCTCTGGTGGAGACATACCAACAAATATTTTGAATACAATGAGATTAACGTCTGTACGTCAAATTGCTAGATCATTTTTCGGACAACAATTTCACACAGGTAATTTGTTTTAATGGTTGAAACATGTGACTATATATAAATATTCATATGACTATCTATAAATATTGATTATGTTGATTATATGTTAAAGGTAAAATCTGTATTCTTATATGCCAAAGTATCATTTAACCAACAACAATTAAGCATTTACATATTCATGCACAAAAACTTATACATTTAATTTACATAAAACATTAGATAAATAATATAGATATATAAACATCTATATTATTGTTATGTTTCCTTCACCATTCATAATCAACCTTTCGTTATCTCTATTTTAATTTACAAAGGCAAAATTTATATGTCATCATTCATTTGATAATTTAATGTACACATGTTTGACCATAACATCAAACATGTTATCACCATTCATAAATAATATAGATATGTTCACCATTCATAGATATGTTTAAAGCAATAAACTGTTCATAATCAATCTTTTGTTATCATCAATGAAGCAACATTTACAGTTTCATGTTTTCACCATTCATGTTTGCTTTAATATATTCATACACAATCTTCAGTTATCTCCATTGTTTTTGATGTTATCGTCAAACATGTGTACATTATTTATGGATTGTGTAGATATAAAATTCCATGTTTTAATATAACTTCTCCACTCTACTATTGATTGTGTATGAATAATTGAAACCTAAATTACATGCATTAGTTTATTATTACTGAAATGGAAAAGTTAATGACTATATATTGACTATATGCATGTATGGGGTGTTGGGTTCTTCTGCTTGATTGTCAACATTATCATCAATCCGTGATGATTTGGTAAAAATACCCCAACAGATGACAATAATTTGGGAAGGAGATGATTCCATACAACAACTTATATAAGAAATATTTCCAAATTTGAGAAGTCATGGATGAGATGGTTCCTATATGTCAGAAAGAGCTATACACCCACAAATGAGAATGTTCATAAACTAAATGACATAATCATCAATCATTTTCCGGGAGAAGATCATAATTTGTTATCTTTTGATGACGTTGAGGGAGACACAAACAACTTATACCAACAAGAGTACTTAAACTCCATTACTCCTGGTGGTTTACCACCACACGTTCTAAGAGTAAGAAAAGGTGCACCATTGATGTTGTTAAGAAACATAGACCCCAAAGTTGGCTTATGCAATGGGACGAAGTTACTTTGTCGTGGAACTTACATGAATATGTTAGATGTAGAAGTCCTAAGTGGCCAACATGCTGGACATTGAGCTTTTTTGCCTAGGATTAAACTTAAAACATCAGACAATATGGGACTCCCTTTTGTACTTATCAGAAAGCAATTTCCTGTGCGATTAAGTTTTGCACTCACTATAAATAAGGCACAAGGACAAACAATTCCCAATGTAAGTATTTATCTTCCTAAACATGTGTTTGGACATGGCCAACTATATGTTGCTCTATCAAGGGGGGTTTCAAAATCTACCACAAAAATTCTTATTAAGGAATGAACAATTCCAGGGGAGGAGGGTGATTTTACATAGAACATTGTTTTTAAAGATATCTTATTGTCTTAAGTTGGTGCTCTTAATGCTACTATATACTTTTACATTTATATGACAATCATACTTCAATAAAAACCAAGGATTGTAAGGAACAACCCAATGGTTCTCAATAGTCACACGTCTAATCAGAGTTATTGGTTCAACATGTCCTATTATGTACCGTACACAATAGTCACTATTTTTTTCCTATTTATTTTTCAGTTTCAAAGTTGTCATAAGGTGTACTATCAATAATATTGTTATCATTACTTTCACAATTTAATATTGTTTTCTTTTTTTCTTATCCTGCTACTTTTTGGTACTTCAATGTCAGATTATGTACACATTTGATATTTACTTTAACAAATTTTATTACACCAAGCAAATTACCTATTCTGTTATCCCAAAAAAATATCAATTTTGGTGTTTATTATATATTCAACTGCAAATAACAATATGTAACACACTTATAATATTATTAGGCATTTATTTCATTTTCCCTACACGTTACATACGATAGGAAAGCGGGTTGATAGACCCGATAGGGCCTGTCAACACGCTAGTATATATTGTGTGTGAAATTTATATATATAACTTTTATATATACACATGTGTGAAATATATATATATATCTTTTATATATGTATTTATATGTAATTTTATAATTATATATATATTAATCAGGTTCGGGCGGATTCGGGATAGAGTATTATTACCAATACCAAACCTGAACCCAAACTCAAAATTTGAACTCGAGGAAAACCCGAACAATTAGCTGGCCTCATCCCTAGCTAACAGTATCAATCAGAATATTTAAACTCAACGATCAATGTATAATAATGAATTCTGAAAACAGGTAGCCCCATCTTCCTCACTTACCACCTTCCTCACTGTGTTCTATATAGTTAAAAGAATAAAAAGTTTGTCCATAAGGCTTTTGTTAGATTATTGAGAACACTTTTTTTATATAATCTGAATAATTAAGATTAAAAATTAATTAATAGTGGAGGTATCTTTAGCTTTGAATGTGAATTATATTACATTTATCTTTAGATTTAATCATTCAAATAAGGTTTGAAATTGGTATTAATTATTTTCATTTTTATCACAATAATACTTTTTGGTCACTGATAATTTCGCTTCATATTTTTCGCTTAAGCAAATGTATATGACCATATAAAAATTTCAGTCAAACAAATTTTGTTTAAGACGTATTGTTCACACGGAATTAATCAATTAAGGTAATTGACCAAATCAATAATAATCTTAAAAATGTTCAACTTGGTTAGTTGTTTTGCAGAATTCACAACTAAATATCTGAACATAGTAAAAGAACAAGGAAAAAGAAGCCATAGCAGTTTGAACATTGCAAAATCAAATAAATTGTTTTTTGTTATACATGTATACAAAAAATACACATAAAATAATAAAAAACTATTACAACCTCTTCATATTCCTCAATGAAAACGTGAATTATTATCAGCAAAATTAGAAGACACGTATTCTCTAACTTCTCTAGCAATAACATCTCTCATCATATTCCAAAACCCCGACGGCACATCCTCCTCCGGCGACGGCCTCCCCTTCTCGGCAGCACCACCATTATCAATACCCGGCGGAGCAAGAGTCAACGCGGTCATTGGATCCTCCGATAAAGAAGTTCCTCTCTCTCCGAAAGTAGTAGTAGTAGTAGTTGTAGGAACAAATGAGCTACGTTGTTGATCCCTGACTCTTCGTTTCAACGTTGAATTCCAATGGTTCTTCACTGCATTATCGGTTCGACCAGGTAATAAACGAGCAATGGTGGCCCACCTGTTACCGTACTGGTCATGTGCGGCTATGATAGTTTCGTCCTCTTGGACGGAGAAGGGACGGTGTTCCACGGCGGGGCTAAGCTGGTTGCACCACCGTAGCCTGCATGACTTGCCGGACCTTCCTTTTATGTAGCGACTAATTAAAGACCAGTTTCTTGGGCCGTATCGTTCCACGAGTTGGGTGAGGATACGGTCTTCTTCAGCACTCCATGGACCTTTGATTCTTTGAGGCTTGTTTGGGTTTCTAGGTTGGTTGGATTCTGAAGAGGAAGAGTCTGAGGAAGAGGTAGCGTTGGATGAGCTTCTGTTCATTGCTTCCATGTAAGATTCCAAATGACAGATTTGGTGAGTAATAAGAGAGAATAATAGTTACAAAAATGTAATTGAATGAGGAAAGTGTATGAAAAAAGAGAGTGAGGTTTGGGTTTATATATGCTAATTTGAAGATGGAGAGAGGGGTTAAAAGTGCATGCAAGGAGTGTATTTTTTATGGGAAATGAAATAATATATGCTTATACTAATTCTGATACCCACCAAAAATTGACATAAAGTAATACTTCATTTATTAAGTGATTATTTTACAAGTGACATATGTCACTAGAAGAATTTTAGAATATACCATATTGGAATTAAATAATGGAGGACCAAAGAGAAAGATGTGAAGAGTTGGGAAGGGGAAAAGGCCAAAAAGGTACGACTGTGAGAGGGGAAAGGGTATTTCCACGAAAAAGGGTTTTTGTATACTTCTTCATGGGTGTGGTTGGGAATAAAGATCTATCATCATATTTCTTAACAAATTAAAATAGGTTATTTCAATTAAAAAAATATTATTTATCTTTATTTTTGTTTCATTATCTTTTAGCGCACTGTATAATTTAGGACAAGATATGTTTGTTAGTGGAGTGGAGGGTTTAACTATAATGGACTCAAGATGCGATTTGATATCCCTTTCTCTTCCTTTGTTTCTTTAACTATTTTGTCCTGTTTGAAATTTCCACAACACCTTCATCCCAGTCTAAAATTATTGTGGTTGTCAAATCTATGGACAAGATATGTTTTGATTTGTCTAGAACTTGTGAAGTTTGGGATATATATTTGTGAGACATCTTTAAACACATTTACTTTTATTCATTCTTTTACAAAATTCAACTTACAAATAAACTCTAAAAGTATTAGTTAGGGATTGAAATTTATATTAATAAACTTGGTTTTCAATATCATCATGTTTTTTTATAAATGTTCTTACTATACTTGTTAATACAATCTTTTATTTAATATATTGCAAAACTCTTCCTATTTGGAAATCATGATAGATATACCTATTTGAGGAGTTGGGATCCTCTCCAGTACTGGATGGTCCAGTACTGGATGTGAGGCTTAGATTGCTTGAAATGTTAAAAAAAATGTTTTAATTAAAAATAACTTCAAATCTACACCGTTAAAAATTTTTAAGTGCCACGTGTCGTCATTTCTGGCTGTACTGGACCCTCCAGTACAGCAGAGTATCCGTATTCCTATTTGAGATGACAAATATTTTGGTATTTTTTGTCTTCATTGAAAAACTCGAATCTAGGGCTTTGCTGAGGGAGAAATGAGCTTCTTAATTACCCTTTGTAGACAAACTTTGGTGATTTAAATGTTAAAGTATTTCTTTAAAAATGATTTTATTTCAATAATTATCACTCTAGACTCTAGTGAAAAAAGTTTACATGGCTTGACTGTTACTCTTAATACGGTTATTATTCCTTCATTTTCTGTTAACCACTTTAGTACCTTGTATTTAATTAAGAGTTAGACAGATTTAGATTTACATGGATTAGAATAGAAATTAGACTCATCAAGTTCACATTTATCCTGTCCAAATAAATAAACCAAGAAAAGAGCATGGTATCGTATTGGAGGGAAACAGCTGTAGCATGTTGAGAGTAGACACATGGTATAATATAGAGTAAATTATAATCATATCTAATAGGTTTATTGATTTTATAGTCGATCTCTCTTTTCTTTAAATCAATACATCCTCTATTGGAAGGTGACAATATAATTTCCTCTGTATATAATAATAATAATATATGAGGTTTGTACGGGGAGGAAGGTAGACATTAATATAGAAAGAGAAGAAGGTATAAATTATGAAATCATTCTCGTACATAGAAGAAGCAGGGTATGGAAATTGAGATAGTAACTGGATATAATATTGGTAGGGGCAGAAGCAGTTTATAGACTTTTCTGTAGGGTGCTTTTAAAGCATGAGCTGTTTAACACAAAACAAACTTTACAAAATTCTTCCAATGTAGTAAAGTACACAAACAAAAAAAGAGGAAGCAAGTTGGGTTGAAAGCCTTTTTGACTACCTTTCTTTCTTTGCGATCGTACATACAGCTGTAATGTAAAACTGAAATCTATATACACAAAAACTACCCTCTTAAAACATCATATTTAGATATTATATATTTATCTTTTTATGTTATATATTATTTAAGATTAAAATTTAATAAGAATTAAATTTATAATATGTTATAGAGATTTATTGATCGTATATGTATAAATATATATTCAAGTGTTTTTTATCTATATTCTCTCAACTCTACCACAACCAACTAATAATATATAGTAATGTTATATACTAAATCCACTAATCCGGAAAAATTTGATAATATATGTTATAAAGTAATAATTTATTTATTAATAATAGAGTTATAATTAACATATGTCATTTTTTTGTTGATAGAATGATTTAGTAAGAGAATATATTATGTGGTAGGAGATAAAACAATCTTATTGCTATAACATTTAGGTGATATTTTGGACATTTATAGCTATGTTAGTTTTATGCATGATGAGTAATATGTAACTCCATTGATATAAAAGTATACAGAATATTCTACTAGTATTTAATAAAAAACACATTGAAATTCAAACCTATGTTATGATATTGAAAGTAGGAGGGAGAAGAAGAAAAAACAGAATCAAATATGACTTCAATGTCCCACGTAAGAAGGACCCACTCCCAGGCTGTAAGAATCTCACGTGATTTCAAATTGAATCCCTTTGACTTTTCTGGCTCTAGGGTACCGTTAACCCGGCCCCACACTTTCACCATAAATTAATGTGACCCTAAAATGAGTATTAAAATGTAAAAAAATATTGAAATTAAAATGTATTAAACAACATTAATATAAAATAAATGTCGAATTAGTACCATATTTTGTATTAACATATTTTTACTAACTTCCGCCCAATTTGGAATATCAAACAAAAGTTTTGAATATAAATACATATAGTATTTTACTTATCACACTTAAATTTTAAGCATAACTTATGTCATTTTATTAGATACTTTAGAGTTGAAGAGTGTGAATCATTCAATTATTAGCTGGCGAGCTATAGGATGAGAATGTGATTTTCTTTTTTCCTCATTTATTTATTTTATTTTGAATAAAGTATATGAGTAGCCCTCAGTTTTAAGTTATATGAATTTCCGGTGTTATTAATACCTTATCAAACCAATTGGGGTACTGACACAGTGATATAATGGTTTAACCGGTGGTTCACTAATTAAATTGCATACCGGTAAGGTTAAATATACTTATATAATATATTAACATTAATGTTGAAAAATCAATAAAAAAAACGATAATTATTTTTATTTTCATTAAAAATTAATTTTAAATAAAAATTGATCGGTATGACCAGTACGGTTCAATTGTGGTATGATCGATTTTTACCGACTTTGACCGGTTTTTAAGGGTATAATTACATGATCGATATAACTATTGTATCGTACCAGTATTGAGACCAGTTCACTAGTTTACCGGTTCAACCGGCCGACATGAAACAGTTTTAATAACAATTATCAACTACCCCAATGAGGATATTTATGTCCAAACATTTTTGTGGGCATCACTGAAATCCTCTGATTAATGTGTAAGCAATAAAGAGGGAAAATACTTCACTGCTGATGAAGTAGAAAAACCAAACTTCCATGTCTGGTCCATGAATCTATCCTCGTAGTGATCCTAAAGATAGAGAAGCAGTTAGGCAGTTGATTTAAAAAGCTGGCACCAAACTCTAACGCACCCACTTTTTATGTCTCCTAACTTCCAATATAGTGATCATTTTAAATAAACATATATTACAAGTCATTGTTTTTTTGGGTGAAGATATATACACACACGTCATTTATATTTATAGAATAGTATATTTATCGTTTCAATCATAATATATTTTCATACTATATTTAGACATAAAAAGATGTGAAAAATTAATATACATCATTTTTAAAGTAAACTTTCCGTCATTTTGTAAGATGGAAACCAGCACACAGCAAGCACATATTAATTAATCTGCTTAGTGCTTATAATAAGAGGCAATTGCACTGTGCTATGGTAGCTATAAAGCTCTAATAAATAGAGCAGGGTCGAATCCTGATAATTCAAGTACGGAGAAAGATGCAGTTGGAACGGTGGGACCAGGAATTAGAGCATAAATATTTCATGCAGATTTTTTTAATAAGATCTTATATCATTATATTAATATCTTGTTGATATTTGAGGAAGATTTTAAATTAGATTAAAGGGGTGTTAGGTTGCCATCAATATTAATTGGGTCCCACAATGCCCCCTTCCAACCAAAATGCCGGTCGAGTTGAGCCCACTCTATTCCGCGTGTAATAACTGCTCATTCAATAATAATGGTCAACAACTACATGTTTAATGATGCTTCCTTCATAGTTGTTTTGTTGGTTTGTGACACACTTAACTTCTTTGTCTTAATCCATTATCCTCAATACTATGGCCTCTGCCTTCTTAGTTATTCCTTTGTGTTTTTTTCTTTAGATTTAGCATATAGTTTTTATTTTTTTATACTACATGTTTAGTCCAATTTGAATTAGGTTGTTCCCTTATAAGCTGTGAGCTAAAACACATATATAAACATGATACAAGAATTTTGACACAAAACCAACGACAGTAAAATTAAAAAAAAATATGTAAACAACGATAGGATAAATTCAATATGTAAAGGATATTAGTACGATGGTCTTTAAAAAAATATGAGTGCTGAATATTCTAAGACTTATGGCATTTAAATTTCTAGGACACTTTGAAATCTTAAAACCATGTCATGCTATTATTTCATCTAATAAGATTCAAGTTAAGACTCTTAAGAATTTATATTCAATAATTATTACTCAATCCACTCTATTTTATTCATTTCAAGTATTTTAATAATATGCTTTTTATAAAATTAGGTACATTCGATTGACATTTAATAATTCAATAATTTATTTTTAATTTTTGTTAAGCATGTTAAGTGTTATGAAAAAAATATTTTTATTTGGGACTGGTTCACTTAGACCCGATCAATGGGGTATTGACTATTGGGCCATGTAGAGTGGACTAGATTTTATGATCTGTGGGCTTTTCCATAAAAGCAGTTTTCTCCAAGACTGTTAGATTGCTTTCACACAAATGGACCTAAAACGATGAAAAATCATCCACTAAGATGTGTAACTTGACCACACTTCAGTTCGTTGCCATTTCATACCCCAAAGGCCCAAACTATAACATATAAAGCATAGTTGACGTACAAAGAAAAAGAGAGAGCAAGAAGTGATGCAAATGAATTACATGTAGTTTCAATTTCCAGACAAAGGCATTGGTGCTATATAGTGAAACTCAGAAAGCCAATTTCAGTGGTAAAATGATCAGGTGCTTTATTCATTTAATTGCACTATTCAAAAAGCTAGCTAGGGAGTACATAGTACAAGATATATGACATATTGATTCTAATGAGCTCTAACAGAGAAGATGCTACTGGGCCTTGAGCACCATGTGGATTTATCATATACAAGGCTTCTGAATCCTTAGTATCAATCACCCTTTCAAATCTCCCTCTCATGCATTTAAGACATTTCTCCATCACCACTTTCTTTATGAGTGAGACTCATTTTCACTAATGAAGAAATAAGTATTCCTAAAAATTTTAAAAAATTAAATATAATAATATTTATATCATTTTTATTTATGGTAAAAATTCAATAATCTTCAATATGCTTTATTGATAAGCTCCTAAATTACACTTGCTTTCAACAAAAGTATACTTTTATTATTGCGACTAAAAGAAGAAAAAAAAAGAAATTTTATCTCCAGTAATAGAAATGATCTTGTTCCTTTCCTTATCATCACCATGCAGCCAAAATATATAATTTTATCATGGATATGTCTATATTGTTGGAGTTGAAGCAAAATAAGCTTCCTTACTTGCTGCAAAACGTGAATGAATGGAAGAAAAGAAAAAAAGAGTGTTGCAGAGAGAGAAAGAAAGTAACAACAAAGAAGAAATGCAAAACGTGGAAAATAACTTTTGTGGAAAGTGTTAGTTTTCAACTAACTAACACATTAACTAATATTTTCTATTTATAGGCTTTTGTTTGCAATACAACAAAATACACTATAAGTACACTAACTAAGCACATAACATAGCCTACATGGCCCAATATAAAGCTCTATGAATTATTACAACTCAATACACCTCCTTAATTCATACTAGCTTGATTTACCATGCCCAACTTGCTTCTTTGAACTTCAAAAGAGTTCCTTTTCAATGCCTTTGTGAATATGTCAGCAAACTGATTTTTTTATTTGCAAAACTCTAGCTTCAACCTTCCCTTTTCCACTTGATCTCTTAAGTAGTGATACTCGGTTTCTATGTGTTTGTTTCTTCCATGTGCAATAGGATTCTTAGCTAAGTTTATAGCAGATTTATTATCCACTAAAAGCAACATTGATTCTTCTTGAAATAAGCCAATCTCAGCAAGCAGAGCTTGTAACCAAAGTGCTTGGCAGCCACCTTCGCAAGCAGCTATGTATTCTGCTTCACAAGAGGAGACTGCAACTGACTTTTGCTTCTTAGAACTCCAAATAATTGGTGCTTGATTCAGTTTGAACAAGTAGCATGTGGTGTTTTTTCTATCATCTACATCACCACTCCAATCTGCATCTGTGTAGCCAATCAAGCCCACTGCTTCATTGTTTCTTTGAGCAGGAAACAGAATTCCATGTTCTAAGGTTCCCTTCAAGTATCTAAGCACTCTCTTGGCTGCATTCATGTGAGAGTGTTTAGGATTCTCCATGAATCTACTCACTAAGCCTACACTATAGCTTATGTCTGGCCTTGTGTTGCAAATGTACCTTAGTGAGCCAATTATCTGCCTAAAAAGTGTTGAATCCACATCTTCTTCATCTAGTTTTCTTTTGCTTAAAGTATTTCCAGTTTCAGCAGGTGTGAATGAAGGATTACACTCCATCATGTTGAACCTTTTCAGTAAATCAGAAGTGTACTTTCTCTGATGCATAAGTATGCCTCTACTTGTTCTAGAAACTCAATTCCCAAGAAGTAAGAAAATGAACCCAAATCAGACATTTCGAATTCCCTCTTGAGCCCATCCGTTATGCCTTGAATCTCTTCATCTATGCAGCCTGTTATGAGCAAATCATCAACATATAAACAGATGATAACAGATGCTGCTTTAGATGAGCATTTAACATAGATTCCATGTTCACTTGTGCATCTAACCAAGCCTTGCTTCACAAGGAAACCATCTATTCTCTTGTTCCATGCTCTAGGGGCTTGTTTGAGTCCATAGAGAGAGCTTTATGAAGCTTGTATACCTTTTGTTCTTGGCCTGCAATCTCACAGCCAAGAGGTTGAGCTACATACACCTCCTTGTCTAATGGACCATTCAAGAATGCTGATTTGACATCCATTTGACATATGCACCAATTCTCATGACTTGCCATTGCTATGACAAACCTCACTGTTTCCATTCTAGCTACAGGTGCAAAGACCTCATCAAAATCTACTTCTGGTCTTTGCAGAAAACCCTTAGGAACCAATCTGGCTTTGTACTTGGCTATTGATCTATCAGGCTGCAATTTCACTATATAAACCCACTTCACTGATATAGCCTTCTTGCCTTTAGGTAGTGTAATGAGTTCCCATGTGTTGTTCTTCTCTATGGAGTTCAATTCTTCCTTCATAGCCTCAACCCAACATGATTCACTAATTGCTTGATCAAAGGATACTGGTTCCATCTCTGCCAACAAAGCCATATGAACAAAGTCCCCTTCTGTAGTGATTTTAGAGTCTGCAAACACTTCATAGTCTCTTGGTCTACTTGAACTCTGCCTTTGTCTCTGAGATCTGTTACTTGTTTCACTCACTACTTCTAGAGTTTCAGTTCTTGTTGATTCAGATTCTCTGTTAGTTGCAGAGATGCTAGGCAATGCAGGTGTGCAGGTTAATTCAATCTGATCTTGCTTCAGTGTAGTCTCATTGGTTGTGTCCCATGTCCATGCTTGAGTCTCATCTATCTTGAGGTCTCTGCTATATATGAGTGAGTTTGTCAAAGGATTGAAAGCCTTGTATGCACTAGTTGAGTGATACCCAAGGAAGGTCAACTTCTCACCTTTGTCATCAAGTTTCTTCCTCTTAGCATCTGGTACATGTCTATAACACACTGAGCCAAATACTTTTAAATGGCTCACACTTGGCTTAACACCTGACTAAACCTCTTCTGGTGTGAATCCCATTAGCTTCTTTGTAGGACATCTGTTGATTATGTATGTCGTAGTTGCAGTGGCTTCTCCCTAGAATTTCTTAGGTAGTTGTTTTGACTTTAGCATACTCCTACACATGTTGAGAATGTATCTATTCACCCTTTCAACAGTTCCATTGTGTTGTAGTGTATAAGGTGCCACAGTCTCATGTGTTATGCATTCAACTTCACAATAGGTTTGAAACTCATGAGAATTGTACTCACCACCACCATCATTTCTTAGCATCTTGAGCTTGAACCCACTTTGTTTCTCTACCAATGACTTGAAAGCTTTAAACCTGTTGAACACGTCACTCTTCTACTTCAACAGATACACCCACAACTTCCTTGTGTAGTCACCCTTGAAGGTCACTAAATAATAGTTGCCTCAAATAGATTGAACCTCAAAAGGTCCACACACATCACTATAGACAACCTCTAAAGGATTGTTTGTGTTGGTAAGCATTTGATCTTTGAAAGGATTCCTAGTTTGCTTGCTTGTGATGCACTCTTCACATAGCTCACCTGGAATCTTCAAGTCAGGTAGCCCACAAACCATATGGTTTTGACTCAACAACTCCATGCTTCTAAAGTTTAAATATCCAAGTCTTTGATGCCAGATCCAAGCCTCATCAAATGTAGTCTTCAGGCACTCATGCTCATCAACATTGATATTGATCTTGAAGGTCCTGTTTTGGGACAGAGGAGCCTTTAAGATCAAAACCTTCTCCTTGTTGAAAATCTTCATCATCCTATCCTCCAATCTCATCTTGTACCCTTTCTCAAGCAATTGACCAAGGCTAATGAGATTGTTCCTCATCTTAGGCACATATAGGACATTGGAAATATAGGAAGCCAATCCATCCTTCCTTTCAATCTTGATTTTTTCAATTCCCTCAGCCACTACATAACTCTCACCAGCAAATTTCACTTTTGTTTTCACTCATTCATTTAAGCTCATGAACCATTCCTTATGCTCAGTCATATGATAAGAGCAGCTTGTATCCAAGTACCAATTTTCAGAGAATGGATGCTCACTCTTGGTTGTAACCATTAGTGCTCCATCTGAGACACTTCCATCAACACCAAAAGCTTCTGAGTCTGCCATAAGAAGAACTTCTTCATCTGAATTGTCATCTTTAGCCAATCTTGCCTCTGCTTCTGTGCTTTTCTTTTTCAACTTGCATTCAGAAGCAAAATGACCCCACTCCTTGCAACAGTAACACTGGATTTTACTCTTATCATTCTTCTTCTTGCCATTAAAGCCATTGTTTGCATAGTTGCTTTTGCTATATGTCTTTGAACTAGTTGCGGAGCTTGAACTAGCATTGTGTTTTCTTGTAGAATGATCACCTTCACTCTTCTTATCATCCTTCTTTAGCTTGTCAAGATGACCAAGAATTCTCTTCTTGAATTGAGCACTCAATGCTTGTTGAGAGTGTCTATCAACAATCCTTTCAACAAACCTTTGTTCATGTGCTTCCAAAGAACCTTGCAACTCATCTAACTTGAGTTGATCCAAGTCTTTTGCCTCCTCAATAGCAATAACCACATTATCAAATCTTGTGGCTAATGTTCTCAACACTTTATCCACAATGCCTTGCTCATCCAGCTTATCCCCATAGCCTTTCATAAGATTGGTTAAGGTACGAATCCTATTGAAATATTAAGCTATGGTCTCTTGTTCTTCCATTTGAAGTAGCTCATATTGCCTTCTCATCATTTGGAGTCTTACTTTCTTGACTTTCAGACCACCTGCATAGCTTTTCTCGAGTGTATCCCATGCTTCCTTGGATGATGAAGCAGCTGAGATTTTCTCAAAATTGGGTCTGTCCACACATTGATGAAGTAGGAATATAGCTCTACAATATCTCTTCTTGGCCTCTTTATGCTCAATTCTTTGAGCCTCACTTGAACTTGCATTGATTTCTGGAATTCCAACTTGCACAACATTAAGACAATCTTAGAAGCCAAAGAATGATTTCATTTGAATGCTCCAATACTCATAATCCTTCCCATCAAGTTTAGGCAAGTTCATTGCAATGCCATTTAAAGTAGTCATTTTCTCCTTCTAATACAAAACTAATCTTCTTCTTCGACTTCTTCTTCAACCCCCGAGACACTTCTTCAAACAGTTTCAATGCTTGAACCAATTTGAAGCTTCCAAAGAACCCCACCACAGATCCAGATCTTGATGCTCTTGATACCATTGTTGGAGTTGAAGCAAAATAAGCTTCCTTGCTTGCTGCAGAACGTGAATGAATGGAAGAAAAGAAAAGAAGAGTGTTGCATAGAGAGAAAGAAAGTAGCAACAGAGAAGAAATGCAAAACGTGGAAAATAACTTTTGTGGAAAGTGTTAGTTTTCAACTAAGTAACATAATAACTAATACTTTCTATTTATAGGCTTTTGTTTGCAATACAACAAAATACACTCTAAATACCCTAACTAAGCACATAACATAGCCCACATGGCCCACTATAAAGCTCTATGAATTACTACAACTCAACATATATCTACTTAAATTTTAGGAACAGACACGAACTATATAGTCCTTTTTCCATCTCTATTAAGGAACAAACTTTTCTCCCATTAAATACATAGAATCACACAATTAATAAAAGAATACATAGAATCAAGAATTTCAATTTTATGGGAAATATGACGATCTGATAATTAAAGAATAAGCAAAATGAGGCATGCGTGGACCAATTAATAGAAGTCCAAACACGGAAAACTTTATCATGAACCAATTAATATTATATAATATACAGTAACTTTCAAATATTGAAGTTTTTTTAAAAATCAAATTAGTTAATATTATTAAAACTGGTGATACGTAGAATCGTGAAATTCAATTTCCATATGAAATAGACATTTCATTAATGATTTCTTTGATTTTTTAAGAACTCTTGTTATTAATTTTTTTGAGTTACGCAGGACCTCAAATTCACCTGATCCAAATTGGAGTTGGTATCAGTTTTCGATTTTCCTTAAGAACTAATCACTATTCCTTTGCTGTTAAACAATTAACTAGTAATTATCACCCAAGTATTATTTTCAAATTGAATTTGGCATAATGTTATTCCTTGTAACATAATTGCATCAGGTCACACAGACTTCTCTACCTAGCATGTAATTATCTGAACAAATAATATGAACGTTGATGTACAAACCATAACAAATAATTGTAACAATAATTCAAATATGATTTGTATTTATAACCACACAAAATTGTGCACCATTATTTCATTTACTCATATAAGTAAACTAATACTATATATCTAGAAAAGAAATATGATTTTGTTCATAAGCACTAAAAAATGGTTTTGTTTCATAGATATAAAACCACGATAACTATGATCATGTTGTGATGCCAGACAATCTGCCCAAAATGCCTTGTTTATATGGTAAGAAGGTTTTCTTCTTCAAATTATCAGTTTCTGCTTTCTTCCTTGCATAGTGCAATTCATGTGGTGAAATAGGTTTCTTCCTTGAAGACATAGTTGGGTTTTCTATGGAACTAAAACATGAACATTTTCCATATTTATCCTTCTTGAAATACTTCATCAATGAGTCTTTACCTCTACTGCTACCTTCAGATGTACTACGGAATAATAATAAATCCCTTAATCTCCATTTTCTTGAACTCTTCAAAGGGGTGGTTGAAGAAGACTTTATGACATTCTCATTGTTACTCTCTTGTTTTGATTCTTCAGCACACGTGTATTGGTGTTCTCTATAAGGAGAGAGTGAACGTGACAGTCTTTGACGACTCGATTTGGAAGAAGCAATTGAAGGTGTCTTGTTTCTGCCCCTTGTTACTCCACTTTCTCTATTGATGCTATTACCAAAAGGGTTATTGTTGTTAATAACATGACACTCATTTTTCTTTGTAGGTGAGAAATCTTCATGAATAATCACGTTAGGATGTTTTGGAGAGACAAGTGGGGTTTCACTATATTCCAATAAATTGTTGTCTTCTTTCAAAGGCTTAATTTTGCTACCATCAAAAATCTCATCAGCTGAATGAGTCGATTTATTTGATTCCTCTACAAAAAAAGTGAAACTATCGTGATCAGCTTTTGAGGTTGGAGGGGTAATAATTGAAAAGTAGTCAAATTCGCTATAAAACTCTGAAATTCTAGAAGGGCTTGTTGGAGCACTAATGTATATTTCTCCAAATCGCTTTGGTGTAGAAGGAGCAGTAAGATAAGGTGAGATCCTAGCATCATAGTTGAAATCGAAATCAATAGGGGGACTACTCATAACTTCCATTTTTCCTTAGATCTATACTTGTTCAGATCTTAAGGTTAGAAGCAAGAGTAATATGTGGTAGTTTTGCAATGTTTATATATATATATATATATATAAATATATATAGTAGTAATAATAATAATAATAGTATAATATATATGTATTGTTAATGTAGATTTTTGTATTGGGAAGCTTTATTTCATTAGAAATGCACAGTGAATAAGAGGTGCAAAGTGTGTTTCGTGATCAATGGCACAATGTGATCCTTGTCATATAAGTGCCTTTTAAAAGCGCAAACTTGGTTTATATTTTTCTAATAGAAATCTTGTGTGGATTTTACATGAGACAATGAACTAAAATGCAAGGTGAAATTAATTATTAATTATTTAATTCTTGAACATCTTTGATTTTCTGATAGAAAAAATGTATCTACTAACCGTGTGAATATTATACATTCTCATTGCATCATTTACTCTCCATATTTATCATCATTGAAAGGGTAATACAAATAAAGAATAGATTATGTATTGTCTATATATTAAGCTTTACGCGGTCGGTACATATATATTTCACTATTTCTAATATTAGATAAAGAATAATAATAAAATATATAAAAATGAAATGTAGGAAATTTTTTTAAAGATTGGATCAGAGGAACTTTATATTCAAAAGTGGAGTACTTTAAATATTGAAAATCTTAATTTTCAACGAACTTACTTAATACTGTAGAATACCTGGATATAAAAATAACTATTACAAAATAAAATTATTATTTCATAATCTAGTAAATGTATCAACTTTATCCCTTTCAATAATAAATATATAGCACTTTGATCATTTTTAATTCTTTAGGTCTCATATTCAGAATATTAGTTAGCATTTTTTATTAATTAATGACTGCTTCTAGATGAGTCTCATCTCTTATCTTCATGATATTAATTACCATTATTTTTAATTAACTAATTTGACTGCTTTTAGATGAGTTTTAGCTGTTCAGGTATTAATAAGAATTCCATTTAATTAATTAATTAATTTGGCGTCTTCTAGAGGACTTTGAAGCATTGCTTTTAATAACATATCATTATCAAATACATGTAATTTTAAAGAGATAATAAGAATAAAATATGATAGTAATATATATTATTAGTAAAGATAAAATAGGACAATTAATATTAGATTCAAAAGAGTTTTTAATTTTTTTTAATTAGTATAATTATTATTAAAAATAATAATTTATTTAACAATGTATTGGTCATTGGGCCCCTATCAGATCGAATGAGAAACCTTTTATTGTTTGGAAGAGTCCAATTGCATAAAGTAGAAAGTGGATAATTAATTCTCTGTTCAATAAAGGAAATGGTTGATACTTGATAGGGTTACCCCCTCTCCCATAAGAAACTATAGACTAAGACCACTCAAATTCAATCATCTTCATCCACCCGAAGTTTTGTTTGTTTTTATTCACTTTGAGAGCATAAGACAAAGTTTATATCTCATCCGTATAATATTATTCTTTTGTCTTCAATTTAAGATATTTGATTATCTTTTCCATAAGCTACTTTACATTTTTTATGCATCAAAATAGTTATTGAACCCAATCATATTTATGAATCATCTTAGTTTTTTATAGGCAAATGTTAATATGTTACTATTTTTTTGTGGGTAAGATTTGAATCATCAACCTCCTTATCACTCAATTTCTTAAGTCTCTCACCCTTACTATTTTAGTTGTTTCAATATTATTATAATACTTCAAATACAAAAACCTTATTTCCACTATTAATATTAAAATGGTACCATTTCATGGATAAAAGATATGCAAGAAGCTTTGAAAGAAAGTAAACTGAATAAGAAACTTTATTGAGAGAAGAGAATGAATAAGAAGATGTTTTATAACTAAATGTAAAGCTTGGTCTAAACAGAAACTAGAAACTGGAATCCTACTATAAATAGAAGGACCTACAACTAACTAACAAACAAACAGAAAAATAAAAGCTAGAAAGAAAAAATGGGCCAAATAAAAAAAGCCCAAAACAAAATAAAACACAATTAGCTTTTATTCAAACTATCCTTCTTCAAACCAACTTGTTCCGTGCTAGTATTGGAACCATCCATGGCTTGATAATCCTGCATTTCTAACAATTAACATCCATAAATTGGAGTCGCACACTCATAGGTAACCAGAAATATAGCTGAAGCTGGGGTATGAAATGAAGAAGATTTTATCGTGTGTTTGGACAATGCATTGACACTTTGAGAACAATTTTTCTTCAAGGTCCCCCATTTTATAGGCAATAAATTAGCATTATTTAAGGTATATGATTGTCTCTTACGTCAAGTGTTTTAATCGAAGAATTGAATCTTAACCTTTTAACATGCCTAACACTCCTCGACCAACCTTTTGCACACAAAAAAACTGAATGTACTTCAAAATGTAATAACTAGGTAGAAACATATAGCAAATGGTCATTAGGGAATGAAATGATGAGTTACGTCAAAACTGCCTATATAAAATAAGGAATACAGATCCAAAGAGATAACTTATGCGAAAAGAGAGCTTCTAGTGACCATTTTTATCAAGAGAAATATTATTACATGATCAAGACCAATAATCCTAACAAAATTTTCATTATGATGATGCATTAATTGCTTAAACTTAAATCAGTTTATCGTATATGAAAAGACATATAGTTGGGACTGCAATTACAGCAATTAATTGTGGCAGATTGCATGGGCTTCTTATGCAACACCAAAAATGACGGGAACAAATCTTCTATCGCATAATATGTGTCATTCCATGTGTCATGGAATGTGATTGGTCATAAAAATACTTAATAATTAAAATTTTAATTTAAATACATTTTTTCAATCAACCATCGCTCATAGCAGATAGAATGTTACATGGATAAAAGATATGCTTCCAAAAATGACCTGCCATGAGATGGACCACAACCTAGTCTTAACTGTCTATGCTAATAACTAGAGAATTCCAATATCAGAGAACTGCTTCGAATGTTGGACAATATATGGAATTAGATCAGTACTTCCACAATTAATAATCTTCAGTGCATCCTATGAACATGTGAACGCACACCGTTTAAAATCAATTATGTACAACTAATATTAATGTACCTTCATTACTTTCTTTGTTCATATAGTCACTTGTTAGAGTTCAGACTTCAGACTGATTTAAGATAGGATCCAATAATAATGATATTTCATTCTTTATATGTATGATTTATAGCTGTATACAAATTGTATCCCCAACAGAATTAAAACCATATACAGAAAATTAAGCAAAATTATGTGCATAGCAAGTATCTAAATGTAAGATCATATGGCATAATTTGTACAAATTGTGAGAGAGGCTCTGTCTTTCTTTTTTCAAGTAACTTAATAGCTTCTTTCCCTAGTTCACTTGGAATTTGAAGGCATATCCAATCAAGCAATGATTCCAAGTCTTTTGCTAAATCCAGTAAATGCCAATATAATAGCTCAGGGATAACAAACTTTGATGTTGAAATTCCAACTGCAGCCAGTAAGTATTCTCTTTTAGCCACTTCCAGTTCATTCTCAACCTCTGATGCCGTGTAAATCCTTACCTGCATTTGGCATAGTTCATGAATTTATAACTAGTTATATGAGAATATAAAAATTCAATTTAAACTAAGCATAAACTTACAGTAGGAGAGGACCAAGTTCCACAAGAGAGAGCAAATATCACTAGGGCTTCTGATAATTCTAGCCCATATAAGCTTCTTAATGTCATTTCATAATTTTTCACTTCCTTTGGTAATGTCTGTTTTGAATTTAGCTGCAAGAAGCTTATCAATTAGCTTGTAAATTGCCTACATATTCCAATTCAAAGATAATGCAAATAACTTACCAATTTCCAGTGATAAGGAAGTCTTAAAATGCAATGTTCTATGGTTGGTGCACTCAGCAAGTGTCCGCCCACATTTATTGTTGCCTGAGTAACAAAAAATCCGGAAAAACTATTGATTGCAACAGTACGATTGTGCTGAACTTGTACTACAACAAGCTTTTATCTCAACTCATTAGGTGAGTCGGCTACATGGATCAAACGTTGCCATAATGTTCTATTATAAATCATGTTGATTGACAAAGTATTGACGTACTACACTTAAAAGGTATGTTCTATCATAAATCGTGTGTTCAACTTGCACAGCATACAAAATGCATCATTGTTCTTGTTGACTTGTCAAAGAAGTAAGTCCCACATCCTTTGCCTCATTCTTTTAGACATGATTTATGTATATATTGGACTACTCATCTTCTTACCAATTGTTTTTAGATGAAACCTTAATATGATATTAGAGCCGTAACCAACTTCTCTCCGGTTGTTATGGATAAAGGTGATGTCTTTTAATCATGGGTCAAAGATAACTCTTCGCCTGGTCCGACAGACTTCTGTGGTGATCATGTGGGAAAGTAAGTCTCACATCATCTCTTATTTTTTTAGACATGATTTAAATATTTGTTGGACTACTCCTCTCATCTTGAGATGAAACCTTAACCATTCTAACCGAAAGAACAAAACTTAATAGTTAGACCATACCTTGTGCATCAGTGCAACAACCATGTCAGGACTCTCTGGTATGCCATTTTCTATGAATGCCTGAACAAAGCAGCACTTCAATAAATAAGGTATTGCTTATATTAAAGATAAAAGTAACACATGCAGCAAAATAAAGAAACTTTCAAAATTCTGATGAATATGAGATGTTATTCTAATGGACATTACTGACATACATTCATCATACACGAGTTATATATGTTGATCCAGAATGCTAGCTTCTCCTGATGGTTAAGATTCTCTAAGTTGACAGCAGCTAGTTTTCTCAAAAGAAGTCTGCAAATGTCAGGAAATAAAATACTGTAACATGTAATTGACACTAATATTAAATTTCTTCCCAAAAGAAAAGATAATGTATTCTAGTTTGGATAGAATATAACATACTTCAACCGATGCAGCAAGAACAAAGAATTTGCCGTTCGTTTCGGATTGAAAGATTTAGCTTCAACGGCGCATAATTGCTTGTATTGCCCAATATCCCTCTTTCCAGATTCCAAACAGATACCATAAGGATCCCAAATCTCTCTTCCTTCAATACAGTTTCGAGGTTTTAGATCCCAAGAGGGTGGTACTGGTATATCAACTGCAGAACCTGGATTTTTGGCTCCACTCATTCTCAACAGAATGCTTGATAAACACTTCAGAATATTTTCAGAGATTATATTTGGGCTTTTATCTCCTGATGGTTTTTCATGTGGACTAAGATTTCTAACTTCCGCATTTGGCAGGTTGCTTGGCCGTAGTTCTTGCTGCACAGTGGAAAAGCTCACATTCATTGACATAACAGAAAATTGACTTCAGTTTGTCACCTTCTACACCCTATCACACAACGGAAAACTAATTTCGCATACCTGCCTTTTTGGAAGATCACAACTTTTCTGCAGCGATTTATTGTCAATGGGTAGTTTCTTAGTTTGATTCTTTGTTTCTTGCCCTGTACAAGTTGATTGCTTGCTTCTCTTGGAAGGATTATAACAGGATTGATCCTCTTTTCCTTGTCTATCTACTAGTACAATAAACACAAGGTATAAACAGCATTAGGTATTAGTGTATTACATTCTAGAATGTAGTCTAGAGCACAGTAAATGCATGCTCTAATTTAAAGTTTATGTTAAATATGAATCCTAGAGCATGTATTTACTCTGCTCTATGAGCATGCAATAATTTCATCATTTTCATGAAATGTTAGCTCAATTGTGAAACAGCTTAACCTCAATTGATAACACTGTCCAGTTACTCACCTGAAATTGTTGTTGTAGTCCTAGTTGCAGATGTTGCAGCTTTACCCATTGTTTGTGAAAGTGACTTAAATTTACCATGTTTTCGACTATTAGACGGGCTCAAGTTATTGAGTTTCATCTTGGAGGATGAGATGTAGACAGTTTCCTGGTACAAATTCTGTCTGAAATGCATCACCTGTTCTTCAAGCCTTACAATTTCTTCTTCCAATACTGCCACCTCAGCCACAAGTCCCAGTGTCTACATTTTTACAAGATTAAAAATTGAACACTCAAATAGTCAAGTTTCTGTTATATAATAAACCCCACCATCAAAATTATACCTAAGTGAATTCATATACACTTAACAATAGGAAATAGTTTTCTTACAAAAATAGTAGCTATGACTAATAATGTTAGTTGAAAAAAGGACTAGACAATATAGTGATATACTAACATTGGGAGGGAGATAAGAAGGAAGACGAGGGAGTGCACCCAAAGGCCTATTGAAAGCTCTCTTCAATACCCTGTGGATATTCTCCTCATGCCTAAGCTTCTTCTTCAACCTTTCCACCTGCAAAATCAGAATCTTCAGCTCAACTTCTGGTTAGAGAGAATAAAACAAGAAACCTGAATTCCAATAAGGAAATCAAATTAGAGAAAAATCAGTGCCATTACATCTTGTTGCAAAGCCAACTTTCTGTCTCTACTTGGTGTTTTTCCACTTTCAGTTGCATTCCTTGTGCCCACTCCCAATCTTCCCTGCATCTCTACCTTTTCATTCAAAGCCAAAGAAGTTAGAATCAGACCAAGTATCAATAACTTACGAAAAAGATAAACTTGTGCATAATTCACACAAAAAAAAATAGAAAATTTGAGAGCTTGAGATTTAGAGAAGCCAACCCAATCATGAATTGTGATCAAAGATATAATTTTTTTTCTCTCTCTCTATAATGTAGAGTATTTGTTATATAATGAAAAGAGATGCCAGCTTATGAGAAATTCTGGGATCTTTGGTCAATGAAACAGAAGGCATAGTTTGTGTCATAATGATAAGAATTGAAAAGTGTTACGGTATCAATCATAAATGAAAAATGTTGAGGTTCACTATATTCACTGTACCAACCGTTTTTTAAAAAACACTCATTTGACATAAATGTAACATCTGTTCTGTCTAATTAATAATTACTTTTTCATTTGACATTGGAGCTTGCACCCTTGTCCTCACTCTCGTGTCCATTTTTTCCAGTTCTAATAAATCTGTAACTGAAGCTAATTGCAAAAACAACATCAATTGAAACCGTGATCAAATGCTAAGAGTAAAGATGAAACTCTTTTTTTATTTATCTAAACATTAAACAGAAAAGAGTGAAGGAGGATGAAACTATATAAGAAAAGAAGGATAGAGAAAATAAATGATACTCCTATATTTATGCTAAGTAAAGAGAAGAAGATAATGGCATTTCCACCGCTTGCAATGAAAAGAAGAATATTTAAAGGACAGAGTAGAATAGAATAGTGTAAGAGAGAGAAAGAGAAAAATGACTGGTTTTGCTAAAAATAGATTAAGATGCACATCTAAGCTAAGATAGAAAGAAAGAAGTAGAGGGACTAAACGTAAGCAAAACAACAACACCACACCGAAGACGTGGAAGCATCCAATCATAGAGGAGAATTTACCTATGCTTTAACATTAACTTTTTCAGTGTAGTATGTATTTAATAATAATTTAATGTTAGAATTTATATAGGATCTTATTAAGGAATAGAGTGAGGATAGTGGTAAGAATACACCATTATTTATATGGGAAAACAAATACCAATGCTTGATGTAATAAATATGTTTTTTCTAAGATAGAATTAATTATTAATTTTTCCTTCTTGATCAAAGCTACTCGCACTTTTTATTCTTTGATTTATGGGAAAGTTGCCTTAAATCAACTTTTTATACCTTTTATATTTTTTCATAAACAATGAGTTAATATTTCAAGTAGATCATTTATTTAAGAATTTCTCCGAACAAAATGGATTGTGAACGGTATATCATTATGAACCAACGTGCGCTTTCCATTTGAGTTCCATTATACTATTTAAATCAATTTGACGTTCCTCTTTTTCTTGTCTTGCCTTTTTACTACTTTCTTCTTATCCTCATGTATATTTTTCTTGTATTCTGCTTTTAAATTCAAATGAAATTGAATTTTTGATGGGGTTTGGTAGATTTTGACAGTGAATTATGCACTGGACATGCATTAAATAAAAGAGTTTGAGGGTAATGTCAAGGCAAAAGCTGCTTCAATCACATGCTTTGCCCACCTAAAACCATTGTATTTTCTCTTTTCCTGATAAATTAAGGAAAATTATATGTATTGAATAGCATTCCAATTCTATAAAGTAATTTCATTTTAAAGAGAAAAAAATTATAGGTAGAAATTATGTGAAAGATGAAAATAATAAAATATGTCTATTTTTAATTAAACCCACGTCACTTGCAATACCTGGCAAATGACAACCTTGTAGAAAGGTGACAAGTCTGTAGTCTATTGTCACTAGTGGCTACCACTTGCCACACACGTATTAAATGTTTATTATTTGATAAGAATTCAAGTACTAAACAAAAACTTATCTGAAATATTACATTATAGATTATTATTAAACATGTTGGATTCAGAAAGCAATTGAAAACAGCAGCTGAAACGGCAAGGTGATCATGATGGATTGGTGATAAGATATCAACATACCCATTACGCTTGTACATCCTAGTTATTGGTGCATCAAAATTTTAATATTATTATATGCTCATATTTTATCCTATCACTTAGCTTGCTATGTATCCAATCATTTCAGTAACATACCCCATTCACCAAATAGGTTCATAAAGCCATGTCAATTTAACATATATGGAAATAAAAGGTAAAATGATCACTTACGGTGTCTTCGATCCTGTCTCGCTTAATAGTATAGTATTATATAATATTTTATTTTGTTTTAGCAAGGGGAATGAAACGACACATAATAATTAATATTTATTAATAACATACGTGATATTATACTATTGGGTGAGACAATCACTACGCCAAATACGTTGAGCAACATCACATTTTTTGGCTATAGGACAACAAGTTCCGTCGCTGTCTGTTTGGCCGAAGTCGTAGACGTTACCACATGTTATAACAGCGAATAGTGAGTGACGCACTGTTAAGGAACAAACAAATATAACAGTGCAACCCATATATAGCGTTGTATAACATAATCTAGTACAACAACGACCATATAGGTAGCGTTGTGGTAATTGTTGTATACCACAGCACTATGTCTTACGCCATTGTAGTTATCAAAATTGGGACAAATCATCTTCTTCCTAAAATTGTTTAGTCTGATCAGTGATTATTGTTGGTGCAACAGAAGCGATCGTTGCGCAGCGTTGGTTACACAACAATCAAATAATGCATAGAATAAATAGAAGAGAAGAAACAAATAATTTGGTAACGGGGTTCGGCCAATTGTGTCTACGTCCGCGGGAGCGCTGAGTGGCTACCAAAATATTATTAGAGAATAAGGATTACAAACCCAATCACACACATGGGCCCAACTGCCCATGAAATGTTTCTGTTTGGTGCTTATATATGGTGTCGATTACAACAAGGGACTTGAGTCCAATATATAACATTGGTTACTCTACTCTATTCCAATACTAGGCGATGTGAGACTAATCTAATAACATATTTCAAGCATCTCCAACAATCTTCACCTTGATTGAAATAGACGAATATCTTACTCCTTAGGAAATCTACACAAGATTCTCCACCTTAGCGAATATTTGCCTCCACCTTGCTAAATGCATAATTCTCTTTAACAAATTGCTCCCCTTTAGCAGAAACTAAGTATCCTTGACGATGTTACCAAGAGCCTAGCTCTCCAAACTTTTAGTGCAGCTTCCTGTACCGCCATCCAATGGAACACGCCGCCTAGCCATCTATTGCTAGGAAGTCTTTCGAAATATGGAACCTCAATACACAAAAGTTCATCAACAACCGTCCTATTCAATACTCAGTCAAGCCGGACCTTGGAGCTTCATCGAAAAGCCTCAACCGCTATCGCCATTGTCTAGCCCGACAATCATAGTTTAAAAGAACTATCATACTCCATCATAAAGAGTATATCCATAACACACACCTTGCGTAATGCTAACCAATGTCCGTGTCACACCTTGCATCCAAGCCAATGCCCATGTCACACTCTGCATCTCTACCAATGCACGTGTTACACCTTGCATCAAAGTCATGCCAATGTTACACCCTACATCAAAGTGAGCCATCGCCTTTGTGCTTTATTAAACCCTTGAGTCCTTATCTCCACCTTGATCCTAATCCAATACATGAATTTCTAGGATTTTGGATCAACACATATCACTCCATCATAGTTCTGCCATGTTTTCTTCTCATTCAACTCATCTATTCTATCTTTGCATAGTACATTTGACGCAACTTGTCTAACCAACATGCATTCACCCTCTTTTGCAATTATCTAGCACCTGAGTTAAGAGTCATCTACCAATTCACTCTGATACCAATTGTTGGTGCAGCGGAAGCAATCGTTGCGCAACGTTGGTCACACAACAATCAAATAATGCATAGAATAAATAGAAGAGAAGAAACAAAGAATTTGGTAACGGGGTTCGGCCAATTGTGCCTACGTCCCTGGGAGCGTTGAGTGACTACCAAGATATTATTAGAGAATAAGGATTACAAACCCTATCACACCCATTGGCCCAACTGCCCATGAGGTGTTTCTGTTTGGTGCTTATATCGGGTGCCCATTACAACAAGGGATTTGAGTCCAATATATAACATTGGTTACTCTACTCTATTCCAATACTAGGAGATGTAGGACTAATCTAATAACATATTTCAAGCATCTCCAACAATCTCCACCTTGATTGAAATAGACGAATATCTCGCTCCTTAGGAAATCTACACAAGATTCTCCACCTTAGTGAATATCTGCCTCCACCTTGCTAAATGCATAATTCTCTTTAACAAATTGCTCCCCTTTAGCATAAACTAAGTATCCTTGACGATGTTACCAAGAGCCTATCTCTCCAAACTTTTAGTGCAGCTTCCTGTACCGCCATCCAATGGAACACGCCGCCTAGCCATCTATTGCTAGGAAGTCTTTCGATATATGGAACTCAATACACAAAAGTTCATCAACAACCGTCCTCTTCAATACTCAGTCAAGCCGAACCTTGGAGCTTCATCGGAAAGCTTCAACCGTTATCACCATTGTCTAGCCCGACAATCATAATCCAAAAGAATTATCATACTCCATCATAAAGAGTATACCCATAACACACACCTTGCGTAATGCTAACCAATGTCCGTGTCACACCCTTGTATCCAAGCCAATGCTCATGTCACACTCTGCATCTTTACCAATGCTCGTGTTATACCTTGCATCAAAACCATGCCAATGTTACACCCTGCATCAAAGTGAGTCATCGCCTCTGTGCTTTACTAAACCTTTGAGTCCTTATCTCCACCTTGATCCTAATCCAATACATGGATTTCTAGAATTCTGGATCAACACATATCACTTCATCATAGTTCTGCCATGTTTTCTTCTCCTTCAATTCATCTCTTTTATCTTTGTATAGTACCTTTGACGCAGCTTGTCTAACCAACATGCCTTCACCCTCTTTTGCAATTATCTAGCACCTGAGTTAAGAGTCATCTACCAATTGGCTCTGATACCAATTGTTGGTGCAGCGGAAGCAATCGTTGCGCAGCGTTGGTCACACAACAATCAAATAATGCATAGAATAAATAGAAGAGAGGAAACAAAGAATTTGGTAACGGGGTTCGGCCAATTGTGCCTACATCCCCGGGAGCGCTGAGTGACTACCAAGATATTATTAGAGAATAAGGATTACAAACCCTATCATACTCATGAGCCCAACTTCCCATGGGGTGTTTCTGTTTGGTGCTTATATATGGTGTTGATTACAACAAGGGACTTGAGTCCAATATATAACATTGGTTACTCTACTCTATTCCAATACTAGGCGATGTGAGACTAATCTAATAACATATTTCAAGCATCTCCAACAATCTCCACCTTGATTGAAATAGACGAATATCTCGCTCCTTAGGAAATCTACACAAGATTCTCCACCTTAGGGAATATTTGCCTCCACCTTGCTAAATGCATAATTCTCTTTAACAAATTGCTCCCCTTTAGCATAAAATAAGTATCCTTGACGATGTTACCAAGAGGCTAGCTCTCCAAACTTTTAGTGCAGCTTCCTGTACCGCCATCCAATGGAACACGCCGCCTAGCCATCTATTGCTAGGAAGTCTTTCGATATATGGAACCTCAATACACAAAAGTTCATCAACAACCGTCCTCTTCAATACTCAGTCAAGCCGGACCTTGGAGCTTCATTGGAAAGCCTCAACCGCTATCACCATTGTCTAGCCCGACAATCATAGTTCAAAAGAACTATCATACTCCATCATAAAGAGTATACCCATAACACACACCTTGCGTAATGCTAACCAATGTCCGTATCACACCCTTGCATCCAAGCCAATACTCATGTCACACTCTGCATCTCTACCAATGCTCGTGTTACACCTTGCATCAAAGCCATACCAATGTTACACCCTGCATCAAAGTGAGTCATCGCCTCTGTGCTTTACTAAACCTTTGAGTCCTTATCTCCACCTTGATCCTAATCCAATACATGGATTTCTAGGATTCTGGATCAACACATATCACTCCATCATAGTTCCGCCATGTTTTCTTCTCCTTCAATTCATCTCTTTTATCTTTGTATAGTACATTTGACGCAACTTGTCTAACCAACATGCATTCACTCTCTTTTGCAATTATCTAACACCTGAGTTAAGAGTTATCTACCAATTGGCTCTGATACCAATTGTTGGTGCAACAGAAGCAATCGTTGCGCAACGTTGGTCACACAACAATCAAATAATGCATAGAATAAATAGAAGAGAAGAAACAAAGAATTTGGTAACGGGGTTCGGCCAATTGTGCCTACGTCCCCGGGAGCGCTGAGTGACTACCAAGATATTATTAGAGAATAAGGATTACAAACCCTATCACACCCATGAGCCCAACTGCCCATGGGGTGTTTCTGTTTGGTGCTTATATATATTGCCGATTACAACAAGGGACTTGAGTCCAATATATAACATTAATTACTCTACTCTATTCCAATACTAAGCGATGTGAGACTAATCTAATAACATATTTCAAGCATCTCCAACAATTACAGATATTTTACCCTTTGGGTTTTTCCATTCATTCATGTTTTCTTCACCTTCCGTGGTAATCTGAGCATCTTCTTCTTTTAAGTCCCCACACTCTCACATTGCAAAGCTCTTAAGTGGTTGAGAATTTATGATTATAATTAAAAGATGCACGTTCGATCATGTTAATGTTTTCCAAATTTATCATTTCAATCTCTGATGTGCTATCATTCATTTCTATATTTGAATAAACACATTTGACTCTTAAATTTTATACGGTTGTACTTTATAATAACATTTTATACTTCTTTTACATAGTATTATTATGTAGATACATATGTAAGTTTATCCTTAGGCTTTAGTACAATTTTCAAAGTGTACTATTTTTCCTTTAGCTTTACAGGTGCTTATTAACATGGTATAGACGGTGTCGTACCATTTTGGAGGAAATAAATTAGAACCCTAGATTTCATCTGTTTTATGTTTGTGATTGACCAATCATTTAATAAAATTTGACCAATTATGATGTGAATGATTGAATAAGCGTGAAGGTACACATTACTATTATTATTGTTGTTGTTTGTTTCCCTAGTTATATAGAGCAGACCCTTCTTATAACCAATGAATTATCAATCTCAAGAATCATGAGTCAAGACTATATCAACATGACAAAAACTGAAATGAAAATGGTCAAAACTTAATAAATATATGTCTTTCTTCCTCATTTTCATAATAAAAAATTCTTAACTAGGTGCTAGCTAGTTTTTGCAGTGGATTTGAGCTATGTACGTACCTCTTGACCCTTTCAATAAGGCATATATACCTGGGTGAAAATATGACATTTGTGTACTTTATTGTAATCATATAGTGTTGCTGCCTGCTCACGCTACAATTGATGTTGCCCCATTATTTATTCCAATTGAAAAGGGCCTTGTAACTAATAATGATATCATAAGGTTTAGTGCAGGGTACAAGATTTCGTAAAACATGTTTGTAATAATAATATGATAGACCATGATATAAGCTTATGTCATCTTGTGCTCAAAGAAAATTTCTTAATACAAGCAAATTAAACTATTCATGAATTGAAGTTCTTCTCTCTCATTCTTTTAACAGTTGAGATGAAATAGACATGTTGTTTTTCTCTGAATGACATTCACCAATTTTGGCTGAGCCATTACTTTTTCTTCTTCTTTGTACCTCTAGAAAAGACCTATTCACTAGCTATGACTGTGACACAATCACGTGATTATGCTGAAAAGATCCCCTTTAAACCCATATTTGTTCTTATACATCAAAATATCATATAACTAAATAACTAATGTTTTATTAATTATATTTAAGACCAGTAATTCAGTTATACAGTTAGGTATTATGCATTATTCTTTTACTATAATATATTAGTTTTACATATTATTATTTTTTAATAAAATTCAAATTACTAATTTTAAACATATTTGTATACCAAACAATAATTCGTTGGTCATCCAATCTTTCTAAACAATAATCTCTCATGGGATAAAGTATTCTTGTTATTCTTGATTAACAAAGGGTGGGAAATCTTCATTGTAAAGTATTTTTTACACATGCCATGTAAAAGAAGCAAATAGTAAAATCATTTTACTTATGGTGTTTAAAACCTTTCAGTGAAGCGTGTGGTACTATGTTTGGACATTAGAAACTTGTTACCTGACCCACTTGTTGTTGTACATGACCATTGCCATGGGTTTGTGGAGTATTACTTTAGAATGCTGTGAGGGTGATAATAGAAACTTTTCTGAAACCACTGACAAAAGTTGAAAATAACCTACTTTCTACAAACGGGCTCCTCTAAAATGATTGGTAAAAGCATTACAAACCTCTGACATCTATAGAAAAAAATGTTCTTGTCACATCATCATGGACATATATTAACTTCTCTTTGATTTTTTTGCCTCCAAAATTTGGTCCATATTTTTATTATGTACCCTCACACATTGTATTAAATCTATATAAAAAACTTCAAATCAATTAATTATCATTGGACACCTCCATCATCTACCATGGACATGCATACGCTCAATCATTTGACAAATACAAAATTCATTTATTCTAAACTTTTGATTTCACTTCATTTGATCATTGTTTTTCAAACTCTCATTTCTTTTGGTTTCACTCTTGCTCTCTCCTCATCACTAATTTCATCTTCTTCACAACACAATTTCAAACTAACTCTCACTAACTCACTTTTCAATTTATTTTGGTTTCAAATGATTGGAAATGTTAAAAAATTCAGTCTATTGTAATATCAATTACTTTTGATAACGACTTTGAATATTGTACACAACTTATCAATGATTATATATATATTTCATTTTATTTTATCAAATTATTACACAATGTTACTAATATATATCTTTAATAAGATTGATAATTACGTGGTTTCAAATATATGTTAAAATTAATCTGTCACATATGAATGTACGAGTAATATGTGTTCTTAACCATACAGCAAAAAAGTATGGTTAAGAACAACATCTCACACATGATAAAAATACATCACTTTATACAACCTCTCACACAAGATAAAAATTACCCAATATATTATTTAATAAGATATAATAATAACATTTAATATATATACTATATAAGAATAAAAGTTTCATCAATAATTATTTTCACATGTGTCACAACCACATTCATTTTTTACCGTCCAAAATTCATAGGCAAACATAATAACAAAGAGGAAATAGTAATTAAAAGGAATACCATATGTTTGATACTTGGATTTTTCAAGGCAACTTTGCCATTATATAATGACTTGTAATGTAAATTGTATCTTATATTTCTATACATATACATTTAATATTGTTAGAGATACTTTAGTCATTTACTTTATACTCCATTCATCTAATTTACCAGTAACATATATGTTTTTAACAATTAAAATATACAAGTCACATGTTTGTTCTTAACAATACGAATGCACATGTAACATGTGTATTTTTAACCATGTGAATGCATAAGTAACATGTGTATTTTTAACCATGTGAATGTATGAGTAACATATGTGTTATTGATCATGTAGTAAAAAATAACGCCCGTGCATATGTACGAGTAACTTGCTAGTTATATAAGGAAATGATGTTAAAAAAAACTACACATTGAGTTCTTCGTAGGAATGTGGTAATCAAATTAGTAATCGTTAGCACGTGAACGCATAAGGCATCAGCAAAAGGGAACCGATAAAATGCAATAAGCTATAAAATTTTAGATTAATTTATAATGAGTACTATGATATTGTTTCTGACTTCTGACCTATACTCACAACATTTGTACAAGTACTTTATAATGAGTCCTTTAGTATTCTTACTTTTGCTTTGGGGATGCAATAAACTTTGTCATGTCCCCTGCTATTTCTATTACTGTTATTGTGGCAATACTTTTTATGATAAAGGAAGTATATAGTGTTGTATTAAAAATAGGATTAAATAGCATACTAGAAAGCACTAAGTTGGAAATCAAGTTTGTTATGTAATCACAACTCATGACATTGTTTCAGTGTAGTTAAATGGAGTTCAATGCTGAAGCAAACACATGAGAATAGGACATATTACCTTCCTCTCTTGCTATAGAAGCAAAAGCAGTGTAGAATTTCATTTCACCCCACAAAAAAAATGTACAATTCATTAGTAGAAAAATAGTGGACCCGCATTCTTTTGGTGCAAAACAGGTTGAGCAGGGTTCCTAATTTTATAGGTAAGGTGACAAGTGAAAGGCGCTTATGTTGGGTAGTAAACCTACCTTTCTTCTGATAAAGATAAACTCAACAAATGTATAACCACCGAATGTACCATAGATAGATAATAGATTAATAATAAGGGTTATTTTTCTTGTTTTTGGTCTGCATTGAAAATTGCAATAATAACGGTGTTGATTAATGATATCAATCCAAATAACTGAGGTACAAATTTTTAATGAGACAAGGCCAGATAAAACAGGAACCATTGATTGTTTGAGTTGATAGCTACCAATACATAATGCTTGTTAGAGTGAATTTCTTATATGTTGCCTTCAAGATCATTCCATGACTTCAGTTCAGTATACTATATATTATCTTTAGCCTGACCCTTTTTGTTAAGTCTCATGTCATAGGCCCAAAAGTAAATTCTAGAATGTAGCCTACAATCAGAGCCCATCACACAGGAACTAACATGAATTTGGGCTGACAACACCTCAATGCACAGCACAATTTCATACAAAGACAACAATAATGTTACCCATTGGACGGAGTCGGCAGGATTCCATATTTTTCTATTGTAAATTATGTTAATCCATAAAAGATTAATCTCTAAATACTTTATTATTTCTCCTGTGATTTTTCTTAATATCCCACTTCATCTAAAAATTACACTAGGTTCCAATTGATCTACTCTTCTAAAATGATATTTGAATTTATTTACCAAAGCACCACCATCATTAATATAATCATACAATATAAAAACAAAAGAAAATGAGATGTAGCAACAGCAGATTTTTTACAAGCTACTTAACTTGGTCTAAGATGAAGAAGGTAACTATGAAGTATATACATTCAATAAGCATGGTTATCTATGCATATGATATTAATCCCTCGACTAAAAATATAAAATAGAATGACAAACTAGCAATTATAAATGCAATGCATTATATATGTACATATTTTAAATTGCTATTGTGATTATAGTCACAATACAATCGTTGAATATAGCATCATGAAACCAAACATGCATGCTATACATCTAAGGCTTTGAAACTACGTTGTGGTTTGGGGAGGAATGTCCGGCACCAGGACTGTGCCCGGGATCTGTTGGTCGGAAATCGTCACCGCCAAATTCTAAGGCGTGGCGGCCAGAACACACTATATTTTGTACCACTGTAGCCATTTCTTGGACACTGTTTTCGTAGGTTGTCACTAAATGCTCGTTGTTATCAATTTTCAGTGTCCTTCCTATAGTTGGAAATATAAATTCATTAAAAATCATGGAGGCAAGAAGAATAGAGATGATCATGTATCCAAGCTTGGAATTAGCAATTATGTAGAGTGTAAGAGGCTTCGAGGGAAGCTCAAAAATAGTCTAGGATTTGAACGTGTGAGTGTATGAGATTATTAAGTTATGTGTTGCACAATATTGTATGTGAGAGGGGTATATGTAGGTCTATGAAGAAGAGGCTCATTGCAAATATCTAATGCCATATTAGTGAACACGTTGAAATTAATGTTAATGGTGAACGTGAACTTTTCCATGATTATGCTCCCTTGAGATTCTCTTTTGGGTGCAACTGTGATAGTATCTTCTAGTCTAGTGATGAAGTTTTCTCTTCTTTTCAGAATTTCTATACTACTATTTTTGGATAAGAATTCTCTTCGTTAATAAATAATATTGATTCAGTAAGATTCAAGATTAATAGTCTTGTAGAGCCACTATATATACTGATTAGACGTTTTCGGTACGAACTGAACTGACTTTTTAATCTCCAAAGTGTTGGGTGGCCTATGCCAAGCTAGATTCCAAACTCAACTCTCATAAAGTTAATGGAAGCAACTATGTTCATCCAATATAGTTAACGTGGTGCACTACCACTTGGGTGCAGAAATATGTCCTGCCATAGACTTGGACTTTGAATTGAACTCCGCTAATTTAGCTACTTGGAAATGCTCTGGTCTTAATAAGTTTTAAATTGTAGGTGTAATTGCATTTATGCTGCGTTTAGTGTAATTGTTTAACTCATAAGAGATTCCTAGATAAGGGTACCCCATTAACATACTGAAACGAATAAGTTTTATCACTTTATGGAAAAATTAAATATATCACATACATTAAAACCCAATTGCAAGTACAATGAGTAAATATCTCATGTGACCGGGGTAAGAATCTAACCATGATTCTCAATGCTTACCTAAATGCACACTAAAACCTAATTGCAAGTACACTGAGTAGATTCCGGTGGACCCTTGAATTTGCTGCAAGTTGTACCAATTGAAAATATTTTCACAAGAACCAAGTCAAATGAATTTGATGATTTCAATATTTCAACTTTTGCATTATTTGCATGAATAGGAATATTTGATAGGTTCTTGAAAACTATGGGTTGGCTCCTCAAGCTAGGGAAGTTCGTGACCATCAAATGATGAAATAATCTGGGTCCCATCAAAGACCACTACAGAGTGCAGAGTCATGTCATCTTTTATTCTATGCAGAATGAAGCACAATGTTATAGATGAATATTGTTGACAACAATTATAATTGACTATTAAATACATTTTGTATGTATTTCTTTATTTTTAACTTGTGTATATAAAGAAGATAAGATATAAGAGATACAAATAAATCTATAATGTGTTAAAATAATAGATTTAACCAAAACTTATGTGAAAATAATAAAACTCTACAAACAAGTTTAGAGGACAAAATAAATCTGTTAAATGCATTCTTCATGAATGAGGCAAAAGAGAAGGAAAATAATGAAAGGTAGATCATCTGTTTCATTTTTAGTGTCTCAAGTGTGTTTCAATCCACTTAAAACTGTCACGTAATTAAAAATAAAATTAAAAAAATAGAAAACAATTTTTTTTACATTACTTGTTACAACGTGATTGGCTTGGACATGAGATAAAGATTTTTGGGACAGGTATTCAAAGGAAAGAAGGTGTTGCATTGCATGTGACAAGTGGCAACTATTGGGTCCTTCTGATTTAATGACTTATCCATGTTTGAGGTCCATTCGTGATGCTCTTTAAGAGGATTTGTGGCCCAAAGAATTGGGACTCGGAAGTAAATTGACAAATGAAATGCATGTTGAATTTAACAAATATTTTTTAAATAGAATAATTTTAGAAGAAAATAAACTATCCTCGGATAATTTTTTCCACATATATCATTCACCATTACTTTTTTAATTATTACATACTCTAATAAAAATAACATTAGCACACATAAATGGTGTATGGTATAATAATTGTATAGAGTTTTGTATAATAACAATACATAACTATTAAAATCATAATTTTAAAGCATTCATTTGCATAGTGTTAGTATGTAGGGTAAAACGTTTATAATAGCAAATTAATTTATTATTTTTTACTAGCACAATTTTTAAATAGTTATAGTTGTATCAAATACTTGATTCTTTTGCTGACCAAAAAAATAATACTTGATTCATATATGAAAAAGATATTGGTAAGGAGATGCTAAATTTATAAGTTTCACTTCAATAATCTTTAATGTCCAATTATGGAATGATGAACACTCTTGATGTGAAAAATATGATTATTTTTCTTCAAAAATTGTCAAAATTAGATTAGGACTCTATGAGTTAGAGTACGCAAACTTTACCCAACAAGTAGGCAACATATATCATTCCGTGATTATATGTTGTTATATGATAATATTGACTACTATTAATGGATTAGAGATCCTCTCCATTAATAGAGAGTCAAGTATTTCAACTTCCTTATATTTCTAATGACAAAGATGTTATTTTGTTACACCTAAAAGGATAAACGTGTAATTATATATTAGTTTTCTTTTGGTTTTTCAAGGACCTGTCCCTTCATTAATGGAGAGGATCAATATTCCTATTAATGTAAGCTAAGTTCAATGCCTAACACATGCATAGGTAGCAAAGCAAAAACCTTACGTTTGTATAACATTGACAACCTAACATCATTAAAAATGATGGAGATATGTTATCTCATGCATGTTCTATCCAATATAATGTTTGGCGCCAATGAAAATAAAGTAAAAATAATAATAATGAATTTAATTTTTTTAATTAACATGACATGTTTCTATTAATACAAGACAACATATTAGACAAAATTTGAAAAAAAATAGCTTTTAATCTTATGCATTGTTATGCAACACTTAATTCCAAATCTAAAAGAGATGAATATGGACCACACCTTTTTAGTGCAACAACTATCACCCGATGTACCTGGGGGCTGGGGCTATAATCATTAGTTAGCACTATCTATCAATTATCAACTTCTTTTTCTTGAGTACTTTACCTATCTCACTTTACTAGGTAAAGATTATTATTTCGTGGTTGAATTCAAACACACCAAACTGCGAACCCTATTACCGTAGGGGAACCCTTCACGTTATCATGGTCAATTATAATTTCAATTAACAAATCAACAACCATCTTATACAAATAACAATTCCATGAAGCTGGTAAATTAAGCATATGATGATTATATATTCAGTATTCTTTGACCACGTTTTGTACAAACTCATTGTTCATTAAAATATGGCACGGTAATCTCTGGTTGCCTAACTAGCTAGCTCAATCTCAAAGCATGGCAAACTTATGTTGTATTGCATATACAGCACGACAAGTAAGCAAAGCCTCCATACATCTTCGACACATTTGGAGGCATATATATACATATAGACGAGGATTACCTTTCTCAAGTTGGTGTCTCCAACCCTGTTCCGTCCAATTATTTACTCACATATCATCTAAAAATTCATCTAACTCTTCCACTAAAAAAATATTGTGACTTTTCATTCTTTTTTATATGACATGACAATAAATGATTGGCCAAGACATGGTTAGGGACACCAACTTGGACAGCTGATCCCCATCCATATACGTATGCCTCGTGATTACTCCATCGATCAATTATCGTTTAGAATGTGATAATTAATTAACCCGGAATTGTGATTTGGACCTGATTACTACTAATATGTAATCTATATATAAGATTGGTGAAGATCCTGGATAAAAACCTAGGAATGACTATTCAACGTACACCAAGACATCTATAATGTTAAACTATTCAGAAAGGGCAGAAATAAAATGGAATCATGAGAAGGCTCATCAACAAAATCAAAAATAATTTTTCAATCTCAAAAAAATTCACAATAATAAGTTTTAGATACACCAAAAACAAAAATAAAATCCAATAGGCTCTTGTGATGGTTAGGGGATAGAGTCCAAATCATCTCTAGTATTCGAAAGTTCAATATTGACACCAAATTATGATATGTGTAAACAACCTTTTCCAACAGTTCAAATTTGTGTATTTATTTTTAAATAATATCACATTCTCCTTAATTTCAGTATTTTTAAAGGATATTTCAATTTCTAGGGATAAACTCATAAACATTTAGATTAAAGGTTAAGATGAGAATTATTTTGCAATTATTTGTTTAGTATGATTGAAAAAATGTTATATTTTTAAATTTAGTGGTTGATACACATTGACTGAAGGATTACAGTCTTAATGTATATTTTAAATTTAATAACAAAGTAATTCATTTTTTAAAAACTTGAAAATGAGATTGTTAAGTTAGTTTTTCATCCTCACACCACACAACAATCATGTAGTACAATCTATAAAATATAATGAAAATGATTGTTTTTTATTAGGACTAGAAAAATCAATTATTATTAGAAAATGGAATATTAATTTCTTAATAAATGAAAATGTTTGTTTTTTATTAAGACTTGAAAAATAAATTTTTATTCGAAAATAGTATAGTATTGCATTACCAATGAAAATGGTTATTTTTTTATTAGGACTTGGAAAATCAAATTTTATTAGAAAATGGTATATTTATGCCTTAACAAATGAAAATGGTTGTTTTTTTATTAGGACTTGAAAAATCAATTTTTATTAGAAATATTATATTAGTGTCTTAACAAATGAAAAATGTTGTTTTTTTATTAGAACTTTTGAAAAATCAATTTTTATTAGAAAATGGTATATTAATGTATTAGCAAAAGAAAATGATTGTTTTTCTATAATGACTTGAAAATAAATTTTTATTAGAAAATTTTATATTAATGTCTAGAAAATGAAAATTGTTTTTTTTATAAATTAGGACTTTGAAAAATCAATTTTCTTTATTAGGACTAGAAAAATTAATTTTTTTTTAGAAAATGATATACTAATGCCTTAGCAAATGAAAATTGTTACATTTATTAGGACTTGAAAAATATCTTTTTATTTGAAAATGGTATATTAATGCCTTAGCAAATGAAAATGTTTGTTCTTTTATTAGTACTGAAAAAATCAATTTTTATTAGAAAATGGTATACTAATGCTTTAGCAAATGAAAATGGTTGATTTCTTATTAGGTCATGAAAAATCAAATTTTACTAGAAACTGTTATACTAATGCCTTCACAAATGAAAATAGTTGTTATTTTATTAGGACTTTAAATATCAATTTCTATTAGAAAAAGATATACTAATGCCAAAGCAAATGAAAATTGATTTTTTATTAGGACTTGAAAAATCAATTTTTAATAGAAAATTGTATATTAATTCCTTAGGAAATGAAAATGGTTGTTTTTGATTAGGACTTGAAAAATCAATTTTTATTCGAAAGTGGTATAGTATTGCCTTACCAATGAAAATGGTTGTTTTTTATTAGGACTTGAAAAATCAAATTTTATTAGAAAATGATATACTAATGCCTTAGCAAATGAAAATGATTGTTTTTTTTTATAAGGACTTGCAAAATCAATTTTTATTAGAAATATTATATTAGTTCCTTAGCAAATGAAAAATGTTATTTTTTTATTAGTACTTTTGAAAAATCAATTTTTATTAGAAAATGGTATATTAATGCATTATCAAAAGAAAATGATTGTTTTTCTATTATGACTAGAAAAATCAATTTTTATTGGAAAATGATATACTAATGCCTTAGCAAATGAAAATGGTTGTACATTTATTAGGACTTGAAAAATATATTTTTATTAGAAAATGGTATATTAATGCCTTAGGAAATGAAAATGTTTGTTCTTTTATTAGTACTTGAAAAGTCACTTTTTATTAGAAAATGGTATACTAATGCTTTAGCAAATGAAATTGATTGTCTTCTTATTAGGTCATGAAAAATGAAATTTTACAAGAAACTGGTATACTAATGCCTTCACAAATGAAAATGATTGTTATTTTATTAGAACTTTAAATATAAATTTTTATTAGAAAAAGATATACTAATGCCTAAGCAAATGAAAATTGATTTTTTTATTAACACTTGAAAAATCAATTTTTATTAGAAAATGGTATACTAATGTCTTAGCAAATGAAAATGGTTGTTTTTTATGAGTACTTGAAAAATTAATTTTTATTAGAAAATTGTATATTAATCCCTCAGCGAATGAAAATGATTATTTTTTATTAGAACTTGGAAAATAAATTATTATTATAAAATGGTATAGTAATGCCTTAACAATGAAAATGATTGTTTTTTATTAGGACTTGAAAAATCAATTTTTATTAGAAAATGGTGTATTAATGCTTTATCAAATGAAAATGGTTGTTTTTTATTAGGATTTCAAAAATCAATTTATATTTGAAAATTTTATACTAATGCCTTAACAATTGAAAATGGTTGTCTTTTTATTAGGAGTTGAAAAATCAATTTTTACTAGAAACTGGTATACTATGGCTTCACAAATGAAAATGATTATTATTTTATTGGGACTTTAAAAATCAATTTTTATTTGAAAATGATATACTAATGCCTCAGCAAATGAAAATGGACTTTTTTATTAGGACTTGAAAAATCAATTTTTTTTTTAAAATTGTATATTAATGCCTTAGGAAATGAAAATGGTTGTTTATTATTAGGACTATAAAAATCAATTTTTATTAGAAAATGGTATATTAATGCCTAAGCAAATGAAAATGACTATTTTGTTATTAGGACTTGAAAAATCAAATTTTACTAGAAAATGGTATACTAATGCCTTAGCAAATGAAATTTGTTGATTTTTTATTAGTACTTGAAACAATTTTTATTAGAAATTGTATATTAATGCCTTAGCAAATGAAAAATTTTGTTTTTTTTTGTAGAACTTTGAAAAATCAATTTTTTTTAAAAAATAGTATACTAATCACTTAGCAAATGAAAATGATTATTTTTTTATTAGTGCTTGAAAAATCAATTTTTATTAGAAAATGATATATTTATGTATTAGGAAATGAAAATGGTTGTTTTTTTATTAGGACTTGAAAAATCAACTTTTATTAGAAAATGGTATACTAATGTCTTGACAAATGAAAATGTTTCCTTTTTTATTAGGACCTGAAAAATCAATTTTTATTAGAATATGCTATACTAATGCCTTAGCAAATGAAAATGGTTGTTATTTTATTAGTGCTTGAAAAATCAATTTTTATTCCAAAATTGTATACTAATGCCTTAGAAAATGAAAATGTTTGTTTTTTTATTGGTACTTGAAAAATCAATTTTTACTCGAAACTGGTAACTAATGTCTTAGCAAATGAAAATGGTTGCTTTTTTATTAGCACTTGAAAACTCAATTTTTATTAGAAAATGATGTATTAATGCATTAGCAAGTGAAAATGCTTGTTTTTATATTAGAACTTGAAAAATAAATTTTATTAAAAAATGTTATACAAATGCATTAGCAAAAGTAAATGGTTGTTTTTTTAATAGGAATTGAAAAATCAATTTCTATTAAAATAATGGTACATTAATGCCTTATCAAATGAAAATGAGTTTTTTTATTAGGACTTTGTCAAATCAATTTTTATTTTTACGACTTTGAAAAATAATTTTTTATTACAAAATGGTATATTAATGCCTTTGCAAATGAAAATGTTTGTTTTTTTATTACAACTTGAAAAATAAATTTTTATTAGAAAATGATATACTAATGCCTTAGCAAAAGAAAATGGTTGTTTTTTTTATTAGGACTTGAAAAATCATTTTTTATTAAAAAATGATATACTAATTCCTTAGCAAATGAAAATGGTTGTTTTTTTATTAGTGCTTGAAAAATCAATTTTTATTAGAAAATGGTATATTAATGTCATAGCAAATGAAAATGTTTGATTTTTTATTAGGACTTGAAAAATATATTTTTATTAGGAAATGGTATACTAATGTCATAGCAAATGAAAATGTTTGATTTTTTATTAGGACTTGAAAAATATATTTTTATTAGGAAATGATATATTAATGCCTTAGCAAATGAAAATGGTTGTTTTTTATTAGTGCTTGAAAAATCAATTTTTATTGGAAAATGATATATTAATGTATTAGCAAATGAAAATGTTTGTTTTGTTATTAGAACTTGAAAAATAATTTTTTAATAGAAAATTGTATCCTTAGCAAATAAAAATGGTTGTTTTTTTATTAGTACTTGAAAAATCAATTTTTAATAGAAAATGATATACAAATGCCTTAGCAAATGAAAATGGTTACTATTCATTAGGACTTGAAAAAATATTTTTTATTAGGAAATGGTATAGAAATCCCTTAGCAAATGAAAATGCTTGTTTTTTTATTAGGACTCGAAAAATAATTATTTATTAGAAAATTTTATATTTATGCATTAGAAAATGAAAATGAATGTTTTTTATTAGGACTTGAAAATTCAATTTTTATTTGAAGATGGTGTACTGATGCCTTACCAAATGAAAATGGTTGTTTTTTTTATTAGGACTTGAAAAATCAATTTTTATTAGAAAATTGTATATTAATGCCTAACATATGAAAATGGTTTTTTTTATTAAGACTTTGAAAAATCAATTTTTATTATAAAATTGTATATTGATGTCTTGCAAATGAAAATGGATGTTTTTTTATTAGGCTAGAAAAATCAATTTTTATTAGAAAATGATATACTAATGCCTTAACAAAAGAAAATGGTTGTTTTTTTATTAGGACTTGAAAAATCAATTTTTATTAGAAAATTGTATACTAATCCCTTAGAAAATGAAAATGGTTTTTTTTTATTAGAGCTTGAAAAATCAATTTTTATTATAAAATGGTATATTAATGCATTGGAATATGAAAATGCTTGTTTTGTTATTAGAACTTGAAAAACAATTTTTTATTAGAAAATGGTATATTAATTCCTTATCAAATTAAAATCGTTCTTTTTTTATTAGTATTTAAAAATCAATTTTTATTAGAAAATGGTGTACTAATGCCTTAGCAAATAAAAATGGTTACTTTTAATTAGGACTTGTAAAATCAATTTTTATTAGGAAATTGTATACTAATCCCTTAGCAAATGAAAATGGTTATTTATTTATTGGTGCTTGAAAATTCAATTCTTATTTGAAAATGGAATATTAATGCATTAGCAAATGAAAATGATTGTTTTTTATTAGGACTTGAAAAATAATTGTTTTATTAGAAAATTGTATATTTATGCATTAGCAAATGAAAATGATTGCTTTTTTTTATTAGGACTAGAAAAATCAATTTTTATTAGAAAATGACATATTAATGCCTAGCATAATTTTTTTTATTTATTAGGATTTTTAAAATTCAATTTTTATTATAAAATGGTGTAGTAATGCCTTATGAAACGAAAATGGTTGTTTTTTTTATTAGGACTTGAAAAATCATTTTTTATTAGAAAATTGTATGAATATACATTAGGACTTGAAAATTCAATTTTAATTAGAAAATGAAACTGACTGTCTTAATATTAGGACTTGAAAATTCAATTTTAATTAGAAAATGCTATACTAATAATGCCATAGCAAATGAAAATGGTTGTATTTTTGTTAGGACTTGAAAAATAATTTTTTAATAGAAATTAGTGTATTAATGCATTTTCAAATGAAAATGATTGTTTTTTATTAGTGCTTGAAAAATCAATTTTTATTTTAGAATGATATATTAATGCATTAGAGAATGAAAATGCTTGTTTTGTTTTTAGAACTTAAAAAATAATTTTTTATTAGAAAATGGTATATTAATGCCTTAGCAAATTAAAATGGTTGACTTTTTATTAGTACTTGAAAAATCAATTTTTATTAGAAAATGATATATTAATGCCTTAACAAACGAAAATGGTTACTTTTAATTAGGACTTAAAAAACAATTATTATTAGGAAATGATATACTAATCCCTTAGCAAATGAAATTGTTATTTTTTTATTAGTACTTGAAAATCAATTTTTATTTGAAAATGGAATATTAATACATTAGCAAATGAAAATTCTTGTTTTTTATTAGAACTTGAAAAATAATTGTTTTATTAGAAAATTGTTTGTTTATGCATTAGCAAATGAAAATGATTGCTTTTTTTATTAGGACATGAAAAATCAAATTTTATTAGAAAATGAGATACTAATGCCTTAGAAAAAGAAAATTGTTGTTTTTTATTTGGACTTGAAAAATCAAATTTTATTAGAAAATGGCATATTAATGCCTAGCATATAAATTGTTTTTTATTAGGATTTTGAAAATTCAATTTTTATTATAAAATGGTATAGTAATGACTTAAGAAACAAAAATGGTTGTTTTTTTATTAGGACTTGAAAAATAAAATTTTATTAGAAAATTCTATATTAATGTCTTAGCAAATGAAAATGGTTGTATTTGTGTTAGGTCTTGAAAAATAAGTTTTTAATAAAAAATGGTGTATTAATGCATTTTCAAATGAAAATGGTTGTTTTTTTATTTGGACTTGAAAAATAAATTGTTATTAGAAAATGGTATACTAATGCCTTAGCAACTTAAAATGGTTTTTTTTATTAGGACTGGAAAAATCAATTTTTATTATAAAATTCTATGCTAATACCGTTGCAAATGAAAATAATTGTTTTTTATTAGGATACGAAAAATCAATTTTTATAAAAAATTGATATATATTGATGTCTTAGCAAATGAAAATGAGTTTTTTTATTACGACATGAAAAATAAATTTTTATTATAAAATGGTGTACTAATGTCTTCGCAAATGAAAATGGTTGTTCTTTTATTAGTACTTGAAAAATATTTTTTTATTATAAAATGGTATATAAATGTCTACCAAATGAAATGGTTTTTTATAAATTAGGACTTCGAAAAATCCATTTTTTATTAGGACTAGAAAAATCAATTTTTATTAGAAAACGATATACTAAAGCCTTAGCAAATGAAAATGGTTTTACATTTATTAGGACTTGAAAAATCAATTATTATTAGAAAATGGTATATTAATGCCTTAGCAAATGAAAATGGTTGTTCTTGTATTAGTACTTGAAAAATCAATTTTTATTAGAAAATGGATTATTAATGCCTTAGCAAATGAAAATGGTTGTTTTCTATTTAGTACTTTAAAATTACAATTTTTTTTAGAAAATGGTATATTATTGCCTTTGCAAATGAAAATGGTTGTTTTTAATTACGACTTGAAAAATCTATTTTTATTCGAAAAGGATATATTAATGGCAAGCAAATGAAAATTGTTTTTTTTTTACTATGACTTTGAATAATCAATTTTTATTAGAAAATTGTATATTAATGCATAGAAAATGAAAATGGTTTTTTTATTAGGACTTGAATAATGAATTTTTATTAGAAAATAGTACACTAATGCCTTAGCAAATGAAAATGTGTTTTTTTATTTGGACTTTGAAAATTTAATTTTTATTAGAAAATGGTATACTAATGCCTTAGCAAATGAAAATGTTTGCTTTTTTTTAGGACTGGAAAAATAAATTTTTATTATAAATTGGTATACTAATGCCTTAACAAATGAAAATGATTATTTTTTTATTAGGATGTTAAAAATAAATTTTTATTATAAAATGGTGTATTAATGCCTTATGAAATGAAAATGGTTGTTTTTTATTAGGACTTGAAAAATCAAATTTTATTAGAAAATGTTATATTAATGCCTTAGCAAATGAAAATGGTTGTATTTTTTAGGACTTGAAAAATAAGTTTTTTATAGAAAATGGTGTCTTAATGCCTTTTCAAATGAAAATGGTTGTTTTTTTTATTTGGACTTGAAAAATCAATTTTTATTAGAAAATGGTATACTAAGGCTTTAGCAAATGAAAATGGTTGTTTTTTTTATTTGGACTTGAAAAATTAATTTTTAATAAAAAATGGTATATTAATGTCTAACATATCTAAATTGTTTTTTTATTAGGACTTTTAAAAATCAATTTTTATTAGAAAATGGTATATGAATGCCTAGCATATGAAAATGGTTGTTTTTCTATTAGGACTTGAAAATTCAATTTTTATTAGAAAATGGTATACTAATGTCTTAGTAAATGAAAATGTTTCTTTTTTTATTATGACTTGAAAAATAAATTTTTATTGGAAAATGGTGTAATAATGCCTAATGAAATGAAAATGATTGTCTTAATATTAGGACTTGAAAATTCAATTTTAATTAGAAAATGTTGTACTAACAATGCCTTAGAAAATTAAAATGGTTGTATTTTTGTTAGGACTTGAAAAATAAGTTTTTAATAGAAATCAGGGTAGTAATGTCTTTTCAAATGAAAATGGTTGTTTTTTATTAGTGCTTGAAAAATCAAATTTTATTTAGATTGATATATTAATGCACTAGAGAATGAAAATGATTCTTTTGTTTTTAGAACTTGAAAAATAATTTTTCATTAGAAAATGGTATATTAATGCCTTAGTAAATAAAAATGGTTGACTTTTTATTAGTACTTGAAAAATCAATTTTTATTAGAAAATGGTATACTAATGCCTTAGCAAATGAAAATGGTTACTTTTAATTAGGACTTAAAAAAAATTATTAGGAAATGATATACTAATCCCTTAGCAAATGAAAATGGTTATTTTTGTATTAGTGCATGAAAATTAATTTTTATTTGAAAATGGAATATTAATGCATTAGAAAATGAAAATTCTTGTTTTTTATTAGGACTTGAAAAATAATTCTTTTATTAGAAAATTGTATATTTATGCATTAGAAAATGAAAATGATTGCCTTTTTTTATTAGGACTAGAAAAATCAATTTTTATTAGAAAATGATGTAACACCCCGAAAAATACACCTTAATTTTAATGCGGAAAAATGGGTAATTTTTTTTTTGAATTGGTGATGTAAAAATATTGTTTCCTTTTTATAATGTTTCTTTTTCGGGACATCACCTTAAGTAACATACTATGCAGAAATCACTAACTGTTACCTAACGGTAACTGGAATGATACAATAATTCCCTGGAATTTATTTCATCATTCAACAGTTAGTATTTATACAAAATATCTTATCGTGGCGGAACATACCCATCACCCAACTAACATATCAAAATGCTATACTACACAGCATCCCCAAAACATTCACAACAAAAAGGACAGCAAACCCAGAGCTCAACGGCTAGATACCGCACTGCTAGGAGTGCTAGAACACTCACTGGGATCCTCCTCTGTGCCAGAGTCGGATGAGAGTTCTATCACCTCGATGGAACTCTCTATGTTCACCAGCTCTATCACTCCATCCTCGTCAGCATCCGCCTCAGCCTCTATCTCAGTTGACTCATCCTCCATCGGCTCCGACGAGGAGCTTGGAGGGTCGGGAAGGGTTCTCCGTATACGCGTAGAGTTCCCGTCCATCTGTCCAAATTATAAACAAGTACAAGAATAGACAAGTAGAGAGAGTAAGACATCTAATGAACAAAATTCATTGACGGCGTGGACTTACTCTGAATAGGACACTCAGACAAAAATATACTTTTCATAACATGCAATTCAATCATCTGACAAATCACATAATAATATACAGTCATCGTACAGTATAAATATATCGTCGTAATCAATATATCTCAAGTATAAAAATAAACGTTCGTGCAATGCAATGTATGAATGCTATGTCATTTCTTCCACCTTACACCATTATCCACCCAAATAGCCTATTCGGAAACAACCGAGAGTACAGGTCCCATACCAAGCCGATTGTACGCACCAAAATAAATAACATCCTCGCAAGGATGAATGATCGATCTGTTCCAAAGGAACTGTCCATAATAGGACGGTGTCGTAGCAACGCTTTCTGGGCATCCCTCTCATCGATCATGATTGCAAATTGAGGGGTCGTCGGAGATTGTCTAGTTTGCGCTGTGAGAACTGTCCGATCCAACAGGATATCCTCTCCTAGGAATACAAGGGACTCGTCTCACCTAGACTCTCCCTCAAGGCTTTGTTGACGAACCACCGTCAAGCAAAGTCGCCCTCCTTGCATCTCAGTGCTCATACGTCATCCTGTAATGTTTCCTCTCCACTACTTCGTTATTCATAATGCATATGCTCTCTAACCGAAGTTAGCAAAATCCAAACTCTTAATCATTCTTTTATATGATCGGCCCATCTTAAGACATCTCCTAAAGGATGTCCGCTCCAAAAGGAATGCTTCTTATGGGACCCCATATTTCTCATTTATATCAAATGTTTTTAAACCTTGTATTTCAAAATTATCACATACATATCATTCTCATAATAATCATTCAAACATTATAATTCAAGAGTAAACATGGTATTTGCATATATAAACATAACATAAATCGGTATAAGAAATATTGTTGTACTTAATCCAAACAAACATGCAATTGATTAAGTACAAGCTTTCTTAATACTCAGGGCAACTCTAAACTTTTGAGATAGTTTGGAGGTTCGGGTACCATATTCGGACACCACTATGTAGCGATGTGTTCTCTCTCACATGAGTGTGTCGGGTCGTTAGGTTCTCTGTTTGCAGGTGAACTTACTTGATCCGTTCTCCTCTCGAATTCTTCGTTATGCCAAAATAACGTTAATTAGTTAAATGACGATAATTATTATACTTACGAAATAACTTTTTACGCGAAGATAAAACTTCCGATTTAAAATGAATTTAATTGCTTTCGTCCATCCAATTCAAGATTGAATATCCTTGAATCATCATTTGTCATCGAAAGTCTTACAATCAAATAATACTTTTTAAAGTAAAATTTTCAATAAAACTGATACCGAAATTATGTCGTAATCCGTGGATATACACCAGGTTAGTTCCCAGGAAAGAGAGGTGGGTCATAAAGACCCCCTTAAATACCAAGTCTTTCCTTAGACAGTGTAACACCCCAAATTTTAATCTTTAAAAATATAGTATCAGTCCTGGAAGCCTCGCTTGATCGAGAGATTCTCGCCTGAGCGAAAAAGGATCAGCTGGGAGGGGGACTATACCGGAGGATTCTCGCCTGGGCGAGAAATGGCAATTTTGGGCTGTTGACACAGTGTAATCGATTACACTCTGCTGGTAATCGATTACACACTGCTGGTAATCGATTACACTCTGCTGGTAATCGATTACATCGTATTAAAAGCATCAGATATGTGCATCTGATACAGTGTAATCGATTACACATTGCTGGTAATCGATTACATCGTATTAAAAGCATCAGATATGTGCATCAGACACAGTGTAATCGATTACACATTTCTGGTAATCGATTACACATTGCTGGTAATCGATTACACATTTCTGGTAATCGATTACACATTTCTGGTAATCGATTACATCGTATTAAAAGCATCAGATATGCGCATTTTTCACGTTGTAATCGATTACACCATGTTGGTAATCGATTACAACCCGACGACACCTCTTTAAAACTGAAACCCAAACACATTTTTGAGTTAGAACTTCGAAGAGAAGAGAGAAAGGAGAGCTTTTCAAGAGCAAGGAGCCTTAGGACTCATCTTGGAGCTTGAGAAGAGGTAAACCTCTTGTTACTAACTCTTCTTCTTCCTCTCTAACTTGTTTTGGGTATGTTGTATTTATTTTCAAAACATGAGAAACCATGGAAACTCATTCTTTAGAGTTATGGTTCGTTTTATGTTGTTTTTATCTTGTAAACTCTTGGTTTAGAGTTGGTATTTGATGAATAGAAAGTTTTATGGGTTATTCATGAAAAACCCCCAAAAACCCCCAAAATGAGAATATGAGTATAAAGAGAAAGAGATGAAATGTTAGATGTGGATAATGAGTAGTGCTTTAATGTTGTTATATGAGATGAACATGTATGTTTTGATATTTAGAAACTTGTATTGAAGTAGTTTTGGAAATATTGAAATATGAGATGTTATGCATGTTTTAGATGGTTGAATATTGATGATGAATATTTTGTATGATTAAATGATGCAAAATAAGTTGTTTATGTGATATTTGGAATAAATGACTAACATTGTGTTATGTGGTGGGATGAGGAAAGATCCTAAGGTTGGAGGTGGTGTCGGTAGATAACATTGACTCATCAAGGTAAGGATAAGTCTTTAATGTTGCATTTGAAATAGAAAATGTGTATTTTCTGGTTATGCAAAGACTAAGTTGTAAATTACGCATTTAGTATGAACATATATGGGTGTGTTTACACTAAAGTAGGCGTAGATTTACGGAAAAGGAAAATGTGAGTATTTTCTGGTTATGAAATGATCGAGTTGTGAATTTACGCATTTAGTATGAACATATATGGGTGTGTTTATACTAAAGTAGGCGTAGATTTACGGAAAAGGAAAATGTGGGTATTTTCTGGTTATGAAATGATCGAGTTGTGAATTACGCATTTGGTATGAACATATATGGATGTGTTTATACTAAAGTAGGCGTAGATTTACGGAAGATGGAAAAGGTGTGTGTTTCCTGGCCATGCAATAATTATATTGTAAATCACGTATTAGTATAAACAGATATGGAGTGTTTATACTAAAGATGACGTGGATTTACGGGAAATGATTGATGGCAAATCGATGGAAGGAAAAATATATTTTTAGCCGACCAGAAATGGTTAGCAACACTTCGGCCCGAGTTTATGAGGCAACACTTCGGCCCGAGTTTATGAGGCAACACTTCGGCCCGAGTTTATGAGGCAACACTTCGGCCCGAGTTTATGAGGCAACACTTCGGCCCGAGTTTATGAGGCAACACTTCGGCCCGAGTTTACGCGGCATGTTTTCTTTATAAAAGATATGAGAATTTGTTTTTAGCTAACCCTAAGGGGTGTAGCGACTTCGGCTCGAGTTTATGTAGCAACACTTCGGCCCGAGTTTACGCGGCATGTTTTCTTTATAAAAGAGATGAGAATTTGTTTTTAGCTAACCTTAAGGGGTGTAGCGACTTCGGCTCGAGTTTATGTAGCAACACTTCGGCCCGAGTTTATGAGGCGTGTTTTATTGGTAAAAAGGATGAGAATCTGCTTTTAGCTAACCCTGAGGGGTGTAGTGACTTTGGCTCAAGTTATGCAGCAGGACAAAATGAATTTCGAAATTGGTTTACTAACCCTTTTTCTAATGTGGATTATCTTATAATGACGTTTATTGAATTAACGACTTACTCCTTTGTGTGTTTTGTACTTTTGTCATTGATAATCTCATTGCAGGTAAATAGACGAATGAAGTATGCTAGTTCGGGAGCTTTAGGAGCTTTAGATGTTGGATTCACTATTTGCGTTTTTGTACTTTAAATGACTACTTGTGGATTTGAATGATTGTAACCATGACTGACATTTATTTGGGTATTCGTAACCAGGGGTATTGTTATATTTAGAGTATTATAACTTTTGGGCTCTTAGTACCCAATGAGAATAATAATGAATGAATTATGTTTTTCCGCAATTTAAATTATATGATAATATAATATGCGTAAAGAGTATTTTTAAGGAATGATTCCTGAAGGTTTTAAGTAAGATGATGAATGTATGTAAGAAATGATTAAAATAAACGAAAAAAATTTCAAGGGTAGAAATCGGGTCGTTACAGACAGAACCTTTCTAGACATGTATTCCCACTTCATTGCATTTTTCCGATAATTCATAAATCTTATTTTTGTGTAAGTAAAACATTTTTACTAAAACTAACATTTTTAAAATAAGTAAATCTTAAACTTTCATTATTTAAACAAAATCAATATTTTTAAATCAATACTTTTTAAGTAAATCTTACCATTTTAAAGTAAGCTCACTTAACTAAGATTCAACCTTTTTTAAATCATTTTACCATTTAAGACTTCATAATACTTTAAGTTTATAAAGTCAAGACTTTTAGGTAACTCTCATTATTTCAAATATACTACTAAAACAAATTTTCATGAACATCTTAACACCTCCTAATTTTTTAGGAAAAAAACCTCAAGGGTTAGTAAGTGTTATTTCATAGTCATGAAAATAAATCCTAAGGTAAGACTTTCTACTACTTTAATATCTAAAACTTCATCACACTTTAAGTTTATGAAGTCAAGACTTTAATAAATCATCTTTTATCCCAAATCATTATTTTACTTGGGAATCAAAGAGTAAAATATGTTAAACCACTTTTAAAACATAATACTTTCTAAAAATGAAATATTTTCAACAACTCATCAACATCATAAACTTTCAAGAATAAAATACAAACTTTTTCCTAAACACATTAAAGGTTCCCTTGATGTTAAAATCATCACCTTTAAACATATTCAAATACTAACAATAATTTCTAATATTTCCAAATAAATAACTCATCTAACCTTGTCCAAAGATATAGTTTTTCCATCTAAGAACAAGGAAGAAATTTCAAGATTTACAAAAGTCAAAAACTACATAAAGGTTCATATGATTTTATTATCATCCCCTTTAGTTATGCTTTCATAAAATACTTAAAGAACAAATATAAACTCTACTTTATGAACAAAATAATAAAAGCTCATAACTTTCTATGAAGTATGAGAAGAAGATGAAGAAGATAAAATAAAAGACTACCTTAGTTTGTATAAGAAATTTAGTGTAAAAATGAGAGGATGTGGTGAGGTATTTATAGGAGAGCCTCACCCTCATCAAATCAGAAAATTTAATGCAAAGTAAGTAGCTTTAGACTAGCATAGGTGATGTGTCTAATGGTGGTGGAGTGAGAGGATTTGTTGAGTGTTTTAGGGGTTTTTGGAAGCTTTTGCATTACTTGTGTAACAAGTAAGTGGCTCATGAAATGATGACTTCCAACTTTATTGATATGATGTAATTTCCCAATAAAAGTCGTGTCCGAACATCTTCGTATAATTTCGTCCGGAAATATACAATCTCCCGATTTTGGTTTACGGTTAGAACTTCGAAACACAAAATTTGGAGTGAAAATATTTAGAAAATAGATATGGGTACACTCGGGGTCTAGATTGACTCGAAATGAAATTACGAAGCCAACGGAGCGATCGGAATTCGATTCCGAGTTACGGAACTCAAAATCACATTTTTGAGCCGTATCGAGCGGAATTTATCCTCGACAGTGGTCCAGAACCCACTGTCTCCGAAATTATCAAAATTTCCCATAAAATAGGAAATAATCAAACAAAGCTAAAACTTAACTGTGGCTTAGCCAAATTCCTTAACAATTAGTGCATAAAATTCATTTTCTAAAAATAAAAAAACTCATAAAAATCATAATTCCAAATCAGAAAATTCGTGGTGTTACAAATGACATATTCATGCCTAGCATAATTTTTTTTTATTAGGATTTTGAAAATTCAATTTTTATTATAAAATGGTGTAGCAATGCCTTATGAAACGAAAATGGTTGTTTTTTTATTAGGACTTGAAAAATCATTTTTTATTAGAAAATTCTATATTAATGCCTTAACAAATGAAAATGATTGTATTTTTTTTAGGTCTTGAAAAATAAGTTTTTAATAAAAAAAATGGTGTATTAATGCATTTTCAAATGAAAATGGTTGTTTTTTTATTTGGACTTGAAAAATAAATTTTTATTAGAAAATGATATACTAATGCCTTAGCAACATAAAATGGTTTATTTTATTAACACTTGAAAAATCAATTTTTATTATAAAATTCCATGTTAATACCGTAGCAAATGAAAATAATTGTTTTTTATTAGGACACGAAAAATCAATTTTTATAAAAAATGATATATATTGATGTCTTAGCAAATGAAAATGAGTTTTTTTTATTAGGAATTGAAAAATAAATTTTTATTATAAAATGGTGTACTAATGTCTTCGCAAATGAAAATGGTTGTTCTTTTATTAGTACTTGAAAAATCAATTTTTATTAGAAAATGGTATATTAATGCTAGCAAATGAAATGGTTTTTTATTAATTAGGACTTTGAAAAATCCATTTTTTTATTAGGACTAGAAAAATTAATTTTTATTAGAAAATGATATACTAAAGCCTTAGCAAATGAAAATGGTTTTACATTTATTAGGACTGGAAAAATCAATTATTATTAGAAAATGGTATATTAATGCCTTAACAAATGAAAATGGATGTTCTTTTATTAGTACATGAAAAATCAATTTTTATTAGAAAATGGAATACTAATGCCTTAACAAATGAAAATGGTTGTTTTCTATTTAGTACTTTAAAATTACAATTTTTATTAGAAAATGGTATACTAATTCCTTTGCAAATGAAAGTGGTTGTTTTTCTTTATTACGACTTGAAAAATCTATTTTTAATCGGAAATGATATATTAATGCCAAACAAATGAAAATTGTTGTTTTTTTACTAGGACTTTGAAAAATAAATTTTTATCAGAAAATTGTATATTAATTCATAAAAAATGAAAATTGTTTTTTTATTAGGACTTGAATAATGAATATTTATTCGAAAATGGTACACTAATGCCTTAGCAAATGAAAGTGTGTGTTTTTATTTGGACTTTGAATATCAATTTTTATTATTAGGACTTTGAAAATTCACGTTTTATTAGAAAATGGTATACTAATGCCTTAGCAAATGAGAATGTTTGTTTTTTTTTTGGAATTGGAAAATATATTTTTGTTATAAATTGGTATACTAATGTCTTAGCAAATGAAAATGGTTATTTTTTTATTAGGATTTTAAAAATCAATTTTTATTAGAAAATGGTATATTAATGCCTTACCAAATAAAAATGGTTGTTTTTTTATTAGGACTTGAAAAATCAATTTTTATTAGAAAATTGTATAATAATGCCTTTGCAAATGAAATTTGTTTTTTTTATTAAGACTTTGAAAAATAAATTTTTATTAGAAAATTGTATATTAATGCCTTAGAAAATGAAAAATGGTTGTTTTTCTATTAGTGCTTCAAAAATCAATTTTAATTATAAAATGATATATTAATGTATTAGCAAATGAAAATGCTTGTTTTTTTTAGGACTTAAAAAATAATTTTTTTTAGAAAATTGTATACTAATGCATTAGCAAATGAAAATGGTTGCTTTTTTATTATGACTTGAAAAATCAATTTTTATTAGAAAATGGTATACTAATGTCTTATCAACTCAAATGGTTTTTTCATTAGGACTTGAAAAATAAATTTTTATTAGAAAATGGTATATTAATGTCTAGCGAATGAAATTTTTTGTTTTTTTATTAGGACTTTGAAAAATCATTTTTTATTAGAAATGGCATATTAATGCCTAGCTAATGAAAATGGTTGCTTTTTATTAGGAATTGAAAAATCAACTATTATTATAAAATAGTATATTATTTCCTTAGCAAATGAAAAATGTTTTTTTTTATTAGATCTTTGAAAAATAAATTTTTATTAGAGAATGAAATATTAATGTCTGAATAAATGAAAATAGTTGTTTTTTTATTAGGACTTTGAGTCTTAGCAAATGAAAATGGTTATTTTTTATTAGGACTTGAAAATTTATTTTTTATTAGAAAATTGTATAATAATGGCTTTGAAAATTAAAATGATATTTTTTTATTAGTGCTTGAAAAATCAATTTTTATTTGAAAATGGTATATTAATGCATTAGCAAATGAAAATTCTTGTTTTTTATTCGGACTTGAAAAATAATTTTTTTATTAGAAAATGGTATATTTATGCATTAGCAAATGAAAATGATTATTTTTTTATTAGGACTTGAAAAATCAATTTTTATTAGAAAATTGTATATTAATGGCTAGCATATGAAAATTGTTTTTTTATTAGGACTTTGAAAAATCATTTTTTATTAGAAAATGATATATTAATGCCTAGAAAAAATGGTTGTTTTTTATTAGGACTTGAAAAATCAACTTTTATTATAAAATAGTATATTAATACCTTAGCAAATGGAAATGTTTCCTTTTTTATTAGGACTTGAAAAATCAATTTTTATTAGAAATTGGTATACTAATGGCTTATCAAATGAAAATGGTTGTATTTTTGTTAGGACTTGAAAAATAAGTTTTTAATAGAAATTGGTGTATTAATGCATTTTCATATGAAAATGATTGTTTTTTATTAGTACTTGAAAATCAATTTTTATTTTAAAATGATATATTAATGCATTAGAAAATGAAAATGCTTGTTTTGTTATTAGAACTTGAAAAATAATTTTTTATTAGAAAATTGTATATTAATGCCTTAGCAAATTAAAATGGTTACTTTTAATTAGGACTTCAAAAATCATTTTTTATTAGGAAATGGTATACTAATTCCTTATCAAATGAAAGTGGTTATTTTTTTTTAGTGCTTGAAAATGGAATATTAATACATTAACAAATGAAAATGCTTGTTTTTTTATTAGGACTTGAAAAATAATTGTTTTATTAGAAAATTGCATGTTTATGCATTAGCAAATGAAAATGATTGCTTTTTTATTAGGACTTGAAAAATCAATTTTTATTAGAAAATGATATACTAATGCCTTAGCAAATGAAAATTATTGTTTTTTATTAGGACTTGAAAAATCAATTTTTATTAGAAAATGATATATTAATGCCTAGCGTATAAATTTCTTTTATTAGGATTTTGAAAAATCAATTTTTAATAGAAAATGGTGTATTCATGCCTTAGCAAATGAATTTTCTTTCTATTTTATTAGGACATGAAAAATCAATTTTTATTATAAAGTGGTGTAGTAATATGCCTTATGAAATGAAAATGGTTGTTTTTTATTAGGACTTGAAAAATCAATTTTTATTAGAAAATGCTATATTAATGCCTTAGCAAATGAAAATGGTTGTATTTTTGTTAGGACTTGAAAAATAAGTTTTTAATAGAAATTGGTGTATTAATGTCTTTTCAAATGAAAATGGTTGTTTTTTATTAGTTCTTGAAAAATGATTTTTTATTTTAAAATGATATATTAATGTATTAGAAAATTAAAATGGTTGTTTTGTTATTAGAACTTGAAAAATATTTTTTTATTAGAAAATGGTATATTAATGCCTCAACAAATTAAAATGATTGATTTTTTATTAGTACTTTAAAAATCATTTTTTATTAGAAAATGGTATACTAATGTCTTAGCAAATGAAAATGGTTACTTTTAATCAAGACTTGAAAAATCAATTTTTATTAGGAAATGGTATATTAATCCTTTAGCAAATGAAAATTGTTATTTTTTTATAGTGCTTGAAAAATCAATTTTTATTTGAAAATGGAATATTAATGCATTAACAAATGAAAATGCTTGTTTTTTTATTAGGACTTGAAAAATAATTGTTTTATTAGAAAATTGTATATTTATGCATTACAAATGTAAATTGATTTATTTTTTATTAGGACTTGAAAAATCAATTTTTATTAGAAAATGGTATACTAATGCCTTAGTAAATGAAAATGGTTGTTTTTTATTAGGACTTGAAAAATCAATTTTTATTAGAAAATGGTATATCAATGCCTAGCATATGAATTTTTTTATTAGGATTTTTAAAAATCAAATTTTATTAGAAAATTGTATATATTAATGCCTTAGCAAATGAAAATGTTTGCTATTTTATTAGGAAATGAAAAATCAATTTTTTTTTTATAAAATGGTGTAGTAATGCCTAATGAAATGAAAATGGTTGTTTTTTATTAGGACTTGACAAATCATTTTTTATTAGAAAATTCTATATTAATGTCTTAGCAAATGAAAATAGTTGTATTTTTGTTAGGACTTGAAAAATAAGTTTTTAATAGAAAATGGTGTATTAATGCCTTTTCAAATGAAAATTGCTGTTTTTTTTTATTTGGACTTGAAAAATTAATTTTTATTAGAAAATGATATACTAATGTCTTTGCAACTTAAAATTATTGTTTTTTATTAGGACTTGAAAAATCATTTTTTATTAGAAAATTCTATGTTAATACCATAACAAATGAAAATGATTGTTTTTTTATTAGGACATGAAAAATCAATTTTTATTAAAAAAATGATATATATTGATGTCTTAGCAAATGAAAATGGGTTTTTTTTATTAGGACTTGAAAAATAAATTTTTATTATAAAATGGTGTAATGCCTTCGCAAATGAAAATGGTTGTTCTTTTATTAGTACTTGAAAAATCAATTTTTATTAGAAAATGGTATATTAATGCCTAGCAAATGACATGATTTTTTATAAATTAGGACTTTGAAAAATCCAATTTTTTTATTAGGAAAATAAAAATCAATTTTTATTAGAAAATGGTATACTAAAGCCTTAGCAAATGAAAATGATTTTACATTTATTAGGACTTGAAAAATCAATTTTTATTAGAAAATGATATACTAATTTCTTAGCATGTGAAATGCGACCTTAGAGGGAATTTTGTCTTAGAAAAGTCTACATGTAAAAGTAGTAACCTTCAAAGGATATTTTTACTTCTAGAGAATATGCGAATTCTAAGAAAGAAAAAATTGATATTGAACATGGTGAGATAGGAGCTTATAATTAGATTTAACGGAGTACTCCTTGGTTTTTTCATGTCTCTACTCCCAAGAGTCTGATTTGTTGACCTGAAGCACCACACAATGAAGTTGGTTCATAAAATAATCATTCACCTCAGATTTCCAACCAAAGAAATGACGCCTCCAATTTGGCACCTTTAATTACCAGGCACGTGGATAAATCTTACTAATTTCTCACGCAAAAGACCTATTGTGTCTGGGAAATGCTTTATGCCAGACCTCTGTGGTAGAAAACTTACAAATGGTTCCTTACCGGATGTATTTGAACTATGTGCACTTCAACTTATTTAAAGTCCTCTACTTTAATGTTATGTGTTACGTGATAGCCATATGCTACGACCCATTCATTAGTGGACAATGGACAATTTTATAGGATAATATAGGATAATTTATTAAATGTGAACAGTTCGATTTCTAAGAGTGACGGTCATACATCATAAAAGAATTAATTATTTACACAATTAATGAAAAGATAACCTTAATTATATCAAGAAAATTTATTATTAATTAAGTTGATCTTTGAGGGGCCATGATGAGTATTCAAAACTTTATCCATGCCATTACTCAACAAAGCAATCTAAACCCCTATAAATATGACATCAAGGAGAAGGATCTAATAACAAACACATATCTTGAATCTAGCTTTCTTGAGCATTCTTATTCTCTATATATAGCAAATTCTAGCATTCCATTTTCCAACTGCAAACAAATCATAAGCTTTCAGTTTTTCTTTTTGCTTTGCTTGCAACAAGAAGCACACACAACCTTCAAAAAATTTCAAATATTTAGTGAATTTGTGATCAATATTTATGGAGAGAGCAAAGTCATCCCTTCTACACCTTCAGCCTCCAACCTATGGAAAACTAATCACTATTCTCAGCATTGATGGAGGTGGTATTAGGGGCATTATCCCAGCAACCATTCTTGCTTTCCTTGAATCTCAACTTCAGGTATACTCCTAATTACATTAACGTGTAAGAATATGTTTATACTCATTTATATAAGATAACGATGCATATTAAAAATGGAAGATGCATTGCATTGTATTGTGGGTTTTAATTAAGTGTACAAGTATACATTAATAAGTGCAGGAATTGGATGGTGAGGATGCAAGACTTGCAGATTACTTTGATGTAATCACTGGAACAAGCACAGGTGGTCTTGTAACTGCTATGTTAAGTACTCCAAATGAAGAAAAACGACCACTTTTTGCAGCCAAGGATATCAAACCCTTTTATTTGGAACATGGCCCAAATATTTTCCCACAACCAAAGTATGCAACTATATATTCCTCTCTATGTATTTTATTTCTTATTTTTTATAGACAAATCTCTCTCTCTCTATATATATATATGTTTAAACCTAGATATATATATATATATATATAACTTGCATGAATTGAACACAGATGCTTATGGGGGACAACACCAGGAAAGTTTCTAAAGTCATTAATAGGGCCAAAATATAATGGGAAATACCTCCATGGACTGATAAAAGAGAGGCTGAGAGAAACTCGTGTGCATGAGACACTCACCAACGTTGTAATTCCTACCTTTGACATCAAGACAATGCAACCAACCATCTTCTCTTCTTATAAGATTAAAAGGTTCCCTTATATGAATGCTCAACTCTCTGACATATGCATTAGCACTTCTGCTGCACCTACTTATCTTCCTGCTTACTACTTCAAGAACCAATACCACATAGAGAAAATACATGAATTCAACCTTATAGATGGTGGTGTTTATGCAAATAATCCGGTATGTGTACATTCAAATGGTATTCTTTAATTAAGTATTATAGGGTTTTTTTAAACTACGTCCCTTATTGCCGAGAATAATGGGTTATAAAAGAATAATATTATGTATGAGTTGTCATTTTTAACTACTTATCCTTACTATTAGGTTAAGAAAGCCAATATTATTATTATTATTATATATTGTATTGCAAACATCACTAATTTGCTTTTGGATACTTATGATACAGACTTTAGTTGCAGTGAATGAAGTAATAAAGCAGATTGTTAATGATAATCCAGATTTCTTTCCCATCAAACCCTTGGACTATGGTCGATTCGTCATAATTTCATTAGGCACCGGGGCACCCAAGAATGAACAGAAATTCAATGCAAACATGGCAGCTAAATGGGGTCTTTTGGGTTGGTTAAATCACAGTGGTTGTACTCCCTTAATTGATATGTTTTCACAATCCAGTTCAGATCTTGTTGATATTCATCTTTCAACTGTAACTCAAGCACTTCATTCAGAAGATAATTATCTACGAATACAAGCAAGTTCCACTCTAATCTTTTTTTCTTTGGCAATTCTTTATAAATAATTGATTAAGTTAAATATAGATCATAAGTGATTAAATAGTTAATTAATTAGATTTGAGCTAACCATTTTGTGAAATTCAATCGATAACATGCAGGATGATACATTGACTGGTGATGACTCCTCGGTAGATATTTGTACACCAAATAATTTGGAGAAACTATGCCAAATTGGTGAAAAGTTATTGAAGAAACCAGTATCTAGGGTCAACTTAGAGAGTGGTATTTATGAGCCAGTGGAAAATAAGGGTAGCAATGAAGATGCTCTAACAAGGTGAGATTAAAAACTACATGTATATTATAATTAATAATGAATGAAAATGTACGTATGTCTATTATATTGAATTTTAGTTATATGTATTATTTCATATATCTTCAATGACTATTTGTATACCCATTAGATTTAACATTTGTTTAATATTGTAGGTTTGCAAAAATACTTTCACTAGAGAGGAGGTTCCGAGAAATGAGAGCCTTTTCACACTAAGATGACATTTATTTGATTAAACATTCGTTCGTTGTTTATGAATCATAAGTTCCTGTGTTCAAGCTATTTTTGGAACTCATTCTATCTAATGTTATTCAATAAAAATTGTCAAATTCCATTTATTATAGTGTTTCTATTGTGGATTGGGAATGCGTGTAAATTAAAAGTGTAATTATTTATATTCATTTTGATGTTAAGACTGTAATAAAAGTGAGTGATATTTTGCCAACGTCTGATTTATTTTATGTACAATCTTTTAATTTTCGGGGGAAACCAAAATCTTCTTTTCCTATCCTTTTATTTTATTTATATCATATTTATTATTTAAAAATTAATTTGCACACTCTTCCTATCCTATTGTTTCGATAAAGAAATTATTAAATTGCAGTAGGCCGGTGATGTAATTCTGAGAAGGATTTAAAATGTTAAGTTGGAATTACAATGTCATCTTATATTATTTATAATTATATATATATACACTTGTTTTTAATAACTTTTCTATGTACACAACTACACATTTCCCTAAAATACATCATAAAATCAAGGGTATTGTACACAAAACTTAATTCTGAAATGTTTTACTCCAACGGTATTTGTTTGCATAATTGAAACAAACAATTTCCGAAACTTCACGCATGTTTTTGATGAATCATTTCAAAATTTCGTAACATTTAAATTGAGAGGAAGTTCAATTGATTACTCCTTAATTGTTATATATGATTTCTAAAAATACAGGTTTGGATGGTTAAATGTACATTTTGCAAAGAGACGTGCTATTTATTATGGAGGGAAGTTTGTGTCCACATGAATAGAGATGCTTCACTTGAATTAGCAAATCCCACTTAAATTTGTTCTATAATAATATAACGTGGTTTTTCACCTCTGTGTTTAAGAACCGAGGGAAAGAACATAAAAGTGGGTAATTTATTTAGAAAACTAAAACCATAAAAGGAATAAAAAAATTATTATTTGAAATATCACTTCTAAGATAATATATCTATTTGTGGGTATTTGTAAGATGTCTTTTTTTAGGAAATGAAAATGTATATTATGAGTTTATTAAATCTAGAAATATACACTTGAACATGAGTTTTCGGTAAAGATTTATATAGTTATTATATCATTCAATATTCATTTATATTATTTTTCTTTTAATAGTAATTAAAAATAGTCAATGATGTTCTTACTTTTGTCTCATTATCTTTCTTTGAAATCAGAATAGGTGACGGGAGAGGTTATTATTAAGGATTACCTATCCCAAAATATTATTGGGTTTATGTTCCAAGTAAATCACACTGCACCAATTAACGTAATAAATATTATTTTATGTTTTTTTAATTTTCTTTTTTATTACGTGTCAAATTTTAACTGGATTGATACATATTAGAACACACAAAAATGAGTCAGATGATCTTCATTCATTTTCTTACCGCCATAAATTGCTGTTAAGTAAATTTAAGATTAAAAACGTAAAATCAAAATGCCCAGCTGAATCAATGACAATACTTTAGGATGGACCGTAGACATATGAATAGGAAGAATATAGAATATTGCCAAAGCATATACTATATCAAGTTTTATTGTATACAAGGTATTTAGAAACAGGAAAGCAAAAGAAGCTTTGTGGATTTTCAGGAGTGAAATAATAAATGCTTGAATTCAAGTATAGGTAAATCTTGACTCAACTTTTAGTGCAAGCGTGGAAGCGACAGTTATAGCAGACCCAATAATAAGTCGATATTGTGATTTAAGGTCCGATAGATTTTAGGGTAAACAAAAAGTTAAGAGTTCGATTACTGAGAGTGACATTTGTTGGGATGGGAGCCATGTACAATATTTGCTTATCAAAAGTTGATATATACTTTGGTAGTACAAAAAATATAATTTTGATAGGAAGAGGCAGAGGATGTCAAGAGTTGAAGAGTAAGTGTTGTGATTATGTTTGTTAAGATTCGGATCTGAACAGAAATTATAACATGAAAATAATTATTTTTTTGTTATGTTTGTGTGTTTCATTGAAACTGAGCTGAAGAAATTGGGACTGCAGTGATTTATCGACTGAGTTGATGCAACAAGCAACAAGTTAAGTAAATGGAACACTCTGTCATAATAAACGGTATCAAATTTTGGTGGCACTAAGGTTAATGTTGATGTGCCAATTTAATTGACATGGCTGTTTATATTGTCTGGAACATAATGAGTACATAAAAATGGGACAAATACACTATTACCATTATAAACCTTTAGTGTTCATTAATGAAATCAGATAAACGTTTAATCAAGCTCTTAGCTTTGTCACAAGTTGGGTTAAAGATATGAAAATCATGATCCTCACCTTCAGTTTCATAAAACTCAGCTATTCCTTTCCAACCACTGTTCACCAAATTCTTATGATAAAGTTTCCCTCTTTCCCTCAATATATCATTCTCAGTAACAGTAACAAGCACCTTGTTGCAACCAATACCTTCAATACCTGGAGCTTCCTCCACAAAAGGGTTGATTAATGGATCATCATTACCCTTATTAGAAGAACAAACAAAACCCCACCAATTATCCACCATGTTCTTCCTCACTTTATCAGTTATCTCCACTCCAATAGGTTCTTTCCCCCAGAAATAAGGATTCACCATGATGAGACCAGTGACCTTGAAATCTTTTATTGGACTTGGACCAGTGTCCATTGCATGAAACTTAATGGCCGTGTAGTGTACAATATTTGCACCTGCACTATCACCTAGTGTTGAATACAGAGACTATGAATTAGTTTCTGACTGCTTCATATGCTTATTGTTATATAAAATGTGCTAACTGCTAAGTGTGTGTTTTAAATGAGAAACTTAACTAAGTCAAAAGCCTTATACATTGGCTTGATGAACAAAATATAAAGAAATTATAGCTTTTGAAAAGGGAGGTTATAATTTCTAAATAAAAAACCTTGCAGGTTATAAAAAACTACTAGATAAAACTCTTCTAATACCTATTGTCTCACTTTTCCTTTTAATTTTTTCAACACTAGACAATTTTTACCACAAACAACTATAATATGAATGCCATCTTAATTCATTTAATAAATTTTAACTAGTCATGTAACTCCAAAACTACAAGCTAAAATCTCAAGAGTGAAAAATCTAAGATATTTCTACAGATAAAATAAACATTGTAGTAACCTGCCAAGAACACCCTGCGAAAGTCAACATAATCTTTAAGCCAACTTTCATGGCTTTCACTGTGTTCCACAACATGAGAGAGAACCCATTGAAGAACATCACAAGAATCATGGTATGCAAGTGGAAGTGGATGTTCTGGGGCTAACCTATAATTGACAGACAGAGCAACAACGTTGGAGTCAGCTACAAGTTTGTTGAGGGAAGTATGGTAGAGTGGATCAAAGGCTGAAGAGATGCAAAAAGCACCACCATGGAAGTAAACAACTAACGGAAGCTTGTGATTTTGAGCAGTTTTGGTAGTGAAATTAGGACGGTAGAGTCTGGCTGTGACACCAGTTTGTGGTATGATGGTGATGTCTTTGGATATAACATTTGTTTCTGAATCTAAACCTGGAGGGACAACTTGGGTGCCTGCTATTCTATCAATGGTCCCATCCTTG